>JAJHSJ010000002.1:98916359-99116359 GCA_021015155.1 Magnolia officinalis
AATTGTCTATGCATCCAGAGAATTAAATGGATCTTTCCTGTTTGCATTAAATCATGAATGAGCCCTGTATGATGAGAGCAGGAACCCATTTCATGTTCATTCAAAGCCAAACATCAATGTTATGCATGTGCATCAGCGCATCTTTGGTTACTGTATAGGGGTAATTTAGCCTTTCCCGAATAATGCTGGGATAAGTTTGCAACTAACTGTCATGTGTGTTATTGTCTGTGTGGGTATGTGGTCAGTGTGCCTGATGCCATGTGCGCACGTGTTCTTATATGATGTCTAGGATGACTTCTCGTCATGGTTGAATGTTTAACAAGACTCGAGATTTGGTTTTGTACCTTTTAACCTTCTTTTTACCATAAGACTAATGTAGCTCTCTTTTCCAGTGTTATTTTCTGTGAGACCGTTGCAATATATGGAGTTATTGTGGCAATCATTTTACAAACAAAGCTAGAGAGTGTGCCAGCATCCCAGATATATGAGCCAGAGTCTCTGAGAGCTGGATATGCCATCTTTGCTTCAGGGATCATCATGGGTTTCGCCAACCTTGTTTGTGGGTATGTTATCCACCTCCATCTATTTATTGGAATCTCGTGAAAGTTAGATGTTGATTCTGACTATTACGGCAATTTCAGTACATTTTTCAAGAACTGTTTGTTTCTTGCCCCAAAATATGGCCTAAAAATTTATGACAGAAACAGTGATGGGCTCTCTTCACACACACACACACACACACACACACACAAGTATTCTTAAAGGCATTTTGGGTAGTTTTAGGGCATGTTTGGGTGCCAATCATTTTCAGTTTCCATTAAATCTGCAATGCTCTGTAGCATTCATCAGGAAAGTTGCTCCCAACCCATTTTCAAAAGAGAATGATTGCCTGCCTTTGACATGTGTAAAATGTGTGCCGCCTAATGAAAACCTCAACTGTTCACCTGTCTCTCCATCACGAGAAGGGGTTCCTTTGAAATTTCAGGCTCATTTTATGCCTAGGTGGGTGGGCCACAATTTGTCTTTTGAATATGGAAACATAATCCCTGGTCAGCCTGCTACCAAGGATATCCTTGGTCGCAGGCCCACCATGATGTATGTGTTTCATATCCATGCCATCCATCCGTTTTGCCAGCTCAGTTTAGGGCATAAGCCCAAAAATGAAGCAGATCCAAAGCTCAAGTGCACCACACGTCAGGAAACAGTTGGGATAATCACACCCACTGTTGAAACCTCTAGGGCCTACCATGATGTTTATTTGCCATCCAACCTGTTCATAAGGTCACACAAACCACGATGAAGGGAAAACATAACTATCAGCTTGATCCAAAACTTTTGTGGCCCCCAAGAAGTTTTTTTAATGGTGGGCATTCAATCACCACTGTTACCTGTGGTATGATCCAGTTGAGCTTTGGATCTGTTTCATTTTTGGGCTCATGTCCTAAAATGAGCTGGCAAAACGGATGGACGGTGTGGATAAAACAAATACATCACCGTGGCCCCACAGTGCCGGTCACCAGGCAATCTGCTTCCTTTGAATATTAACTGCTGGTTCACTTCCGACAGCTGCTGCCACGCATGTCAGCGCCTGTGTGGAGAAAACACATTGAAACCTTTTTTTTTTTTCCCTGATTAGGATAGGTGAATTGACCATGGTGTCTTTTTGCAGTTAAAACTAATGTGTTTTCTGACCCAACAGGCTGTGCGTGGGAATAATTGGAAGCAGTTGTGCGCTGTCTGATGCTCAGAATTCCTCACTTTTTGTAAAGATTTTAGTGATCGAAATCTTTGGCAGTGCACTCGGGTTGTTTGGGGTGATTGTGGGGATAATCATGTCAGCACAAGCGACATGGCCAGCAAAGCAGGCGTGAGTATTATCATCAGAATCGGATGTTCCTGGCTCTCTTTATTTTCCCACCAGGATGGCTTGTGGTGTTTGTATCTTCATCCGTGGAAGCTGCAATGTGGTTGTTCTGTCACATTCATTAATCTCATGTGAGAATCAACATAATTGCTAGTTCTGTGTATTGACCTTTAGAATTATTCATGTAGCCTGTCTCTGATCTGTAGTTACGGCGATTCTGTTACTTCAAATAATTATCAAGCAAGGCGGGACCATTTTTAAACTCCCAACTCTTTTAATGATATTGCCAAGATCTGAAGGGCTGGAAAGATGAGTGGAACTACCTATGGGATTTGTGTTTAGGGGTGCAAAGTTGTGGCAGGATTAGCCTGGGCTGGGTGAGGGTAAGCCTTAGATGTGGATAATCTCTTAGGCCAGAACTCAAACACTGTTAAAAGTTTGTCAAGCCCAAACCTGGCCGGCGGGTGAAACAATTTTTACATTCAAAGTGGTAGTATGGTAAGCACATGCACGTCCACACACACACTAGGTTTGTTGGAATGCATCCCAGTGACTTTAGCCTTTGAATATGGATCATCTTGGAATGATCCCAACTGTTTTTATGACGAGTCTTACTTAGTAGGGTGGAAAGACGACAAGGCTCAATTGGATTATTTCAGCCCTTTGATAATTGGGTGCTGTTGCTTTGAACACAGAAGGTTACCTTAAGCTTGTATAATTTGAAGGGTTGAATTATTCAATCTGAGTTTTTTCAGGCCTTGCCCATCAAGCACTATCAAATCCAGTGGCTAGAGTCCCTATGTTTCTTTTTCTTTTTTTCTTTGCACACACACCCACACCACATGGGTGCTTGGTACCATGATCTCAGTGTTGAAATAGTCTGTCTACCACTAAGCCATGGAGCCAAACCAAAGTCCGTATGTATCTTATCCCAGTACATTGGGATGTGTTCTAGTTAACCACCATGCACTCACTTATCAGACCATGGCATGAGCACCTCCCAATCACTAATCTTCCTTAACAGCTTTGCAATCCAACCCAATCCTATCATTGTAGGAGTTTAGGGTCAATCTCCACCTGCAATGGGCCGAGCCTGAAGACCCAATGGGTGGCCCCAATTTTTTGACACGAGCTGATGTATTTGAAGTAGTTTTCCAAGATTCTATGTGGAAGCAGATTTTTGGGTTGTTTTCCCCTCCACTTGAATTCTCCCAGCAGTGTGCTAGCATAAATCTCTTTGTGAAGGGATGCAGCAATGTCTGCACACACAGTTTGGCAAGTAAACTATTGAGAATGGTACTTGGTGCTCCCAGCTTTCTCCCTCTAACAGCAGCAGTGCAGCTGGAATAACTGCCTGGTCTGTGGTAAGACTTCTGCTTGCATGAACCAGTCCCTAGATCCGGTTCAACTTGATTTCAGTGACACCATTCATTTTCACCACCATACTTCCCTGCCAAGAAGTTGGTCTGCTCTGAGCTGGATGATTTCACAACAGTCGACTCTTGCATGACTCGTATCAGCCAAGAAGGGTCAACTCAAAGGATGGATTACCTATTTCAAGTATATTTCACACTCTTTTCAATTTAAGTCGGTTATTTCGAGCTTGCAAGATGATATGATTCGAAATTCAACACACCATTGCATCATCTGAGTGTGAACAATCGTGTTTTATTTAAACTTGAAGACTGCCCAAACAAATAATGGCTTTGTTCTCATTGGATAGATATAACAAAGTGAAGCGGTAATTTCACAAGAACAAGCATAGATAATCAGATATTACAAATGGAGTGTGCTTAACATCTGGGCATTCCTGCAAACAAGATTTGTACTTCCGAGTGCGACAACATTGTTGTGGTCTTATCAGCAGATCGAAAGTTCCATCTAGTTCTGTCTCATTTGAGACAGCCTTCATATCCTCTTACGAGACAGTAGATACCAGAGGTAAGTAGGAGCATTTCAGATTCAGCTCTGAACTGACAGTTACAGTCCCATGTTTGTTTCCAGGCTGAAAGGGAGGAAGAGAAAAGCCCATCCATTTCTCCTTCCCACACCTCCCC
Organism: Magnolia officinalis; assembly: GCA_021015155.1. Lineage (NCBI taxonomy): Eukaryota > Viridiplantae > Streptophyta > Magnoliopsida > Magnoliales > Magnoliaceae > Magnolia > Magnolia officinalis. The sequence continues at coordinate 98,920,281 of JAJHSJ010000002.1, forward strand.
AAATGGCTGTGAATTTAGCCTACATCCAAATGGACTGATGGAACTTGGCAGGAATCGACTGCTTCAGGAAGTTCTAAATACCCTTTACCTGGCTTTGGAGTGTCTTCGACTTCTCCTTTTATCCTTTCTATGATTCTATCACAAACTTGCTCAAAAATCTGCATTCTGCTCTTGGTACCCAACTCAAATTCATCTTCATCGTCTTCTGGATTGTTGTCCAACGCATTTCCAAGCATGATAGTTTCTAAATCCAGTGTCCAACGATCATCTAAACCCTTTTGACACAAGATGCCAAAATCCCACCTCTGCTAATTTGGGGTCCTACACAATCCCACTTGATGAATGCATCACCCACAATGTTGAATCTGAATTGCTGGGCCCATGATCTCAAATCATTCATGAATGATTGTGATTAATGATCTTTGAAATGGTTTAGGTGACTGTACAATCCTGCAAACAAAGAAGTGAAGAATTCTTCCTTGGCCAATTGGAAGAAGTTGAAATTGTTTAAATTTTCATCGCCTTCAACACAGCATTTCAAAGCCTCATGCATTCCTGCAAACAAAGAAGTGAATAATTCTTCCATGGCTGATTGGAAGGAGTTGAAATCATTTGAATTTTTAGTCTGTGTTGCCGATGGCCTCTGCTTTTTTAAGCCCACCTGGGGTTTTCTAATCGTGAGATTGTTTGGATACTTTTTTGAAGCCATCTGGGGTTTTCAGTAATCACGAGATTGTTTAGACAGTCTCATCGGTCTGTTATGTTTTCTTCCAAGCCCAATATTCTGAACATACTATTCAACACAGTAAATCTCTCTTAGCTCAGGGTGTGAAGTATCTCTGACAAGAAACTCATGGACAACTCCATTCACTTCGATCGAACTGCATCCGGGTATTTTCCTAACACCAAGATCTTTCATCTTCCTCCTCACCCTGGTCGCATCCTCCCATCTGTCAGCTGCTGCATAAATGTTAGCAAGAAGCGTGTGGATACCAGAATTGCAGGATTCAATTCCAACAAGGTGTTTCGCCACACGCTCGCTCATCTCGACATTGCCATGGATTCTGCAAGCTGCAAGCAAAGCACCCCATAACGGTAGCATCTCGTTGCCATTTGGGATTTTATGTATCAACTCTTCTGCCTCATCTAACAAACCAGCACATCCGAAGAGGTCAACCAAACAACCGTAGTGTTCTAGTTTGGGTTCTATCTGATATACCCTCTTCATGGAATCGAAATACCAACGGCCTTCCTCCACCAATCCTCCATGACTACAAGCAGCTAAAGCACCAATGAATGTGATATCATCAGGTTTCACTCCTATACTTTTCATCTCTGAGAAAAATTCAAGCGCTTTGCTTGTCTGCCCATTCATAGCAAGCCCGCATATAATCGCAGTCCAAGATGCTGTATCTTTTTGCTCAACTCTCTGAAATATCTCTATCGACTTCTCTATGCAGCCACATTTCGCATACATGTTTATGAGTGTTGTACCAACAATGGCATCTATCCTAATTGCACTTTCATTGATGAATCCGTGGATCCATTTCCCTTGCTCAAGAGCTCCCAAATGAGCACAAACAGTTAGAACACTCACGACCGTATATTTATTTGGCTTGACCCTTCTAATCTGCATCTCTCTAAACAGAGCCAGGGCCTCATCGAATCGGCTAAACTGCACATACCCATTAATCATAGCCGTCCAAAGAATGACATCCCTCACTGAACTCCTATCAAACAACTCCCTAGCCTCATCCACCTGACCATTATTCACGTATCCTGAAACAATACTAGTCCAAGAAATTACATTTTTCATGGGCATCTCATCGAATAATGGACGCGCCAGATCAACACGCCCGCACTTGGAGTACACATCCAACAAGGCATTGCCTAGAACAGTGCTGAATTCAACTTCCCCACTCATGATACAGCAGTGAATTTTCATACCCAATTCCAAGTCCCCCAATGAGGCACAAGCAGAAAGAGTGCTCACCAGTGTAGCTTCATCGGGCCCCACACCTTCCTGTCCCATCTGCTGGAAAACATTTACTGCGTCCTTGAACAGCCCGCACTTAACATACGCACCAATCATGACATTCCAAGAAACCAAATCCTTCTCCAGCATTTCATCGAACAACTGCCGCGAGATTTCAATATGACCCATTTCAGCATACATGTCAATAAGCGAGTTCATGACGTAGGAATCAAATTCCAATCCAGATTTCACAATGAACCCATGAATCTCCCACCCTTTTGAAATAGCATTCAAGCATCCCACTGCCTTCAGAACAAAAGGGTAGGTGAAATTATCAGGTGACAGGCCATCTTCCCTCAGCCTATCAAAGAGCAAAACAGCATTTCCCATACTACCCTTTTTTGCAAATGCTCTAATCATCAGATTGTTGGAAAAAAGAGATGGGTCTTGAATGGTTTTGAAAATCTTGTCTGCATAGTGCAGATTCAAAGGCTCTTGGGCTGTGTAGAAGGCCATGAGCTTGTCTAAGGGCCTGTTTGGATGTCTGTAAGTTCTTTTAAGTTGTGACTTACCTGTAAGTCACTTACAGGTGAAAGTTACTTACAGGTAACCTGTTTGGATGTAAGTTGTAAGTCACTTACAGGTAAGTTAGTTTTTCTGTTTGGATAGCCTGTAAGTTACAAGTAGAAAGCTGTATATTCACATCGAGCAGAGCTTAGATTGGGGAATCGTTCTAAAATGTTATAATCATATAAAAAAAAAAAAAACATGGGAGTAAATATGTTATTTTGTTAAGCCCATCAAGATGAATATTTGAGATAATTATTAAGCTAAACCAATCATCAAATGGACTATAAAAGTGGGCCCACGAATTCAAAATATCTATGATATCGAGTAATAACTCAATTTAAGCATTGAAAATAAACTTAAAAACATTAATAGAAAATCTAATAATTAAATTACAGATACATCACGGTGGACCCTCACACAAATCTGGCCGAACGCTTAAAGGTTGGACCGAGGTCGTAGGCAATCGGCTTCCCAACCAAACGGGAAGAATTCTAGCCCGAATCCAATCTCTAACCCATTACCCTATGGCCTAACCCACCCCCATTTAATTGCAACTAGGTTGGACTTGGACCATATCAAACCTAGCATGGCCATATGAACTACTTGGATGGGCAGTACATTGGGCCAAAACCAACAATTTGATATTTTTCAATGGTTAGCATGCTCCCTTCTTTTCTCATTGTTGTGGCCTACTCAATTATTTTCTAATTTTTGCCTGATTTTTGGCCCAACGGCTAATTATTAAGAGATGCACTCAATGAACATACGGATTTTGGATTCACATCATGGGTGAACCCAACACAGCCATCCTATATAAAGTCTCACTGATTCGTACATGGTTGAATCAGGATGAATTATCCTCAACTCGTCTATATTAGGCCAAGTCGGAAGATATATTCAGACTCGGATTCTCTCTACTATTATGTATAAGTGGAATGTACTGTTGGTATATGGAGTTTGGAAAACCAATTAGACAAAATAAATTTAAGACATACATTAATCTTGTGAGGGAGGGAGAAATAGAGGAAGAGACCTAAGGTTTGAATAATCCTTTAAAGGTTTTTGGAAAGAACGCAAATTCCAAAATTTTATAGATTTTTTTTTTTTTTTTCCATGGATTAAAATGTACATCACCTAATTAAAGATTCAAACCATGGAAACTACATTCAAGAGATATTTTTCTATAGATCCAAACAAGCCATCTATTTTTCTTATTCTTTTTTAATCTCTCTCTCTCTCTCTCTCTCTCTCTCTCTCTCTCTCTCTCTCTCTCTCTCTCTCTCTCTCTCTCTCTTTTAATGGCAACAAACTAATGAATATGTTGACTAACAAAGTAAAGGTTACATCCATTCAATGGTGCATGAGTCACTGAGAATGGGTCTTAGCTTCAACTAATTAAATGACTGATCCATGAGCTTTAATTCCTTCTCTTGTGCTACTTCTCTACTGAAAAATGTGTAATTAGTCCAAAACCTATAGTCCCAAAATATCCATGACCCAATATGAAGTACAGTTAGGCCAGCTCAAGTCAAAGACTTGACTAAGTTTCACTTGACTGAAACTCAGTTGTAAATAATTAAATAGAAAGTAGTAGCATTAGTAATAAGTTCTTAAAATGGATGTATTCAGAATTAAATTATATAAAATATAAACAAACATATATGTGGGCGTGCACATTGTTATAGATTTTATTTCCTCGTTGAGTTGTCACTTTGAAACTGAATATGTGATGGAGATCCTGTTGTAGGTCACTCTTAGGAGAGAGTTTCGTAGTTACTCAATGCAAAATCTTGTCTAGCTGTGGCTACGCTTGAAATCTCGTTGTCATGACTTGCCTTGTAATATCATCGGTTTTGACTAAGCTAAGTTGTGTGTTGGGTGACAAGTCTTAAGTTGAGTACCATATAAGTCGACCTGAAAGAGTGGGCCTATAAGATCCGACAGTCTATACAATATGGGAATTTATCAAAGTCGATGATGAATGACGTAAGTCCAGCAGTCCACCTAACCATTATAGGAGCAGATGGGCCTGATTACTCATATGATCCTACGATAAGGGCATGTTTGGATTACTGATTACCATGGTAATGAATTGTAAAATTGTCACGATCCTATCCCTCCAGGTTTTTGGTGGTATTCTCATCCCCACATCCAATTACATTACATTCCCCAATAACTAATAAGATGACAAAAATGCATGTAATTCATGTTAAACCTATAACTATGGTGACTGGATATTCAACTATAGGGATTACAATCCTGGTGTCATAGTCATGCAGTCGAATATGGTGGCTCGGCATATAAAATGCGCATGGTGTTACCAGGATAGGATTAGGTGAGACCGTGGATCTGCCGAGGTGGATGGGTCTTTTGTGGGGCCCATTGATGTATTTGGCTACATCCACTACGTCAAAACAGCGAAAAAAGGACGGTCCAAAACCGTCTCAAATGACCAAAAAGGACGGTCATGGACCGTCGCATAGGCCGTCAGATTTTAATGTGCCCTAAGGACGGTTGAAAACCGTCATCCTTATTGACGAAAAAAAGACAGTTATGGACCGTCTTTTAAAAAGACTCATGAATCGTCTCTTATGAGCCTTAAAAGGACGGTTATGGACCGTCCTTTAAAAGGACTGTCATGAACGGTCTCTTATGAGCTTTCAAAGGACTGCCATGGACCGTCCTTTAAAAGGACTGTCATAGACCGTCCTTAAAAAGGACTGTCATGGACCGTCTCTTATGAGCCTTCAAAGGATGGCCATGGCCCGTCCTTTAAAAGGACTGTCATGGACCGTCCTTAAAAAGGACTGTCATGGACCGTCTCTTATGAGCCTTCAAAGGACGGTCATAGACCGTCCTTTAAAAGGACTGCTACGGGCCGTCTCTTATGACCCTTGAAAGACATTTTCAAATTTGACCTGTTACATTCATCGTATTCTTCTTGATATACACCTGTTATACAATATATTTCGTCACATTCACATTCACATCTATATAAACCCAAACTACGTAAATCCATCCAAACACGAACAATCTTATCCACATTACATTCATCCACGCATAATAGATATAAGTTTAACTTCGTAAGTAAAAAAAAAAAGAAGGAAAAAAATTAGCAACAATTTTTTTTGTCTTTCATCTAATAAAAAAATACTCAACCAACAAAACATTATAATTCAGAATCATGAAGAATTGTAGAAACTTCTTCCAAAAAAGTGGACACTTTTTTAAAATAAAACTGATCATTAAAATAAAACTAATACGAGCAAATAATGCAAAAAAAAGGCATGTGTTAAAAGGGATACATTCATGTTTGTTGCCATGTGATTGGGCTACATTATTACAGCAATCGGGTTCGGGTTCGGGATCGGGTTTAGGTTTGGGTTTTCAAGTTTAGGTTTAGGTTTGGGAGTTGAGATTAGGATTGTGTAGGTCTAAGTTTAGGGATTTGAGAATACATTTAGGTTTTAGGTTTAGGTTTAGGTTTTAGTTATAGGTTTAGGTTTAGGTTCAGGTTTTAAGTTTAGGTTAAGGTTTAGGTTTAGGTTAAGGTTTAGGGAATTGAGAATAGGTTAAGGTTTAGGTTTAGGAAATCGGGTTCGGGTTCAGGATCGGGTTTAGGTTTGGGTTTTCAAGTTTAGGTTTAGGTTTTAGGTTAGGGAGTTGAGATTAGGATTAGGTGTAGGTTTAGGTTTAGGGACTTGAGAATACATTTAGGTTTTAGGTTTAGGTTTAGGTTTTAGGTTTGGTAAGGTTTAGGTTTTAGGTTTAGGTTAAGGTTAGGTTATAGGTTATAAGTTTATGTTATAGGTTATAGTTAAGGTTTAGGCCTTATAAGCTATAGGTTTAGGGATTGAGAATGTTAAGGTTTAGGTTTAGGAAATCGGGTTTGGGTTCGGGATCGGGTTTAGGTTTGGGTTTTCAAGTTTAGGTTTAGGTTTAGGTTAGGGACTTGAGATTAGGATTAGGTGTAGGTTTAGGTTTAGGGATTTGAGAATACTTTTAGGTTTTAGGTTTAGGTTAAGGTTAGGTTATAGGTTATAAATTTAGGTTATAGGTTTTAGGTCGTAGGTTTTGGTTTTAAGGTTATAGGTTTAGGTTAAGGTTAAGGTTTTAGGTCTTATAAGCTATACGTTTAGGGAATTGAGAATATGTTAAGGTTTAGGTTTAGGAAATCGGGTTTGGGTTCGGGATCGGGTTTAGGTTTGGGTTTTCAAGTTTAGGTTTAGGTTTAGGTTAGGGAGTTAAGATTAGGATTAGGTGTAGGTTTAGGTTTAGAGATTTGAGAATACATTTAGGTATTAGGTCATAGGATTTGGTTAAGGTTAAGGTTATAGGTATAGGTTTAGGTTTAGGTTTAGGTTTAGGGAATTGAGAATAGCTTAACGTATAGGTTTAGGAAATCGGTTTCGGGTTCGGGATCGGGTTTAGGTTTGGGTTTTCAAGTTTAGGTTTAGGTTTAGGTTAGGGAGTTGAGATTAGGATTAGGTGTAGGTTTAGGTTTAGAGATTTGAGAATACATTTAGGTTTTAGGTCATAGGATTTGGTTTAGATTAAGGTTATAAGTTTAGGTTAAGGTTTAGGTTTAGATTAAGGTTTAGGTTTAGGTTATAAGCTATAGGTTTAGGGAATTGAGAATAGGTTAAAGTTTAGGTTTAGGAAATCGGGTTCGGGTTCGGGATCGGGTTTAGGTTTGGGTTTTCAAGTTTAGGTTTAGATTTAGGTTAGGGAATTGAGATTAGGATTAGGTGTAGGTTTAGGTTTAGGGATTTGAGAATACATTTAGGTTTTAGATTTAGGTTTAGGTTTAGGTTTAGGTTATAGGTTATAGGTTTAGGTTTAGGTTAGGGAGTTGAGATTAGGATTAGGTGAAGGTTTAGGTTTAGGGATTTGAGAATAGGTTAAGGTTTAGGTTTAAGAATTCGGGTTCAGGTTCGCGATCGGGTTTAGGTTTGGGTTTTCAAGTTTAGGTTTAGGTTTAGGTTAGGGAGTTTAGATTAGGATTAGGTGTAGGTTTAGGTTTAGGGATTTGAGAATAGGTTAAGGTTTAGGTTTAGGAATCGGGTTCGAGTTCGGGATCGGATTTAAGGTTTGGGTTTTCAAGTTTAGGTTTAGGTTTAGGTTAGGAGTGGATGAGATTAGGATTATGTAGGTTTAGGTTTAGAGATTTGAGAATACATTTAGGTTTTAGGTCATAGGTTTTGGTTTAGGTTTAGGTTAGGGAGTTGACATTAGGATTAGGTGTAGGTTTAGGTTTAGAGATTTGAGAATACATTTAGGTTTTAGGTCATAGGTTTTGGTTTAGGTTAAGGTTATAGGTTTAGGTTTAGGTTTAGGTTAGGGAGTTGAGATTAGGATTAGGTGAAGGTTTAGATTTAGGGATTTGAGAATAGGTTAAGGTTTAGGTTTAGGAATTCAGGTTCAGGTTTGCGATCGGGTTTAGGTTTGGGTTTTCAAGTTTAGGTTTAGGTTTAGGTTAGGGAGTTTAGATTAGGATTAGGTGTAGGTTTAGGTTTAGGGATTTGAGAATAGGTTAAGGTTTAGGTTTAGGAAATCGGGTTCGGGTTCGGGATCGGGTTTAGGTTTGGGTTTTCAAAGGTTTAGGTTTAGGTTAGGGAGGAGTTGAGATTAGGATTAGGTGTAGGTTTAGGTTTAGAGATTTGAGAATACATTTAGGTTTTAGGTCATAGGTTTTGGTTTAGGTTAAGGTTATAGGTTTAGGTTTAGGTTATAAGCTATAGGTTTAGGGAATTGAGAATAGGTTAAGGTTTAGGTTTAGGAAATCGGGTTCGGGTTCGGGTTTGGGTTTAGGTTTGGGTTTTCAAGTTTGGTTTAGGTTTAGGTTAGGGAGTTGAGAATACATTTAGGTGTAGGTTTAGGAATACATTTAGGTTTAGGTTTAGGATTAGGTGTAGGTTTAGGTTTAGGGATTTGACAATACATTTAGGTTTTAGGTCATAGGTTTAGGTTTTAGGCTTAGGTTTAGGTTATAAGTGTAGGTTATAGGTTTAGGTTTAGGTTAGGTTATTTTAGGTTAAGGTTTGGGAATTGAGAATAAGTTAAGGTTTAGGTTTAGGAAATTGGGTTCGGGCGGGATCGGGTTTAGGCTTGGGTTTTCAAGTTAGGTTTAGGTTTAGGTTAGGGAGTTAAGATTAGGATTAGGTGTAGGTTTAGGTTTAGGGATTTGAAATAGGTTAAGGTTTAGGTTTAGGAAATCGGGTTCGGGTTCGGGATCTGGTTTAGGTTTGGGTTTTCAAGTTTAGGTTTAGGTTTAGGTTAGGGAGTTGAGATTAGGATTAGGTGTAGGTTTAGGTTTAGAGATTTGAGAATACATTTAGGTTTTAGGTCATAGGATTTGGTTTAGGTTAAGGTTATAGGTTTAGGTTTAGGTTAAGGTTTAGGTTTAGGTTATAAGCTACAGGTTCAGGGAATTGAGAATAGGTTAAGGTTTAGGTTTGGGAAATTGGGTTCGGGTTCGGGATCGGGTTTAGGTTTTGGTTTTCAAGTTTAGGTTTAGGTTTAGGTTAGGGAGTTAAGATTAGGATTAGGTGCAGGTTTAGGTTTAGAGATTTGAGAATACATTTAGGTTTTAGGTCATAGGATTTGGTTTAGGTTAAGGTTTAGGTTTAGGTTTAGGTTTAGGTTATAAGCTATAGGTTTAGGGAATTGAGAATAGGTTAAGGTTTAGGTTTAGGAAATCGGGTTCGGGATCGGGTTTAGGTTTGGGTTTTCAAGTTTAGGTTTAGGTTTAGGTTAGGGAATTGAGATTAGGATTAGGTGTAGGTTTAGGTTTAGGGATTTGAGAATACATTTAGGTTTTAGGTTTAGGTTTAGGTTTAGGTTTAGGTTATAGGTTATAGGTTTAGGTTTAGGTTAGGGAGTTGAGATTAGGATTAGGTGAAGGTTTAGGTTTAGGGATTTGAGAATAGGTGAAGGTTTAGGTTTAGGAATTCGGGTTCAGGTTCACGATCGGGTTTAGGTTTGGGTTTTCAAGTTTAGGTTTAGGTTTAGGTTAGGGAGTTTAGATTAGGATTAGGTGTAGGTTTAGGTTTAGGGATTTGAGAATAGGTTAAGGTTTAGGTTTAGGAAATCGGGTTCAAGTTCGGGATCGGGTTTAAGGTTTGGGTTTTCAAGTTTAGGTTTAGGTTTAGGTTAGGGAGTTGAGATTAGGATTAGGTGTAGGTTTAGGTTTAGAGATTTGAGAATACATTTAGGTTTTAGGTCATAGGTTTTGGTTTAGGTTTAGGTTAGGGAGTTGACATTAGGATTAGGTGTAGGTTTAGGTTTAGAGATTTGAGAATACATTTAGGTTTTAGGTCATAGGTTTTGTTTAGGTTAAGGTTATAGGTTTAGGTTTAGGTTTAGGTTAGGGAGTTGAGATTAGGATTAGGTGAAGGTTTAGATTAGGGATTTGAGAATAGGTTAAGGTTTAGGTTTAGGAATTCAGGTTCAGGTTTGCGATCGGGTTTAGGTTTGGGTTTTCAAGTTTAGGTTAGGTTTAGGTTAGGGAGTTTAGATTAGGATTAGGTGTAGTAGGTTTAGGTTTAGGGATTTGAGAATAGGTTAGGTTTAGGTTAGGAAATCGGGTTCGGGTTCGGGATCGGGTTTAGGTTTGGGTTTTCAAGTTTAGGTTTAGGTTTAGGTTAGAGAGTTGAGATTAGGATTAGGTGTAGGTTTAGGTTTAGAGATTTGAGAATACATTTAGTTTTAGGTCATAGGTTTTGGTTTAGTTTAAGGTTATAGGTTTAGGTTTAGGTTATAAGCTATAGGTTTAGGGATTGAGAATAGGTTAAGGTTTAGGTTTAGGAAATCGGGTTCGGGTTCGGGTTTGGGTTTAGGTTTGGGTTTTCAAGTTTAGGTTTAGGTTTAGGTTAGGGAGTTGAGAATACATTTAGGTGTAGGTTTAGGAATACATTTAGGTTTAGGTTTAGGATTAGGTGTAGGTTTAGGTTTAGGGATTTGACAATACATTTAGGTTTTAGGTCATAGGTTTAGGTTTTAGGCTTAGGTTTAGGTTATAAGTGTAGGTTATAGGTTTAGGTTTAGGTTAGGTTATAGGTTAAGGTTTAGGGAATTGAGAATAAGTTAAGGTTTAGGTTTAGGAAATTGGGTTCGGGCGGGATCGGGTTTAGGCTTGGGTTTTCAAGTTAGGTTTAGGTTTAGGTTAGGGAGTTAAGATTAGGATTAGGTGTAGGTTTAGGTTTAGGGATTTGAGAATAGGTTAAGGTTTAGGTTTAGGAAATCGGGTTCGGGTTCGGGATCTGGTTTAGGTTTGGGTTTTCAAGTTTAGGTTTAGGTTTAGGTTAGGGAGTTGAGATTAGGATTAGGTGTAGGTTTAGGTTTAGAGATTTGAGAATACATTTAGGTTTTAGGTCATAGGATTTGGTTTAGGTTAAGGTTATAGGTTTAGGTTTAGGTTAAGGTTTAGGTTTAGGTTATAAGCTACAGGTTCAGGGAATTGAGAATAGGTTAAGGTTTAGGTTTGGGAATTGGGTTCGGGTTCGGGATCGGGTTTAGGTTTGGGTTTTCAAGTTTAGGTTTAGTTTAGTTTGTTTAAGGTTAGGAATTATATAGGATTAGGTGCAGTTAGGTTTAGGTTTAGAGTTAGAATTCATTTAGGTTTTAGTCATAGGATGTGGTTTTGGTTAGGTTAAGGTTTAGGTTAGGTTTAGGTTTAGGTATAAGCTATAGTTTAGGGAATTGAGAATAGGTTAAGGTTTAGGTTTAGGAAATCGGGTTCGGGATCGGGTTTAGGTTTGGGTTTTCAAGTTTAGGTTAGGTTTAGGTTAGGGAATTGAGATTAGGATTAGGTTAGTAGGTTTTTAGGTTTAGGGATTTGAGAATACTTTAGGTTTTAGGTTTAGGTTAGGGAGTTGAGATTAGGATAATTAGGTGAAGGTTTAGTTTAGGGATTTGAGAATATGTTAAGGTTTAGGTTTAGGAATTCGGGTTCAGGTTCGCGATCAGGTTTAGGTTTGGGTTTTCAAGTTTAGGTTTAGGTTTAGGTTAGAGAGTTTAGATTAGGATTAGGTGTAGGTTTAGGTTTAGGGATTTGAGAATAGGTTAATTAAGGTTTAGGTTTAGAAAATCGGGTTCGGGTTCGGGATTGGGTTTTAGGTTTGGGTTTTCAAGTTTAGGTTTAGGTTTAGGTTAGGGAGTTAAGATTAGGATTAGGTGTAGGTTTAGGTTTAGAGATTTGAGAAAGGTTTTAGGTCATAGGTTTTGGTTTAGGTTAAGGTTATAGGTTTATGTTTAGGTTTAGGTTTAGGTTATAAGCTATAGGTTTAGGGAATTGAGAATAAGTTAAGGTATAGGTTTAGGAAATCGGATTCGGGTTCGGGATCGCGTTTATGTTTGGGTTTTCAAGTTTAGGTTTAGGTTTAGGTTAGAGAGTTGAGATTAGAATTAGGTGTAGGTTTAGGTTTAGGGATTTGAGTTTAGGATTAGGTTATAGGTATAGCTTTAGGTTTAAGTTATATGCTTAGGTTATAGGTTATAGGTTATATGTTTAGGTTAAGGTTTAGGAATTCGGGTTCGGGTTCGGGTTTGGATTCAGGTTTATGTTATAGGTTTTGGGATTTGAGAATAGTTTTAGGTTATAACATAAGTATAGGTTTAGGTTAGCTTATAGGTTAAGGTTTAAGGATTTGAGAATAGTTTTAGGTTATAAGTAAGGTTTTAGGTTTAGGTATACGCTTAAGTAATAGGTTATAGGTTATATGTTTAGGTTAAGGTTTAGGAATTCGGGTTCGGGTTCGGGTTTGGATTCGGGTTTAGGTTATAGGTTTTGAGATTTGAGAATAGTTTTAGGTTATAAGTATAGGTTTAGGTTAGGTTATAGGTTAAGGTTTAAGGATTTGAGAATAGTTTTAGGTTATAAGGTTTTAGGTTTAGGTATAGGCTTAAGTTATAGGTTATAGGTTATATGTTTAGGTTAAGGTTTAGGAATTCGGGTTCGGGTTTGGGTTTGGGTTCGGGTTTAGGTTATAGGTTATAGGTTTTGGTTTTGGTTTTGGTTATAGGTTTTGGTTTAGGTTAAGGTTTAGATTTAGGTTATAGGTTATGGGATTTGAGAATGGGTTCGGGTTTAGGTTATAGGTTTTGGTTTTGGTTATAGGTTTTGGTTTAGGTTATACGTTATAGGTTTAGGTTTAGGTTACAGGTTTTGGGATTTGAGAATAGGTTTAGGTTAAGGTCATAAGTTTAGGTTTAGGAAATCAGGATCGGGTTCGGGTTCGGGTTTAGTCTTGGGTTTTCAACTTTAGGTTTAGGTTTAGGTTAGGGAGTTGAGATTAGGATTAGGTGTAGGTTTAGGTTTAGGGATTTGAGAATACGTTAAGGTTTAGGTATAGGAAATTGGGTTCAGGTTCGAGATCGGGTTTACGTTTGGGTTTTAGGTTTAGGCTAAGGATTTAGGGATTCAGATTTGGGTTCAGGATCAAGTTTGGGTTTAGGTTTAGGTTTAGGTTTACGTTTTACGTTTAGGTTAAGGTCACAGGTTTAGGTTATAGGTTTAGGTTTAGGTTATAGGTTACGGTTTAGGGAATTGAGAACAGGTTAAGGTTTAGGTTTAGGAAATCGGGTTCGGGTTCGAGTTTGTGTACGAATTTAGGTTTGGGTTTTCAAGTTTAGGTTTAGGTTAAGGAGTAGATTAGGATTAGGCGTAGGTTTAGGTTTAGGAATTCTCTAGTATTATCTACTACATACTAGTAACATACAACCAATATTGGGGCACCATACCATAAGCTACAAGAATTTCATGTCCCCCTAAACAAGGTATCCTCCATTGATAATACATACATATATATATATATATACATATATATATATATATATATATTATAAGTTTTTTATTTTTATTTACATTTCCAAATACATTCATCATCCATCCAAGAAAATTAAAACAAGTACTGTCAATCTATCTTATCTTACCGACCGCTTTATGTTTCTTTTCACCTTTGTAACTCTCATATTTGTTGCAGCTGCTAGTTCACCATCAGTAGTCTTCCTAACCAAATCTGTGCAGTCCCTCCATTTGAAGCAGTGGCTGAAGTTACAAGAAGTAGGACTGATTAGTCTTTCCATGTTTTGAAAAAAAAATCAAATTCTTTATTTTTGGCTGCAAGTCTACTTATAACTATCATTGGCTCTTAATCTATTTATAATGAAAATCTTAAATATCACCTGATAGTGCTCCTTTGATAAATGTCCTGTTTGGAACAAATAATTTGTTTTATACATACATGTGTTTTATCATAAAACATGATGCATCCATACAAAAAAAAAAAAAAAAATCAAATGGAAATTTTTTTTATGTAAACTGATTATTTTTAATATTATTATAAACATCCCATCTCTCTCTTTCTTGTATGTATGTTTGGACAGCTGAATGATGAAATAAAGGAAGAAATGGCTATTTATAAAGATAAGAGGTCCACTAACTTAGAAATGAATGATTGTTTTTTCATTTAAGGTACTTAAAAATAGATGGGGTGGTTAGTTTGTCTTGGATGATAGATTTAAAAGGCTACTAAATAGGTGGAGTTTCTAAGTTTGAGAAATGATTCAATGCTCTTTTGGAGCACTATGAATTACACGGTTTTAGTTGTATTGGGTAACTTGGACAATTTAAGAGATAGATCTAGACCGTCTATTAAGTTTAGAACATATTTAAAGGGATACCATGAAAAACTACGACCCTTCAAAATCCTACCTATACCCTGCAATCAACTAAAATGGACACTTCAACTAAATGAACTAAAGAAATTGACATCACTGCTATAGATCATAAACAATGTGGCTCAGGAGGGAAAAAAAAAAAAAAAGACATTAAAAAATACAACAATTCTCGATCAACTGAATATGAAAGGTTTTCAGTGCATGGGCCATCTAGGGTGAGAAGCCATCCTGTCAATTAGACTTGTATGAACTAAAAACCCAAACTGTTAAATGGAGAACAAGAGCTGTAGTTTAGGAAAAAATAATGGTTAAGAAAAAAATATAGTAATGGTTCATATTCAACTGGAAAAAAAGGTTGAAAAACTTATTGCTACGATTTTCAATCTGACAAATTTTAGTGCATCGACCATTCAGGGTAAGGTTCATCATGTCTATGGTTTTAGTGGTTTGGGCTTTGGATCATTGAACCATGACCCCACTTGTACAAACTGTAATCCCAATCAGTTGAACCCTCCAACCATGCACTCAGAGTGAATTTTGGGCAAACAAGATTGATCAACAATTTGAGTGAATTTTGATTTAAACATCTGAAGTTATTTACTCTTCAATCTGGACTAATCAGATTGTCCAAAAATGGTTAAAGGTTGTTCATAATATCAAAAATGTATGAATGAATAGAAAACACAAACATCAGCTTGATCCAAAACTTTTATGGCCTCCAAGTTTAGGTTAAGGTTATAAGTTTAAGTTAAGGTTATAAGTATAGGTTTTGGGATTTGAGAATAGGTTTAGGTTAAGGTTACAAGTTTAGGTTAAGGTTATAAGTATAGGTTTAGGTTATAGGTTAAGGTTTAGGTTTAGGTTATAAGTATAAGTTTTGGGATTTGAGAATAGGTTTAGGTTAAGGTTATAAGTTTAGGTTTAGGAAATCGGGATCGGGTTCGGGTTTAGGTTTGGGTTTTCAAGTTTAGGTTTAGGTTTAGGTTTAGGAGTTGAGATTAGGATTAGCTGTAGTTTTAGGTTTAGGGATTTAAGAATACATTTAGGTTATAGGTTTAGGTTTAGGTTTTAGGTTTAGGTTATAGGTTATAGGTTTAGGTTATAGGTTTAGGTTTAGGTTATAAGCGTAGGTTATAGGTTTAGGTTTAGGTTAGGTTATAGGTTTAGGAAATGCTAAAGAAAATTCATATGGATGTTGGACGATTTGGATTGTCATAAAACTATTGGGTCAGCTATTTGGATGGTTTGGATTGTCATAAAATTCATATCATAGTGTATTCACATAATAGAAGAATATACTTCTCCTCTTTGGTGTCATTTTTCTTGGGCTTAACTCTAGCAACAGTTTCCAGAACTGCCTGATGAACAAAATATAAAAGAAATATATTCAGCAAAAGTCAAGAATATGCTAATATATTAAAACCCAAGTGTAACATCCCGAAAATCGGGGGTCGAGCATAAACTCAACTCACGAGTTCCAGAACATCACTTATGCAATAAAATGAATGATGATTGAATGTTGATTGTATTCCTGCATTGAACATGAGTGAGATTAAGCCAAAACAACATATCATACTCCAGAGACAGTTAAATTTGCAAACGGAAGACTGTGATAGATAGATAAAATATATAAACTATGATGAGTCTCCAAAGTGTGATAACATTACCAGGTTAAATAATTACAAGTACAGTTCTAAAATATACCAAATGTGAAGAAGTGTAATGTCTCTTATCCCAAGTACCATAGCCCCGTCAATACAATACCAGGTCTTCATTGACCTGCCAGAGAGATACAGATAGGAGAACTCCTCCTATCATCATAGAAGTAATCCGACTCTGCTTCACAAGCATCGCCATCACCTAAAACTCAACAAATCTGGTTGGTGTGTACCACACCGTCCCGTAACGTGGGAGTGAGTAGCTAACTCAGTGGAACAATAAAGCATAGGTTAACATGTTATCAATACAGTCAAGTAGTAATGATAAAGCAGTAAAATCAAACACTCCTAGCTACTCTTATTAATGCAAGTATGGATGCAGGTATGATGGATGCCCTCACTGACATACTCCCTCATGCGACACCATCTCACGCTCGCGGCATGCTTTCATCCCACAGTGCTCCACATCTTCCAGGCACATGCAATGCATGATGAGCATGATTACCGAGTTTTTATTTAGTCCATTTCATATAGCAGGATTGGGAAACTAAGGTACCTCCCTTGTATCATTCCCAAACATGATCCGTTCTAGGGTCGTCAGTCCTAGTTAATATCAGACGATGGTGTATTTTCTAGGTCACTGCAGAGGCTGCCAGGGCTGTTACGCACAAAGGTTACACCACTCCCCCATCACCTCTTAAACGATTCATCACTATACAGAAACAGGCCTAGTTCATACTCTATATACCGCGGCAAACCATAAGGCTCACTGCGATTTCAGAGTATGCTCGAGGTCACTACAAAGGGCTGTCAGGGCTGTTACGTACAAAGGTTGCACTGCTCCCCCATCACCTTATCAATGTAGGCCGACAACACGAATATAGTGTCCCATACCACCATAATTGGCTCACGAGTTTGGTTGCTCACTGGTCACTACGGGGAGGCACGTGGCCCCAGCGTAGGCCGACAGCTCGACCACGGTGTCCCATACCACCATGTCCGGCTCATGAGTCTTAGCGGATCGAGGTACCATGGTTAAAAGGGATTCCACTGGTAAGTTTGGTACCTTAGGTTCAAGCAGTAGCGTCCAAACATGGTGAACATATATAAGACAGATCGGGTTGCCTGACGAGCTTGGCTAGCTCGAGCGCACAACAAGTTAAACGACATGAAGTGCATAAGCACTTCGCGTGGCCAACCACTATCGTCAACCGAAGTACGACTCAAGTTCGTCGAACACATCCCACGTGGCAAATGAATCACAGCCACGAATTCAATTCTGGTACCGATTGTCTGGACTATGGACATAGTCCCAAACTCAATCAATTCCCATCCATAGCATGTGGAGTAAAGCATGATAAACAAAGTAATCTCAGCATGCTAATAGGCATGTTATAAGGCATGTTATAAGGCATGATATAAAGCATGTTGTAAAGCACTACATCAATAAGAATACAAACACATATATTGCAAGTAAGCGGTTCAAGTAAACAACCTCATGGAGGTAATCATACATGTCCCTAAGGTAGTTGAGAATCCCATCTCAACACCCTCCTAAGGCATCAACATCCAAACACTTACTCACTCAAGCATTTCCACAAACATTTATCATACACTATTTCAACATACATAGTGTATGTTAACAAACATGTATTAGGGCGAGTTCATCCGCCAAGTAAGTATTTTATGCACACATAATATATTTATACAACAATTAATCATGGCAAACACATCACTAAAATATACATGTATACTGTACTTCTTACAATACAGTATTCTACATACATAGTGTATATTAGTAAAACATATTTAGGCGAATCCTTTCGCCATATAAGTATTTTATCCATATATCGTATATCCATACAACAAATAAACATGTCTAACACATTTCCAAAAAAAATACGTATACGGTATTTTCTACGAATACCTAGAATATGTAAAATTCTATATTCTTCATCTTTAATCAAAACAGAAAACAGAAAGCACTTTGTACATGTGCAATTGCATACAGATCATAAATCTATCATTATCTGACATTGAAAGCATTGAAAATCATAACCTATACACCTAAAGTTCGCACCTTTTGTCGTAGAATCGTAACGAATCCAATAGGTTTGCTAAGCTTCCATATTCGACAGTTTGGTAACCTATAGAACGAAATAGGTTAGCTATTTCATAACCTACAACCACCCAAGCCCCAAATCAGATTAGGGTTAGGGTTTCTTACCTAAAAATGGGGCCGGAATCGCCAGAAAAATGATGAGAACGGAGCGGTGGAGCTCGTGGAGCGGTTGGGAAGAGTGGCAGGGAGATTCTCCCACTGCTCCCACACTTTCTCTCTTTTCTCTCTTCTCAATCTAGGTTTTCTCTCAAATTCGTATGGCTGCAATGAGAGAGGGTTTAAGGTCCTTATATAGCCTAAAAACTCACCGAAATAGACTCCTAGTCAAAGTATACTTAGGTTATAACCAAAGCGAGGCAGGTTCAGATCAACGGAGGACTTTTGGCGGGCCTCCTTGAGCCAAAGGTCGGACTTAAGCTCACTAACGCTGCATCTACGTTCTATTAAGTTTTTGTTTCGGTCGGGATTCCAGATCACGCGTGGCGGACCAGTTTCAGTTCAACGGTCAGCGGATCTCGATCGGAGATTCCGAGTACATGTAAATGTGTATGAAATTTCTCCTGATCCGAGGGTGTAATTTGGTCTGATTCTGACGGTCTGGTTGCTTAAAACTAATCCGCAAGCGAGAGGTGCCAGATTACTATTCAAGATATTTTATTTTGAATTAATTTCACATTTCTCACACTCTTCACTCCGAGCTCAAGCGAATAGCGCTGTGAGACACTATCTGGATTTGATTTCTGAAATGGTTATCAAGCCCAGCGAGGTGGTCCTAAGTCCTTAACTTCGTGTTAATCGGACTTCCAACGTGCGGTCCAGATCTGAAACGAGATTGAGAGTTTCGAGATCCCGAGAGCACCGGTAATGAGATTGATCCTAGATTTTAGGGTAACCTATCTAATTTCTACAAGTTTGGTCTTGCAGATCGTATTTAAAGTGATTGGTGCTAATTTCTACAGGCACTCTAGTTTAACACTAGCTAAATCTCGCCTAATTTCTAAAGGATTTAGTCCTGTAAGATTTCTATCTGAGGTGGTACTTAGTCCTTTGTAGTTGTATATAAAGTGATCCAAGTTATACTACTTAGCTAGTTTAAGATAGTGTCTATGGTGAAAGTACTTGAAAATTTGAAGAGCAAGGTGGTGAAGGATGGGATTTGTGAAAGAAATGGGTTCACAAGCGATTTTAGCCTTTGGGACTGAGTTTTGACAAGTTGATAAGGTGTTAGGATCGACCCATTGCCTAAGGATGTCTAATCGCAGGTTGGCAAAAATTCGGGATGTTACACCAAGGTTAGCATTTTATATGCTCTAGAAACAAGACAATAACCAACCTTAAGGAATTATATCATCCTTGACCAAAAGATATATGCAGTATACTTGAGCTTTCAGTTTAAACAAACGGGGCCCATGGTTCACCGATCCAGACTATTGGTAAAGCTTGTCCACCTTAATAGACCATGCCTCAAAAATCACTCAGAATGCAAGATCCTAGCCACCAGGAATGGACCTTTTCAGTCAAATATGTCCCATTGAAGTCATCAATTAGTTCATGTAAGACCTGAGGACACCCTATTCTTTTTCAGGAAGCAGCATAAGAGGAAAAAAAAAAAAAACCTAAAACGTGGGAAGAGCGCAATAGAGATGAGAAAATACTCAGATCTGTTGAAAAAGGAGAAATACTACCTCTGGAAATTGATGAAGTCTCTGAGAAATCCTTCCTCAAAGGCTCTCCTCTCTCTTCTCCAAACCTGAGAATGGAAAAACAAAACCCTGGATCAGGTATGGAGGATCGATAGGGCTATTAGGGATTATAATTCTTAATTAAGAATTTGGAATTCTGTTTCCTAATTTTTTAGGGATTTTCAAATCCCTAAATCTAGCAATTAGATTTTTTCAAAATCCCAAATCGGATAATTAGGGATTTCAAATTTTAATCCCGAATAAGGGTAATTGGGGATTTCGAATCCCAAATTAGCAGTTGGGGTTTTCGAATTCCAAATCCAGATATTAGGGCTTTCTATCCCTAAACACATTATCAGGGATTATGATTCCCAAATCAGAATTGGGGATTTTCAAATTTCAAAAAATCGAATTCCCAAATTAGGGATTTCAGATACCAAATCCAGCCATTGGTATTTCAGTTTCCATCCCCAAATTGGAATTGGGGATTTCAATCCAAAATCGGTAAATATTACAAATGATTGAATCCTTAAATCTAACCATTAGGGATTTCAGAACGGATTCCCAAATCCAGTAATTAGGGTTTTCATACCGTCACCTGTCTTCGATGGAGGCAGCCGTGGATGTTCGGTCCACCACCGGCGTTGTGTATAACCTTTGATTCTACCAGATCCATTGATCTACCTCCACTCATGGTTGTAGAACTCTTGTGACAATCAACGTTACTTGCTTGCGATGGAGGCGCGGCAGGCGACTGCGAAAGTTTGGAGAAGAGGAGGGAGAGAGAGATAGAGGAGAGGGGGACGCAGATTAGCTACTGACGGGTTGAGAGAGAGAGAGAGATGGGTTTTCACGGGGAGGTTTGCTGCGGGCGGGAGAAAAGGGAGGGGCTAAGACATGGGGGGAAACATTGGGCGCGGCTTTGTTTTGAGCGCGCGCCGAATTTTGGGGGGGACCGTGGCTGGTGGTCGGTGCTCTCTATGGGCCCCACCATAATGTACATGTTTCATCCATTCCGTTCATCCATTTTTACAGATCATTTCAGTGCTTGATACAAAAACGATAGGGATATAAATCCTAGGTGGGCCACACCACAGGACAAAAATAATGAATGAATATTCATAATTAAAATCCTCCTAAGGCCCACTGTACTGTTTATTTGACATCTAATCTTGTAACGCCCCGGAAAATCGGGGGTCGTGCATAGACTCGACTCCCGAGTTCCCGAGTGTCACTTATCATCAATTTTATAATTTTATGATTAATCCAGTTTAAATGCGCAGCTTGAAATTTCTTGGAGCATGAAACACAACCACAACTAATCTACTGAAATGAAGAGATCAATATATACAGGTCTAAAGGAAAATAAAAGGGTCGCACAAGGCGTTGCCCAACAGAACAACAAAAGATAGTTAGGTCCAAAAAGAATAAAACTGAGCCCGCGGATCAGCAAAACCAAATCCAGTCTGATCTAGCCGATAGTGAGCCGTCCATCAGCTGCAAGTAGGAGAGTTCGTCCTCCTCGTCCAAGCTCGCCTTGTCAGGTTCCTCATGCCCTAGGTCACCTGCATCTATGAATGAGTCTGGTTGGTGTTTTAAAACACCGTCCCAGAGTGGGAGTGAGTGATCAACTCAGTGTAAACCATTGGTCTCAAGTTACAACATGCATCAATTGTAATATGAACTTAATGAAAAGTAGACAATCATCAACACCCAATAACTCTTATTTAAATGCGCATGCAATGCGATGATATGATGCATGCCCTTGCCACGACACTCCCTCGAGCGACTCCATCTAACGATCGCATATGACAACACTCCCTCAGAGCGACCTCGACTGCCGAGTCGCCACCCTAACTAATGCGTGCAATGCGATCGTGTTAGCCGAGTTATTAGTTAAGTCCATTCATCCAGCAGGTTGGGGATTCTGATTCACCCTACGTATCAATGCCCTGAGCTAGTTGCGAGGCCAAGGCCCCATCAATGTGTGAGGCCGAGTCCCCGCGGTCCGTGATTCCGTCGGGTTCCTCATCCCCGACTCCAAGCACATGAGGAGTGCCGAAAGGAAGGGATCGCTCGCGGTCACTACGGGGAGGCGCGGTACCCCAGCGTAGGCCGACAGCTCGGACACAGTGTCCCATTCCACCATGCCCGGCTCACGAGGCTGTGGACCAGTTTCAAGTGGATTATTGATGGGCTACAATGGTTGCAAGGTGGTTCAAATTTCATACATATGTGAGCACACAGGGTTAACAAACAGTGTTGATCAGTTAGTAGGCTAGACCGCATGAGTCAAGCGAGCGTGAGACGAGTGACCTCGGGCACAAGGGTCCCACGTAGTCGAACTACGGCCGCCCGAGCACACCCGCCCAAAACCCACGGTCTAGCCTCGAGGTGGTCCTACCAATGGAGCCACCTTCGCTCTCCTCATGTTCCTGACCAACCCAAGGGTACGAATAGCAATCTCTAGCATGTCGTCTACCAATGCATCATCTAGCATATACAATCTTCATGTTCTCATGCTTCTCAACATATAATTCATTCTCATACCAAGCAAGGCCAACAATATCATAATACAAGTGCAAGTGAGGTGTATGTGTGTGTGGGAGGAAGTTAAGCACTTCCACCATTGCAAGAAATCATATGCACATGATCATCATACATTCTATGAAGCAACAATGTAGGGAAATAATCAACAAGGCATGAGCACCTAATCATCCAAATACCCAATCATGTGAAAGGCAATAGCAACACCAAATGAGGATCAACATGCATTCCATACGAATTTCAACAATCATGCAATTCCTAGGGTTTCTTTAGTTCTCCAATCATAACATCCAAACAATCAAAATCATTAAACCATAGTAAAATTGGTGCTAGGCCACCTAAGAACAATAGTCCGCACCTAGGATCGTTGGAGGTTGGGAAAAACGTCCTAGGAAAGAGGGCTTTGCGGTAGATCGGCCGGAATCCCTAAAACAACTTCACATGTTAGATTTACAAGCAAAACCCCTCTCCTTACAAGGGTTTTCAAAGAAAAAGAGGGTTGGATCTTACCTAAACGATCCACGAGATGAAGAGGGCGATTTTCGGATGGGTTTCCCTTGGAGAAGGTGTAGGGAGAGGAGAGATTAATTCCCTTGGGCCCCACCTTGATTGAGAGTCCACCTTGCTCTTCTTCCCTCACTCTTTCTTCTCATTTCTCCTCTTTCTCTTCTCCCTTTTCTCTCTTTTCTCTCCTAGGACAAATTCGTATGGGAGAGGGGTGCCCAAAAGAAACCCCTTTTTATAATTCCAGATTTGGTGCAAATGGCCCCAAGCTTCCACAATTTTCTAAAATAAACCACTAGGACTCCCTATTGGTGTTGGGGCGGCCCTAACATGCCTCTAACCACCAAATTTGGTGTGTAGGTGCCCTATGGCTTGACTAGGGTCTATGCAAAAATTTAGGGCTAACGGATGAACGGATATATGATCTGAGCAAGCGTTTCCGACCTTTAAGTGGCCCTTTGGGGGCCATTCAGATTGATGGGGCATTCCTGGTGGCCCTCTGGCCATAAAATTTATAGGGTAGGTGATCCATGGCCCGATGAAGGGCCATGCAAAATTTGGGAGAGATCGGATATGGGGTTTGATCGCACGGGTCCGATTTACGATCAACGGTCATCGTGCCACGATCGGGGCCAGATTTGGTGGGCAGGCGTTGAAAAATACATTAAACCTTCACCATAAATTTAGAAGAAATCCGACGGCTGGAAGGCCCGGAATCTCAGTTTCTTTTGTCAGTGCCAGATTTTAATCTGGCATTGGTGGGGCGCATTGGGCATTGGGCCAAGGTAGATGGTACTCTGGGTGTCCACTGGGTCCGCAGTCCGCGATGGACTACAAGCCCAGTGAGATCTATGATTTTCTAAAGTTTTAGATTTTTCTGACCCTCGGTTGCTGGGTGGCCCACACGGGCCATCTTTAAGTGTAAACAGTCATCTGGCTTGACGGCCCGTACTTGTCCCATCATAACTAGACTGGTCCACCCCAGTATGAACTAACATTGAGTGCTAATGGTCATTAAGTGATATTATAAGTCAACAAAAAAAATAAATAAATTTCAAGAATTTTTGGAAATCCAAAATAGTGAAAATCCGGGATGTTACAATCTACCCTCCTTAAAAACAATTTCGTCCCCGAAATTGCCTAAGGGTAGTAAGTAAAGGTTTCATTATTTCATTTGCCTAGGTTTTGTTGATTTCAAGTTCATATGCATGGTAAGGTGTGTACTATCTATACTAGTTTGGCTCATTTTAGTTTACCTCCCTTAAAACTTTTTTTTTTCCACCCTAATGGTTTACTACAATTTATTTAATTATCTATATATATATTTTAAGAATTGGATTCATGAAGTCGATTTCCCTCCATCTAGAGTAAAAATGTTTGTGTTCAATGTCAGGCCAATACAGAGAGACGGTTGTAGTGGGCTTAAACCCGATACGTCGATTGTCGGCCTGACCAGGGCAGACAACACGTAGTATCCCTTCTTAATCCTGATGGATCCTGGTCTTCTGCTCAGTCAAAGCAGTGAGTCCGTTGGTAGTCCCTCAGGATTGAGAATTGGGTGAAGCCGCGAATGCTTCGCAAGCGTTTACTTCCGTAATTCCGTAGTCTGATCAATCTAAATGTTTAGGGAACAATCATCATTGGAAAGTTTAAATCTCCTATTTATAAGGTTGTCCTTTGGGTCTTGGTTTACGAGAGTCTTCGTATTAATTTATATCTAATTTGGGGTTTAATAATTCTCTTAACATGCCTATGTGCAAAGATCATCCTAAAACATTTTTAAAGACACAATTTTTTTTTTATATGAATTACCATTTCAATCCTATGGCTAGTGGGTTAATCGCAGACTATACTTTAGTTTCATAAATTTCAAGAATGAATGAATAGTTGAAAGTTCTAGGGTATTCTGGAGGTTTGGAGTGCTAATAATGCTAATAAGGACGCAGGAAGGCAAAGATGAAGGATATCATCTCGCCGATGTTGTTTGAACCTTGAGTTCATAAGAGGATAGAAAAACTCAATACATTTTACTGTAGTCCGCATCGAGTCATGAGCTTAAAGAGTATTAAACTATGAAACTCAACCCTACTTAAGGGTCCTAACTTAATTACCCAAACAATTAAATAATTATATATATGTAATCAAATTTAATTACAGAATGATTCTTAGCACGATTATAAATAATTCCTAAATAGACACCCAATGTTAAACTTTAATAGGAAAAGACATGACTAGTCTATTGGCAACAATACATGCAAGCATTCACAAGCAAGAAGAAAACTTCAAGTCAATCCATACATTCACATAAATTTCAAAATGCCATAAGTATGGCCAAATATATGTTACAGCATGGGTTTCAAGCATTACTGGATAGGCTAAACGTAAAAGAGCAACAAGCTAATTAAGTAAAGGTCCTAGCTATCCTACTTTATATGTAGATAGTCCTAACTAACAAAAAGCAACTACTAGCTATTCGTAGAGTTAAACTGCTATTCTTCCGAGCTAGACGAGAATGGGGGTGCTTCCGGGCCCGGCTTCTCCATTGAGTCAGCCTTCTTCTTACTGCGCCTTTCTTGGCTCGGTCCCGGCTCGGCGGGAGACGGTCTCTTTTCCCCATGAGGGAGAGAATCGGCATAATGGAGAAGAGAGAGATGACGGTTATCAGGGAGGCCATTTCCCTTGGCTAGGATAGATTTTGGGGGTGAGAAGTGTATTTGGGAATGGGATTTGGTGAAGTGGAAGGAGGTGAGCTTGTGAGTGGGCCTTGAGAGATTGAGAAATGTTGAAGGAATGATGATGAGAGATGGGTTTAAGGTGAGGTTGTGTGAGAAAACCTTGAAGTGGGTTGGTGTTATGGGATTTTAGATGTCACTCAGATGAGTTAATGTGAAATGGGGTTGGGGGATAGGTGTGAGGATGGATGAGAATAGAATGGGTTTAATGAGTGGTGGAATATGAGGTGGGTTTTGGAAAAAAATGGGTTTGAGGTCGGTTTTCATGAATGGGATTAGGAAAGAAAGTTGAGAATGGGATGAAAATAGATGTTGGGAGTGGGTTTCTTTAGAGGTTTTGGGAGCGTTAGTAGTGAAACGAGAAAGAGAAAGAATAAATAACTGAAAGTTTTAGGATGTTTCATAGGTTTGAAGGGATGGTGACCCTAGAAAGGCTATGGGAATGGAAAGAGGAAGAATGTCATCTCCTTAATGTGGTATGAATCTTGATTACATAGGAAAATAAGAAAACATATAATATTTTAGTGAAGTTTGCATCGAATATGAACTTAGAAAGTATTAAACAATCAAACTCATCTGATTTAAGAGTCATAGTTCAATCGTACTAGAAACTATTTGAAGTAGGAAAATATACTAAAAATAATTGATTTAATCATACAAGACGATTTCTATCATGGTTAGAAGTAATTTCTAAAAAGAAACAAAATACTAAAACTCTAATATGAAAAAAATACACTTGGTTCATTGGCAACCCACTGGCATCAATCTTCATCTGTTAACTGATGTTATGGATATACCAGAAATTTCAAGGAGGCTATTCCATGAAACTGGGCATTTTGGCACATTTTGTAGGTTAAGAGGCTCCTACATGTATAGAAAATTCTGGACTGGTAGAAGAATGTATTGTAGAGACTACGTAGGATTATGTAGATGGTTTCCAAAGTTTTCTTAGCTGCAGGATGACGTCGTAAGCCTCATCTTAGCTATCCATGTAAGATAACTAAAAGGATCTTAGGTCTACATAAGGAAGACGGGTCCTCATTTGTAACTAACCACATAAACCTCATTCTTGAGTTCTAGTGTATAACAAATTCGCTTACCTTGAAGGCTCTCTTATGTTACTCTCCTCTCCAAAATAGCATGACTACACTATGGTGGTAGGCTAACTCATTCGCAATGAGGGTGTGTGCGAGTGCTTCATAGTCTGCACTTAGAGAAGTGCTCCAGATATGACACTAGGATCCAGGAACCTCACATTGACTACACTCGCATCTTGACATGGTCCCATCTAGTACTAAACCCAACACAACTATTACATGCACACCTCAAATGGTGAAGCCGAGCAAGCAAACTAGGCGATAGAGTCAAACAAGCTATATCATGTATATACATATATATTTTAAATCTCACTTTCTTTACAGTAGGCTTTAATCAACGAAGTATAATTAACCCTATTCGACAAAATACCCTTCTCACCTATTGACAGCAAAATATCTGATGCAACTTCTGTCTTACCCAACTCACACCATCCATCAATCAATGAATTACAAGTCACCACATTTAGTTCTATCTTATCAAATATTATAATGAACTCAACCCAGACAGGACCCAAATTAGACCTAAGAAAACTATTTATTAGTTAATATAGGAAGGTCTACAGGGTCTTTTAAAACAAGCATGCATGTATGATAAGTACCAGCCCTTTTGAAACCTTCGTGTGGCCCACCATGACATGTAAGTACCATCCAACTCGTCTATTAGATGCACCCGGTTGTTAGTCCTAGATCCCAATATCTAGCCTAATCCATCACATGTTTTAGAAATAAATAAATAAATGAAAACTCGACTCAATGTCTAATTGGGTTGGGTTGACTCGAGGCCTATGACTAGTCTTACTTAACTCTATTCAAATATAGTTGAAGTAATACTATTTATAATTTTCTTAAAAAAATATATATATACGTATATATCAGTAAAATATAAAAATAATGCAAGGACACGCAAGTGCATGTGCATGTTAATTGGCCTGTTGGTGGTGTTTTTACCTGTTAGAAGTCATGGATTCAAAACCCAAGCCAACATGACACATAAGTAGTTGATTGGATGTGTCATGCCAAGTCAGGGCTGAGTTGGGCTCACAGACGAGTTTGATGGTGACTCGGCTCCAAAAGTATGTGTTGGGATTTTAGGAAAGTCATAAACCCAAAAACTAATAATGATAATAATAAAAGACCGAAGGAAAAGGAGAAAAAAAAAATCATAAATTTTGACGACATTTCTGGTGAAACTCTCAATTAAGCTACTGCGTAAACTCATTTCTAAAACCTTTGAATTTACCTAATATGGCTCAATTAACTCTTGAAATATAGTAATTTATATAACTAATATGATGAAGATTTAGAAATGGAAGGGGGCTTTGATGTAGAAATGGAAGAAGGCTTTGGAAATGAGGTTTGAGAAGAAGAAGAGGGCTTTGATGAAGATTTGAGAGGAATTGAAGGACTTGAGTAAGGGTTGTTGGGATGGGTTTCATGGATGAGGAGAGGGATTTGAAAGAAATGGGTTGTGGTTTTTGGAATGAGGAAGAGAAGGGCTGGGAGAGGGGTCTTCAAGTGACCCCACACATGTTTAATCTACAAAAAGGGCCACCCATTGGCCGCCTAGGCGGGGGCCATTGTAACGTTTCTTATATATTTAGTAATAAAATTAATTTTTTTTTTTGTAAGATTGCACGATGTCTCTATTTCTTGTAAATTTTCTTGTACTTTCGGTAACTAAATTTTTTTTTAAATTATTATAATATTTTATCATTGAGTTTAAAGACATCTCACAAAATTTCATCTGAAATCAAAAAAAAATTTGGACAGTTGACAGAACAGCTTAATTTTAGATATATTTTAATTTTAATTTTATTTTTTTTCTTATTTTTATATAAAACTAGACTCATCAAGGTTCAATCTGGCTTTTGAATCACCTAAATCGGAGTTATAACGAAGGAGATATGATTTTTTGAATTTGACCCAAAATTGCAGAAATTTCGGCGGGGTCACGCCGGTCGGGCGGTCCCGCGACCCTCTGGATGTCCGGGCGGGGGCCCCGCGGCTGGGAGGTCCGGCCGAGTCGCTGGAGCCCGGGCGGGGTCCACGGGCGGGGTCGGGCAGTCGTGTGGGCGGGGTCCCGCCGGCCCTCTGTTTTCTGGTCGGGGTCGCCTTGCGACGGGCATATCTCACAAACCGGAATGAGTTATTTGACGTACCATATATGAATTTGGGGTAGGAGAAGCTGATCTACGTCATGGGTATAGTTATTTTGTGATATTCCTCATGGTTAGTGGTCAAAAATCTATTTTATCTACATTTTCACTATTTCCAGTGAATTTTCATTCATTCTTAAGTATTTATCCCGGAATGGGTCAGAACTAACAAATTTCACCCTGAACTAGCAAATTTGACCCAGAACTAGCTCATTCGGACTTGAACGTTGGCTTCAACCACCAAATCTTTCGATTTCAGGCTCGATCCTAATAATGTATTGGGGAAGCTTAAGAATAGAGTGGTGACAGGTGGATATCTTAAGGAGCTATATTGAAAGGCAGAATTTCGAATCTAGGCCTGCTTGGCTAGCGGCACTAAGCTGTACTAAATGGGGTTGTAATGCTAACCCACCCCGAGATTTGGGAATGACATGACTGGAGGGAGTGGGGAAGGGGATTCCATGAATCGGAAGGAAATCCCGCGATTTACCTTTGATAGCATGCATTCCAAACCTAGTATTAGAAAACATGGGATGGAGGCAACCTAGGGACAATATCCTATACATGCATTCATTGCCACTCTTACAATTTCATTCTCTAAAAGCCCACCTGACGCGGTTGACCAAACGGGCCCTTAGGGATTGGATGGACTGGGCCAGCTAAATCTCCTAGTTAGTCCAATCAAATTTTGTCGCCATGCTCCCCAAACTCCTTGTTCGAAAATGGGCCGAGGTACCATAGGACCCTCAGATTTCCTTCTCTCACTACCCATTCCTAACCCCTTGCAAGTCCTTTCTTTCATTTAAAGTCGTTGGTTCGGGATCTAAGATGGTTCCTAGCGTTCTAAGTCCATATTGTGTCGTCTAATTCGTATCTTCTCAAGTCAGCGGACGCGTTAGCGAGCTCATGACCCATGGCCCAAGGGATTCCAAACTATCGCTCTGATACCAACTGTAACGCCCCGGAAAATCGGGGGTCGTGCATAGACTCGACTCCCGAGTTTCCGAGTGTCACTTATCATCAATTTTATAATTTTATGATTAATCCAGTTTAAATGCGCAGCTTGAAATTTCTTGGAGCATGAAACACAACCACAACTAATCTACTGAAATGAAGATATCAATATATACAGGTCTAAAGGAAAATAAAAGGGTCGCACAAGGCGTTGCCCAACAGAACAACAAAAGATAGTTAGGTCCAAAAAGAATAAAACTGAGCCCGCGGATCAGCAAAACCAAATCCAGTCTGATCTAGCCGATAGTGAGCCGTCCATCAGCTGCAAGTAGGAGAGTCCGTCCTCCTCGTCCAAGCTCGCCTTGTCAGGTTCCTCATGCCCTGGGTCACCTGCATCTATGAATGAGTCTGGTTGGTGTTTTAAAACACCGTCCCAGAGTGGGAGTGAGTGATCAACTCAGTGTAAACCATTGGTCTCAAGTTACAACATGCATCAATTGTAATATGAACTTAATGAAAAGCAGACAATCATCAACACCCAATAACTCTTATTTAAATGCGCATGCAATGCGATGATATGATGCATGCCCTTGCCACGACACTCCCTCGAGCGACTCCATCTAACGATCGCATATGGCAACACTCCCTCAGAGCGACCTCGACTGCCGTGTCGCCACCCTAACTAATGCGTGCAATGCGATCGTGTTAGCCGAGTTATTAGTTAAGTCCATTCATCCAGCAGGTTGGGGATTCTGATTCACCCTACGTATCAATGCCCTGAGCTAGTTGCGAGGCCAAGGCCCCATCAATGCGTGAGGCCGAGTCCCCGCGGTCCGTGATTCCGTCGGGTTCCTTATCCCCGACTCCAAGCACATGAGGAGTGCCGAAAGGAAGGGATCGCTCGCGGTCACTACGGGGAGGCGCGGTACCCCAGCGTAGGCCGACAGCTCGGACACAGTGTCCCATTCCACCATGCCGGCTCACGAGGCTGTGGACCAGTTTCAAGTGGATTATTGATGGGCTACAATGGTTGCAGGGTGGTTCAAATTCCATACATATGTGAGCACACAGGGTTAACTAACAGTGTTGATCAGTTAGTAGGCTAGACCGCATGAGTCAAGCGAGCGTGAGACGAGTGACCTCGGGCACAAGGGTCCCACGTAGTCGAACTACGGCCGCCCGAGCACACCCGCCCAAAACCCACGGTCTAGCCTCGAGGTGGTCCTACCAATGGAGCCACCTTCGCTCTCCTCATGTTTCCTGACCAACCCAAGGGTACGAATAGCAATCTCTAGCATGTCGTCTACCAATGCATCATCTAGCATATACAATCTTCATGTTCTCATGCTTCTCAACATACAATTCTGATTCTCATACCAAGCAAGGCCAACAATATCATAATACAAGTGCAAGTGAGGTGTATGTGTGTGTGGGAGGAAGTTAAGCACTTCCACCATTGCAAGAAATCATATGCATGATCATCATACATTCTATGAAGCAACAATGTAGGGAAATAATCAACAAGGCATGAGCACCTAATCATCCAAATACCCAATCATGTGAAAGGCAATAGCAACACCAAATGAGGATCAACATGCATTCCATACGAATTTCAACAATCATGCAATTCCTAGGGTTTCTTTAGTTTCTCCAATCATAACATCCAAACAATCAAAATCATTAAACCCATAGTAAAATTGGTACTAGGCCACCTAAGAACAATAGTCCGCACCTAGGATCGTTAGAGGTTTGGGAAAAACGTCCTAGGAAAGAGGGCTTTGCGGTAGATCGGCCAGAATCCCTAAAACAACTTCACATGTTAGATTTACAAGCAAAACCCCTCTCCTTACAAGGGTTTTCAAAGAAAAAGAGGGTTGGATCTTACCTAAACGATCCACGAGATGAAGAGGGCGATTTTCGGATGGGTTTCCCCTTGGAGAAGGTGTAGGGAGAGGAGAGATTAATTCCCTTGGGCCCCACCTTGATTGAGAGTCCACCTTGCTCTTCTTCCCTCACTCTTTCTTCTCATTTCTCCTCTTTCTCTTCTCCCTTTTCTCTCTTTTCTCTCCTAGGACAAATTCGTATGGGAGAGGGGTGCCCAAAGAAAACCCCTTTTTATAATTCCAGATTTGGTGCAAATGGCCCCAAGCTTCCACAATTTTCTAAAATAAACCACTAGGACTCCCTATTGGTGTTGGGGCGGCCCTAACATGCCTCTAACCACCAAATTTGGTGTGTAGGTGCCCTATGGCTTGACTAGGGTCTATGCAAAAATTTAGGGCTAACGGATGAACGGATATATGATCTGAGCAAGCGTTTCCGACCTTTAAGTGGCCCTTTGGGGGCCATTCAGATTGGTGGGGCATTTCTGGTGGCCCTCTGGCCATAAAATTTATAGGGTAGGTGATCCATGGCCCGATGAAGGGCCATGCAAAATTTGGGAGAGATCGGATATGGGGTTTGATCGCACGGGTCCGATTTACGATCAACGGTCATCGTGCCACGATCGGGGCCCAGATTTGGTGGGCAGGCGTTGAAAAATACATTAAACCTTCACCATAAATTTAGAAGAAATCCGACGGCTGGAAGGCCCGGAGTCTCAGTTTCTTTTGTCAGTGCCAGATTTTAATCTGGCATTGGTGGGGCGCATTGGGCAAGCGCCAGATGGTACTTCTGGGTTCCACTGGGTCCGCAGTCCGCGATGGACTACAAGCCCAGTGAGATCTATGATTTTCTAAAGTTTTAGATTTTTCTGACCCTCCTTGGTTGCTGGGTGGCCCACACGGGTCATCTTTAAGTGTAAACAGCCATCTGGCTTGACGGCCCGTACTTGTCCCATCATAAGTAGACTGGTCCACCCCAGTATGAACTAACATTGAGTGTTAATGGTCATTAAGTGATATTATAAGTCAACAAAAAAAATAAATAAATTTCAAGAATTTTTGGAAATCCAAAATAGTGAAAATCCGGGATGTTACAAATCTGTTGATTTGGTCGTAAAGACCCAAATGAAGGGAAAAAATAAATATCAGCTTGATCCAAAACTTTTATGCCCCCCAAAACGTTTTTAATGGTCAAAATTCATTCAATACTATTTCCTGTAATGTGGTCCACTTGAGATTGAGATATAATTCATTTTTTTTATCATATCATAAATGATATATAAAAATAGATGGACGGCATGGATGATACACATACATCATGGTGGGCCCCACAGAGCACCGACCACCAGCCAATGGCCGGTGTCAGGGGGAGTAGCCAATCCGTTCCCCACCAAAACAAACACGTGATTTAATCTCCATGTTTCCTACCAGATGGTCCACTTTAGCCTTCAATCTAGATGATTTTTGATTTCATGCCCTATAATAATATTTTAAGATATATAGACGGCTTGGATAAGACACATATTTTTTTAGGCCCTATAGGGCCCCTTATACCCTAAGCATACTGAGTAAATCCTGTGGGACCCACCATGATTTATTCATTTTAACCTCAAAATTGAAGCCTATAAAAATCTAAAGTGGACCACATCATAGGAAACAGTATAAATTGAACGTCTACCGTTGAAAATTTTTGGGAGGCCACTGAAGTTTTGGGTCAAGTTGATATTTTAGTTTTCCCTTCATTCATGTATTTGTGATCTATTGAACAGGTTGGATGACAAATAAAAATCACTGTAGGCCATAGAAAGATTTCAACGGTGGAAATTCATTATTCCCACTGTTTCCTGTGGTATGGTCCACTTGAGCTTTGGATATGCTTTAATTGTGGACTCAACCACTAAAATGATCTGGAAAAATGGATTGACGGTGTGGATAAACCATGACTTTGGGCCACGAGCTTAAAAACAAAGTCAATCCATGACTTGGGTGGGCCACACCACATACTATAGTTGAGAGGGTTACCCTCCCATTAAAACATTCATAATCATTTATTGGGCTCACCTAGATGTGGTTCATAGATCCAGCCCATTCATTATGTGTGTCCCACTTGGATGAGGAGTCAGCCCAAGTTTCATACACATCCAAAACTCATGTGGGCCCCACCAATTAAATGCTTTTATATGTTTTAGGGATGTCTTCACATAGTTTTAGATGCTATGGCCCACCTGAGTTTCGTATACGACTGATTTTTGGACTTAAAGGGGACACATCAAATGCATGGTGTTGATGTTCTACATACATCAGGGGTGCACACAGATTAACCTCATGGGAAGTTCCCATGAGGTGACCTTATAGTACCATTTCACTATTTAGGTAACTCTTTCATGGGTGTTACTCTAACCGTGTAGGGCCCACCTTGATATCTTTTATGTATATCGACACTGTCCATATATTTTTCCATCATATTTTATGATGTGATTTCAAATCATAAGAAAATAATCTCAGGTGGGTCATACCAATCAAAACAGTGATGAATAACTATTAAAAACCTTTTGAAGGCCACAAAAATTTTGGATCAATTTGATCTTTGTAGTTTACCTTCATCTTCTTTTTTCTTCTTTTTTTTTAAAACCTTAAATAACAACAACACTTTTTTTTTTTTGTAACTATTTAAGTTATTTTCGTGACCTTAAGAAATTTAGGGTTGCCAGCCAGTACCAGGGAGACCAGAGAACACCATCTGCTCTTGCAACTCCAACTAAAGACAGTTACAGATATCCAAAAAAACAAACCAAACAAAGAAAGCAGGCGAGGCCCCTTTTACACACAATTTTCAACAGATGAATTGGCAGCCAGCACATTGCGGGGCAAACAGGATCAAGTCATGAAAGGCCAAGGTAAAGCAGTAAGCAGTCTCGGTTAGTTGTAGACCATGTACTTGGGAGTTGCACTAAATTTCTGATATCCTTTGATGACCTTGTTGACTGCATCCAAGAAATCTTTCTCTGTCACTGTCTTTCTCCGCACTCAGATTGCATACATGCCCGCCTCATTGCATACACTCCTGATGTCCGCCCCAGTGGAGTTGGGGCAGAGGCGAGCAAGAAGCTCAAACCGGATATCCCTCTCACAATTCATTGTCCGCATGTGGATCTTGAATATCTGTGTCTTGCTCTCCAGATCAGGCAGACCAAACTCAACCTTACGGTCTAGCCGTCCAGGACGCAACAATGCTGGATCTAGTGTGTCGGGCCTGTTTGTTGCCATCAAAACTTTCATGTTTCCTCGAGCATCAAAGTCATCGAGCTAATTCACAATTTCGAGCGTTGTACGCTGATCGCATCCACCTCATCAAAGAAGACGATGCAAGCCTTTTTTGATCGCGCCATCTGGAAAAGTTCGCGAACCATCCGAGCCCCCTCTCCAACAGATTTCTGAACAAGCTCACTTCCAACAATACGAATAAAGCAAGCATCAGTTCTATTGGCTACAACTCTAGCTAGTAAAGTTTTGCCTATTCCTGGAGGACCGTAGCAGAGCACCCCCTTCGGAGGATCAATGCCAAGCTTCACAAATTTCTCTGGATGGAGCATGGGGAGTTCCACAACTTCTCGCATCTTTTCAATCTGCTCCTTACACCCACCAACATCATTGTATGTGACATCTGATTTTTCTTCTACCGCCATCATGGTAACGCTCGAATTGATCTTCGAAGGCAAGGGAATTTGAATTTAGTATTTATTTCGATCAACACCGACACGCTTCCCTTCTTCTACATCTGTTGGTGAAACTTTATCGCCCAAGCCAACAACAAACTTGGCAATTTGTTTAACATTTATCACATACTTTGCATCCTTGGAGTTCTAATTTATTATTTTTGTGCATCTTGCAACCTGGAGAGGCTGCTCCTCCTGCATCATTTGTTTATCAAAAACAAGATCCCATTGGCTGGATGCAGCTAACCCAGTGTCCGACTCTTTTATTCCACACAAGTCATTAACCTTCTTGGCTATTTCCTTTATTTCCTTCTCCACCTTCTTTATTCTAGAAGAGTAAGGTCCCAAACCATAGGTTTTGAGGAGTGTTATGTCGTCTTCATCCAAAGGAGGAGGGTTTTTCTCATTGTTAATATCTACATCTTCTGGTTAGGGCGCCATCGTATCTGTCTCTCTTCCGATCCTTTTTTTTTTTGCTCTCTCGCTCTGCTCTGCTCTGCTCACCTCTTCCGTCTTTTCTCTTCCTCTTATAGTTTACCTTCATCCAGATCTTCTTTACGTTATCAACAAGTTGGATTGCAAATAAACATAACTAAAACCTTACGATGGGCACTTTATAATTTTTAATGGTGAGGTACTATATTATCATTCTTTCCAGTGGTGTGGTCCACTTAAGATTTAAATCTACACAATTTTTTATACCCGGCCCAAAAATGGGTTGGAGAAACATAGGGGCGACAAGCGATATACAACACATTATCAAAATCTCACTTTTGTTATCTAACTTTTCAATTTTTCTTGTCAAAATATAAAATCTCTAGTTTTCTTTTTTAAAATATATATTTTTTTACAATTCATCAATTTTTTCACAATTTTGTTTAATTTCTTAAATTTTCTTTTTCAAAATATCATTTTTTTATTCTCACTTTTGTTATATAACTTTTCAATTTTTGTTGTCAAAATACAAAATCTAGTTTTCTTTTTCAAAAAATATATTTTTTTACAATTTGTCAATTTTTTCACAATTTTATTTAATTTTTTAAATTTTCTTTTTCAAAATATCATTTTTTTAGCAAAATCTTATTATATAACTTTTTAATTTTTCTTGTCAAAATACAAAATCTAATTTTCTTTTTTAAAATATATATTTTTTTACAATTTGTCAATTTTTTCACAATTTTGTTTAATTTTTTATATTTTCTTTTTCAAAATATTATTTTTTTATCGAAATCTTTTTTTTTTCCAAAATTATTAACATTATTCAAAGTTCTTAATTTTTTTCTTCAAAATCTAGATTATTATCAAATCATAGTTTTTTCTTTCAAAATCTAAAATTTTCTTAAACGTTGTTAATTATTTTTCTAAGCTTCTTAATTATTTTTTTTTCGAAATTCACAAGTTTTTTGTTGTGCAAGTGTTGACCAGTCTCTAATGCAGACGATATTCAACGGTTACACCTGACCGCTATAAGGAGGCCAAAGAACGTCTCTAATTGAGACGGTCTTTGACAGTCTCAAATTAAGACGGCCAATGACCGTCTCTAATTGAGACGGTCCTTGACAGTCTCAGATTACCAGTAAAAGACGGCCAAAGACCGTCTTTGACAGTCTTAAATTAAGACGGCTAATGACCGTCTCTAATTGCGACGGTCCTTGACAGTCATATTACCAGTAAAAGACGACCAATGACCGTCTCTAATTGAGACGGTCCTCGACAGTCTCGGAGTACTAATAAGAGACGGCCAATGACCGTCTTTAATTGAGACGGTCCTCGACAGTCTCAGAGTACTACTAAGAGACGGCCAATGACCGTCTCTAATACGCACGGTCTTTAACCGTCTCAAATGGCCGCATATAAGATGGTCAAAGTCCGTCTCTTTTTCAGACGGTCGATGGCCGTCTTTTTTTGCAGTTAACGACAGTTTTCGGCCGTCTTAAATGATTTATGGACGTTCAAATTTTTAAGACAATATTAAGGACGGTCAAGAGCCGTCTAAAAGTTTAGAGATGGTTTACGACCATCTTTAAAGCGTCTTTAAACTAAGCATTTTTAGAGACGGTCCAGAACCGTCTCTAAATCCGTCATTTTTTTTTCCATTTTTCACGTAGTGATCCATGCCATCCGTCTATAGTGATAGCTCATTTTAGGGAATGATCCATGCATGACCAAATATAGTCAGATTACGGCGTCCATGTCTCTTGTTAATAGTCCAGAGTCGGAAAGGGGATGACATGATGGTCGAACACGGAAAGGGGAGCCATGCATGTCTCACTGATCGGGTCAGATTTTCGCATGCATGTCTCTTGTAACAGTCCATAGTCAGAAAGAGGATTCCTTGCAGGTCAAACACGGAAAGGGAAGCCATGTACGTCTCACTCGAGTAAGATTTCTACGTGCATATCTCTTGTAACAATACAGAGTCGGAAAGTGGATGCCTTGTAGGTCGAACACGGAAAGGGTAGCCATGCATCTCCGAATTGGATCACGTTAGTAGTTCCATACCCCCTTTAGCACAACAAAAGCAGAAAGAAGAAGCATTGCAAAACGAACTCGGTTGGAGAAAGCCATGCAGAACCAAATCGGGTGTCCATTTGGACATGCATGTCCCAATTGTAAGAACTCTATAAGGTGGGCCTTAATGATCAACGGTCTGGATTGTCCTAAGGGTTGGATAATGTGGTCGGGTGCACCAGCTATTGGGGATTTGACCGCGGAATCACACAGATCTAGATCTAGGATGGCAATCCAATGACACCAAGCACACACGAGAACACAGATTTAACGTGGAAAACCCTTGCGGGAAAAAACCACGGCACAAAGCGACAGATCTCCACTATGAAAATAGAAATTACAAAGAGAGGACTTACCCGATTCGAATAACCTCGAATCTCACCCTTGCTACACCCTTTAGAAACCCTAAAATTCTTTTGGGAACCCTTAGAACTCCTTTAGAAAGCCTTAAAATACCCTGAAGTACACCCCAATCCCGCATACACCCCTTTATATAAGAATATAAGGAAGTGTAATCAAAATAGGAAACAAAATCAGCAAAATCTGCATTTCCGCAATCGCATCTGTGGAAATCTTCGATGTCATCGAGCCACTCTCGATGACAGTCTCGATATCATCTGAAGGTCTCTCGATGATATCGGAACAGGACCAAAACTGTCCAGCAACCAGGGGTGAAAAATCCAACAATTATCAATGTCATCGAGCCACTCTCGATGACAGCCTCGATATCATCTGAACTCCTATTGATGGCATCGACAGGACCAAAAAACTGTCCAGCGACCAGGGGTGAAAAATACTGTGAATTATCGATGGCATCGAGACCCTGTCGATATCATTGACAGACCAACAAACAGATTTAAGACATCTGTCGATATCATCTAAAACCCCGTCGATATCATCAACAGACCACCAGACAGATTTAAGACATCTGTCCATAACAATCTCCACCATGTATTCAATCTTCATCCGTGTAGCTTCTTGTCTCATTCTCTTATTTCTACACTATATCATAGCTTCTCTTGCACACTCCGTTTTCCTTTTACGTCATCGCCAAGCCCAGAGAAGTTTCACAGACCTTGAACTTCTCTACAGGAACGATCTAGGAGAGCATGTCCGTCGGATCAGGATCCACGTGCCCAACCATCTTTGCTCCTGTCTTCTCAAAAAGGAAAGACGTAGTCTTCTTACCATCTCACCGCTACCCAATATTGCTTGCCGAGGTACTTGCTCACAACACTGATAGCCTGTGAAATAACCGGTTTAATCCAGACCATGGCATACATTGCCAACCGCATTAGAATAAGGCTCATGAGATATCCTGCTTTTCCTCATCTGTTTTGGGACATGTCCTGAGAAAAACTTGAGGAGAGACGCGTAGGGAACGCTCTCTGGCTTTACCTGGCACATCACATCCTTGATCAATACCTACACACAAGGTATTCTTCCTGTGATTACCAAAGCCTACTCCTCTTTCAGTCTCAACGCCGAAAACCATCTTTGCAGCCCCCCGATCCTTCATCCTGAATGTCCCACTTAATCGAGTCTTCAGTACATTGATTTCAGACATGTCATAATTGGTGATCTACATGTCATCAATTCCTGACTCACCATGAAGGAATCAAACCACTGCCTAGGCGACAGGTCGAACCACGACCTCCTGCAAAGTCTTTTCTCAGCCCCTTTAACTTCGAACCGCTCTGGTTGCATCATGTAGATCTGCTCTTCACTTTTCCTTGCAGAAGTGCAGACTCCACATCCATCCTTCCAGCTCAAGATCACATTGGCCAACTAGCGTCAATCACGAATCTAATAGACACCTGTTATACCGTCGGTGCGAATATCTCTGAGAAGTCGATCCCTTCTCTCTGAGTATAACCCTTCACTACCAACCTCGCCCTGTATCTATGTTGTATCCTCCTGAAGATCCACCTGCATCTAATCGCTTACCGGCCCACTGGAAGCTCCACCAGCTCCCATATGTAGGTCTGGTACAACGAATCCATCATATCGCCCATAGTCACCTTCCACTTCTCAGCATCAGGCTCACCTAGAGCCATCGGAATAGAAGACGGATCCTCCTGTGACATTGGAGTTGTCCATGTACCTCGCCGATGTCCTGCTATCATGCCGTGTGATTCTCCTCACTGGTGGCTGCTCCACTTGCTCTGTATCCCTGTCCGCACGTCTCAGCCTTCCTGCCCTGCCCACTCATGTGGCCATGTCCAACATGCCACACACGTGCAGAGGTGGAATCTACTACATCCACTACAGCTCCACCTTTTGAAGTGCTCCCGGTCAACCTGTATAAGTTACCGAGTCGTTGCGCTATCATGATTACCCGTGCCCCCTTAGATACCTTAAGAGCACCATCAATACCTGTCTACTTACATCCTTTTGCCTCAAGCACACCAAGAGAAATCAGATTCTGCTTCAAATCAGGAACGTGCCTGACATCAGTCAAGGTATGCTCCACCCCATCAAACATCCTGATGCGCACCGAACCAACAGCCACAACCTTACAAGCAAAACCATTGCCCATAAACACCTGTCCACCATCGCACTCCCTGTAGCTGGCGAACCAACTCCGATGAGGAGTCATGTGAAAAGATGCCCTTGTGTCTAGCATCCACTCGTCCTTACGATCATCGTATGACCGTCTGATAGTAGACACAGATAAAACATCACCATCACATCCACTCGATCCATCTAACGTAGCAATATTGGCCTCCCTGTACGAAGCCTCAGAATCTTCTCTCTTCGATTTAGGATTTTCACATGTCATTTCTTCCCACAATTCCAGCACTTTACCTTTCCTTTGCCCTTGCCCTTGGATTTGGATCTAGAACCTGAAGAACATGTACCTTGTTGAGAATTCTTACCCATTGTAAACAGTGCATCAGAAGATATCCCCATGTCGTCGTTAAGCTTTCTCATAGCCTTCCCTTGAAGAGCTGAGATAACGGTGTCGACACTCAGGGTTTTATTCGTGCTGCACATAATGTCCTTAAATGACTCATACGATGCCGAAAGAGAATTCAGCAGCATACATGCTTGTTCTTTATCTTTCATCACTTCTTCCATATCCAACAACTTGCAAACCAATTTATTAAAGTTGCTAATGTGAACCTCCAGATCTCCACCCTCTGCCTTCTTGAAGTTATACCACTGCCGCTTCAAGTGTAGGCGATTTTCCGAGAATTTTTTCGCATAGACATCCTCTAACTTCGCCCATAACTTAGCCGTAGTTTTCTCCCTCATGACATTGTAAAGAACCTCATCCGTGAGACATAAACGGATCGATGATAAAGCCTTCTTATCAAGAGTATTCCAATCATCATTAGTCATAGTAGACTTTCGCTCCTCAAGAGCACCATCCTCGCCTTGCTTGATTAAGGAACTCATCATCTTGATCTTCCATAACTCAAAATTATTTTTCCCTAAGAACTTCTCAATCTCATACCTGGTGCTCGCCATTATTACTAATCCCTCAGATTCAGATCTGTGCCCCAACTAATTGCTTTGATACCACTTGTTGGGGATTTGACCGCGGAATCACACAGATCTAGATCTAGGATAGCAATCCAATGACACCAAGCACACACAAGAGAACACAGATTTAACGTGGAAAACCCTTGCGGGAAAAAACCACGGCACAAAGCGACAGATCTCCACTATGAAAATAGAAATTACAAAGAGAGAGGACTTACCCGATTCGAACAACCTCGAATCTCACCCTTGCTACACCCTTTAGAAACCCTAAAATCCTTTTAGGAACCCTTGAAACTCCTTTATAAAGCCTTAGAATACCCTAGAGTACACCCCAATCCCGCATACACTCCTTTATATAAGAATAGAAGGAAGTGTAATCAAAATAGGAAATAAAATCTACAAAATCTGCGTGAAAAAACCACGGCACAAAGCGACAGATCTGTGTTCTCTTGTGTGTGCTTGGTGTCATTGGATTGCTATCCTAGATCTAGATCTGTGTGATTCCGCAGTCAAATCCCCAACACCAGCGGGCCCCACTAAGTTTTGATACATCCAAAAATTCATATAAGGAGTGGAGTGCTACAATTGTGATACGCATACAGTGTTTTAGAGGAACTAATATTACCATGAAGTGGAACCTTGGGGAGAGGAGTTTTGATGAGTTTCAAACTCCTCACCCCTCTAACCTATATTAACAGGGCTGGGTACCCAATCCAATACCACTGACAGAAGCTTGAGCTCCATCGTATCTTCTTTAAAAGTATTAGGAAAGGAAGACCCCTATCTACAGCAATGGCATCCCAACCAAATAAGCCATCTAGTCCTTCTGATTTTCATATCTGATGCACAACAAGGTCTTTTGCAATTCCGCATCAAGATCTCACACCAATATGACTCGAAATCGGGAAGATGGTAACCCAATGATACAACATACCGGATAGGAGTGGGTATGAATTGAATACAAAAGCAAGAGGAAACATACTGTTATGGCAGGCCAGAAGAGGCAGTTACAATCATCGATATTCCCCGATATAATTGGTGAAGACAGCAATGAAGGATTGTAGTTTGAGATATTACAATCTTGCAAGTGGAGGAAGAAGAGATTAGTGGCCTCCTACGGCCATCTATTCTTAGTGCATCGACAGACTACGAAAGAAGGAGAAGACACGATCGAAAGCTTCACTGATAAGGAGTGAAATCTACAGGATTTCTCTGGAATGGCAGCAAGAAACCGAGTAGTAATATGGTTTAGGTCTCAAGATTGAAACATGATACGCTATAATGCATATCCAATCGATGGATTTCATCAAACATGCTAACGCTATAATGCATACCTTAGCCTTTGCCCAATCATTCTCTCCTAACATTTCATAGTATGAATCATAAGTTTAATTCCACGATAGTTAGTGAAATTTTATATGATAGGTACTTCATTCATTCGGCATTGTCTTTGATCCTACAATTTTATTGAACAACTATGTCCATCAAAATACTCAGCATCTCATATACACTTCCAAACCTTTATTAATGTTCCATCTAATCCAAAGGTATTTCTTATTTTAATCTTTCTTAAAGCTCATTTTCATATATCTTAATTTTACATGAGTAGTTATGGTATCTTATGTCATTTGAGTTTATGATTCACTTTATCCATATGCTCTCATAATGGTTGACATTTAATAAGTTCTAAAATATCTTCTCAGCTTTTCATTTATCTCATTCTTTTTACTAGTACCTTTTAGTTATTACTTTTAATGCATCTAATATAATCTACATCCCTACCCTTCCTCTTTCTCATTTTTGTAAGTTTGAAAATATTTTTATTACCTTTTTCTGTGCTCAATCTATTTTAAAGATCATCAAAAGCCTTATGTTTAACCTTACTACTTTTTTCACAATTTTTTTAACATTTCTATATTGTTCAAAATTTTCATTATTTTTAATCATTTATCCAGTTACGAAACATAAATGTTTCTCGTAAATAAATTTTTATAAATTCCTATTCCACCACTTTCTTTATATGATTGGGCTTTCCATTTAGATACTCCTAAAAAAAATCTTTTGACATTTTCTTAATGCACTTTGCCATTTCATTCCACATAAAATTTAATCATTCATCGACAATCCACTTTGCTTAGTCCAATTTATTTCTAAATAACCAATACCTAATTTTTTAGTACCTATTAATTGCACTCACTTTTTTCATCTTTCATGTAAACATTCATAATCATTGACCTATGTTGCATAGTAATACTCTTTCTTGAACCTTGCAATCCTCATATATCGATCTTAGGACTCTTTCCTGAACCTTGCAATCCTCATATATTGATCTTGTTGTTTTTTTAAATAGAAATAAATTTATTTTTTTACTTGTATATGATCTATTTTATAAAGTTATTAAATTAAATGTTCATTTCTTTTTTTTCGATGTGTTTGTTAGAGCTAGATTGTGTAACATAGCAAAATCAAATATAATATCCTCCATTTCATTTCTTCCCTAAAATCATATACTTCATGTGCCCTCTCATATCTTCTACTTTATTTTCCTATGTAATCATATTAGTCTTTTCCTATAAATATCCCCCATCCACTCAAAATTTCTTACATATAGTCTATTGATTTCCTCTCAGAACTTTCTCTTAATTCCATCCTCTAACTTTACTTGTAGAACACATGCACTAATAATATATCTCATTTCCTAACATAATTTTTATTAATAAAATTTTATCACTTCGTACTCTTCTAATTTCTTTTTATTAATAAAATCATATCACTTAAATCTCCAAACATCTACAACTTTATTCTCTAATAAATCTTTATATACGACTATCCATATTCTATTTCTATTATTTTCAAATTTATACTCATTAATTTCTTTATTTTTGGCTCATTTTTACTTGGTCTCCAAAACGGAAGATATGTTAAACTCTCCAAATTTATACTCATCTTCTAGCTGCATGCGTATCATATCCACATTTGACCCATTTACAACCGTAGTCTAGAGGCAAGGATATATACCTAAATCACCACCCATTGTTGTACTTTGTGGAGGCTTACTTTAAGAGAGGCTTGGTTCTTCATCACCTTTTCTCTTTAAGCATTTCTGTCATAGGGGAAGAAGTGCAAAATATGAGAGTGGTTTGCGGACTAATTAATCAACTCTTCTACATATAGAGCCCATCAAAAGACCCTAGCCCTCAAGTTTTCACACATTTATAAAGTCCACATTTGCTAGGTTTCTACCACATGATCAAGTTGATAATATGCTGGTCCATTACATATATGATATGATCATATGAAAAGTGAGTCCCATTGGCATGCTCATTGCCTAAATCAAGCAGTTGCATTTGATATGGCTTGATCATGACATTTATCCATGATGGCCCACTAAATGGAAAAATCTTACAATCTTTCATTTATCCATGACGGCCCACTAAATGACCGATATGCTCATTTTAAGCATTGGACATGACCGCTTGCGGCCTCTAATTGATCGAGCACATATAGAACGGTGGATGTTTCGATCGGTGGAGTTGTTTAGTGGACCACCATTAGGGTTGTTTTGTGGATTATTTGAATGATTATTATTCTTTCTCATCCATTTAGTATGGAGGAATAATGAATTGAATTCTCTCAATGATTCTCCACATATCTTGATTTTTTAACTTTCAAGGTGGACTTAAAAGTTTCAAATGTTACTATGTTTGACATAC
The DNA here is from genome assembly GCA_021015155.1 of Magnolia officinalis. Lineage (NCBI taxonomy): Eukaryota > Viridiplantae > Streptophyta > Magnoliopsida > Magnoliales > Magnoliaceae > Magnolia > Magnolia officinalis. The sequence goes on from JAJHSJ010000002.1 coordinate 98,965,269, forward strand.
TTCTCAAATTTTTATTCCAAATACATGCCCCGTTTGGCTGTACTCATACTTTTGTAGCATTCTTCTACTCATCGCACTTTTTAAATTTCCACCACCTTTCCTGATTCTCATCGAGGTTTGCTAAGCACACGTGTACTCACCAGCATACGTGCCAAAACAAAATGTATTTGCGTCATTTCATTACTTAGGTGGGCCAAAACAAACGGACGGTGATGGAAAGTATTTCCTTTTTCTTTTCCATTTTCACAAGTCATCCATGCATAGCAGAACGTACAAATTTTCACACCAGACAATCTAAACCGAACAACAGAGTGGCCCACCTGATGGAAAGCTTGGATCTTGCACGTTGATGCCTGTGTGAAGATGTAAAGGACTCTTATACAAGTATGGGCTTTTTATTATAGTATAAAAAACGTCACAGACAACAAAACATTCTTCCAGACAACATACGACTTCTATATACGTAAGGACGACTTTGTACATGTCATGCAGGTTATTTAGTTTCAAATTAAATTCTCAGACAATCTGATGTCTGAGATTACGTTATAGTTATTTAATTATTATTATATGGAATAATCTTCTTCATTTTCACCATCCAAATTTAAAATAATAATAATAATAAATTAATACATTCACAGCAAACTCCATCACCTTGTAACTATTTCATGATTAATGTGGGTTCAAGATCAGACACTGATGAGATGTGGGGCCCACTTTCTCTGATCTTTTAGAATAGCCTGGACCTATATGATATAACTCATCCCCATCTGACTCCTAATCAACGGTCAATATGCTTCTACCCACATCAGGTCATTCCTTTTTGTGAGAAATGTATAATGTATAAGACTCTTCAACCATGTACACATGGCATAGTTGTACGGAAATCCATACTGTCACTGACCCGGCTGTGGATGGAGAATTAACTAAAATTGCACCGAGAGGATAATATCAACCATCTGTATTTTTCCTTAAAATTTGGACCACTCACTGCTTTACTTTTAACCATGCATTTAATAGCCATTGATCGGATGGTTAGGATTTCTTGATCAGCGTGATTTTAGACATATTCACCATTCGCAAAGGGGCCAACATTTTGGATGGTCTGGATAGCTGTTCATCAGTACCAAACACGTGTGAGGATGAGTTACCACCATTTTTCAAACGTAGAAAACTAACATAGTAGTCTTCCCGTCCAAACTTGCAGGCAAATGCCCCTCCATATTTATACCAAATTCCCAAAATGGCCTCGGCCAAAATAACCCAATTGCAATTTTACAACCCCATTTATGCCATTTTACCATCTCCTGTGCCCATTCACTTGCTAATTAAAAAAGCAAAGTATGTTCCTCAAATTAAAATAAACCAATGATAGATCACATATCCTAATGAAAGGAAGATTAAATAAAAAAAATAAAAAAATCATTGAAGCTCTAATTAAATTGATGATGATACAACTACATACTTCTTTCATTATCATTAAACTATGCCGAATATTACGTCATATCATGACATTGGTATACACTACAAGAGTCGTACATACATACATGCCCATCTATTACAAAACACTCTAATGGCCCACCAACAAAAACCCATTTGCAATTTGCATCAATGCCCAAACTTTCTATCATATTAAGAGAAATCCCCACACATCCAACCAATAACTTCCACCCCATCATGTACATGCCACATCCACCCCATCCAATAGGTTGGCCCCACCATGATAATCACCTTGTTCGAAAAACATCCCATCCACTCATCAGATACACCATACCTTTGAAAATAATACATATCGCCATTAATAAATAGAAAAATACAAGTGTGGTCCACTTAATGAGTAGTTGAGGCTGATTTTTAGATAAGGTGATTCTCATGATGGGGCGAACCTATTAGATGTCGACCATACATGAGATATTGAAAATTATAATCTACTAGATGAATCTCTTTTTTTTTTCTTTTTTTTTCTTTTTTTGAATTTGTTGCACACATTAGAACTATTGATCTTGGACCGAGAGTAATCTATTACGTAAGCATTTCTCTTATATATAAAGGAAAAAAAATTACATAACTAGTTGGGAGGAAAAAAAAAAAAAAGCTAATACTTGCGTATAAAACAGTACACTATTAGATAATAAAAAATTCGGATCTTAAAAGCCGAGTAATGTTTGGTACCACCTAAATATTTATGTGCCACTAGTGGTACCATACCACTCATGCAGCTGGAGCATAGTCATGGCCATCATCGCCATCATCATCATCATCATCACCATCAGGTTCCATGGGTGCAGCCGGGGCATAGTCATAATCCCCGTCATCATCGTCACCGTGGCCTTCCATGGATGCAGCTGGTGCATAATCATAGCCATCATCACCATCATCATCCCCATCCCCATGCTTCTTCCACCATGAAGTGGTCATGAAAATGGGACCCATTTGCTAGGAAATTGCTAGTAAGGGATGAAAATGCAAATTGGGTTTTGTTGGTCGGATGTGATTTTGAATTGGGGTTGGTGGTGTTTATATAGAGGGATGAAATGGTGATTGGCACAGGTTAGCCACGTGTGGAGTGTGTATGGAGGGTTCCAAGGTGTGTTGAGCACAACGCTGGTTACATGTGGCACGTGAAAGGGTTGCCTCGTGTGGGGTCGCACGTACAGTCGGATGTTGTGGTGGACTGCCACGTTGGAAAGGCTCTTTTTGGTGGGATGATAGGAAGGTGGGTTAATGAAAGGGCAATGGGATTCCTAAAAGCTTAGAACCATATATGAGAGAGAGGTTGTGTCATTGTCTTAGGAGTGGAGTGGAGATATGATTCTTTTGAGGGTATTTTAGATATTTTGCAGAATGTTAGTCAAGACCATGGAGTGTTTTATCAGGTGGAGAGAGGGCCACTGGTTCTGGTGGGCCATGGAGTATTGAATTGATGATTAGGACGTAAGGGTTGTAGCATTGGGGTCAGGAGTTCGACCCAACAAAGGTTTGACCACTCGTTCGTGTTGGATACGACTCGTCCGAGTTGACTCGGACTCAGTCAAGTTTGATGCGGTTCACTGGGGCTCTGAGGGGCCATCGTGATGTATGGGTTTCATCCACACCCTCTATCCATTTTGACATATCATTTTAGGATATAAGACCAAAAATGAGTGAGTTCTAAGGCTTAAGTGGACCACACCACAGGAGAAACAGTGATGAGACACCCACCGTTGAAACCTTCATAGGGCCCACTGTGATGATTAATTGCCATCTAACCTGCTCATAAAGGTATATAGACCTTTATGAAAATATCAGCTTGATCCAAAACACCTGTGGCCCTGGAAAGGTTTTTAACAATAGGTGTTTAATCCCCAGATCCACTCGATCATTGGAACTGCCTTAGTTTTGAGTTTATATCCTAAAATGACATTAGAAAATGGATGGACGGTGTGGATGAAACCCATACATCACGGTGACCCCTCTGAGCCCTTCTCCATTTCTAGCCAGGGACAGGTAGGGGTAGTAACCAATCTGGGCCCGTGACGAATTCCTGACTTAACTCAGACTTGAACGAGTCAGTCCAAGCTGCCAAGTTAGAAAAACAAGGACCTGACGTGCTTAGAGGAGACAAATGCTGAGTGAGGTGGTTAAGGCTAGACTACCGAGTTGACTCACTAACCTTTGTTCTTGAGTTCGATGAAAAATCACGAGAGCAGCCTAGAGGTGTTAGAAAACCACGCAACTTTTTCTTCAATCTCCAAATTAATGGAATTAGCAATATAAAATATTTAGTGGATAAAAACAACTTCTAATACAGAGAAGCAAATCATCAAACAAAAGACATCAAGATTTTTACATAGAAAACCCCCTATGTGAAGGAAAAAACCACGAAACCTAATCCGGCACAAATCCATTATAATTAAAATAATATAAATACAATTATCAAGAGGTCTCTCTAGATATCCCAACAATATCACTCAAATGTAAATTACAAGCGACATGAAAGAAAAAAATTTCTCACCAACAAAGAATTATAGAAAATTCACAACATAACTCTTAGAGAAGACAATCGAAGAAACCAACACTGTGAATGAAGCTTCACGAACCCGAATGAGGAAATTTTGGTAGTAAAAGGTTCTTGATCTTCTCTCATACAAATCCCTTCTTCTCTTATGATTCTCATATTTTTCTCGAAGAAAGAAAACCCCCATTGTTGCTACAAGTCACTCACAAAACAAAAGAACTCATTTTCTCTTAGGGCCTATTTGGATTCAGAAAATAGTAAGAAAGTAAATAGGATTTATCCAGAAACCATCTTTCCCTTGTTTGCATAAACCAAAACGACAGGAAAATAAGAGAAATTCAATTTCTTACACATCCAGCTTTCCTTCAAAATTTTCTTTTTATTTTCTCACCCAAACCCTAAAAAATTGCATTTCCTTTTTACAATTTCTTGGGGCCACGAAAGTGGTGACTGAATACCTACCATTAAAAACATCTTTGGGGCCACCAAAGTTTGGCTTAAGTTGATATTTGTGTTTTCCCTTAGTAAAGGTGTGTGTGACGACCCAATCAACAAGTTGGATGGCAATTAAACATTATGCTAGGCCCTAGAAAGTTTTTAATGATGGGCGTTCAACCATCATTATTTCACATGGTATGGTCCACCTCAGATTTAGATATGCTTCATTTTTTATTTTATTGCTAATGCCCTAAAATGAGCTAGCAAAATAGATGGACGGTGTAGATAAAATACATACATCATGGTCGGTTATACATCTTTTCCATTGCAAGGCCGACATAGAAGGGTAATATCGTAAGGGTATTTAGATGATGATCCGGCATAGCCCATGACGGTGCAACCCTTACCATGGAGCCCACCTTGATGTATGTATTTTACATCCATGCCAGCCATCCAATTTTTCATATCATTTTAAGGCATGAGTACAAAAATGAACCAAATCCAAATCTTAAGTGGACCATACTATAGGAGGGAAAATGGTGATTAAATGCCTCATCATTAAAAACTTCTTAGGCCCACCATGATGTTTGAAATAAATATCAACTTCATCCAAAATTTTTATGGTCCATAAGAGATTTTTTTAATAGTCATTCACCACTGTTTCTTATGATATGGTACACTGGAGATTTGGATATGCTTCATTTTTATGCTCATGCCCTAAAATAATATGAAAAATGGATGGACGGCATGGCTATGTCAAATCCACTCCGTACCTCATGCTCATCCCTCAATGTTAGGGCATTGGGACAAAAATCAGCAGACGCACAATTTAAGTGGGCCCATCCACAGGAATCTATGTGGACAAGATTCACATAGGTTTGTACGTGAAAAATAAATACCCCAATTAAGTCATTCAATAAGTGCCATTAGAGGCGGGCTCGCATTGCTATCTAAATCTTTGAGAGAAATTGCAACAAAAAAATTTCTTTAAAAAAATTTATCTTGTCAAACATATAATTTAAAAACAAACTATAATTTTCTCAAAAAAAAAAAATGTTGTTAATAAACAAACATAAGAAATAATATTTCTTTTCCCCATGTATTTCTGGAAATAAGATTTATCAGGAAATACAATTTCTTTTCTCATCATTATACAAATCCAAATAAATCCTTATTTTACTTGCATGGTTAAAAGACTAAAATATTCTTCAGACACGTGACACTAAAAGTTACTTAAGCCGACAGATGTAGGTCCCACCTTCAGATGAAAATGGACCCAACAGGTGAGAGGTACTGAATTCACTAATGTCAGCAGGGGATGACAACTTCATCTTCTTTCTTCCGCCAACTGCGGACCGAACCATATTGGTGGACTTAAGACGCTGTTTCAGATTTCAATGGCATTTTTCTGATTATCATGTATGATTAGCACACCTAATGAACACATGTATCTAGGCTTGGGCTTGGCCTTGTACTATTCATAACCATCACAGGCCGGGGTTGGGTTTTATTTGCGGGCCCCGTTTGGACAAACATCGCGGTTGACAGCTCCAAACCCACGTTACTCACGGGTCAAAGATTGAGTGCGGATCCTCTCTTTCGTGGAAACAGCAAGCAGCTGAATTCAATATTATTACGAGTCCACGTCATTGTAAATGTCACGTCACCAGCTTTTTTTAATATATTAAAAAAATTTACATTTCAGTAAAAGTCTAATGTGGAAATCGGATTGCATCCCGGTACGCTATTCCTCTTCCTGTACTGAGTAAACTCAGTTGGGCCCACTTGTATGTATGTGGTCTATCCATGCTGTCCATCCTTTTTTTATCATCTAATTTAAGAGGTTGAACCTAAAATTGAAGTATATCCTAATATCAAGTGGATCATACCACAGTAAACAGTGGGGATAATGATTTCCACCTTTGAAACCTTGTTATACCCCATAGTGATGTTTATTTGTCATCCAACCTGCTAATGAGATCATACAAGCAGGGATGAAGAGAAAACACAAATATAAGCTTGATACGAAACTTTTGTAGCCCCCAAGAAATTTTCAACTGTAAGCATTCAATTGAACTGTTTCCCATAGTGTGGTCCATTTGAACATTATATATGCTTCATTTTTTGTCTCAAGCCCTAAACTTATCCGGAGCAGATAACATACATAATCGTGGTGGACCCCACGAAGTTTACTCGGTACACTAACATAGTGAGTTACTCACTATGCAATCCGCTTCCTTCCCTCCCGTGATTCAGCGCACGAGTTAAGCGGCAGACTCGCTACTAAAGTGACGTCACCTATTTATGTGGTCCTGCAATAATGTATGTTTTGTATCCACACCGTCCATCCATTTGGAGAGATCATTTTATAGCATGAGCCAAAGAATGAATCATATCCAAAACTAGAGTGGACCCCACCATAAAAAATAGTAGAGAGAGTCACGCCCACCATTAAAAACTTACAAGGGTTACAAAAGTTTTTGATCAAGCTTATATTTATGTTTTTCCTTCTTTAATGTCTGTGTTAACTTATGAACAATTTGGATCTCAAATAAAAATCAAGGTGGACCTTAGGAAGGCTTCAACTATGGACGCAACTCTCCTCCCCATTTTATGTGGTGGGCTCCACTCTAGTTTTGGATCTGCGTCATTCTTTTGATCATGCCCTAAAATGATCTCTCCAAATGGATGGACAGTGTGGATACAACACATACAACATGGTGGGGACCACATAAATTGGTTACATCACTTGAGTCCAGCTACTCAACCTCTTGTGGGTAATTAATCCACCTCCAATTTCTTTCTTTTAAAATTTAATTAGGTCACATCATCTCACATTAATTTTATAAGATAAAAATATATTTACAAAATTCGCCTAATTAGCAAGGAATATTAGCTGTTAATCTTCTAATCACCAACGTTTCTTGTGGTGTGGTCCACCTGAGATTTGGATCTTCTTCAATTTTGTGCTCATAAGCTACAATGATACGTAAAAATGGATGGACGGTGTGGATAAAATACATACATCATAGTGAAGCCAATAAAGGTTTTCCAATAACACAGTACTGCAGTTGGTGGTATATGTACTAGTGTCCCTTTTGCTAAAGCCACTGGTATGAGCAAATAGTCAGTGGATCAGGTGGGTCACTGTGATGTTTTCTGGAAAATCAACCTGGACCACAAGGTGCGTCACTCCATTTTAGGCCACAGGCCGATAAAATCAATTTTATCTATAATTCAAGTTAACTACATGATTGTAAACAGTTTATAGGCAATCCTTGCCTTCCAAATTGTTTCCATTAGTCTGGCCCAAGTGATTCATGTATTGGTATGATTTTTGGTAAAAAAAAAAAAAATTTTAATAATTTAGTTGTTAAAGTGGATTTTTATGTAAGTATAATGTTTGACCCTTTAAAATAAAGGGTGGACATCTCTCTCCTGACTATTCCTTAGTGTGTGTCTCTAATCTCAATATGGGACTTAATAATCAATGATTATAATGGATATTACATAAATATCACAGTGGGCCCCAGAAAAATCAAGAGTCACGCCCCCCCATATAATATATATATATATTATATATATATATATATATATATATATATAATCTCTTTACAATTGGAGAAGTATGGGGGATTGAATTTTTGGCAGGAGCCCACCATGGTGTGTGCAAAATCCACTCTGACAATTAGATGTGTAATCATTTAGGCCCGAATCCAAAAAAATTACGTTAACACGAGATTCATGTGAGCCACACCAAAGAAAATATTTGGAAGAGAGACATCCACCCTTAAAACTTATAAGACCCACCATGACGATTATATAAAATGGACACATTAGTTTATCTAATGGAACCCCATCATTTTGTCTAATGGAACCTTATCACTTTGTCGAATGAACCCGTCACTTTGTCTATTGAAACTCTATTATTTTATTTGACAAACCGTCACTTTATCTAGTGAAATCCTATCACTTTGCGGAATAACATCGTCACTTTGGCAAGTGGAACCAAGTTATTTTATTCGAAAACTCTTCATTTTATCAAGTGAAACCCTATCAATATATTTGGCAACCTCATCACTTTATCTAGTAGAACATCGTCACTTTGTCCAATGGAACCTCGTTACTTTAATCAATAATCACGTCTATAACACCTCGGTTCCCAAACCCGAGTACACTACTCGTTTTTCAAAAACCCGAATGTTAACTTTTAAAGATAACTCAAATTTCACTTACATTTTTTTTTTTCTTTATCAAAGTTAGCAATTTAGTGAAATAGAAACAAATTAAGTATAAGAGTGAGTTCAAATATATATAACAAAATAATCGAGTGGCTACCCGAAGGCTTATATAAACCAATGTCTTAAGTTTTTATAATACAAGACAGTACAAATTAAATGCGAATGAAATTAGGAATAGAGAGTCGCAAGATCATCTAGCTCCTCCTATTCCACATGAACACCAACATGCCCATCATCTGCGTCTCCTACACTAAATATAGTTTGATAGCGTCAATGGCTATCCCAGTGAAGTATAACCCCCAAGATTTACTAAACATCAAAATAATTAAGCATAGTTTTCAGGAACAATATATAATGAATAGTTTTCATGATAATAAGACAATTCGACATGGGCCTTAAATCATGTAGGACCACCGACAATATAGACCATCCATTGTCGATAATTTTTTCTTACTCATTAGACAAAGTAATGGGCTTCATTGGACAAAGTGACGGGGTTATTAGACGAAATGACAAAGTTATACTAAACAAAGTGACAAGGTTACTCGACAAAGCAACATGATTCCACTAAACAAATTAATAAGGTTAAACAAGACAAAGCAAATAGAGTTTCATTAGACAAAGTTACAGATTGTCGAAAAAAGTGATGGGTTGCTAGACAAAGTGACCTGGTTCCACTAAATGAAGCGACAAGGCTGGAAGACAAAGTGACTGGGTTTCACTAGACAAAGTGATGAGGTTGCTGGACAAAGTGACGAGACTGTTGGACGAAGTGACGAGGTTCACTGGACAAAGTGATTGGGTTGTTGGACAAAGTGATGAGGTTCTACTAGACAAAGAGACTATGTAGTAGGAAAAAGTGACAAAGCTCTACTATATCAAGTGACGGGGTTCTACAGAGAGTGACGAGGTTGTTGGACAAAGTGACAAGATTTCACTAGATAAAGTGAAAAGAATGCTAGACAAAGTGACAAGGTTCTAATAAACAAAGTGACATAATTATTAGACAAAGTAAGGGGGTTCCATTAGAGCTGTACACGAGCAGAGTATACTCGGTTACTCGCTCGACTCGACTCGAAATTACTCGACTCGACTCGACTCGTCATGAGTTTGAGCCGAGCACGAGCACGTTTTTTATACTCATTTTGATTTTGAGTAGAGTATGAGTTGGGCAGTGCTCGACTCGGTACTCGACTTGATACTCGACTCGTGTGCTCGACTCGTAATTGATTCGGTACTCGACTCGTACTCGAGTGTATATATATCCACCTCAAAAAAAACAAACCCTACGCCCCCCCTTTTCCCGTCGTTTTCACAGCGCAGCCTGCCCGTTTGAAAAAACCCAAATACCTTCCCTCCCAGCGCCCGTTCGGAAATACTCTCTTCCTCTCTCCTCTCGTTCCCCCGTGAGGCTGTGACCCTACCCGGTGTTGTCCGCCGTCCGGCTCATCCTCTCCCTCTCTCCCTCTCTCTCACTCCCCTGTTCGACAGAGCTAGTCCCTGCCGCTCATCCCTACCTGCCCGGTGCCCCTGTCCGGTGGTAGTCTCTTTCTCATTCGATCGTTCCGATGTTCCCCTATATATATATATATATATATAAAACCCAAAAACCCTAACCCGCACGGCAACAGCGACCGTCTGGCGATCCTTGCTCTGCCCGGTCGCCTTTTCCCTTACCCTTCTTCCCTCTCTCTCTCTCTCTCTCTCTCTCTCTCTCTCTCTCTCTCTCAGGCGCTCACATTGCCCTACCCGGTGCCCCTGTCCCTGCTGCAGCTCGTCCCTGGCCTGCTCGACGCCCCTGTCCGCAGCTCGTCCCACCCCTATCCGGTGCCCCTGTCCGTCCATCAGGTAAGAATTTTTATTTTATTTTTAATTATTATTTTATTTCTGCTCGTACTCGAACTCGCCTCGAAAACTCGGACTCGACTCGACTCGTTTTCTACTCGTACTCGAGCGAGTAGAGCACGAGCAGGGAATCAATGCTCGTTGGCCGAGTAGAGTCGAGTACGAGTAGGACTCGGGCATTAAGAGCCGAGTACGAGTATGGCGATACTCGGCTCGACTCGACTCGTGTACAGCTCTAACCCTATTATGGATGGACTGCCAACCGTCCTGGCCATTCAAATGGTATCAAATGATGGTTGCAGTTGCTAAGTCACCGGAATTTTCAACGTGAGTCGGATGTACAATCCCGCCTTTGGTAGCTAGGAGTAGAGGTCTGCATGGGAGCACTCGATCCAAGCTAACTCAACTTGTCCAACTTGCTCAAATTTAACTAACATAAATTGAATGGGTGAGTCCATCCAAACCAAGTAGGCTTCGTCCAATCCAAACTCAAACCAAGTTGATTTCGAGTTACCTAGTAACTCGACCCGAAATTTGATTAGACTCAACTCGATCCAAAACCCGACTTGACTTGGGTTTGAGTGTGTGTATGTGTATTATAATTTCTATCATCTCTAACTCTACCCGTCGCACCCTCCCCCGACCCGATCCCAACTCTCTCCCTCTCTCCCTCCCTCCCTCATCCTCCTCATCTTTTAAGCCCGGCAACCACCCACTACCCTCCTCCTCCTCCTCCTCTCTCTCTCATCTCCACTCTCTCGGTCTCTCCCTCCCTCATCTCTCAATCTGACTCACCGCCAACTTGACTCGAATCGATACTTCTGACCGGATCAGACTCAATCCGGATCTGTCCGGTCTCTCGATCTGACTCACCGCCAACTTGATTCGACTCGATACTTCTGACCGGATCAGACTCGATCCGGATCAGTCCAGGCTAGACCAGACTCGGATCCAGTCAAGCATGTTGGACTCAGTATCGAGTCGGATCAAGTTTGGCTAAGGCCTATTTCAAAACCAGATCGAGTCGAGTCAGCCCTAACTTGGTCCGACTCGACTTGATGCCCAGCTCTAGCTAAGACCGGGGTCCTGGAGGGGCCACGGTGAGTTTTAGCCGGATGCGGTTCGGCTAGTGACACTGCCACTAGCTAGGTGGTTAGTGGTCGGTGCTCTGTAAGCCCTACTGTAATGTATTTGTTTTATCCACACCGTCCATCCATTTTTAAAGATCATTTTAGTTCTTGAACGAAAAAATGAGGCAGATCTAAATCTCATGTGGACCATACCACTGGAAAACCATAGCTATTGAATGCCCACCATTTAAAACCTCCTAGGGCCGATTGTAGTGTTTATTTGACATTCAACCTGTTGATTAGGTCATACCGACCGGTATGAAGGGAAATTTTAAATATCTAACTTGATCAAAAACTTTTCTGACATCTAAGAAGTTTTTAATGGTGGGAGTTCAATCAACACTGTGTGGTCTACTTGAGTTTTTTTAATCTACCGTAATTTTAGGTTCATACCATAAAATGATCAAGTAAAATGGGTGGACGGAATGGATGAAACACATACATCATGGTGGGGCTCACAAAGCACCGACCACTGGCCATTGGCCAGTGGCAGTGTCACTAGCCGATCCATTTCCGTTTTAGCCTCCCTCTGCTGACCACCAATCGACCGGCTATGTTTGTACGATTGATATGATTTGTCAACAAAGCCCAAAGGTGGAGCCTACCTGATGAACGTTCGAGATCGTCCAAATATGTTGTATGATTTTGGACAAATTAAAAAGAACAAGGAAAAAAAAAAAAAAAACAAATTCATTTAAAGGACTCAGGAATTTCCCAAGCAGAATATTCCAGCAGTTTGATTGGGTGGTTAGGATTCGCCATTGGGTGTGTTTTTACACGGCCGCTGAATGAATGGTTCAAAATGAAACTAAGGAGGCGCCCTTTAGGAAGCGGATTGGGTAGCGTACTGAATAAACTTTGTGTATCCTACTTTGATGTCTTATCCATGCCGTCCATCCGTTTTTTCAGATCATTTTAGTACAAGATCTCAAAATTGAAGCATATTAAAGTCTCAAGTGATCCACACCACATGAAACATTGGGAATTGAACAGCTACCGTTGAAATCTTATTGGAGCCACAGTGCCGCGTCCCGCCTTAGTGTCCACGGACATCAGCTTCGAGTACTCCTGCGGACTACCAAACATATCCTCCATCCGATCACATGTGGTTAACGTTCGAACGTACGCATAAGGATAAGCTTTCGACACCTGCTCCAAAAGAGAGAAACTTTTATACTCTGGCAGAGTGCGATGGATGATACGCAGGCACTTAGAAATTGCACACTTGGCATATAAGTAGCAAAATTAAAACGTCCAAATTGTGTTGCCAGTGTAGATTTATCAAAAACCAAAAAATTAAGCTAAATGGACGGTTAAACATGAAAAATATCCAACGGTCCTATTTCCACAAACGTCCACGAATCAGAGGCTAGGATTGTTCAACTAATCCGATCTTGGGATTGTAATTTCGCTACAGTGGGCTTCATAATCTAGTTGGTTTTATTTGAGTTAAAATATGCTACATTTTACAATTTCTGAGTGCCTGCATATGAGGTTTCATACATAACCCGAGTATTATAAAACTCCTCTACCCAAAATGGAAAGCCCCGACACAAACCACCAATCCTTCTCTCCTAATCTTTAATTCAAATGGCTACAGTTTTTTCCGACCAATTTTTCCGGCCAAGTTCCGACTTGGGTGTCAGATCACGACGACCAACTTCCCCAAAACCTGCCGGACTTTCAATCCCCCCTCCCTTTAGAACTTCCAAAAATGGAAACATAACGGTCAAACACCGTCACAATTTCAAGTGGACCCTTAGACTAAGCCTAGTGGACCAAAGCCCACAAAAATCGACCGTTGATGCAGGTGAGCTCGTGGACTTCTTGTACCAAGATCTCCCCCATCTCTTCGACGATCAAGGCATCGACCGTACAATGTATGACGATCGTGTCAGGTTCCGGGACCCAATCACCAAGCACGATTCCATCGATGGGTACCTGTTCAATATAAAGCTCCTGAAGCTGTTATTCCAGCCAGATTTTCAGTTGCACCATGTGAAACAGGTACTTTCAGTTATTTTGGGCCATGTCAATGTGAAGTTCTTGGATTCATTAAGACCCGTTTGGCTTCTTTGTTTTGAATTTCTGTTGCATTTATGTCTGTAGAAATGTTGGATTTGTATTTGGTTTATCCTTTCCTAAGCAATGATCCAATGAGGATCTTCTCACCGGATGCCGGTGCAAATTCCCGTGTGGCCCAGGTGGGCCCACCTACGATCAGAAATGACCATTGGGTCCATGTTGTGATATTCCATTTGCACTAATTCACCAATGGGACCTTTGTAAATTGCACTCCCTTATATCAACAATTTAAAAATTGTAACGTAGGAAATCTACCCTGGGCCCCAGTCTGGCCCACCTATGATCAACATGTTGGGGGACTGCAGAAGTACACAAAGATGAATCAAGCAAAGTATTCCAATTGCACAAACAAGTCCAATTACAAACACTCCAAATTTAACGTGGAAAAATCCTTGTGGGAAAAAACCATGGCATAAAGCGATAGTAATACACTATGAAAGCAGAAAATTACAAGAGAGAGAGATTACCCGATTCGAACAAGTCTCGAATCTCCCTTACAAGCCCTTGAAATCCTTTGAAACGAATTAGAAAGCTCTGAGATACTCCATATTCCCGATTACACCCATATATATTGCTTCTATGAGAATCACAATCGCAATAGGAAACAAATCTCACACTTATGCAACTCTGCGTAACTCTGTGCGATCATTCGATGGCACTTTGATGTCACTTCGATGGCATCCAGCAGCCTTTGATGTCATCGAACTAAACACCAAAACATTCCAATGACTAAACATGGATTTTCCGGATTTTTCTGATGGCATCAAGCAGCCTTCGATGGCATCAAAGTTTGCTCGATGGCTTCGAGCTAGCATCGACAGACCTGTTGATTTACAGATTTAAGACATCAATATACACAGCAATGACCGTTGGGTAGAAACAACTTGCATATGGCCCAATGTGGATTGATGTGTGGCTCTGTTTGTACTAATTCACCAATATTACCTTTGTAAACTGCACCCTCTTCTTCTCAATGATTTAAAAATTTTAAGAAGAGAAATTCTTGTGGGGGCCAAGGTGGGCCGCCTATCAGGTAGGATTGCATATGGGCCAACTGAATTGTTATACGGCTACTTGTCAAAAACAATCCATGTCTAGTTGTATTGTTCATCAGTATATTGATCCAATTCTTGATTTCAGATTTTCTTGCCACAGCAAAACACCCCAATAGACAATGCAAGTTGCACTCTTCTGTTTACAGCTTCCAAAATAGGAAATTCAGTTGCAAGAAGCAGTTTAAGTTTTAAACTGAATGCGATAGGAAAACCCCACCCAATTTCTCCTGTTAATTTTGATAGGATTTCCAATATCGAGATGTTCCTCGCTTCGAAGATTAGAGCATCGATTGGATGGTGTTATGACAGCCGCGTTTAATTCTCTACAGAACTTCATCTATGCTCAACTTTTAAAGCAATTCTTCCATCTCGACTTTACCATGCATAATGTAAAGCATGTCCAACTTTTCGACTCCATTTTCTACGGACATCGTTTTCAATGGCTGCCTAAAGTTTCATGAACTTGATATTAGTTTTTAGCTTGTTTCTATCCGTCGATGGTTTGGAGTATATTTTGTATCTATTCAATGTTCTTGTTTGTGTCCCATATTCCTTTTCTGTCTTCTCCTTCACATCGGAAGGTTCCAATTGATCTAGCCAGTAGCATTTTCCTGTTATTCCCTTCAGAACCATCAACCTGATTAAACCATGGTCAGAGGTCCCAAAATGCTATATCAATATACATGAAGGCTATTTTTTATTTTTTGGTACTTTAAATTCTACTTGTTTGAATCATATGTACTGCTATAGTGGGCCTTAATACAACAAAATGCACTCATCACTCCATGAGCTTCCAACTCTGCACCTGTATAAATGTTCTAATGATCATCTCACAAGAAGCAAAAACTAAAATGTTGAATACATAGAGAGTATTAGCGAAACTAGGAATAAATGTTGAATACATGTTGTTGAACATTATGAAATCAAGGAATGTGTATTTAAGGATTAGTGCCAGATTTCAAGTTAGTTCAACTAAAATTACTCTTTTGCAACTCTTGTCTAAACACATAAGGCATCATGAGTATTCACGAGGATGTCGTGATGTCTCACATTGTGAATTGGAAGAGAATTTAATTAATGTATTCTTGATCTACAGCAATGAAAGCACTTGTGCATGGCGGAAGCGAAATAAATCAAATAAGATTTACTTCTAGGAATGCATGAATTAACAAAAACTTAAAACGTACATTTTTTTATAAAGAGAGATGATCAATGCTTGCTCTTTCTCTCTCCTTCTTCTTTGAACCAACCACCCTAAGATCTACTCTGTGCCAAGGAAGCTTTCCTGGAGCGTCGAACTCTGTGGGACTTCCCAAGCTACTCTTATGTATTTATAAACTCGTAAGCCTTTGCACTAAGCTTTCCTTGTCATGGAGGGATCTCTCCAAGGCAATCCTTGTATGTTACTTAAACTATAAGCAACACCCACAATATATTTGCTTAAACACACAATAACTTTGACCGAGGCAAACCTGTCCAAGCTTGGACGTTTCCCTGTGTACACTGCATTGATGTACATGATCATCCTGTCTCATTCTATCATATACATATCCTTCTGCATATCGCATTAAGGCCCATTGTCGTAAGTCCATCATATCCCACAGCCATGATTGATCATCCAAAAATAAATCTAATAAGTTAATTTTACAAAACAATGCATATGATGATTTTAGAATCAATTGTTTAATCAAAATGATTTATGAACTACTTTGGCCAGCCATGTTGATCAATCATTCTGATTTCTAATATAAGGCTAAACCCATAAGGATTGTAGATGCTTTGTTGAGAATCCTAATCCCCATAAGAATATGATCAACCGCCTAGCTCACTATGTTCCACCTAAGAGACTCATATATTGGTGAATCAAAGCAATCAATCAAATCCCAACTAGGACCCTAGGTCCTCTCAAGTCTAAGGATAAGCATGACAAGCATAAGAAGTGCAAGTTAATTCCAGAAAGTTAGATCTATCTTGACTTCCTAGATCCGGTTAATGTGTACACATGGACGCACCTACATGTTTACAATGTCCCATGGTAGATACATACCATACACAGAACAATGAAACCATATGTAGTGGCCCATGGATTAAGTTATCCCAACTTATCCACTGGCTGTGACAGTGTTCTAGGTCTATGAAGAATCAAACAAGTTAGGCCTCAAAATGTATTTCACATCAAACTTATCCTACTTCATAACCTAGGGATACAAGGACCTTGATGAAGTTTGCCAATGAATACATCCCAATCATATCCATTACCTGTATGCACAAAAACAATGAACAATAAACAAAGCATTAATAAAGAAAATATATATAATTCATTGGACTAAAAGGGCTTATATTCAACATATACAGCAGAAACTAATCGAACAGCCTAGCTTGACGCATTCCATTAAAAATTACAGGCATCTTGTGTAATTTTTTTTGTAGTTTTGTACATGAAATTATTCTCCTTTCATGAGAATTCTCAAGTGCTTCTCTCAATCTGCTAATTTGATTATGTGGAAACCTGAAGATATGCATTATTTGATTGATTTCTTCTTAATAGTCAGGACCTGATGAAATTACAACGAGGTGGACTATGGTAATGAGGTTTGCTCTTCTTCCCTGGAAGCCGGAGTTGGTCTTCACCGGAATTTCCATCATGGGCGTCAACCCCCAGACTCAGAAGTTCTGCAGCCATGTTGTAAGCTGTTCTCTCACTACACGTTGGACTCATCAGATCAATCATTTGGATAACTGAACCATGAGCCTCACATATGAGGAATACAATGCCTTGTGGAATGTCATTTTTATCTTGCACAATATGAGCCATTAGCTTGTATGTATCAATGCGCCAACCCTTGCCGTATCTCTTGATAGGATCTGTGGGACTCCATAAAGAAAAACGATTATTTTTCTCTCGAAGGTTTGTGGGATGTCTTTAAGCAGGTAATGAATTTTATTTACAAGTGAAATTGCAATGTTATTTACAGTCCGTACATGTGCTTGAACTACTTGAAGATGACTACAGTTGTCCAAGATCCTTATGCACAATTCGTATTTCCCCTCAGCTGCGTATTTACAAGACTCCCGACCTGGAATCACCCAAGTATCAGATATTGAGAAGGACCGCAAATTATGAGGTGTGGTTTGTCTATCCAGCTAAAGTGTTGCATCATCCTTCTTTGGACCATCTTCCACTAATCGTCTTAGAACACTACACCATTTTCATGGAAGTCGCCAAGGCCGGTGATAATGGTGATAAGCATTTTGAGTCTCCTGTTACAGCTTCTTAATACATGATAATCCTCTTCTTCTATTGAAATGAGAGGATAAAAATCCAACGCTTTCTAAATGCTTATTTCATTCAATGCCTTGTTCATATACGGCACACGTTTGTTATATTTATACCTAGTCCCACATTACCCAGAGTGGTTTTGGAATTCGGGGACTAGTGTTCTGATGCAACCAGAAGCAGATAGAAAATACCCCAAAAATCTCCTTGATCGAAAGATTCTAGCCACCCAAAATGGGATTTTCTCCACTGAATGTGGACCATTGCCTTGTTTCTCATATTAACCATCTATTTGCAGGCCGAGAATTGAAAGGATAGGATTGATCTATCACACAGATTTTTGGCACTTCTAATCTGTTCTATGAATTGTTAATGAACCTGCTTCATTTTCCGACTCTATCTAATCCGTCTGAGTGGAGATAGCATCTCTTTTGTATGTTCATGGAGTTCTGAAAAATATAGCAATTGTCGCTCTGAGACCTATTATTCAGATAACTAGGAAAAGAACTTTCTAGCTCAAAGGAACTATCATTGTCAATATCAAAAATCTGATTTCCAATATCAAACTATACAGAATATCTGATCCATCAATGTCTTCTTTGCATAAACTCAATTATATTTATACGCATTCCGCTGCAGGTACGCAAGTATGCTCCATTTGTGGTCGTAGAGACAAAAGGAGACAAGCTTTCTGGGTCAGCAGGCTTTAACGATGTTGCCGGGTAAATGATTCTTCTTGTTCATTTCAGCTAACCGTTGTTTCCCCATTTTCTTCAAAACAGTTGCCAAGGAGTGGAAAATGATTTTGAGAGTGAATGGTATTTTTCTAGGTATATATTCGGCAAGAATTCCTCAGCGGAAAAGATCCCAATGACCACCCCTGTCTTTACTCAGGCCATTGATTCTGAACTATCCACGGTATCGATTCAGATCGTTCTGCCATCGGAGAAGGAGTTGGACAAGTAAGAATATCTTATTTTGGATTTGTTAATGCTACCCAATTTTTACAAGTAAAATGCCATTCAATATCATAAGGGCCTGTTTGATAATCTTGATAACCAACGATTATGATTTCTATGGGTCTGTTTGCATAGAAGAAGACCAAATGGACGTTGATTGTGGATAGTTCTTGACATATTGGTCACATGAACCCACATCAGACGTCGAGCTCTCTCTGGTGGGCCCCACATTGTAAGAATCAAAATTCAAATAGAATGGACTCCCTCCATGCAAAGAGGCTCAAAAACTAGGACTAAATGCTGCAATCATGTTTCATTGAAGATGCAAGAACCAGAAAATTACTATTTTGTTAAAGGTTCTTAGATTGAGTACTCTATTTCTGCACACATGGAACATGTGTCTGGACCTTTCATCCATTAGGTGCTACCATGGGTCCATAATGCAAATCATCACAATGGTCATGTGGTCCTTGAAAAATCAAAAGATCAGGACCGTCTAACATCGCCCAAATTAAGAGGGGAATGTTGTGAGCCTGGGAATCACAATGGGAGAGTGCTCTTACTAATACTGACCATAGGTGATTTTCTTTGTGTTTTCTTGTGATTTTCTCGATTTCTCTCTTGTTACTTGTTGTGCCTGTAATTGGATTGCTAATCTCCTTTTTAAAGACATCTGACCCACCATCCTAATGGTCAGATCATCTGCTCTCTTAGGGTGAAACGGCCCTCTCATTTGTGAAATATGAATCCCCTTCTTAATACCAGTTTTAGCAGTTCAAAAGATGGTTTAAAGAATGATTAAATTAATATTAATAAGATAAAATGAAAACAGATTAGAAGCTTGATTAACAAGCCGGTGTGGAGATTACCTAGGATCTCCACCATGAATGGCTAGGATCAAGAGGACCTTATGGTCATTGATCCAACCACCAAACTACTGATCGGAGAACTTTTGCCAATTGCACGTTGACAATTGGTTGGAATTTTTTTTAACTACCAATTTGCAATCCTCATAAGTCATCCAATCAGTGGATAGGATCAATGAGATGACTGGCCCAGATCTTGTACATTCATACCACCAATGTGCTAATAGAATACATTATAATTAACTTATATAAGAGTAACTATTCTGTCATTCTTTCCTATAAGTAAATGGTATAGAACATTTAAGTTGACAGTTTAATTTCTGTATTTATATCAGTTTGCCAGATCCCAGTCTGGAAGCTGTTAGGTTGAGAATGGTGGAAGGAGGCATTGCTGCAGCACTAAAATTCAGTGGAAAACCAGCTGAGGAAATTGTCATCGAAAAGGAGAAAATGCTGCGGTCTGCACTTCTTAGAGATGGTCTAAAGCCTCGACAGGGCTGTTTGCTTGCTCGGTACAATGACCCCGGCCGGACATGGAGCTTTCTAATGGTGAGTGCATCCATTATCATGTACATTGCAGTTCTAAAACTCATTGAGTCGACTCGAAACTTCGACGATTCAAGTTGACTCAGTAGTATTTCAAATCAAGTCACCATGAACACTCAACCTCGACTCGATTTAAGAGTGAGCCAGTTCAAGTCTTGATAACCTTTTATTTTGTGCAAGTGGGCCCCACCAGGCACAATCCATGACCTATGAATCTCCCAATTGGGAAGATCCTAAACCATAGAAGTTTGATATGTGTGTCCAGAAAATCGACAGTTAAGAAAGGGTCCACCACATTCAACACAAAAGAAGACAAAAGATTGGATAGCTAGGATCTTCCTGTATGAGAGATTTTTGGGGCATGGCCTATCCACCCATCAGATAGAGACATTCGAGATCACCAAACCATGGGCCCCACTTGTAGAAACTGGAGCCCTGAAGATAGAATATAATAACCATAATTCATTTTCTCTACTGTATGTAATGAGAGAAGCCAATGGCAAAAATCTTCACACAATTAGTTATAAAGATTGCTAAAATTATGAATTATTAAAAGACATGAAACAGGTTTAAAACAAAATGTAATAACATTTAGGTAATTTGGAGGTGAATCAATTATGGTTTTGGACAAACATAACTATTTTTTAGAAAGAGGAACCTTTGATACTCCAGCAAAGCGTGACAGTTGATACACAAGCATTGGAAAAATTATGCACTAGGTATTCAAATCACTCAAATTAAACCATTCAAGCTGTTATCCATAGTTGATGGACTGTAAATAGCCAGTGTTCATTTGATTATCCAAATAGCCAATTAGTAGACATTTAGTGGACAGTTCAATGAAAGTTATCCTATGGTCTGAATTTACTAAACATTGATCTTTGAATCAAATGATGCCCTTATTAAATGAGGGCTTTTGTGGGGCCCACCGTGATGTATCGGTTTTATCCACACCATCCATCCATTTTTTCAGATCATTTTAGGGCATGAGTCTAAAAATTAGGCAGGTCCAATGCTCAAGTGGACCGCACCACAGGATGCAGCGGTGATAATGAAACTCGCCGTTGAAACCTTCCTAGGGACCACCCTGATGTTTATTTGCCATCCAACCTGTTCATAAGGTCATATAGACCTGGATGAAGGCAAAACAAAAATATCAGAATGATCCAAAACTTCTGCCACTCACAAAAAGTTTTTAATGGTGGGAATTCAATCCCCACTGTGTGGTCCACTTGAGCCTTAAATCTGCCTCATTTTTTAGCTCATACTCTCAAATGATTTGGAAAAATGGATGGATGACGTAGATAAAACCCATACATCACAGTGGGGCCCAGGACAAGACACAATCAGCTTCCCTATACACTTTATACATCTCTATATAAATCCCATTTGAAAAGAATTCTCCAAATCTATTTATGTTCACTGTATTATCAATACAAACCCTTCATCTGGCTTATATAAGGGTTGGATAAAAATTCACATTGTTTTGCAACTCAAGTGGACCCCAGTAAAAATCAAGGGTGAGTGTCCCCTCCCACCTTGTTGTGGCCCACTTGATCTTTTGTGTCAAGCTGATTTTTGGGCACTAGGGAGTTCATGAGGTGACGCATTTGATGGACGAATTGGATGTCATGCATGCATCATGTGGGATGAATTCTCAAAGGGTTCTCACATGTTCTCATGACTCCTAAGAGAAATTTCTCCATCCTCATGTGTCTAGTTCAACTTGGTTTTTCTTACAGTTATTTGAATCTTCTCTAACTTTTTCCTTTTTCTTTTTAAATCTGGTTTTGGGATGTGTTTGGCATTGAAGAGGAATGAGGTACTGATATGGCTGGAAGATTTCAAATTGGATTAGCACAAACCAAACATGACTACCATTGAAGATAAACCACTTGGATATGGTGATGGATCCAATTCAGAAGAACAAAACAAGTATATTCAAGAGCTTTTTTCTTCCCTTTTTTCAATGTATTATTGATAATTCATCATTTGCAATTTGGGCTGGCAATGGGTGGGCCTGGGCCAGGCAAAATCAATATTTTGAATAGACCCGGGCTAGTAAGCCTCCCCAACCAGTTCAAAGCTAGGCCCCAGGTCCGCCCATTGCCCTGACTATTTGCAATATCACGTTGTATAATATAGTGAAATTCATTTGTTCTTGGTGCAAATGTATAGGTTGCGATGGTGTATGTTGTTATTTTATTTTATTTTTTCACTTTATTTTGTTACTTCCCCGGATGATCCATTACAAAGTAAGCATCCGGTCTGCGCAAATTATTTTTTTACCTCTGCGCATCAGGACTTTGGATCACCAAATGAACGGCCTGGATCACTGGATTCCTCTGTTGTGTGTTTTATTTGTGTGGGAGAGCATATAATAGTAGCACTTTATGAAATTGTGTGGTGGGATGCCATAATTATGCGTGCTGAAGCATATAAAAGCTATGAAATGAAGGCTACATCATAGAGGGCGGTGATTATGATCAAATAAAATTTTAACCAATTAAACACAATTGCTTAATTTAAATTAATGTGCAAATTAAACTAAATAAAGTAATTTAATACTAAGACTTTCAAGTCATTAGTGGGTCTAATCACATAGACTACAAATGATATGACATTCAAGCAACTAGTTTATAAATAATAGCGTACATGTGTATGTGGTATGTGTTGCCTATCAACTCCTGACATTCATCTAATCATGCATACATATAACTAAATATTCAATCACATAAGCATTTTTTAAACAAGTGCTAAAAGACAATCTCAAACACGAGTATGTATAGTGGTTTGATTTCCCTATTACATTCCCGGTGGACACACTCAATCCATGAGTGTACCGAATTTCACTATTGAATGTTTTAACTCAGGTTTACCTCTAACTTTACAAACCTACATAAGGACCAGTTCCCGCAAGAGAATCTATGTAGTTTTCTATAAGCTCGCCACGAACATTGTCCTACAAAGGAACCTACTGACGTACACTCCCGCCGGAGGCTCTCACAAGAGACTTTAATTAGTTTTTTATCAGCTAACTAACAACCTCGATTCTAATCCAAGAGCCTATGTTTACTCCCGCCGGAAGCTCCCATGGAGACTAACACGTACACGCCCGTGTCCAGTTAATTCGGCCCTACATCTTGCCTATGTCCTACACAAAAACCTATCGAATTTGGATCACAAACTCTTACCCTCAATCCTACATAAGGAAAAAGAGTATGAATTCACTCAATGACACTTGTCAAATTGAGCCCCGTTGATGCATCGTACTTGAGTTGCTTCTTCAAAAATCTCGCTTGCTTGAATTTACTCTCAATTGCTCATTTGATCATGATGTTGATGTATTGCTAATGTTTCATATCCAAGATTAAACACCTTGATTGCGATGCTCCAATGCGGTGATTAAGGTGATGAGAGGTTGGGTGAATCTCTTACAACTAATAGAAGGTTATAATCCTATGGGATTCACCTAAATGGATCTTTCAAAGTATTTAGACAAAAATTTGACTATGGGTTCAAGTCTAATCTCTAAAAAATAGTGATGTTCAAGCTCATCTTTAATGTGAAGGTTGGAATCCTTATTAAAGTATTAATATCAAGGAAGATGACTTAAAACTCATTAGTTTAGAGACTTATGATGAAAGATATGATCATGAAATCACATAGGCTTCTATTGCACAATAAATTATCTAAATGCCCAATAAGCGAATGCCCTTTATAAGGAGTTCGAGATCCAACAATCAAAAAACGAGCAAATAACGACTCTGTCGATGGCATCGAGCGTGCCTTCGATGTCATTGAGAACATCGAATTTCCGGCTGAATTATTGATGGACACTTTTCACGCTGTTATCCGGTGTCATCGAGTGGACTTCGATAGCATCGAATGGACCTTTTATGGGTCATCGATGCCATCGAGTAGCTCGGATAAAAAATCACTCAGTTGAACATATCTGAGTTACCTACTCGATTTCATTGAAGGGATCTTTAGTGCTAACGAAAACCTTTAGAGGGATGATCAACCAACTACATGATCCAATTAAGCTTCTAAGGCTAAGAGATGACCATACGATTTTACGGCAGCTTTGCACCTCTTATATCCGTACTTATTATGTTTCAATTAAGCTTCTAAGGCTAAACGATGATTAATAAAGTTTACCTATAAAGCTAAGGATCATCTAGAGGTTGAATGAGTTGTTTTGGGTCAAGGGTTATGATCACTAAGGGACCGCATTTACCTGTTCTTTGCTCCTTGATGCTCATGCCTCTTGTGTCCTCGGTCTTTAGTTTTCAATGGATCAACCGGCTACATAACACACGAACTCACGTGATTGACAAACAAGATACACAAATTAGTGCACTGACACTTTAAAATGCTCTTTAGCTGCATTTGAACACTTAAACAATCCAATTGACCAATCTATGGTGTCCATTAGGTCCACAACATATTTTATGAGCTTCTATATAAAAACCACAATGATCTAAGGGTTCTAACTATTAGATCAATGGCTTATAAAACATATGGGCCAAATTAGTTTGGGAAAATGGGCCTAACTAAAGAAGCATGTTCTTCATAGAGCCCTTACCATCTCGTTCATGGCTTTGGAATATAGATGGTTATAACAAAAACAAGGTTGACACACGTGCGTCCTCTAAGTAAAGTGGACTCTCCTTGATCTCTCTTAGATGGAGCAGAGGTTAGAGAGTCGACATTCGATCCTTTAATAAGGGTTAAGATTGTACATGCGCATCCACTAGGTGGGCCCCACACATTCACGTGTATGGAAGATGGAGAAGAAAAGAAAATGAATGAAAGATGAAGGTGTCAGCACTCGGTTTGTTTTTTGTCACATACGGATTGTGCAGGCATGCCAGAATCGATATAGTGGCTCGATTCAAACTGATCAACTTTGACCCCAGGCGCCAAAATAGGCACATACGTCAAACTCGATAATATATAACTGAATCTAAGGAGATCGGTCGTCTGCCTAGCCACTCACATAATATCTGTAATTATTAGGCGACAATCGGATGGTGGGGTTCTTCCTACGAAAATGGGTTGTGCCTTGCTTTTCACAAGAAATAACTTTTCAGTATACTGGTGCAATCAAACAAAAGGAAAAACTTATAGTCGGTCACTGAGAACAACTGCAGGAATGCTTCTTTTGAAAGAACTGCTTGTATTGGATAAGGATCAAGTCCAGCATATAAGCATAAACTTGGATTACAACTAAAAATTGCTGCCATTGAATTATTATTACTCTTAAGATAGACTGAGCTAAGATAAATTGATAGATTTGATTTGTTTATTAGATTTGATTGTGTCTTTCTCCACCACTCTTCCTGCTATTTATAGATTTCTTTTGTAGATATTCTTCAAACGTTTCACTTCTTTATTAGATGGCTATGGTAACTGAGGCGTCGCCATCTAAATCATTCTCTTATTATGTTTCTCATTTTGATTGTTACTCTTCTCTTGATCAAGCTATATTCCTCTCGGTCATAGCTTGCTCTTCGATCACGTTTCGCTCTTGGATATCTCGGCTACACTACTTTGTCAGTCACCTGATGACATGCAACATTAAATATATGACAACTATAACTCCGCAAAAAATACTCCAAGTATCTCAAAAAATCTTTTTATACATCTCATATTTCTCATGTAATACCACACGTCCGCCCCCCCCAATGTTGCTTCACCTTTAGGTAAAAGGTGAAAGCAACATTGTTTGGCTGCCCGATGCAATTAGTGTGAATGGTTGTTTGTCCATGTGTCAATATCCCATTGATTCCACTCGACTAAGGCTAAACTGAATGTCGGTCTTTATCTCTTATATGTCGGTTGTCCTTGTGATATGTTGCATACAATCTTCTTGTATTAGGAGTCATGATTGCTCGACATGGTTGCATCTTCTTCCTCATCTATTGTAGTCTTCCACCATGAGAGTTTCATAAATGATTTAGATATACTTTTTTCATGAGTCACCAATGACCTTCTCTTCGATGCTCTTGTAGAACCGAACAAGGCATACTTAACACTCGGTCCAGCTTTTCATCCTGATATTACTCATGAACAACTTCGGGAAATGGAGCCTTGTTTCCCAAGGTGCCCTATTTAAGTTCTAGTCATTCTGTCTGACTACCTCTCAGATCCTATCAATGCGTTTAAAGCTTCGATATCATAGCCGAAACCGATGAATGGTTGGGCAGAATGATATACACATGTAGAAGTACAACATGGTGACACATGGAAACATATTGGTATCCATGATCGTATCATCATTTCTTTGCATGAATATCTAGGCAATGCTTTTCTCTTTGCAGCAGATTCAAATTTATGGAGTCGATCGACTAATACGTTCCATTTTGGATGTGGCCCCAGGGGTCCAACTATCATAGATATTCATGACTTTACCCATCTTCTCCCTTTTGGTAAGCCTATTTTATCCAGGTTTTGCCCTAAAATATAAACACTATTTCGTCATTCCAGATAAGACCAGCAAAGCCTACTCAACTTTCATGGCTATTCAACACAAATCTCAGGACAAAGTTGATGATTAAGAACACATGGCTTTTCTCCTAATGTGGATTTATCGATTTTTTTTTCTTTGTCTAAGCGCTCTTTAAATTATGAAGGAATACATTCATCTGTTTGAAGCACTTGCTCAAGGACGTCAAATTGCCGTTGCCCCATACGTGCTCGACCATTTATATCGGAGTATGTTTAAAGAGACTACTAAAGGTTTTCACCATTCTAATGGACCTATTTGGCTTGTCTAGATGTGTCTTTATGAATATTTTGGGCAGCTTTTGTCAAATTTGTTACCACTGGGTTGAATTTTTCTTCTTTCAGTCATCGCAACATGCCTTGCTCTAAAATTCACTATTATTTTGCTGAATACATGAACTTCTTCCCTTATTTTAACCATGATAATTCCAATCACTCCTTCTATTCATTTATTAACAAAGAATTCGGTCCAACCTGGTTCACGAAAGAATAAGAATCGGCCAATATTGAGATGGTTGGTCTTAGAGATCAAGCTTGAAATAACTATTTGATTTGCATAGACCTTCTATATGGTGCACAGTAGATTCAAGTGTCAATGCTAAGGTTGGGATTGAGCAATATTGCCCCAATCTTCTTGCTCGTCAATTCGGTTTGGCCCAAGGCATTCCTTATCCATGTATCCATCAAACTTGCAACCAGCCTCTGAATCATCGGCTAGTTGTGGATTTGGTCAGTACATTTCATACCCTCCGCAATAATTTTGATACTGTGAGCTTCGCTTTTATGCTTCCTCTCTTCCCTAGCTATCCCCAACAATTATCTTCTTTTTACCATTGGTAGACAAATTACTATAAGACTTTAGTCAATGGATCTCATCAGTTAATCATTCGATATCTCCTTCTTCATTTAGAGTGGAGAAACCTATAGTTGAGAAGAAAAAAACAAACGACTAAAGGTACCAAATAGTCATCAGTACCTTAGTCGGTAGCACCTCCTACTTAGAGGAAAACACAATCAAAGAAGACAACATCGGTCGCATCAACCGCTCTGTCTCTAGTACCAATAAGAGCGGTCGAACCTTCTTCTTTTACGCTAATAAGATTGGTCGAGCCTGCCTCACCTGAACCAAAGCGTTGGAAGACTACAACTGTAGGTCCAGTCATAGTTGCTTCTACATCTCCCTCTGTCCAAGCATCTACAATGCCTCCAACTATTCTAAATATTTCAAACTTGGACCTCTTCCAACTCCTCGTCCTACATCTCTCTTATTGCTCCCGGTTAGTCGGCCATGAGAAAATCATGTATTCCTTCTTCGACCAAAGCTATTACAAACCAAGTTTTGGCCAGGTGTTCCTCTGTCAAAATATTATTGGGAGATAAAAGAGGCTATAAGAGACACAAGGATGTTGGGGGCCTTGCACAAAACCTTAGGATCTAGCCCTCCAAAACAAACCAGAATTATGGATAATAAAGCAATGAAAACAATCAATGCATTAATCACACACCACACAAGAGATTTTTACGTGGAAAACCCTCAAAGAGGTAAAAACCACGGGACCTCGTCCAGATCAACAATCTACTATGAAGTAGAATGTTACAACCTTCTTCACTCACGCAGGAGTGAATAAACAATAAGAGAAACAGAGAAAACGGAGAGATCTAACCGATTTCGAGGACATAGAAGCGCTGAGATATAGATTGCACAGTAAATAACCTCCACGAGCAGAACCTCCCTTCTATAAGATTCCTCTCTCTCTCTTTCTCCCTCTCTCTCACCTTTGATAGCCCTAAACCCTTTAGCAAATCCCTTGTAAAGCTTTAGAAAACCCTCTTGCATATACCTAGAAAACCCTAGGCAACCCCTTTTATAGTTTAAGAAACTTCCTTCATCATCCCAGTTGCGAAAGGACTCAAATTCGCAGTTTCGCGCAAAATCGCGGAACAAACTGCGTAACCTACGACTAGTCCTGGAAATTCCAGGACTGGTCTTAGCCTTCTTCGACTGGTCGAAGCTCTCCTACGACTGGTTGAAGCTCACCTACGACTGGTCGAATATCGCGGAGAAAAATCGTCCGAACTCGCTGGACTTTGAGTCGTACCACGACTCGAACCCACGACTGGTCGAACACCAGCCCACGACCAGTCGAGCAGGGCTCACGACCGGTCGAAGATGGGTAAAAAATACCCATCAAATCTCCCCCTTTTTGACCTAGGAGGGATCCACCTTCTTCAAGCCAATCAGGTTTCTACAAACCTCATACTTGCCCTTGAGGAAAGCCTTGGTCATCATGTCTGACCCATTATCGTCCGTGTGGACCTTCTCAAGCTGTAAGACCTTCTGTTCCAAAATATCCCTGATCCAGTGATACCGAATCTCTATGTGCCTCAACTTGGAATGTTGACTTGGATTCTTGCTCAAGTGTATAACACTCTGACTATCGCAATAGACCACGTGCTCCTCCTGCTTCAGGCTAAGTTCATGTAGGAACCTTTTCATCCAAAGCATCTCTTTACATACCTTTGTGACTGCAATGTATTCGGCCTCTGTCGTCGACAATGCTACGACCTTCTGTAGCTTGCTCTGCCAAGAAACCTCTCCCCTTGCAAACGTGAACATGAACCCCGATGTAGACTTCCTGGAGTCTATGTCACCTGCCATATCCACATCTGTGTAGCCCTCTAACACAGGTTTACCGTCACCATAGCATAGGCTCAACCTGGATGAGCCTCTTAGATACGCAGTATCCACTTCACCGCTGCCCAATGCTTTTTGCCAGGATTGGCAAGATACCGGCTGACAACACCAACCGCATATGCTATGTCTGGGCGTGTACACACCATAGCATACATCAAACTTCGTACCTCTGACGCGTAGGGTATCTTCTGCATCTCTTCCACCTCTGCCTTCGTCTTGGGACACTGCCTGTCGCTCAATCTGAAGTGACCATCTAGTCGAGTACTGACCGGCTTCACTGCATTCATATTGAACCGCTCTAGGACTTTCTCAATATACCGCTCTTGTGACAGCCAAAGCTTCCTGCTGTTCTTGTCGCGGGTTATCTCCATTCCTAGGATCTGTCTAGTCGAGCCCAAGTCTTTCATCGCAAAAGACTTGTCCAACTCCTGTTTCAGCTTGACGATCATCTTGATGTCTTTTCCCATGATGAGCATGTCATCAACGTATAACAGCAGAACTAAGAAATCACCATATGAGAACTTGCGCGTGAACACACAGTGGTCCGACTCCGTTCCGTCATACCCATGTTTCAACATAAACTAGTCGAACTTCTTGTACCATTGCCGTGGAGCTTGTTTCAGCCCCATACAAGCTCTTCCTCAGCCTACACACCATATGCTCCTTGCCCTTGACTTCGAACCCTTCTGGTTGGTGCATGTAGATCTCTTTTTCCAGGTCACCATGGAGAAAGACAATTTTAACATCTAACTGCTCTATCTCCAGATCCATGCTAGCCATCAACCCAAGCAACACCCGTATGGATGTCATTTTCACCAATGGTGAGAATATCTCCTCGAAGTTTATGCCTTTTCTCTGACCAAACCCTTTCACTACAAGTCTGGCCTTGAACCTCGTCTGTGAATTCTTCTGCTCAATCTTCTTTCTGAACACCCACTTGTTGCTCAAAGCTTTCTTGCCCTTAGGCAATTTCACCATGTCATAGGTGTGGTTCTTATGCAAGGATTCCATCTCCTCTTGCATAGCTTTCAACCACTCCCTCTTATGCTCGTCGGCTAGGGCCTCAGAATAATCTTCTGGCTCTCCTCCATCGGTTAGCATAATGTACTCATGCGGCGAGTACCTCTTGGACGGTTGTCTGTCCCTAGATGACTTCCTCACCTGTGGCTCGACAGGTGGATCAAGTGGGGGCTGATCCCCTGGTCCACTTTCTGAAGGAACTCCCTCATCCTTTGCACCTTGTTGTACTCCCCCGTCATCAGCCACCACGGGAGGAGTAACCGGATCCATGTCCTCTAGCTCACTTGAACTAGGCTGGTTCTTCTCTGGCTTACCAATGTCTTCTATACACTGATCTTCAAAGAAAACCACATCTCTGCTCCTGACGAGCTTCCTCTCGGTCAGATCCCACAATCTGTAACCGAACTTTTCATCACCGTACCCTAAGAACACACACTGCCTGATCTTCATATCGAGCTTGGACCTCTCATCCTTTGGTACGTGAATGGATGCCCTGCATCCAAACACCCTGAGATGACCGTACGATGGATCATGTTCAGTCCACACATTCTCAGGTACTTCTCCATTCAACGGGGTTGATGGAGACCTTTTTATCAAATACACCGCCGTGTGCATTGCTTCTCCCCAGAACGTCTTGGACAATTTCGCATGGGATAACATGCATCTGATTCTCTCAACAATGGTGCGATTCATTCGCTCAGCTACACCATTATGCTGAGGGGTCTTGGGAACCGTCTGTTCATGTCGTATACCCAGGGACTTGCAGTACTCATGAAAGTCGCCAATGTATTCACCACCATTGTCAGTGCGGATGCACTTCAATGATCTACCTGTCTCTCTCTCGACCATAGCATGAAACAATTTAAACACACCAAAGACCTCGTCCTTGGATTTCAAAGCATAAACATAAACCCTCCTAGATGCATCATTTATAAAAGTAACAAAATACAATGCCTCACCCAAGGTTTTTATCCTCATAGGACCACAAACATCAGAATAAACCAAATCTAATGCATGCACTTTATTAACATGAGAAACAGTTTTAACAAATGAAACTCTATGTTGTTTCCCTGATAAACAATCAAGACAGGTTTTGAGAGGTATATCTGTCACGTCTGGAAGGAGCCGCTTCCTTGCTAGTAGCTGAAGCCCTTTTTCACTCATGTGGCCTGGACGCCTGTGCCACATGTCAATAGCTGAATCTTCCACTGCGTTCAACCCACCCTCGCACATACTGACACTTGTCTTGTAAAGGGTGCAACACTTCTTTCCTCTGGCCACGGTCAATGAACCCTTGATGAGCTTCCATCGCCCACCAGCAAACCGGCTTTCATAGCCATCATCATCCAACCTTCCCGTCGACATCAAGTTGAGGCGAAGGTCTGGGATATGCCTCACATCCCTGAGAACCAATGTGCAGCCCACATCGGTCTTCACACAAATATCACCAACTCCCATGATTTTTGATACGCCAGAATTTCTCATCTTCACAGTCCCAAAGTCACCTAACTTGTAGCTTGTGAAGGAGTCCCTGTGTGGAGTCGCATGAAAAGAAGCTCCCGAGTCTATCACCCAGTCGGTGTCCGGACTCGTAGCCGTAAGACATATATCATGATCTACTGAAAGAATAACTACCATGTCGCCATCTGAAGTAACCACAGTAGAATCTGATTCATCTTCCTTCCCTTTTTCTTTCTTGTCGTTTTTCTTTCCACGACATTCATGCTTGTAGTGGCCCTTCTTGCCACAATTCCAGCAATCAACATCTTTCCTGTTACTCGACTTGCCTCTTGATTTATCTCGGGCCTTCCCGCCCTTCATGTTCTTTCCTCTCCCCCGTTCCTGTGTCACAAGAGCCTCTTGCTGAGTAGACCCCTGAGACTTCCTCCTTGTCTCCTCATTGAAGAGACAACTAGTTACCTGTTCCATGGATATCTTTCCGTCTGGCGCGGAGTTACTTAGAGACACCACCAATGTTTCCCAATTGTCAGACAATGAACTAAGCAATAGTAAAGCCTGCAATTCATCATCCAGGATCATCTTCATAGAGGAGAGTTAGTTCACTATATTACTGACCTCATTCATGTGCTCGGCCACAGAACCACCATCCTTGAACTTGAGATTCACAAGTCGCCTTATCAGAAAAATCTTATTATCGACTGTCTTCCTCTCATACAGCCCTTGTAATTTCAGCCATAGGCTAGCGGCTGAAGTTTCCGTAGACGCATGATGGAACACTAAATCATCTAATCATTGTCTAATAAACCCCACCACCTTTCGGTCCATCTTCTTCCAATCATCATCAGTCATATCCTTGGTTTTTGCTGATATGCCTAAAATTGGAGAATATAGGTCATTGCAATAAAGCAAGTCCTCCATCTTAGCCTTCCATATGGTCCAGTTAGAACCATTGAGGCTAATCATCCTTGATGAGTCACCTTTCATAATTCAAAACCAATCTTACCCGTTCAATGAACTTAGCTCTAATACCACTTTGTTGGGGGCCTTGCACAAAACCTTAGGATCTAGTCCTCCAGAACAAACCAGAATTATGGATAATAAAGCAATGAAAACAATCAATGCATCAATCACACACCACACAAGAGATTTTTACGTGGAAAACCCTCAAAGAGGTAAAAACCACGGGACCTCGTCCAGATCAACAATCCACTATGAAGTAGAACGTTACAACCTTCTTCACTCACGCATGAGTGGATAAACAATAAGAGAAATAGAGAAAACGGAGAGATCTAACTGATTACGAGGACATAGAAGCGCTGAGATATGGATTGCACAGTAGATAACCTCCACGAGCAGAACCTCCCTTCTATAAGCTTCATCTCTCTCTTTCTCCCTCTCTCTCACCTTTGATAGCCCTAAACCCTTTAGCAAATCCCTTGTAAAGCTTTAGGAAACCCTCTTGCATATACCTAGAAAACCCTAGGCAACCCCTTTTATAGTTTAGGAAACTTCCTTCCCCATCCCAGTTGCGAAAGGACTCAAATCCGCAGTTTCGCGCAAAATCGCGGAACAAACTGCGTAACCTACGACTAGTCCTGAAAATTTCAGGATTGGTCTTAGCCTCCTTCAACTGGTCGAAGATCTCTTACGACTGGTCGAAGCCCACCTTCGACTGGTCAAAGCTCACCTACGACTGGTCGAAGATCGCGGAGAAAAATCGTCCGAACTCGCTGGACTTTGAGTCGTACCACAACTCGAACCCACGACTGGTTGAACACCAGCCCACGACCGGTCGTGAGGTCAAAAATACCCATCAAAGGATGCTCACTTCAATAAGGCCTTTAACAAATGTAGAGAGAAAATGAAAGATTGGATGATCTCAATCCTCATTTCCCATGTTCCAATCAAGCTTTGGCTTTGATCGTCGATTTCACCAAAATTTGACCAGTGGTTAATAGATTTTCCACGATCGTTGTTCGATCTGATTTAGGTAGATGCTTGTTTGTATTTCCTTCTTTTTCATTTTTGTATTCCAATATTTCCTCTAATTCTCTTGTTTTCTTTTTCACAGTGACCAGGGAGCTCTCAGCTTCTGAGAGGCAACCTACCTCTACACTTCCTCCTCAGGCCAAGACATTGTTGTCAGTTACTCTGGTCAATGTAGCTCAGTCTCTCGCAGAAAGACTCGATATTTATGACTTTGAAGAGACTATGAGTGGCATTCGTTGACCAAAAAGTCAGATAGAAAGTTAGCCACACGAATAGGTAAAAATGTATTAGCTTGTGGAGTCTTTAAGTATCCTTTTGCATTATATGACATCGTTGCTCGCTTTCGTTCAAGGGAAAGGAGTAATGGAGTCGGTTGCGCTAATGTTGTAAGAAAAAGAAATAGAAGAGGAATTCTCTCACCCCGCTGAAGCGTCTCCTAATCAAATTGTACTCACAGATATCCCTACGGCTGATGCTCCTACTCCATTGCCTATACCAGTTGATACTTCTAGTGTCCTCTCTTTATCACATAAGGATACTCTTCCTGTAGAATATATTGTATCCTTCTTCGACCAAGCCTTCACCAGTAATAACTTGGCGGCCGAGTCCCCAACACTTTCATCGGAGCTCTATAGCAACTTCAAGAGGAATTACGAGTTCTCATTCGCTATGGGGCTTCCGACATTATTGTTTCAGGATCGATTGAGAAACTCAACTTTCTTATCTGTTGCTACCAAACTCTCTCTATGTCTAACAAAACCCTATCGGCCAAGATGCATGAAATCTATGAATTTTTTAATATAATTGATGAATATCGGGATACAGTTATGGCGGTTGATAAACTTTAGTCTGAGCATACAACTATGTCCCTTAAAATGATCGAGGTCACAACTGCTAGGGACACAACTTCCTACTGTCTATATCAACTGAAAGAGTCAGACTCAAGTCTAACTGATTTGAATGTTCAAATCACAACATACGGTCCTAATCACTTCTGCCTCCGATCGGGCCTTCTCTGGTCCATCTTGGCCATGAAAGTGTTCGTGACCTGCATTACATCAACGGTCATGGCTCAACAAGGTATTGAGATCCATGGATCACAACTCTCCTTAGTCAATATTGATTATGTCTAATCTTAAGTTCCAAGAGTAATTCGAAGAGTCGCTTCTCTTATAACCCACATCCACGCATATCAAACTATCCACAAAGACATATGGTCATCATAATTTGTGGCTAAGAGTGACCCTATCACATTCATGCAACCAATGGATCAAGATTCACCTTAGTTTTCCAAGGCACAACTCCAATGCCCACTTAACTCATAAGCACTCCCACCACTTGCAATCAAAAGCACTCTTAACATCCTCTTTCACTCACTTACACCTAGGATTATCAATAGGCCAAGCAAGGTCGGGCTTCATGCTACTCAATCCCAACTCAAAAATCAGGCTAGACCAAACCCAGCCCACACCCCCCCTAAAAAAGATGTTGCCCTATACAACAACTTATGTATGTGCCCATGGCCAACTCAACTCAATCCACGATCACTAGTACATGACAAATATGTAAAAAATAAAATAAAAATTGAGATATTAAAACTCAAATGAAAATCTCAAGTTATTTGAGTCCAATTCAGGTCGATTATGTATCTTATATTACCCATGTACATTGGTATATAGGTAACCAAAAGGCCAAAATCTCATTTCGAGAGACGGAAGGGGACCTTTTCAGCAAGCTCAAAGCCTTTATCTCACACATTTATTTTAATTAAATAGTTGATATATGCACATATAAACCCTATCATTAATATACAGTATGCTCATACACAACTAGTTTTATATTCAATTAGTTGGCGTGTGAGGTCATTATGGTGTTTGTATGACGTCTCACTTGTCCAACAAGACAGTCTTGTCATGAAAATAAGATGCCCCAAAAATTAAGTTGATCCAAAAAGCACCTTCAAGTATTTTTTAATAAAAAGGCATTTTTTGGTAAAATATAAATTCCTAAGTGCTTTTACAGTAAAAATCCCTGAACCTAAATCTACCTTACTAGAACCCAATCATAAGCCTATTTTTAGGGGAACCAAAAGGGCGACGCCTGAACCCAATTCAATTTCTTAGTAGCCCATTAAAATTGGGTGGGGCCCATCTGCCATCCACTGACAGCCTTTCGTTTGAAGTTGTCAGTGGGCCTGATTTGACCTAGGCCAGATATGTCAGATGAGTATATCTAAATTTTAATTTTGCTACCCGTTATAGGGAGTTTTCAGGGTCACGAGAAAACACACAACGCCCAGATTCCGTAACCCAGCAAGTTCGTGGAATCTGCGGTCCACTGAGAAAACCTCCATACTATCTTGATTAAGTAGTCCGCGTGCTATTATAGTCCGGGACTCCCATTCCCCTTTGGGTTGAAGAGGGGTCACGAGCAAAGCAACTGTCTATGGACCATCATAAGACGATCTTAACCATTAACCACTTGTAATTCCACGTGGGGCCCACCGTTAGTCGATCTTAACCATCAACAGCTTGTAATTCCATGTGGGACAGATGGAACTTTTTTAAGCAAGCAATTCGGAGAATTCCAATGCGTGAAACTTGGATGTGCTGAGGTCAGAAGCGTGTGGGCCGGGTCTGGTCATGAACTTTTTCATGTCTGATAACGAATCGGGTCCGGACCATCCAAGCCATGGGTTCCATTGGGAATGGAACGTGGCAAAATATAGTACAATCAATTATCTCGTAACCGTCCAATTGGCGGCTGTCAATGGACCGTTAGATTATCCAAATTCCATTAGTGAAATCAGACGGTTGAGATCCTCTGATCAATGTGATATTGCCACGTGTACAGTGAAAAAAGCACACCATTGCACGACTCTTGAAGCAGAGTGCCACGAACAAAACACCCATCAAATGATCCCATCGCGATTTTCAGGTGGGCTGTCTACCTAAAATCTCTTAATCCAGAAGAATTGTAGGGTCTTGATGCACTGGGACGTGCACTATCTTGCGCGGGATGATCCAAACCGATGACTTGATGAGGCCCTCCACGGATGGGGTGAAGCCCAAAAATCTTCCAAACAGGAAGATCCTACCCATCCATTGTTAATGATCATATGATGTGCGGACCGCATTTTTTCAGATTAAGCGTGGCTCTTTAGTTATGGCAAGCGGAGCCCACGGTTCGTTAATCTAGAACGATGGCTTGCTGCCTCCGACATGGACGGAACATTCTCCAAAATCTCCCATGTCGACAGATCCACGCAGTCATTGTGTTCCTCATTTTAACCGTCCATCCATAAATCACAAATTGAAAGGCTAAGATTGTCCCACCAAGGATATTTTTGGGGTACCGTCCATCCATGGTGGCACGCAACAGATCAATGGTCTAGATTACTTAATCACGTGGCCTTACTTGTCTATTGACTGTTATACTCTCTGTCTATTCTGTAGCCATAGATCATTGGCTAGGATCTTCCGATCAGGGAGTCGGGCGTACTCCATCAACGGTCCGAAGGGTCGAAGCATGAGCCGTTGCATGAACAGGAGCCGTTCTGGTGGTCTGCAGGCCAACCGATTGAGGTGGTTCATCCGGCCTGTCAAACCGATTAGACTGGGCCGTATACTCACTTACCACGGGCCACGTCTTTCGCACGGAAGCGGATTCGCTAGTGTACCTCACATCAGTGTACGAGTTATATCCAAACCGTCCGTCCAGTCGGCGAGCTCGTCTTAAGGCTTGAAACGAAAAATAATACAGATTTAACTATCAAGTGGACCATACTGCAAAAATCAGTGGGAGATTGAACGTCTACTATTGAAACCCTTTTTGGGTCACTAAAGTTTTGGATTAATACGATCTTTTTTTTTCCTCTTCATTCAGTTATTTTTAACCTTATTAACCGACTGGATATAAAAAAAAAACGTTACGGTAGCCCTATAAATTTCTGCTATTTATGTTGTGGCCCAAACGATATTTGGATATGGTTCATTTTTTGGATGATCCTCTAAAATGATCTCTAAAACTAGATGAACAGTATAGATATAATAAATACGTCACTTTCGGGCCATGTAACTTTGATCTCCTTTAAACCGTTCGTACAACACTGCCTACAGCAGCTATATAGCTGGTATAAGGTACCCCAGCCAATCCGCTTCCCTTTCGTACATGGTGCGGAGAATAGGGTGTGGCTTACGTGGATCCCCGGATCCACTGTGGTGGGTGGATCCCCGACAATGGGGCCCACCATGATGTATGTACCTTACACCCACGCCGTCCATCCGTTTTGAAAGCTCTATTTAGGGCATGATTCAAAAAATAAAGTAGATCGAAATCTCGTGTTAACCACGCCAAAGGAAACAGTCGTGATTGGTCATTAAAGACAATTGAGGGCTACAAAATTTTGGATTAAGCTGATATTTGTATATCCCTTCATCCAAGTCTTTGTGACCTTATTAACATGTTGGATGAAAAATAAACATTTCAATGGCTACCAATAAGTTTTCAACGGTTGCTTTTCAATCACCACTGATTCTTGTGGTATGGTCCATCTAAAATTTAGATTTGTTTTAATTTTGAGACCACGCTCTGAAATAATGTCGAAGTGGATGGACGGCGTCTATGTAAGGCAAACACATCAAGGTGGGCCCCACCGCCAGAATCCCACCGACCTCCGTGGATCACTCGGATTACGTAGTGTAGAACGAAGCACCCAATGGGTACGTATACGTGGCAAAACAATGTGGCCCGCATGCATTTGATCCCGAAGCGGATTGAGCACTTAACTCATGCCGGCAACATAGTTTTGCCACGTATATATGTCAGTGCTGTTTACCACACCACGCAATCCGAGTCTCTACACCTTGAAATCGGAGTTCGAAGACGAAGCGCCGTACCACTCTTTGCGTAGCCACTGTACTGTATACATGCAATGAGGGTGAGGAAATCCAAGCCACTACATTGTATACGTGTAATGTTTATGAGAAATCCAATCTATCCATTTTTCGAGCTTATTCTACAACATGGACCAAAAATGAAGAGGATGCAAAACTCAAGTGGGCCATACAAGATGAAACAGTGGGTAAAAGAATGCCTACCGATTGAAACCTTCCTACCCCCTATCTTGATGTTTATATGCCATCAAAACCATTTAAATGTTCATTTTCATTTGGGATGAAATTAAAAAATCGATAACTTAGACAAAAACAAAACTTCAATAGCCATATAAATATTTCAACGGTCGCCACTAAATTCCCATTGTTTCCTCTCATGCAGCTAGAGTTGTACATCGAATTGAGTTGAGCTGGGCTGAGTTTAACTCGGCTCGGTTACTAGCTAACATCAGTTCGAACTCGGCTTAGCTTGACTTGGTTTTCAAGCTTGACCGGTCAGCTCGGCTTAGTTCGGTCAGCAACTCAAGCTAGTTTGGGTCG
The DNA here is from genome assembly GCA_021015155.1 of Magnolia officinalis. Taxonomy (NCBI): domain Eukaryota; kingdom Viridiplantae; phylum Streptophyta; class Magnoliopsida; order Magnoliales; family Magnoliaceae; genus Magnolia; species Magnolia officinalis. The sequence goes on from JAJHSJ010000002.1 coordinate 99,004,815, forward strand.
AGTTTACTTGTGCAACATTTTTACAAATACTTAGACTGCACCTTTAAAATCACATTGTCGGTAAAAAATAAACAACAAAAGTTTTTCAAACAACATAAAACTTAGAAACAAAATAGATTTTTGTTTCATATACATACCTTCTTTGCCACCAACCGCTATTCGTTAGGTTATTTCATCAAGCACTTGGTGAGCAACATCAATATCAAAGTAACCGAGTCACCAAACTAGCTTAATCCGAGTTCAATTCGAGCTGGATTTGATCCAAGTCGAGTCGAGTCGGCAGCTCAAACTTAACTTGAACTCATTTTCAAGCTAAAAAATTAGCTCTACTTGACTTGAGTTTAGCTTCAAACCGAGTTGAATCATGCTTTTTCAAGTCGAGTCGAGCACGAACATACCGAGCTAGCTCGGTTTGTGTACACCCCAACATGCAGCTCATTTGAGTTTTGGATCCATCGTATTTTCGGTCATATATCATAAAATTATATCGAAAAAGGGATGGAGAGTTGGATTTCTCGCAAACATCGCAGTGGGGCCGACCAAGAATCCTTGCGCAGGAACCCCCGCGAAAGGCCTTCGCAGGAAATCCGCGATAGAAACTCCCCTGCAATCGATGTAAGGAAACCCAAACCGTCCAATAATGGGCCCGAGTTACTGAATGTTGGCTACTCTGTTGTCTACCTGCGATGGAGGTAAGGAAATATAAACTGTCCAAATAGTTGGCCCCATTCAGAAAGAATGATCATACGGCACCGATGATCCGAACTATCCTATTGAATTCGGACAACAACGGTCTAATCCTAGGCATCAATAGGACAGAGACCAGCCAGGATTTGTTCATTCATTGCAGAAGGAGCGGTAAATTCTACCCTACAAAGGTTCAGCTGCATGCGTTGCTTCGTGGGGCCTACGTCTAAAGATGTTTAGATAATCAGAACCATCCAAATCGTGGGAACTATTCTATATGGCACGTGATCCAACAATTTCTCTGGCAGAAATAATCCTGACCATATATTTATTGAGTTTAATGTGAGCCATTGAAAGCTTCTTTTCAACGCTCCCCATTCAGTTACATAGCAATGGTCGTGATCATCTATCAATATACATTGGACGTTGCAAATCATCCGACCAGATTTGCATGTGGGACCCAATGGACCAACATGATGATCCTCCGGGAAATAGGCAAATATACGATACGTCTAAAATAGGCCCGCATTTTGAAATATGTGAACAAATGTACGTGCGCGACGAATACGGCGGATGGGACGATCTGTCAGGTAGTAAAAATGATGATGGGATTGGGAATGGCTAGTCGGGCGTGGATTGGGGAGTCCGGGGTGACAGCCTAGGGAAAGGATTGGCTACTCCCCCTGCCACCAGCCCCGTGGCTGATGGTCGGTGTTCTGTGGGCCCCACCATGATGTATTTATTTCATCCATTCCATTCATCCATTGTTAAATATTGTTTTAGTAACTGGTACCAAAATAGAGTGGGATATAAATCTCAGGTGGACCACACCACAGGAAAACAATTGTGATGGATATCCACCATTAAAATCCTCCTAAGGCACACTTTACTGTTTATTTGACATCCAATCTGTTAATTAGGTAATACAGGCACATATGAAGGGAAAAAACAAATATCAACTTGATCCAAAACTTCTATGGCCCCCAAAAAGGTTTTTAATGGACGATGCCGATTCGACACTGTTTCCTGTAATGTGGTCCAATTGAGATTGATATGTACCTAAGTTTTTTTCTCATACCATAAAATGATATGCAAAAAATAGATGGACGGCATGGATGAAACACATAAATCATGTTGGGGCCACAGAGCACCGACCATCAGCCATTGGCCGGTGGCAGGGAGAGTAGCCAATCCGCGTCCAACAGCCTAAGGGCCCGTTTGGCCGGTCGGATTGGAAGGGATTGGATGGTATTGGAAGGGATTTAAAGTTAAATCCAGGGATTGGCCGGGCGTGCCAAACAGAGACGGTGATCCGATCCCAATCCCATGGATCTGAAGACAATCCACTGACAACAGAGGGATTGGAAGGAATGGGAAGGTGTGATCCCGGGATTGGCCAGGTGTTCCAAACAGACTGGATATAGCAATCCCATGGATCTCAAGACAATCCACTGACAACACCATCATTAGCTAGAAATCCACGCCATCCACCCTAATACCATTCAATACCTTCCAATCCACCCGGCCAAACGGGCCCTAAGGGTTGAGTCCCTACTCCCTAACCGTGGGAACCACCTTGACGTATCTCTTGTAAATCCACTCCGTCCATAAGTTTTTTCACCTAATTTTAGGGGATAGTCCCTCGTAAAAATATAGTAGATACACATCTCCAGTGGACCACGCCACGGATCATTGAGCTCCTACCATTAAAAATGCGTAGGGCCCACCGTAAATTTTATTTTCCATCCAATCAGTTGATATAATCACAAAGACATTAATGAAAGAAAAACACAAATATCAGCTTGATTCAAAACTTTTGTGGCCCACGACAAGTTTATCATCACTCACCACGGTTTCCTCCTATATGGTCAACTTGAGATTTAGTTCTGCTTCATTTCTTGGACCCTATCCTAAGATAGGCTGAGAAAACTGTTGGCTGAGTGGATATACAACAAATACATCAATGTGGGCCCATAGTCAGTAACTCGCCCACTGAGCTGTTATTCCGGACTCGCCGAATCCGCGCCTCGGCTAGTCTTGTTGTGTTGAATACGCGATCCAAGGCTTTTCAAAATACCCGCAGGTCCTGAGTTCTACCCAATGGATGCTTGGTTATTCCATACTAAGGCCCTTTTGCATCCCACCGACTGTGGGCGCAATATGTGATTTGTGAAGCGATTCTACCTTTAATCAGGTCATAAAAACTTAGATGAAGTGAAAGAACAAATATCAACTTATCCAAAACTTTCATGGGCGACCATAAGTTTTTAATACAGAGCATTCAAACATCACTTCTTTCACTTGAATTTTAGATCTATAAAAATAAATGAACATGGATGAAACACATACATGATGATGGCCTCACGGAGCACCCACCACAAGCCATTGGCAAGTGGTAGTTGTGGTAGTTTATCGAGAATCAATTAGCAAATTTCGGGAAATCAGATAGCAATACCACGCTCTGATTACTGGAATTTTTTTTAAAAAAATTGATTTCGGACCGTTAGATCCTCTGTGATTCCAATCGTTCAATTAAAAAGTAAACGAATTTATGTTTCGGTTTTGAAAACCATCTGTGCCACCTATGAGATTTATCGGTGACAGAGCATCAAAGGTTTTTATTTATTTTTTATTTCCTTATAACCGTAAGTAGAAAAGATGGTGTATTATAGCAGTAGGAAAAAGATGGTGTATTATAGCAGTAGAGTGGGTCCCCTGTATATTTCCTCTCACCGTCTCTTCGAAAGCGGAGTGCGTGGTGTGCGACAAACCACCGACCTCGGTGGTGTGTTCAGGTCACCAAGTTCTATGGGCTCCACCATGATGTATATGTTATATCCAAACCGTCCGTCCATTTGAAGAGATGATTCTAGAAAAGGAGCCTAAAAATTAGATCGACAGCTCAAGGGAACCACACCACATAAGGCAGTGGGGATTGAATGCCTACCATTGAAAATTTCTTGGGGGCCACCGTTCCCATTATTTCTATAGTGTGGTCCACTGTAGATTTTTATCTACCTCATTTTTGGTATCATACACTAAAATGATATTTCCAAATGTACGGACGGTGGGGATATAACTTATACATTATAGTGGGGCCCACGGAACTTTGTGACGTCGACACACGATGCAATCCGCTTCCCCTTCTTGAGCGCCAAAACGGAAAAACGTTCTTTCTGCTCTTCGTTTTTGGTTGTACAAATGCATCACTGAGGTGCTCTGTCCGACGTGCGACGGAGGGACGTCTCCCACTTTCACCGTCTGTCTTTGCAAATTGCAATACACCACGCTCTCTCTCTCTCTCTCTGCTATACACCACTCGTCACGTTCTCTATTCAAGGAGCGAGGAAGGTGCATTGCTCTCTCTCTCTCTCTCTCTCTCGTTAGACGCTGTTTCCTTTCTTTCGGCATGTTCTTTCCTTCATTTCATGGTTTTGTTCTAATTCTTTCTCCAGATGACGTATTTCCAGCAGTCTCACAGAAAAATATTATTGTCTTTTCAGTTCAAGAAGAACCCATTTATTGGATTTCAGTATATGTCTGTATCGTCATGGGGTTGTTTATTCTCTGAAGAGGTATTATTCTCTTTCTTTTCTTACAGCTTTGCTTGGTTTTGTAGATTTTCTTCACCGTCTGTCAGTTTTGCATTTTCGGGGGATTTCTGAAGATGGGTCTATTGTCCTTTGAAGTTCTTAGATGAATACAATGTTCAATGGAGCAATCTGCACAAAAAAAACTGTAAATGTGGGGACCACCTTTTGGTGTTCAAACTTGAATGGGAAATGCTTTGAAAATCTCCCCCCATTGGATGATTCTACCTATCTGATTGGTAACCTGCCAACCATTGGATGTAACTGTCCACTTGGGACCACCAATCAGAAGGGTGGGATCATCTGATAGGGAAGATATGGGATGGTTTTGATGTAATCGTCCATTTTTGGCCAATGCTCTGGCTAGGATCATCTGATCGGGCCACGATGGGCCCCACCAGATTAATGTTTTAGACTACATGAACATGGGCCTGCCATGAACCGTTGTTGGGCTTCTACTACACATGCTATTTCTTTCGGTCATCGCATAATACTCTTTTCTTTTTTATGTTCATTCAAATCTTGAAGATTGTTTTTCTTGCTATGAATTTTAGAGATCAGTAATCTTGAATATCTCCAACGACTCGATTTCGGTTTGGATCATTTATAAGACTCGATTTCTTCCTTGGAGTATACATAACTCCTCCTTGTAGAATTTCCTGTTTATTTATTTATTTGAAAGGTAACACTGCCAGGGATTGAACCTTGGGTCACTCACACACACTACACTATCTCTGAGCAGAGGAAATACATAGCATATCTGATGCCCACCATATGTGATAATGGCAATGGTTGCATGTCAGTTATGAAGGAATTGAATGTATGTAGGTGAATCTAATAGAGACTTGGAAGAAAAATATCTATCTGTAGTTTAGTGCCTGGTTATTATCAAGATCTCAAAATTGCCATTATGAAATGCAATGACCAACTGTGTTTCCTTATGGTAATGGTTGATGGCCATTACCAAGGGAGTTGTAGAGAGAGAAAAAAAAAAGAATATATGGATCCCTTAAATGCTGTTTTAATGGTTATTATAACATTTGAGTTGTCAGCCTTTTGACAGGGGACGAGCATGCGGCTCTGTCCTATTGTAAACATTTTGACAATCAAGGCCATCTTTTTTTATCCATAGGTTTGGATATCTTTTCTCAAGATATCTTTCCAACCCTAGAGTGGATTGACGGCAATGTCCTTTTGGTCATTCAATGGCTCAAGTTGCTTTACCTTGTTCCTTGGTTTTTTGTGGTGGTTTTGATGTTTTCTAATATGATCTCATTTTTATAATATCCTAATTATGTGGTGGATGACCTGACTAATTCAGAGATGGGATTGGGGCTCTTGCAAAGCGTCTCCTTACTCGGGAACATTTTTTCTGCATTTTTCCTTTGTAACTTTTCTTCTTCCTTATTGAATCATTGTCTTTGGACTCAAAAAGTCACGAGTTCAATTAGTATGTATTGATATGTTCGGTTGTGATTATTTACATGTACGATGCCCTTGCTGGGAAATTTGTTTGGTAGCATGTATCCGATTCATAATGCAAGATACCGATTTTCATACCACCTTCACTACTAAACATTCCCCTCCAAGGATTTCATAAAAAGAGATCACAAAAAAAGATTTTATGACTTGGTATTGTGCAGTGTTTTAAATAGCGTGTAGCGTATAGCGTGGCGTTTGGCCCTCTATGGCGTGTAGCGTAAGCTACACAATCCTTAATATTTTTAAATTAAAATAATAGAAAATATGATAAAATTTAAAAAATGCATAATTTCTATGAGTTCTTGACTACAAATCTAAATCATCAACCACTTATTTCCATGCAAAATCTCTCTCTCTCTCTCTCTCTATATATATATATATATATCTCTCTCTCTTTCTCTTTGCCTTTAGACATCTCTAAGTGTGACTTTTTCTTTTATTTATTTATTTATTGAAACATCACAAATTCATGATATAGACTGCAATTTGGATGGTCTGGATTGATTTTAGTGCTCTACCATGATATGGACCACAATTTGGATGGTCCGGATTAGTTTAATGTATTGCCATGTGTCATAGTATAAGTCATCACCATTTTAAAGTAGGTGTTAAAGTAACATAGAAAAAACACTTTAAAAAAATGAGATTTCAAGTAGCTTACGCTATCTACGCTACCGTACATGTAGCGTAGGCTACATGTACTGTAGCTTATTCTACACACCCTATAGCTTACGCTACTTGGGAGTTACGCTACTTGCGTACGCTACGTAGCGTTTTCACTACGCTACGCTACGTAGTGTACGCTACGCTACAACGCTACTAAAAACACTAGTATTGTGCCCTCTTCAGCTGTAATTGAGTCCTTTCTTTTGAAAAAAAATTGAAATGCTATGAATGGAGAAGAATGAGAACAATATAAGAGTATGTGTACATTGGCTGAGTCTTGTCCGGCAAATCCAATATTGTACCCACTGCCACACATAATGGTGTAGTCAAACATGCAAATAAATCTATGTGGCTTCTTGTCAGATGACTTAGTCGGCATGTGTACATTGGCCGAGTCTTGTCCGGCAAATCCAATATTCCTCATATTTGTGCCCATATAACATAGTGCACAAGTCAAGAAAAGTTCTAGAAGGTTCTAAAAATGTATTTGAAATAGGTAAGTTTTTGGAGTCCAAATTTAGGTCAAAGATTGTGTAGAAAGTGTCAAAGATGATGTGTTTGAGTGAGATTTTTAAGGAAGAGGCATAATAGTACATGTAGAGAGGCTGGAGGTTCTGCCTTATTCTCTCCATTATTGAATTGTTTTGACTTTTTCTATCTTAATTACTTAAAATCAGTTCTCTAGTTGCTCATATCTCTGTCTCTCTCTCTCTCTACGTTGTATTCGCATGTTTCTCATTGCTTTGCTTTGTTATAGTCAATCATTGTGATTGAGTTGATTTCATATTAATTTAGCGCGCTGAATTGCATCACAATAGTTGATAATAGAATTGGGCTAGGTTTTGGCAAGTGTAAAGCCCCACAGGTGTATGGAGTGAGCAGCACTATGAGTTGCTAGGTGGTGTATTGGTACTACATAAGATGCAATCCCTCGATCCAATGTTTTATAAGGAAAAGTTATCCCTGGCTTTGACAGTTCTTGTGATGTGGAAGTCCACTAGTCATGCCTCCTATCATCTGGGCCCACAAATCAATTGATATGGTATGGGCTGTATTGGTGCATTTTTTTTTTGGCTAAGTAGTGTAAAATATCAGAAAAATGGAAAACACAAGAATCTTTCTAGTGTGTTTTGACATGACATGTATATTTGATGGTGTCTCAGCCATTCTTTTCCCACTGTCGGCTTGACCTATTGAAAGCTGAGTTTTTGAGTCTTTGACCTCTAGGTTTGGTGTTAAAGCTTATGGAATTTGAAATTCCTTGGTTGTTCGCTAGTTTTTACCATGATGTGTTTTTATTACATATTTTAACAGAACATCATGGGAATAACCTCAGAACTTTAATGTATGCGATTATATTCATTTTAGGTTATATAATAAAAGGAGAAAAGAAAGAAAGAGAGAGAAAAGTGAGCTGGGAGAAGAAACAACGAGAGAGGGAAATAGGGCATATGGGCCGGATGTCCCCCCCTTCCCCTTTTATATTATTTAATAAATAGATGAAATTAAAAAAAAGTTCCCTTAAAAAAAGAGAGCAAAAATCCCTAATACGTCCTAAATTAAAGCCCTACTCCAATATAAAACAATAGGAATAAATAGAAAAGGCTAAATGGGCCGTACAACTGTATGGTCCACACACTCATGCATTAACACTCCCCCTTAACCCAATGCTAAGTTTGGAGTATATATGTGCAGACTGATTGTGAGGAAGGGCCTTGGTGAATATTGTCAACAAGCTGATCTAGAAATTAGATATATGTTGTAGAGATTTCACCACTGAAGACCTCATGTATAAAGTGATAGTAAGCCATGATATATTTATTTCTTTCAAGATAGACTTAATTACTTGCAATGTGGGATGCCGCCTGATTATTACAGAACAATTGCATAGGTATATGCACTACAAACCCCATTTCTTGCAATAGTTTCTTGATCCACATTAACCCATAAGTAGTATGGGATATTGCTCTATAATCTGCTTCAGCACTTGATCAGACCACAATACTCTACTTCTTACTCTTCCTCGTGACTAGATTTCTTCCCACAAATGTACAATGCCCACTTATAGATCGCCTATTTGTCAAAAAACTTACCTAGTCTGCATTAGAGTACCCTCTGTATAGAATTCCTTGACCTGGTGCCCTTTTAAGATACTGCAGAATATGAATAACTGCATTTGTGTGAGGTAACCTCGGAGAACTCATAAACTGGCTCACCACATTCACAACATAAGATATGCTTGGCTGAGTGATAGTTAAATATATGAGCTTCCCATCCATCTTTTTTTTTTTTTTTTTTTTTTTCAAAAAAACCGGATCCATTTCATTAATAATTAGCTCATGTACATTCGGGCACCCCAGGTCTTAAAAGGGGCCTATCGTGAAAGAAACCAAAAACTACACAAGGAAAACAAACCTTCACAACGACTTAATCGAACCAAGACCAACCTTATCAAGAAAGATAAAACCTCTGACCTGGTGGGGGAGTTCAGAAAAAGTATCGAACCAGGCATAGGATTGGGAAATTCCCGTCCAATCTTCTATTTCTCCCTAGGTCTTCATATTCATCTCCTTGATCCCCAACAATTTATTTGGATTCATTGGTGTATCAATTGGCTTTATGCCAAGGAGACCAGTCTCCATGAGCAGATCCAAAATGTATTTTCGTGGGGACAGATTAATTGCTCTATTTGATCTGACAACTTTTATACTGCCCTATTTCTTCTTCTTCGTCAGATGTAGTGTTCGTTATCAATCCCCTTATCATTTTATCATCATCCCCCATGGTCGGTTGGGAAGTGTAAACATGTGGGCTGGTTTCTCCCTCCATGCATAGTGTGCACATTGTATGAAATGTGTAAGTGAAGTGTCTGTCGATCATGATAGGTCAGCCTGTGTCTGTGCGTGCCTTGTGGTATTCCTCTCTCTTGTTCTAATGGAGTTGAAAATTGATATGAACTAGATTCACAAATCCATCTAATTTGTTAGAGGTCCATATAACCTCAATTAAATTGAATGGAACAAACTATCTCCAGTGGTCAAAGTCCATCGAAGTATTTTTAATAGCTAAGGGCAAATTAAAATACTTGACCACAGAGAAACCTAATGAGAATGCTAGTACTTATGATCGGTGTTTTAAATATCGACGATATATCCCACAATATATCTTGTATCCCACCGGTGCGATACGAAACACACAAGTAGTGCGATATATCTCACATGTTCGATCTGGTGAAAATTTCAAATTTCAATCCTTTTATTTTCTGTAAATCATGTTAAATTAGTGTCAAATTGTTACAAATCCCTTGAAAAATCATGGATCAGGAGCTTCGATTTCGAGATTTAGAGGAGATGGGCTGAGTTGCGGAAAATGAAAAATAAAATAAAATATCCCAATTTCTCACAAATTGTTTATCAATCTTTGTGTCCAAACATCAAATCAAACATGTATGTAACCTAACCTAGTGATTCTTCTTTTGCCTTTGAATGTATTGCTTGTGTTTCCACACGTCTTCTTATATTTATAAATTATATGAATAGATATTGAACATACTTGCATCAATTCAGTTAGACAACGCATAGATTAGGACCCCATACAATGAAAACCTATTATGTGTACTTTCTTTTTGTAATGTTTTGATTTATAAGTGTGTATTGATGTCTTTTTTAACAATCACCAAAAAATTCAACTAATTTCCCAATGTTTCCCCATGTTTATAACAACAACGATACATTACACGATATAACCGATACATCCCATGCGATAACTGATACGTATCCGTATCCCAAGAATGCGATACGTAACGCGATACCGATATTTCGAACACTACTTATGATCAATGGATCCATGAGAATCCTCAAATTATGACATGGTTGTTGAATAATATGGAACCATTTATTAGTGTGAACGTAATGGTTTTGGATACTGCAGAGGAAGTGTGGGATGCGTCACAAGAGATATATTAATCAGGAAAAAAAATCACTTGCACGTACTAGTTGTTCGAAGAGAGATTTGGATTTCAATAAGGAGATAAATTCTTGGGTGAATGTTATTCACAACTTAAAAGAATGTGGGAGGAACTAAATTTGTTCCAACCTCACTACGGGATTGGAAAGGCAACATCGGCAGCGTGAAGAGTTTAGATTGGTTAAGTTTTTGTCTGATTTAAAGTCTTGAGTATGAGTCATTTCGTGCATAGATTTTAGGTGGTAAGGACGTGCCATCTTTGAAAGAGGTATATGCACCCCTCTAATGTGTATCCCTGGGTTTATGAGTGGAGCCAATGATTGCTTTGCTCTTGTACCTTTTCTAGACAGGGTAGGGGTGGTGGTCGTAGTGGCAGAGGTAATTAAGGCGGTTGTGGTGAAGTTGGAGAAGGTTGTGGACTTAGAAAGTGCACACATTATGGGCTTTTACAAATCATTCGATTGAAATTTGTTGGGATCTTCATAGAAAGACAACATGGACTAATCAAGCATCTTACATTGGAGAGAGTAGTGGGTCTCGTCCGACTAGTTCTACTTCTACTTCGCAACCGCCACGTATGTTTGGAGAGACTTACTCAATAAGAGTATTCTAAGTTGTTGAAAAATCTACAAAATTAGCCCGCTCCTCCCACGTTTGTGTCTATTTTCACTCTTACGGCTGCATTTGTGACCCCTAGTATGGTCTGTGTAGGATTCAAGTCTCCTGCTCCATGAGTCATTGACTTTAGAGCTTTTGACCATATGATAGGTGAATTAGTGCTTTTTCCTCCATTAATACAGTTTTTTTTTTTTTTGTGTGTGTGTGTGTGTGTGTGTGTGTGTCATCTTGGCAGATGGTACCCAGTCTAGAGTATATGGAATGGGTATTGTTCATTGAAGTTCTCCTCTTTCATTGTCTTCTATCCTTTGTCCCTAAATTTCCTTTGAGTCTTTTGTCCGTTAGCTGGCTCATCAAATCTCTTAATTGCTTTGATACCATGTAGGAGTAGAGAGAGAGAGAGAGAGAGAGAGAGAGAGAGAGAGAGAGAGAGAGAGAGAGAGAGAGAGAGAGAGAGGAGCATACGGGCTGGACATCTCCTATATTATGCATTAACATTCACAAAAAATTTTAGGTGTATAATGATAACTTTATTAAAGGGGAAAAGAATGCAACAATCCACTAAGACAATGGATAGTGATTAGAATTGAGTAGATTGTTCCAGGAAGTGTCAAGTAGCCAGACCAAGTAAGATCTCATTTTCAAAGAAGGGCCTCTTCTACAGAGCTAGATTACTTGCAGTCACAACCTCTGACTATATAAAATTCACAATAGATTAATGTGCGTAGTTCTAATTGATACATTATCTTTATGAACATGACTATCAAATGAGTTCCTAGGATTCCTCTTCGCTTAAAATAAAGAAAATACATGAAAAAGGCGAAAACGTAAAAAAGAAAAAGAAAAAAAAGAAGGACGCTTATTGGGGTGCGCACATTGACTACTGATGTTTTTGGGGACTCGTTTCTCCCGTATGGTGTAATAGGGTGAATGTGGATACTACATGGCCGTAGAGTTTCTTGACACCTATTCAAGGATTTTTGCAGGCTTCCTTACAAATCTTCAACAATACCTTGTTTGGTTATACACATTAGTGATTCTATTCTAGTTAGATCCTAGCTTGAACTTAAATTCATTTGTCTATACTACAGTATCTCACAATTTTAAGAATCGTTTTGATGATATGTTTTGAAGTTTTGCTTAAGGTCTTCTACTATTGTTCCTTCCTCCGTAAAGTACTTTGTTGATGTTTCTTGTTTTAGGATCTCAAAGACAGGCCTAATCTGTTTCAATCTAGAGCCATTTCGAGCTATGTCTCATTCTAAAGAAGCAGACAGAGGAGAGAACTACAATTTTAGGTGGGGAAAGAAGAAAGGCGTACATGGGACAAATTTCCAAATTTATGAGTCTTTTACGTTTGATGGTATGGAATACTCGCTCTATGACTGTGTATATTTGCACACGGAAGATGAGCCTGAACCCTATATTGGGAAGATTATAAAAATATGGGAGAAACCAAATCATAGAAGAAGAATAAAGGTCGTGTGGTTTTTCCGCCCCATTGAACTTGTTAACTGGTTGGAAGATGTACCACTTAAGAATGAGGTCTTTCTGGCATGTGGTGAAGGAATAGGCGTTTCCAATGTTAATCCTTTGGTAAATTCGATTCTTGGTTCATCCCTTTGTCATTTAATCTTCTCTCTCTCTCTCACGCTTCTATAATTAGATGATGTTTATTTTTGTGATACATATTCCAGAATACCAATATACCTTGAATTGTTCCACAATCCGCAGTATATTATGGCATCAAATTACTTCACAAATAATTACTTTTGTAAGAATCTCCCTTTTTCTAAATATGATTGTTCCTTTTATTCTTTCGCAAGGTAACTTTCTTTTTATTAGAGAAAGAAAAGGGTGTAAGATCCATTAAGACAATGTATAATTATCTCTGACATACAAAGATTCGCTCTCAGCTCCTTTTGTAGAGTAACTCTTGTTAAGTTCATGAATAAACTGAACTATTATAAGTGGTTAGGATATGTGGTTCTGATGGGTCATGGACTGTCGATGTCCCAGAAATCTTCCAGATGGGATGGTCCTAATTCATTGATTGTTGGCCTGCATATAGATGGTTAAGTAAAGAATACAACAATAGCACACACTCACTTGGTGAAAGACTGGATGCCAATAATCTCCCAACCAACAAGATTTTTAGGGCATCCCCCATCCATGATTGGTCCATCGTATCAATGATCCGTATCTAATGACCACTTGTAAGTATTGTGTGCATAACAGGAAGCTCCTTCTTTTTCATTGCAGGAGATGTAGTGTGCATGCGTTTTGGTTACCACTTACATGTGTAGGCATGGACTATGGAGTATTTTATTATAGGTGTGTGGGTTATATTTGGTGCTCCCTCAGGACACCATGCCTTCTTATGTTTCTTAGTTTTTTTTTTTGTTTTTTTTTTAATTTTTATTTTTTTATAAATTATATATATAATATAATATAATATAATGAAATGTTTGGGTGTGAGAGATTTAACCATTCTCTACACACCCTCTTCTCTCATCGCCATCATTGTCTCTTCTTTACATACCATGCGAGTAATTTCACTGTATCATAGCTTCTAGATTTGCCAACCAGCTGCTGCCACTCCCAAAGAGCTCAAAAGTAGATGGAATAACAAACTATATTTGAGTTTCTTGCTGGGCTTCACCTCAACTTTGAGCTTCAGCACGTTCAGGTCTTGGGCAGGGAATCTCTTCCCTCAGAGGATAGTTGGCGATTATTAAGGGCAGCAATGGCTCAGGCCTAGGCCTAGTGAAATCAAAATTTTGAACAGGGCCAGCCCAACATGCCCGACCAGGCCAGTTCAAATTCTGGGCCTAAAGTAACCTGGGCCCACCCTTTGCCAGGCCTAACGATATGTAAGAGGAGAAGCTAGTCGAAGGGTGTCTCCTGGTCTGCAGAGTTCAGTCCTTCAAGTGAGATCGGTCCTTGCTACAATGTTGAATCCTCTTGATGACCTTTAGAAAAAGGGCAGCCCCAATCAGGATAAGTTCAGTTTTTCTTGATATTAGACCACAAAGTTTCTTCACAATGGCAACAAAAAATGAAGATAAGGGACTGCGGGTAAATATCCAACCACCTACAAGCCACTACGGCAGTAATTCCTATTCCCTGCTCTTCTTCTACCATAGGTAATACGTGCTAAAAGGAAAGTAACTTATGTTTTAAACCCAAGGAAAATATTTTATTCAATTATCCATAGTAACTCCTCATATTATATTCTTTACATGTTTATGTACTTCTTTTAAAAGAAAGAAAACCCTAATACAATCCTAACCATTTATTTCAAGAAAATTTAGAAAATGATGAAAATATCCCTTGATCCCTTCACAACCATACATGCCTTCTAAAAATTGGCCACGAGTCGCTTAAAAGACATCGGAAGTGCATTGTTTGAAAGCTAACTCAGTGGACTTTCAAACGGAACGAATTTCGTTTCATTTGGACATCGTTTAATGCCCAGAAAATGGCCTCCGAAAATAATGACGAAAATATTGAGGGAAACTTGTTGAACAAGTTGCATACTCACTTGAACTCTAACAACTGACTGCTAATATAGTCTAGAATGCATATCCAAACTGCTGATCTTGCATCAGACCAATCTTGGCCCTCAAAGTGTTCTCGGTCCTAGATCAGGACCCTTGAATGGGCTTGATTTTTGATTGACCACCTTGTGGTCTTGGATGCATCACTACTCCAACCATCATTGGCTAGCAAGTCAGAGTAATAACTAATATTGTCTCGCAAGTGACATCTTTTCCTCTATTGTTTCCTTTTTAACCACAACATTGTGAATACAATTTCTTCTCCTTGTATTTGTAATGCCATTAAAGAATTTTGTGTTTTTGTTGCCTTCTTTTTACCAAACTTGCATGGGATCTTTGATGCCATTTTATTTCTTCCTGTTTCATATTCTTTTTGAGTTCAGTATATGATGCTTCAAAACATCTTCTTCTTGCGTGGGCTCCTCTTCTTCTATTGTTAATTTGAATGGACTCTAGTAATCTGGGCTTCTCTTCCTAAATCAATCCAACCTTGATCCTTCCCATTCTTCAATCTCGCCTTTAAGCAGTTTTAGCTTCATCATAAGCTTGAAACCAAGTAACCAACATATCTCTCCGCATTGAAGCTAGATCATCAAATTTTTTTTTAAAATTTTTTTGTGATGAAATTACTTTATTCTACAGATGCAAGCTCAAGTCGAAAGGGATTGGGTCCCACAATTGCTCGGTGGATTCAAAAAGAGTTGGACAATGATCAAACATGGTTGAGCCAAACCATGTTGAATGGCACGTGAAAATAATTCTTCCTATTCAGCAGAGACAATGGTCAATCCTGGATATTGGCACCCTCTAGTTGATTAGACCATGTACATTTAACATCAATATGAGGAAATTCAATGAGATTGTCCTTCCACTAATTTTGAAAATTCATTCACGCGTCTAGGAGTAATGGAGCCATTCATCTTCTCATAGGGATGCCTCACTATGTTAAAGTTCCACCTAAACACTACTATGTGCCCCATTTACTTCCAATACCATTCAATTCCTCCCATAACTGAGGCGAGTGTTCGGATCATTTGTGCCATAAACACCCATGAAAACCCAACGATGATCCGAGCTGACACTTTTGAACTGAACTGAGATTGAGAAATGACCAACATACTATTCCTCCTTGAAAATCAAATATGAATCTCACACTGCCAGGATACTGCTAGAAGCTCTTATGGCACCCAATGAGACCCAAACGCAAAATTTCCTCCCAAACCAAGCAGGTAAAAGATCTATCATAATTCTCTTTCTTGGTTTCCTCATAAGCAGCCAATTGAATTTTCTTTAACCTACAAAATGCTTATTTTGGCTCCTTTTATTCAGGCACCCCATCCCTCTTACATTCCATGAGAGTCTTCATATGGCGCCATTGATATTCTCCCTTCCCTACCTTGAGCCTCTTGAATCTTTGCTCGACCCGTTAGGAGCCAGTATGCTTCCAGAGCCATCACCAGAACCTTGCATGATCCCCCTAACCCAGTTGTCCTAGTTGATTGAAGAGGATAAGTTTAGGCGTTCCCTCTTACCTTTCTTTGCACTCACCAGAGTTTGGGCTTGCTTCTCCTTGTTGATTCTATCCCTTTCTTCCACTAAACAGAATAAGGCTTCCATGTTTTCATTGCTTTCTCTTAATGACAGCCTCACCATTCTCCCCACTTGATGGATCACATCGCTTACCCATTGCATTATACGAGCATCAGCTTACCTTACTTCTGCCACCTGACTAGATGCCAAATTAGTGTTTTCCTTGTCAGAGATCTGCTCCATCATTTCTACCTGGAGTGCCCAACATTCGATCTGGTTTAATGCCTGAAATGGGCACTGGACAAATAATGAGATCATAACTATTGTGCTCCTAATCAACTGTACACCCAAAAAGTTGTTATCAAACGCCTATACATGCATTGTCGAGGAAGACCTTGATTAGGAGCAGAGCACTCTAGATTTGCTGTTGTTGCTTCAGTGCTATCAAACCCTGATAAAGAAACAGTTTCCATAACGGAAGTAGGATCGTGATTGAATGCTTCCATCATAAGATCCTTAGGACTCTGAGACATTCTCTATTTACCTCCCTTTGCACGTCTTTGAAGTGTTGACAATTCCTGCTATATCGTCCGCACCTGAGAGCCCCGACTTGCATTTCAAGCTGTGGCTTGCATGCTCCAGATTTAGCAGCATACATATATCTTTACCTGTTGAAACAACAATGCCCATCACTAGACCAACAAACATCTTACCATTAGCTAATGAGTCTGAGGGCCCGCCTGACGATCTGTCGATATATACCTTGAACTTAGAGGGCTCCTTTTGCATTGCCGAGCCCTTGAGACACTCCCCGTCCTTGTCACAGGAACTACAACCCACCCTTAGAACTTGAGCGCACCTTTTGAGCTAGTTGTATCTATGGATGACAGTTGTCACCTTCACATGTGCTTGCAACCGACAATTTGAAAATTGAAAGGCTGTTTGTTTTATCTGCTGACACACTTGCTGATTGTTGCTGAGTGCCCCTGGGGTCCTTGTTCAGTGGATTGCAGGCTACTAAAACTGGTACACCTTCATCTCCTCAGAATTATCCATCGGATTCTATGATAGCGGGAGGTCCTCCTCCCCATTGAGCTCATCTCCACACCAGCATGTGTCACCTTTCTAGCTACTTCCCTTCCATGTGATGCTGTATCGCTACTGACACCCTTTTGCCAAGAGATCCTCCTGAAATCCTTGTGCTCACGCACTACAAATCAGGCATTTGAGTTCCTTTTCGTCATGAATAGTTCCATTAGCTAGTGTTGTCAAAATCCTACTATTTACGATTTGAGTCGAATCTTAAGCAAAATGATTTGAATACCACCTCGAATGCCTTTTTATATGAATCCTATGATTTGAATCCCATGATTTACCATTTAAATTATACTTGTTCTCTTCTATTTTAAGCTTCACTTGGCTTTCATTTTATGTTTTTTTGGTGGGGTCTTTAAGAATCGTTTAGAAAAAAAATTTTAAAAAGAAAAGAAAAAAGAAGAAGAGAGAATCGTTTAGAAAAGGTAAATTATGCTATTTTCTTCTTTGTAAAAGATTAAATGATATATATTCTCTTCAAGGTTAAATCGTATAGCTTTTTTTTAAGAAAGAATTATTTAGAAAAGGTAAGTTATGCTATTTTGTTCTTTCTAAGAGATTAAATGATATATTTTTTCTTCAAGGTTAAATCATTTAGTTTTTGTTTTAGTGATTTCTTACTTCTCAACTGGTTGAAGCACCAAATTGATGTATGATTTGTCTGGATTGTCTCTATCCATTCACCCAAATTGACCAAATCCTTCCACTCTCAGTAGCCACTATCCCCATTCCATAAATCCCGTGTAAGCCTAAGAGATGGACCGACCGATCTCAACCATTGAATGTCCCATTAAGCATGATAAAAATATATTAATGATCAAAACAGAAATTCAACGGTTGAAACTGATTGGTAGACCTTTTGAAAACATTCAAATGTGCTGGCCAGCCATAAAACACTTGATGGACGGTCCAACCATCAAGATCAGTCCATAATTTGCATCTTGAGTAAATGAGTGGATCCCATATTGGAGTATGTGAGCTTTAAATGCATCCTAATGCATATGCCAAACCACACTTGTATGTTAGTCAGCAATGTAACCTCACAAGTTGAGCCGAAGTGCACAATATTAGGACCATCCCACCACAGCCTCAAGGATTAGCCAAAGCTAGTACACGATCAAGTCGATATGATCCGGACATGATGGGCCTTGTGAATTTAAGACTTGAGGCCATCCTCCAATGCAGGTGTTTAGTTGGGGCCAAGTACAAGAACTGCAAACATTGTGAACGCTCATGCTCCCATGTGGGATAGGGCAAAGGTACAAGATGCTTGATGGTGAAGACTGTCCATCCAACTCGTGGTTTGTTCCTGTCAAATAGGATGACCACAAAACATGATCACGGGCAGCCCAATCTCGCTTACAATGGTCACGGAAGTTTATGGTACTCGAGAACCATGTTCAATCTCCTCTACCACCCTAAAAAATCTCCTAACACTGACAAAGATTCAACAGCCCAAGCCATGAGTGGGATGTTGAAGATCACACTCAATGGCCTTGATTGTATGAATTGTATCCCCACTCTGTTTGACCAGCTACATCTGCTGCCAATGAGAATTACTGCCATCTCTTCCATGCTTGATAATTGAATACATACTTTTTGGTATCCCAGCCTCGTCACTCTGGGAAGCTGGATCTTTCATGCCTTTGAAAGCTGGTTCTCAACCACTTCGGATGGACATCTTCATGAGTCAGGAAGCCTGGAAAATTTGGCCCCAACATCCTTTTGCTCTTTTTGCAATTAATTGATCCCACCCTAACACACCTTTTTGAGCACCATGGCCTTGCTTGCCGACGTCAGTATAGAGCTGAGAGTTCTTCACCATGTTCCATAAGTCTGCGTCCATAGCCTTTGAGCTGCCCTGCTGCTCTATGCTGACTGACTTCCCACTCTTCGATGGCCTGCTAGGGTTATTGCTTCAGCCCCACCAGCAAGGCCTTTCTTCTTCTCAATGTAATAGTCATTTTCTCATGTTAGTGAAATGATGACAATAGTATCTGAGAAAAAGAAAAAAAGAAAGGGCAAAAGCATCTATAAAGCTTTCCTAAGTGATTATTTGGATTTTTCTTGTTTAGATTTTGTCTTAATTATTTGGATTTTTCTTGTTTAGATTTTATCTTCTTAATTATTTATTTTTCATCTGCTTTTAAACCTAGTTGATGGCATCACAATGATTTTGCTCCATTTCTCTTTCTTTTCCCCCACAAGAGTATTGGTTTTCCACTCCAGTTCTTTACTTGTTAGAAACATCTGTTGTGTCTAGTTGACAGCTTGTTACACTCATTTTGGGGGATGTTGACGCTGTCATCCTATTATCTTCGGAGTACTTCAACTGCTAATAGGTTTCTTAGAAAAACTTCCACACTATTGAAGTACTTGGCAAGGTGTTGGACATATTCTGTTGCATTTTTTTAAATAAAGGGATACGATTTGCTTCTGGTGAAAGTTATCTTATGGGCAGATCTCATTTCTTGGGATGTGAATGTTCATTCTAATATTCTGGAAATTGACCCAGGAAGTGATTGTTGGCAAATGCAACGTTATCTGCACATCAAAGGACACGAGAAATCCACAACCTTCAGACGATGAATTGAGAATGGCTGATTACATTTTCTATCGTACATTTAACGTTGGAAATTATACAATATCAGAAAGAATAGAGGATTCAATAGCTGGAATTGAAGGCATGTGTTTTTCTTTTGCGAGTCCACCTGACCACTCCATTTTTTAAATGGGCTTTTAATTTCTAGCACATTTTTCGATAATTTTGTGTGCACATGCTGACTCAATATGTTGCAGTTAGGTATTTTTTTAATAGGAAAGTGCAGCAAAGTCCAAGTGGGGTTCCCAAACACACTAATTTGAAGGATGATGAAGGAAAAATTAATAGAAGTAGCGAAACTTCACATTTGCTGTCCAACTTGCGAAAATCACAGGAAACCTTAGTGAAAGATAAGAAGCTTGGTTGTCCAACAAGTTCAGTCTCCAAAGGTGATTTCTGAAAAGAAAAATGGGCCTTTTGGAGGAATTGAGTTCTAACCAAGCGATAAGTTGATGACAACATTCTTTTTGGTGCAGGTGGTAGAGTGGAACCTTTTTCAGATGAGCAGACCAAATCAAGACGAAGTATCAGTTTTGATGAGGATGAGGCTAAGTCTGGTAAAGTTAATGAAAGTCGGGTTGGAAATGAAGAGAATCCAAAATCTGCTGAAAGTAAACCTGGTTCAGTTTTAATTGGGAATATGCCTTCTGAGAAAGTTCACCCAGTTGGAAATGCAGAGAGTCTGAAATCTGCTGAAAGTTCACCTGGTTCAGTTTTATTTGGGAATATGCCTTCCAAGAAACGGAAGATCAATGACTCTTTAGCTAAATCCTCTGAGGAATTAGCACTTCGCAAGGGCAAGACTGCCATTTGCTTACAGAGGGCGTCTGAGACTCATGTCCGTGATCCTGAAGACAAAACAAAAGCAATGATTGTCAAAGATTGTATTAGGCAAGACCAAGGGTCTTTTAAGAAGGTGAAGACGGATGAGAAGGTGGTTAAGCCTTCTGATGGGACACTGCACAAAGGTGCTCCTGCACTTGCAGTGAAGGGCATCGTAACTGATGGTCAGAGGTCGTTAGTAACCAGAAGGTCGGATGTGGTATGTTGTATACAACCTTTAGGATTTGTTTACAATGAAGAGAGGATGCATTTTCAGTCTCAAATTATGTTTTGTGCTAATCCTTTCTTTCTTTTTGGTTTTTCTGGTCTTTTTTTTTTCTACTACACAGGATCGAAGCAAGTGGTTCAGGAATCTTGTGAGTAGCAATTCCTTGTACTTTCTGTGGCTTGTTTTTACCTTTTGTGCATGGGCAACTTCAATGTTTAATAATATTTAACTTCTCTTCATTGCACGTAATGGTTTGGCCAGTGTCTCAGAGTTGTCAATTATGGACTTTTATCTAGGTTTTGTACCCAGTCGGTTTGGTTCAATATGATGTGGCAGAAGTATACATTTTCTTTGTTTCACTGATTCTAAGCAAATTTCATTTTTTGGCTTGGTTTTGAGCTTCTACGGCTGCATCTCATGGATCTGAAAAGGGATAATATATTTGGAACAAATTGGTTCACACATGCTTTAATTTCAATATAGCAAGGGCTACGAGGATTTGTGTGTGAAGCTATGGCCATGTTATTTAAAGAATATATATATATTATATATATATATATAATATATATATATATATATATATATATTATATTATACACCACACACACACACACATATAAAACATACAAATTTTTTGTATGTTTTATATAAGGACCATCAAAATGTTACAACTACACAAGCAGGGGCCTTTCACTGTTTACATTGTCAACAAAGGAATGGTGAGACTCAAAGAGGTTTGCCGGACAGGAACAACTATATATATTATATATATATATTATATATTATATTATACACACACACACACACACACACACATATAAAACATACAAATTTTTTGTATGTTTTATATAAGGACCATCAAAATGTTACAACTACACAAGCAGGGGCCTTTCACTGTTTACATTGTCAACAAAGGAATGGTGAGACTCAAAGAGGTTTGCCGGACAGGAACAACTCAATTTCCAGTCAGTGGGCCTGAAGACCAACTATACTACAGAAATATTGTACTAGAATGTCTAATAAAACTAATCAAATGCTTAGGCCACCGCAACAAAAATGTTTTATGTGCAGTTATAACATTTTGATGGTCTTTGTATGTGGCTCGTTAAGCACTGCATCCTCTAGAGATGAACTGTTTGAAAATTGCCCTTTGTGGGTGAGGTCAAACCAGTTGTGGAAAGGTGCGGCAAGGGGCGTGAGATGTTGGCATGTGAGCACTGTTTTAATCATATATCTATATTAAAACTGGTGTCAATGGCATTGGGAGTTAGTTTTTCTCAATTTGTTTTTTGGGTTGTAGGTTTACAGAGAGAGAGAGAGAGAGAGAGAGAGGTTTTTTTTTTGAGGTGTTGTGTTCTGTTCTGCATTCTCATATTTCAATCTGTATTGGATATTTGAAACCGTTCTTTCCCACTTTAAAGAAGCAAAAGATGGAAATGTTATTTACTTATTTTCTTAAAACCGTTTTAGTTGAGAACATTAAGAAGATAATCTTGTTATTGAAATGTAAATATTACTCCTCACTTGTATTATTGTCAGCCTTGGGAAGATAGAATGAAGACTGCTGATGAGCAAGGAACACTTGTTATACTAGAGAATTTGGATCCAGATTACACTTCAACAGAAATACAGGTATCTATCATACTTTGTGGTTTTAAAGTATCAACCATGGTTTGAAAGCTTGAAAAAGAAAATTATCTCAACTCGATCAGATTTCAAGTTGACTAAAACTTCAATTTGGCATGAAGACTTACTCAAGACTTGGTCAACTGGTCAACTAGTTGACTTGCTGATCTTTTTAAGCTAATCAATTCCGTTAAAAGAACCCAAATAGGGTGACTATACAAAGATTGCTATACAAAGAACAAAAGCCCAAACAAAGAGTAGCACCCTAAACCCCCTAGCAATTACATAGCCCTTTCCAAGTCCATAAGCTCTGCCCTTCTAAAAGCCAATAATGCCAACCAACAAACATTCTTGAAGCAACGGTTATTTTGTTCCCACCAAGAAGTCCAAAGGCCGGCCAACAAAGCTAGCCTCCATTTCTTAACTCTCCCTCCTAGTCCTCCCCCGTGCTACGCGAGTAAAAGAGCCTCGATAGTCTCACGTAAAACTTGTGAGACTGATAAATCTGAAAAAAAGCTCCCACACTGATCTCACAAATGACCAATGGAAGAACAAGTGATCAATCGACTTAGTGTCACACAAGCATAAAGTACAACTGTTGATGATAACCCTTGGTCGCTTCCAGAGATTGTCCATGGTGAACACCCTATTTCTTACCACCAACCATGCAAAAGCTTCAACCTTGGAAGGGTCCCTGTGGTGCGATACACAGGTGGCGTGGTGACATCGCTCTACCATTGAGGATTGAGATAGCAAGCCATAGAGGTCCAAACTGAGAATTTTCCTGTTTGTCTTTACTCCACATCAACTTGTCCTTAACCCGATTAAGAGACAAACTCTCTGAAGCTGAGAAACGATGAAATCATCAAGCTCCACTTCTGACAATCTCCTTGTACAGGGGATTGATCTGCATATGCCGTTGTAGATCGATCTTCATTTAACAATGACACTAAAGTTCCTACATGGGGTACTAAGGACAAACGAGATTTTGGATTGAGTATTCGAGGCAGGGACCATGATGTTGATCATGGAGGACGTGGTAGTCATGGTTGTGGTGGATGAGGACGTGGACGTGATGGTTCTCGCTATTGTACTCATTGTGGGGGTACCAACCACTTTGTTGATTGTTGCTTAGATCTTTTTGGTCGCCCATTTTGAGCAAGTGTGTCAGGGGCTGGTAGTGCCTCCATTAGTTTCAAGGTCTTTAGAGCCAACTGCGGTAGAGAAGTCTACCTCAAGTGATTTTTTTCTTGTCTTGTGAAGCTTATGATGCCTTGATGAGATTGCATGTGTGTGAGGTCCCCGACACTTCCAGAGCCTCTATGGTCCAGTTAGGTGTTGCCCTCCATGTTGCCTCTCCCACTTACTAGGTCATTGACTCTGGAGCTACCTCACACATGGCTGGTAAAAGCCTCATCTGTTTAGCTCCTATTTTCCTTCTATCCAACCATACTCAATCACTATTGCTGATGGAAACCCAACTCTTGTATCTAGATCTAGTTCCATCAAGCTCTCTCCCACTATGCACTTGTCCTCAGTTTTGCATGTACCCAGGTTCCCCCTCGGTATATTATCTTTCATCTCTGTTACGAAATCCTTGAATTGTTCAGTAACTTTCTTTCCTTCTCATCGTGTTTTAGGACCTCCAGACGAAGCGGATGATTAGTAGGGGGCCATGAACGTGGAGGAATTTTTTATTTTTTATGATGCACCTGCAATAGCATCTAGTGCCTTGTCCTTAGATAAGGAGTCAAGTGTCCCGACGGCATTGTCATTCAAGGCATCCATCTTGTTTGGGTGAAAACTTTTGTTTCATTCTATATTTGTATTAAATCCTTTGACCTATGAAACTTGTAAGTTCTCCAAATATCGTCGGACTGTGTTTCCTCCTAGATTATCTAAGAGGAAACTCATACCATTCGAGTTGGTCCGCTTCGATGTTTGGGATTCTGCTCCTGTAACCTTTCATTTTGGATATAAATATTTTGTTACATTTATCGATGATTACACACGGATGACTTGGGTTTATCTTTTAAAATTCAAGCATGAAGTTTTTGATATGTTCAAGCTCTTTTACAATGAAGTGGCCAACCAATTCAATGCTCCATCAAAGTTTTACATTTAGATAATGGGGGTGAGTATGCGTCGAATGCCTTTTTGTCTTTCTTGCAAGATCATGGTATCTTGTCCCATACATCATGTCCATGCACCCCTCAATAAAATGTAGCTGTGCGAAATAACCGTCACCTTCTTGAAGTTACTCATGCCCTCCTACTCGCTATGAATCTTCCAAAACGATTTTGGGATGATGCCTTACTGTTGTTTTCCTGATCAATTGCATTCCGTCTTGTATATTGTCACACAAGTCTTCATTTGAAATCTTACACCCATGGGAGAAACCATTTCTGTTACCTCCTAAAGTTTTTGGGTATACATACTTTGTTTAGATTCTTGATGGGAGAAACGGCAAGCCGAGTCCTCTGGCCATAAAGTGTGTTTTCTTAGGTCACTCTTGGTCTCAGAAAAGGTATAAGTGTTATGATCCTTTGACCCGTAAGAGGTATGTGTCAGTAGATGTCACCAGATGTCATCTTCTTTAAAGAGATTCCATTCTTTTTTTGAAGGGAGATCTCTGCACCATCTCTTGCTAGTTTGGGGGAGTTTATACAGTCTAATTCTAACCTTATCTCTTTCAATTTTATGTCTAGATGATGATATGGTATCTCCTTCATCTGTCCCAAAACCTATCTTGTGTATCATCGACAAACTATAACTTCTATTGATCACTCACCCACCACTTCATTTGCTCATATTGGTGGTTCATATATAAGCTCTCACTCTCAACCAGTGTTCACGATATCGATAATATTGGCCAATATATCGGCCAATATATCGGCCTATATTATCGGTATTGCGCTCCAGCGATACGAAACCCTTCGAAAGATACCAAGAAATCAAAAAAGATACTAAGAAATTTTAAAAAAAAAATCATGGAATACTTGGTATCGTTCGATATCGCTAAATATCGTGTGATATCGAAGAAATTATCACTTTTATCGTGATTTTTTCATGATATTTCGCTGTACAACACATACCCGGTCACGGCCGGGATGTCGGGAGACTCGGGATAGAGTAACAAAAAAAAAGGAAAAAAAAAAGAGATAAACTTTCAACACGGTGGATTTGGTACCTGTAGAAGAGATTGCCATGATCAGAAGCTTCATTTGGTGGGCCATTCGAATCAAAGCGTTGCGCTGTCGTAGGTGAGTGCAAACAGAATCTCCGAGTTTGTCTCAAGCTAACCCAATCAAAACGCAAGTGATTTCGGTATCGTGCTTGGAAAAATCCGAAGAAATCCGGAGAAATCCGAGAGATTTAGGAGGGATTTTGGGGTTTTAGGGTTCTTGCCTTCCGTACCCTCTCTGGCTTTCGAAATGAGCTTCGGAGCCCTTTTACGGGCGTGGATCGAGTTAGCTCGAGACGAACTCTCCTATCAGGGGCTCTGTAGGGTCCACCATGATTTATGTGTTTTATCTACACCGTCCATCCATTTTGATATGTCATTTTAGGGCATGATCCCAAAAAGTAGGGAGATATAAGGCTCAAGTGGACCACACCACAGGAAGCCGTGGTGGCAATGGTGTCCACCATTGACCC
This sequence comes from Magnolia officinalis, assembly GCA_021015155.1. Classification (NCBI taxonomy): domain Eukaryota; kingdom Viridiplantae; phylum Streptophyta; class Magnoliopsida; order Magnoliales; family Magnoliaceae; genus Magnolia; species Magnolia officinalis. The sequence goes on from JAJHSJ010000002.1 coordinate 99,030,945, forward strand.
TTTCCTAGGGCCCACCGTGATGTGGATTTGCCCTCCAATCTGTTTATAAGGTCTAACAGACCTAGATGAAGGGAAAACATCAATATTAGCTTGATCCAAAACTTCTGTAGTCCTCCAAAATTTTTTAACGGTGGCCATTCAATGACCACTGTTTCATGTGGTGTGGTCCACCTCATATTTGGATTTGCCTCATTTTTCGACCCATTTCCTAAAATGATCTGTCAAAATGAGTTAACAGTGTGGATACATTGTATCACAACGAGGTGGCCTCACGGTCGGGGTCCCACCTAATTCACTGATTGGCCCAGGGACGTGGGTTTAGGGATACATATTGTGTACGTAAATAAACTCTATGGGGCCCACCTCGATATATGTAGTATATATCCACGCCGTCCATCTGTTTGGACTTCTTATTTTATAACATGGTCCCTAAAAAATAAGAATATACAGGTTTCAAGTGGACCACGCTACAAGAAACAGTGGTCATTGATCTCCCACCATTAAAAAATTCCGAGGGTCCACCGTAACAGTTATTGACCATTCAACCTGTTGATAAGTTCACACGGACTTGGATGAAAGGGAAAAAACAATATTAGCTTGATCCAAAAATTTTGTGGCCGAGAAAAGGTTTTTAATGGTCAATAACCATTGTTGCGTGTGGAGCAGCCACAACCACTAGAAAATTTGCATCTGCCTTATTTTTGGGACAAACCCTTAAAATTATGTGGCAAAACAGATGAACAATGTGGATATACCATGCATGCATCAAGGTGGGCCCTACTGTCAGGGTCCCACCCACTTCGCTGGTTCTGCGTTGCATGAGACCCATACGCGTATTTCTTGCCAAAGCCTTCACAAGAAGTTCAAGCATTGGGATGCGAGGTGGGGCCCACCATGATGTTTGTGGGAAATCCACTCCATCCATTTGTTTTTCCATATCATTTTAGGAAATGAGATAAAAAAAAAAAAGTGTATCCAAAACTCAAGGCATCCATATGAGAGGGAAAACTAGGGAAAGATTCACCCAAGACAGTGTGGTGTGGCCCTTACTGTGCGGTTACCGTGGGGCCCACCTTGATGTATGTATTATGTATCCACGTTGTCCATCAATTTTTCCATATCATTTTAGGGCATTATTCCAAAAATGAAGCAAATTCAATTATTAGGTGGACCATAAGAATAAGTGGTGATTGATTGTTAATGGGGTACAAAAGTTTTGGATCAAGCCGAAATTTGTTTTTTCCCTTCATCTAGGCTCAGGTGACCTAATCAACAAATTGGATGGTAGATAAACACTACTGAAACATTAAGGTGCGCCTGGAGAAGTGTTTAATGGTAGGATAGTCAATCACCACTGTTTCTTATGGTGTGGTCCACCTGATAATTGGATTTGCTTCATTTTTTAGATAATGCCCTAAAATGATTTGGAAAAACAGATGGACAGCATGGATACATATTACACACATTTATAAATATTATGCATCATATTTGAATATAGTTGCATTAGTTCAATCAGATAACGTATAGCTAAGGACCCTATACAAATGAAACCTATTATGTACACTTTTTTTTTTGGAGATTTTTTTATTTGAAAGTGTGTATTAAGGTCTTTTTTAATAATCCCTGAAATTTCATTGAAAAATTTAGCCATTTTCTCCATGTTTCCCAAAAAATGCGATAAATTAGGCGATACAAACGATATATCCCGTGCGATAACTGATACGTATCTGTATCCCGAGGTTGCGATACATTGCGTGATACCGATATTTCGAACACTGCTCTCGACCACATGATGATCTTCCCATCGCCTTACATAAACCTTCCCTCTCATGCACAAAGCATCCCATTAGTAATTTTGTTTATTATCACAAATTTTCACCTTCATTCAAGTCTTTTGCAGCTTCTATATCCTCTTCTGTACCTTGCACAGTTTGAAGGAAGCCATGAGTAGCCATGACTGGGCTAATGCTATAATAGAAGAAATGTAGGCACTGGAGAAGACAGTACCTAGGAGTTGGTTTCTATACATGTTTGAAAACAAACTGTTGGATGCTGATGGGTTTACACCAAGTATCGCCTAGATGGTTCCATCGACTGTCACAAGGCACGATTGGTCGTAAGGTTTTACTCAAACATATGATGTGGACTCCTTTAAGACATTATCTCTAGTGACAAAACTTAATGTTGTTCGTGTGGTTATCTCTATGGCTGTAAATTTGATTTGGCCCTTATTTCAGCTAGATGTGAAAATTACCTTCTTACATGGTGATCTTGTTGAGGAAGTCAATATGGACTAACCCCTAGGTTTTTTCATGTTTCACGGTTCTCACGATTCAAGGTCTCAAACAATCTCTACGTGCCTGGTTTGATAAGTTTAGTCGTGCTTTTCTGGACTTTGGATTTATTCGCAGCCAAGCTGATCATCCTCTATTCATTTGCCGTCGACTCATAGGAGTTATAATACTTATTGTCTATGGTGGATGACATTTAATTTGAGATCAAAGACCTAGGGGCTCTTCGGTATTTCTTGGATATCGAAGTTGTTTGATCGAAGTCGGGAGTGGTGCTCTCTTAAAGAAAATATGCCCTTGATCTGCTCTTAGCGACAGGGATGTTAGGATGCAAGCCTGCCCTTGATATGCTGTTGGTTGGTTTGTTGACTTATTTATCTCACTATTACTTGGCCGGATCTTTCTTGTGTTGTGGGCATTGTTAGTAATTCATGCATACGCTTCGTATCACGCATTTGACGGCTGTGTAGCTTATCCTTCGATACCTCAAGTCTGCATCGGGTAAAGGTTTACTTTTTCAGCAACATGATCATCTTCACCTTTCGGGTTACTTCAATGTTGACTGTGCTGGAAGTCTATATGATCGACAGTCTTCGCTTGGATGTTGTACGTTCGTTGGTGGCAATCTTGTTTGTCACTCCTCGAAATTCGGAACTTGAGTATGGAGGCCCAAATCCTGAGTTCCAAGGTGTGAAGTAGGTTTTACACATTCATTCATCCACATTCTTATTCAAATCATTATTCGTCCAAACCATATCATAATTAAATCATCCAAAACATAATAATTGAAATTTAAGCTTTAACTTAAACTCCAAAGATCTAAAATCCAAATCAACAACTACTACTCAATTCCTCTCATCACTCTTTCATTACACGTTTTCAAAATAAAAATAAACTAAATACTCAAAGTCTAATGGAAGTAGCCATCGAAGTATTCTTCACCTCTAGCTTCTCTCTCATCTTATAAATCTTCAAGTATTGATTATTTGGTGAACTAGAAGCCCAGGGAGATCATTTCCACCACGAGTTTGATACAGACTCAAGAATGGAAAGGAAAAGCACGGCTTGACATATAACAAGATAAATTGTCGAGATAGAATATTCACAATGAAGGCACAAATCATGGTAGGGTGGCATGAATTTGAAATAGATACGATGGAGACAAGTGGGACATATAACGAGATGTAATGCCATGATACTAGATTTGCAAAATGTGTATGATGTCATGATGCATAAGTTATTCAACACATGCAATTTAAGTCATCCTGGGTATGATCTCCAAGGGAACTCCCTCTCGATATCGCCCACCAAACAATCATCCTTGCCATAAAGGCCAAGGGAACCCCTTCTTAATATCGCTCACCAATCAATTATCTCGGCGAAGGGAACCCCCTCTCAATATCACCCACCAATCAATCAATATATATTCAATGCGTTCCATGATAGGGTTAGCAATACAATAATCAAGCATTCTCAAGCATACAGATTTATGCATTCGCATTCATGATGCATGCAAACATAAGAATCAACAATGCAATATAGGGTATGCATGAGAGAATCTGTTCATAATTCAAGAACTACACATGGTATAAGTGTTGAGGATGAATTTAGGAAGATACAACTTCGTAGATTAAGATTTAGAGGAATACGCCAGAAGGGTTATTGTCAACGAGCTATAAATATAAAAGAATACATCAAGTCTTAGTGCTTGAAGGATGCGTTGTTGATGGGGAAACCTACAAAGCCATACAGAAAGAAAAGGCCTATTGAAGAAAATGGCTATTCCCATTCATGTAGACATGTTTAAAGAGACAAGGGGCATACTCAATGCAAGAGGGCAAACTCAAACAAATAGAGGGATGTTATGAATACACACAATACTTAATTTAAGAGTAGGAAAGATCCCATACCAAGGATCACAAACTTGTAACGAAAGGAAGAAATGGGGAAATTTGAGAAAACTGGAAGATTCTACGATAGAATATAAGATGTTAAATCGAAACCTAATGAAAATCAAACAAGTTAGAGAATCACTCACAAGTCTAACATAGAAGAATTTCAACAAAGGAGAGGAATGCAAGAACTTGAATAGATGGAAAGGATTCAAATGAAATCAAACAAAGTTGAAGATTACTCACCTGTTTGATGCGAAAGGATTCTAACTTGCCCCGACTTGATGTGACTAGGTTGCGACTTCCACACGCAACTTCGGTTGTCGATTCCTAACTGATTCTAGAGCTTCTAGTGGTGCCGGACCCGAACCTGATTTAAACCCAACGTAGAATCAATTGAATCTAAAAGGAAAAGCTATTTATCTCTACACTTTAAATTGAGATACAAACTAAATTACGCAACATACCTGATACCTCGTATATTGTCATTGGCTAATTGATTCAACCCCTAAACTCAGCTCGATTCGTGGAGAATCCAGTGAGTTGACTCGGTTGAGTTGACTTGATTCGTTCGAATCGTCTTCTTTTCTACCTTTCTTTCTTCTTCTTTCTCTTTCTTTCCTTCAATCTATGTCCAACAAGGATGCTGGACTAAGCAAGACTTGATTCAACAAAGACCAAACGAGTCAATAAGTCCTAACTCGATTCTCTCTCTCATTTCTTTCTCTCCCATTTTCTCTCCTTCTCTCTTTATCTCTCTTGTTCGTTTTTCGTGGTGCTTCCATCTCTAATCACGAGGGATTTTATATTGTTTCAGGGCTTCCGGAATCTCAGTCAAAGTAGGTTTCACGAATTAGTTCTTATGTAGGAAGCTTCTAGCGGTTGGTTGTAACGCTGAATTGATTTATCGTTGCTTTCACACATGCCTTGATCGTAGCTAGATCTTTGGCCATCAATGGGCGATGACATAACTGTTAGACAGGTCACATGCCTTGTATAGCCGAGCCTTGTATAACCGATTCTATAGATTTTGTATTTATCATTTTACCTTATATGGTCAGTGTAATACTCTATATATTCAACCCTTCAAGGTTGTCTCAAATACATAGAAAAGCAAAGGAGAAACATTTTTCCTTAAAGCCTTCATTGTTTTTGCTTTCTAACATGGTATCAGAGCCATACCGATCCTAATCCGGCATCCTCTTCATCACCGACACCACCGTCTGTCAGATCCGGCCCTCACAAAGCTCGTCCGATCGTCCCAAATATTCAAGCTTTCTACTCTACAATGGTTACAATTTGGACAGAGATAGCTATGATGGATCCAGAATTCCCAAATGACTTTAAAATATTCCACACAATGCGCGAGAGTGCGCAAGTTAGACAGTTTCTTATGAAACTGCGTTTGGAATTTGAGCATTGTAGGGTTGCTCTTCTGAACCGTAGCCCAACTCCTTCAATGAATTCGGTTATTAATGATTTATTAGCCGGAGAACAACGACTACAGGTCCTCTCTCAAGGGACATCTCAGGGACCATCTGACCTAGCACTTACTGTATCCACCTTTGCACCAAACCGTGGTTCCACTACTTTAACTTGTCGTGGCTGTAACAAAGTCGGACATGTAGTCGCTCAGTGCAAAGATTGGTCCGCGTATTGTCGGAGGACTGGTCATGGTATTCAGGAATGTCGTTCACGTACCTACACATCCTCATTCGGCCGTGGACGTGGTGGTCGAGGTCGTGGCCGTGGTCGTGCTCTTTCTGCTACTTCTATGACTACTTTCGAGCTTTCTGTTAGTGATACTGCATCCACTGGTTCTGTTGAATGTCTTTCCTCACCTTCAACTCCTGCGATGCTCCAGCAGATCGTGCAGGCCCTTTCTGCGGCCGGTATGTCAGGTATCACCTCATCTTCTCCATGGTTCTTCGATTCCGGTGCTTCAAATCATATGACTGGTGATGTATCACATCTCCACAATACTCGTCCCTACACTGGCAATCAGGCTATTTCTACTGCAGACGACACTAAACTACCCATTCAGTCCGTTGGCTCCTTGACTTTCTCTCTTTCTGACCATTGCCAGTTTACCCTTCGTGATGTGTTTCATGTCCCTAAACTCTCCTCAAATTTAATTTCTGTTGGTCAACTTACATCCAATAACTGCTTGGTCATCTTTCTTCCCAATTGTTGTTTTGTGCAGGATCTGGCAACGGGGAAGGTACTTGGGAAGGGTAGGCAGCATGGATGTTTGTACGTGCTGGACTTTCACCCATCCGTTACTCCAGCTCGTTTCTTCTCTCCATCTTCCTCGGATATTTGTTCGGCAAATAAAATATGGGTACTTTGGCATTTTCACCTGGGTCATCCACATTCTGATCGTTTGATTCAGCTCTTTTCTTTTGGCATTTTAGGGAACATTTATTTTAATAAACGTGATTTGGATTATTCTTGTTCTTCCTGTTTCCTTTCAAAAAGTAAGTGCATACCCTTTTCTCTAAGTACTACAAAATCGTCATCTATGTTTGAATTGGTGCATACGGATGTCTGGGGTCCTTCCCCAATTATGTCTCTATCTGGACTACGATATTATGTTATATTCATTGATGATTTCACCCGTTACACTTGGATTTACTTTTTGCACTCTAAGTCGCAGGTGTTTGAAAAATTCAAAATATTTCATTCTATGGTGGACACTCAATTTCGAGTAAAAATTCAGACTCTCCACTGACTCAGGGGGGGAGTATCTCTCCACAAATTTTTGTACATATCTTCAGGGTTATGGGATTATTCATCAGACCACCTGTTTTGATACTCCACAACAGAATGGTGCGGCTGAACGCAAAAATCGCCATATTGTTTAAACTGCTAATACCTTAATGACAGCTATGAGTGTTCCTCGTTCCTTCTGGGCGGAAACTATGATGCATTCAGTCTACTTGATTAATCGGTTGCCAACCACAGTTCTGAATAGTAAATCTCCCTACTTTGTTCTCACCGGTTCTCTTCCTACATATTCCACATTTCGTGTTTTTGGTTGTGTATGTTATGTTCATCTGGCATCCCGTGAACGTAACAAACTTTCTCCCAAATCAGTAAAATGTATGTACTTGGGATTTGGAGAAACTCAGAAGGGTTTTCGTTGCTATGATCCGGTCTCTCGTCATGTACGGGTATCACGACATGTTGTTTTTCTTGAGCATATTGTCTTCCATTCATCTGGTCCTCCTTCACCCACAGACTCACCTGGTCTTACTATTTTTTCTGACATTCCGATTGCGTCGAGTCCTCTTCCTTGTCCATTGTAGGTTTATTCACGACGTCCACGTACAGATCCATCACCTACTACTCTCCCTACTGTACCTGTAACTGATCCAGATCCTATCTTGGTATGTCGTTCCACTCGTGAACATCGACAGCCTGATCACTTGATATACTCTATGTCTGCCATGAATACTACCCTGGATACTGTATCTATTCCTACTTCATACAATTAGGCAAGCAGTCATGATTGTTGGAAGAAGGCTATGGCAGAAGAACTTACATCATTGGATGATAACCATACGTGAGACATTGTCACTCGGCCTCCTGACCACCAATTAATTGGCAGAAATGGATTATTCTGTGAAGTTCAAGTCTGACGGATCATTAGATCGATATAAAGCTCGACTTGTCGCTCAGGGATATAAATAGGAACACGGAATTGATTATGGATACATTCGCTCTGTGTGGCCAAGATGAAAACTGTTCGCACTCTTCTGGCAGTATCATCAGTTCGCTCTTGGCCGCTCACTCAGATGGACGTGAAAAATGCTTTTCTTCATGGAGACCTCCAAGAAACAGTATATTTGAAGCCTCCTCTTGGATCTTTAATCCTTGCCGATAAAGTCTGTCGCCTGAAGAAAGTTCTATATGGTCTCAAACAAGCTCCTCGGGCCTGGTTCCAACGTTTTCATGATATTGCTATAAGAGCTGGTTTTACTCAAAGTGGTCATGATCCATCCTTATTCTTGCGTACCTCTGAGCATGGAATCGTCATTGTTCTCGTTTATGTTGATGACCTCCTTTTGACTGGTAGTGATGATACTGACATCTCAACATTACAGGAAGTTCTGAAGTCATCCTTCAAGATGAAGGACCTGGGTCATCTAACTTACTTTCTTGGACTCGAATTTTCGCGTTCTATACGTGGAATCCTGGTCAGCCAGCATAAATATACCAAAGATCTTCTCGCCTTGGCTTCCATAACGGACCAGAAGACAGTTCAGACTCCCTTGGAACTTAACGTTCAATATGGCCGTGACGATGGTGAACTCCTTGTCGATCCCACATTATACCGCCGTTTGGTTGGGAGTCTGGTTTACTTAACAATGACTCGTCCTGATATTGCCTACACAGTCCAAGTTGTCAGCCAATTTGTTTTTGCTCCTCGAACTCTTCATATAACTGCAGTATTGCGCATCTTACGGTATCTACGTGACACTCTGGATCGATCTTTGTTTTTCTCTTCCACGGCCTCTCTGGATCTTCGTGCTTATTCGGATGCTGACTGGGCCAGTTGTACTCTCACCCGCAGATCTACCACTGGCTACTGTGTTTTTCTTTCTTGCACTTCCCTCATCTCTTGGAAGTGTAAGAAGCAGACCACTTTTCCAAATCAAGCACGGAACAGTTCAGACTGTCAACCAAACGGACCAGAAGACAGTTCAGACTCCCTTGGAACTTAACGTTCAATATGGCCGTGACGATGGTGAACTCCTTGCCGATCCCACATTATACCGCCGTTTGGTTGGGAGTCTGGTTTACTTAACAATGACTCGTCCTGATATTGCCTACACAGTCCAAGTTGTCAGCCAATTTGTTTCTGCTCCTCGAACTCTTCATATAACTGCAGTATTGCGCATCTTACGGTATCTACGTGACACTCTGGATCGATCTTTGTTTTTCTCTTCCACGGCCTCTCTGGATCTTCGTGCTTATTCGGATGCTGACTGGGCCAGTTGTACTCTCACCCGCAGATCTACCACTGGCTACTGTGTTTTTTCTGGCACTTCCCTCATCTCTTGGAAGTGTAAGAAGCAGACCACTGTTTCCAAATCAAGCACGGAAGCCGAGTATAGAGCAATGTCAGCAACTTGTAGTGAGATTATCTGGTTACGTGGACTTCTTTCTGATTTGGGCGTTCCTCTACAAGATCCTACTCCACTCTATGTAGATAATCTGAGTGTCATTCAGATTGCCTTTAATCCGGTTTTCCATGAACGGACAAAGCATATTGAAGTTGATTGTCACTTCATCCGCTAGAAGTTTCAGTCTCGGCTCATTTCGCTACCACATGTCGCTTCCCATGATCAGCTTGCCGACATTTTCACGAAGTCCCTCACTTCTGCACGACACTCATTTCTAGTTAGCAAACTATTACTTGTCGATGACCCGCATTAGTTTGAGGGGGGATGTTAGACAGGTCACATACCTTGTATAGCCGAGCCTTGTATTGCCGATTCTATAGATTTTGTATTTATCATTTTACCTTATATGGTCAGTGTAATACTCTATATATTCAACCCTTCAAGGTTGTCTCAAATACACAAAAGCAAAGGAGAAACATTTTTCCTTAAAGCCTTCATTGTTTTTGCTTTCTAACAATAACGATCGGGTGGGCCACATGATGAGCGTATCTAATCTTGGATCGTAGGTTGTAGTGGTTTCCGTGGTGAATGTTTGTTTAGTGAGGAAGACGAAGTCCTCCAATGGCGGATCGAAGATCTGAATAAACTTCATCAAGCCGATGTTGTTAGACGGTTCAGATTGTTGCTACGAAGCTCGTAGATGTGTAGAATCGAAGCTCCGTCGTCCTTTGTTCGTTTGAAGGGTTCGAGTGCCTACCACACGTTTTCGTGAAAATCGGAAGGAGCAGGTTTGAACCGGTTTGTTCGACTGGTTTTGCGGTGTGGGAGTAATGGTGGGTCCCACAACATCAGTGGTGTGGATTCTCTAAGGTCTTGAAGTTTTACGAGGCTACATCTATGTTTTTTCTAGGCGACAAGGTCGAAGAAGAAGATTTGTTACAAGATGATTCCGTGGTCTGCGTTCATGATAGATAGGGTGCTGTTGTTGGGTTGGGGCTTGGGACGGTGAGGACCAATCGAACAAATCTCCTCTTGGATCCTCGCTTGAATTTGGTTGCGAACGAAGGAGGAAAAGAAACAATTTCCATTTTGGATGTGTTCGCGCGCTGATTGGAAATAGGTTCCGGTTTCGTGCCTTACACATTGCATCTGCCTTCACACACGATGAGTTGCACATGGGGATGGTCTTTGAGATGGCGTGGTGTATGGCCATTAATCACACTGTCCAGCAGGCCATTCGTTAATCGGTTTGGGGCTTTATCGTCAGACTTTGAATTTACGTGGTTACTCTCGAAATTCAATAGTCCATCTCGAAATCTAACGGTCATATCGACCTAAAACTATGAATGAAGTGTATTATGATGCTTTTAAGGTTGTGTAGGTGTGAGTGTATGGGTGGTTTTCCAAACCATCGGGTTAGATCTTACTCTTTTTGGGCGATGGTGCAACTGTATATTGCGTAGGATTCTTCTCGAGGATTTGGGAACTCCGGAAATGGGTTCAGACATAGCCTGAAGTAAAAAGTAAACCGATGGATTCGATGGGGATCATCTGTGGATCGTAATGATAGTCTTTGTTTGATTTTTGGGTGGATCATCCAGTGGATATGATGCGAAATCTGATGGACGCTGAATCTTGTGATTTAAGGGTTGAAATTACAGGTGTATATGTATATGTACACGAGGGTAGGATCATTAGATCGTTATCTCAACTGTAGGGTAAGCTTATACTAGGGTGACAAGTAAGTTGAATAGATTAGATTCTTGATTGGATGCGTGTACGAGCGGATATGAAGATCTTGTAGTTGTTTTACTATGATCGTGTGGTCCATAATCGAGGTGGAAGATCAAATATCTCAATCCAGTGATGATGAGTCGTTTTAATGATTGGTTTGATAAACAATCGGGTACGTGATGGTATAAGATGTATGTGAGTCTAAGGGTGTGTACATGTGCGTTGATCTACACAACTCTACTAGGAAAAAATCTAAGTGTTAAATTATACACGTTTACATATGTGGGAAAGCACTCGTGTACCTACTCGTACGCGAAAATTTTGGGATGTTACATTATTACCGGGAAGAGTATGAAGCAGCCCGTTGTTGCACGCTCTTGTACCAAATCTAAGTATAGGGCAGTGGCTCATGCAACATGTGAACTTGTTTGGTTTCAAACCTTCTAACAAGAACTTGGCTATAATCCTTCCAATCCCATTCCTTTGCATTGTGATAATCAAGTTGCCATTCACATTGCCAGTAATCCGTCGTTTCATGACCTCATAAAGTACATTGAGATTGATTGCCACTTCATTCGGGAGAAGGTGGCTAACAAGGAGATTACAACTCCCTTCGTTCGCTTTGGGGAACAATTAGCTGATGTCCTCATCAAGTATGTTAGTTGAGATGCTCTTCTCCGCATTACTGGCAAGTTGGGCATGAATCATGATTGACATTTATGCTCCAGCTTGAGTGGAGTATGAAAGATAATACAATGTACTTATATAATGTTGGTGTGTAGGTGTGTTGTGTACACAGTCTTTTTGTGATTTTCAAGAGTATGTAAGGGTGTTCTCTAGTAATATAATAAAAGTGTGTTCGAGCTTGTGGCTTCAATATATAAAAGTGCTTCTCTTTCAAAACTCTCTTTTCTCTTCTTCCTTCCCCGTCCAAACTTCTCAAATCAACTCATGTTCTTTTTCCCTCCTTGTACCATCTCTATATCTCTACCTCCACTTAATTTCTTCCTCCTTTAGCCACTCGCTATGTTCTAGCGATGACATGCCCCTTTCTTTCTTATCTTCCTTCGAGAGACCCCCCTTCTTATTCTCTAATGTTCAACTCGCAAATGTTCCCAAGGATATTATCCACTTCTAGCTCACTCTAACCAAACTCCTTTCTTTTCCAAATTATCCTCTCCTTGAGTAACTTAAGCTTCTAGAGCAAACTGAAGCCTACCACACACTCCACTAAGGAGGACCACCAATCTGTTACTTACTCCTAAAATCCCTCTACCTCGAGCCAAGCCAGCTCAAAACGGAAGGGCGTAGAGCCCCGATTGTTGTCGACCTCTTCCAAAAGGACTGGGCAATGATCGGACATTGACTTTGGAAGACCTCTTTGCATTATCAATGGAAAGGACTCCACCAAGAAGATGAAACCAAGAATCTGTCAATCTTAGACATAACAACCCTTCCTAACCATTTGACCATGTGAATCTGACGTTCCCCATTGATATCCACAAGCTCATTCCTATCAACCTAATCAGAGAAGTCTCTCATGCTTCGTATAATTCAATTTCCATTCAATTTCTCATAGATGAATCAAACAACATTGTAATCTCCCTTTACACACCATAGCAACTACCACTTTGTGCGAAGCGAACTGAATCGAACTCGTCCCAAAATAAGGGCCTCAACCTTGGCTGGTTCGGCCTATATACCGCAATGAATAACCAGTTGAATGTCGACACCACGTCTCTTAGTACCACAGACTGAGAAGTTCCTCCCCAGTAATCCTCCTTAGACCAAAGGGACGAGTCCCAAATCACTAAAATACCCCCCGGTGAGCCAACAACATCACAAACCACCCAATCTTGGCTACAACCACCCCACACTAAACACCACCTTGGAGCTTTTTCTCCTGCAGAACCATTAGTTGGGCCCTTGAATCGCTCTCAAACATCCTGAACTTTGAGCTGCTTCCGCAAACATCCCAACCCCCTCACGTTCCAACTTAACAACCCCATTGATGCTTTGTATGAACCCATTTGCCCTTCTCGGTTCTTCTCGGAATGGGTTCCGACTTAGAGATCCACGAGACTCCAAGATTGGCTAGCTCCCTGCAACCTTTTGAAGACTTCAACACCGTCATTTGTTCCTTTGCCTTCACCATCTAAGCCCCCCTTTAATAAACTAAAAATGGCCAATGTAATCCTCATCACAGTCGCCAAACGTCACCATAATCGATCTGGCGACATGGCTAATGGCCTCCCTTATCCAACGCTTGCCCCGAACCGTTGAAGCTTACGTTCAAAGCTTCGTTCTAGATGAGGTGCCGACATTGTTGTTGAGAATAATGTAGTCACCTCTCTCTCTCTCTCTCTATCTCTCTACGAGCTAACGCATGAAAGGGGGCGACACCTCTACACTGGTCGCAAATCTCATCTTTGAAACAACACCTACGTATGGCACCATCGTTGTCTTGGCTCTCATGAATGACACCACTGCTTGAGAGTCGCCTCCAGCACTGTCTTCTTGATCCTCCCCCATCTACTATTGAGAACCCCTCTTCACATGGAGCAGGCCCGAGGAGACCAATCTCGCCTGAACCAAAAGACAGGGAACCATGGGGTGAGAATGGGGGAGTTGAACACATGAAGTAGATATCAAGAGAAAAGAGGGGGCTCTCGCACGTATGAGGAATTAAGTTATCCCCCACACAAGTGCCAAAGCTTAGAGAAATCTCATGCATACCAAGAATCACACAGGCCATGACAGGTGTCACCTACTTCACAGAAGCCTCTGCACTAGTGTTGGTTGTGGTCCTCGAACCAGCCACGTGTTAATAAAGAAAGACCCCACCCTGACAATTGACATCCTATAGGTGACACCTATTGCCCCTACCTCACCACGATGGCAGCCTGATCTAGACTCCAGGTCCCACGTAGCCCCGTCCACTTGCCTCCTTGCTTCACTTCTTGGCTTAGAACAGACACCTGGCAAGGTCATCATAGCTTTTGTCACAACCCTACCATCCGGTGAGAGATGAGACAATTGTCTCTTGAAGGTCCTGCAGCTGTCCTTCTGAGAGTTGGGTTGCAACCAAATGGGTTGTTGCCTCGCCAACCTCTTGTGAGCGATTCTTCGCCTGACACGTAGCCCGTCCATCACCTAGTACTCTGCAGTACCTTGCACACACTCCTTCGTTCTTCCCCTTGTGAAGCAACTCGATGCTAGCCAGAGACCATCATCCCTAGCCTAAGTAGCCCAAGCGGTCAAAGTCCAATCAAGTTGTTCCGGCATGACCCAAACGATGACCCTCTCTTTGATGATCACCAACCAAGGGGTGCAAAATCGGTTACGTAATGACCGATATGTAATGGTAACGATGGTTTACTGTTACACGATACGAGGCTAAAATGGCAAGGTCCAGAAATAAAGAACTGCAACGGCCGTTACGGTCCCCTCTTGTTTTCTTCCTCATCTTCTTCATATACTGCTGATACAATGGCTGCAGCGGCCTGTGGCTTATGTTGCTGCCGCTTCTTTCCCCCCCCCCCGCTTCTCGAAAAATGAATGGAACAACCATGCACTCAACCTCTTTTTTTAATAGTCTGCGTTGTACACTGCTTAGTGCACATGCACTGTTTTGGTGCATGGGGCCCAAATTATTTATGTGTTTTGTATCCATGCCATCCGTAAAAATTTTTCAAAGCATGATCCCTACAATGAAGCACCGTAGGGAAGGCCACTCAACCTCTTTTTTTTTTTAATACTTTGCGGTGTACACCGCTTAGTGCACATGCACTGTTTTGGTGCATGGGGCCCACGTTAGTGCACATGCACTGTTTTGGTGCATGGGGCCCACGTTATTTATGTGTTTTGTATCCATGCCATCTGCAAAAATTTTAGAGCATGGTCCCTACAATGAAGCACCATAGGGAAGGCCACACGATAGGGAAGGCCTGAACCTGTTGATAAGTTCACATGGACTTGGATTACGAGAAAACACAAATAACACCTTGATCCGAAACAACTTTTGGTCTCAAGAAGCTTTTAGTGGTGGAAATTCAATCTCCACCGTGCAGTACACTCGAGATTTGAATTTTCCTCATTTTTTGGACCGTGCCCTAAAATGTGATGCAGGGACATGTGATGGCCTAACCGTAGATGCATGTATAATCAAGTTGAAGAAATTCAAATAATGAAATAAGGCAACTAACTGTTATCAATCATGTCAATTAAACAAATCTCAACACAGAGATGAAAGCGTTCCATTAAGATCATGCCCCTTAGCATAGAATCATGTAAACAGTAAAAAATGGAGGACATGGGGATATGAGGATATCCCAGATCTAGCATAAGCTAGTCCACAATCAAGTTGGGATCCTATTCTCCTGACTAACCATCCCTCTTTTCCGTTCAAACCAAAAAGGGTATATCCAGAGAGGAACGAAAGGAATGAAGAAGAGAGATTGGTTCGAGATGAGAGGGAGTACAAATTCTAGGGCATCAAAGAAAAAGACGGTTGACTCTTACATTTTCCTGCACTTCGAGGATCTGGAAAGAATGACAATCTGAAACCGGGTGGAAATCCTCAACACCCAAGGGTCAATACTAAAACCCTAATGTCTTTGGTAAAAGAGAAAGAAAACATACAAATTTCTATTCATTCAATAATAATAAAATAGGGTTTCCCACAGTGTATATATAAGTCATAGAAAAAGTAAAGAAGCCCCTGGAAACAAGGAAAATAACAAAAAGACGAAAAAAGCAAAAAAGTGCACTAAAGCCCCTGAAAACAAGAAAAAGAACAAAAAAACGTCTAAAACTAAAAACACACGCACAACAGAGTGTGAAATCCGCAAATCCGCCCCATGGGCCTGCGGTAAGAGTGCAGCCATGCCACTCTTGCACTCACAGCACGTCAAAAAATGGGTCCAATGGACCCGGCGTCCATTCAGATCAACTCCTCCGCTCCGGTACTCTATCGGCGACGCCTCCTCCTCAGGTACACTCTAAAGGGTGCACCACTAATGTGCGCATAAAAATGAGTTGGTGAAAAGGATGGATGGCATAGATATTCAACATGTGCGTCGAGGTGGGCCTCACACTCAAGGCGTCACTCATTATGGTCCACCTGTTATTTATATCAACTTTTAAAAATAATAATAATAATAATAAATAAAATTTGTTAGCTTGTTAGTACACCCCACTATCAGTTCACACTTCACTGTTAGCCACCCCCACTAGGGAATCAATGCTAAGACCTCAGTGTTGAAACGAGGTATCTTTCACTCAGTGTACCATATTAGCTTGATTTTTAGGACCATGCCTTAAAATGAGTTGGCAAAACAGATTAACGACATGGATATAAATATACATTGAGGTGGGCCCCATAGTTAGGGCCTCATCCACTAGCGGTCCACCTAAGATCTTGATTTGCCTCATTTTTGGACCATGCCATAAAATGAGTTGGTAAAATGGATGGACAACATGGATATATAATACATACATTGAGGTGGGCCCCACGTATATGGCCCTAAAATAGTGCCTGGGGCATATATTAAGGCAAAATTAATTAATTAATTACATTATGGGACCATTGTTACAAAGTCACGATCCAAAAATAAATTATTTGATTGATTTTCACCGTTAATTTGCAGACTTGTTTTTTGAAATAGGACCATTCGATATGTTTCATTCTTCACTGTCTAATAAATGTCCACCAATCCATTAGTGGGATAAGTGCCAAAAGATTGCATTAATTTGAGGCTGATTTGGGCCATCAAATGGTCCCCTAAATTAGTCCCAAATCAATAACACTATTTACCCAAATTTGATTTTAATTTTTCTTAAGATCTATGGGTATATAATACACCAATACTATAAATAATAGTAAAATCTGCAAATATGAGATGTTTTGGTATTATATATATATATATATATATATTATATATATATATATATATATATATATAAGGTTTGCAGTCAATTCTAGGTTGTCAGGCTCATAAATCCATCAGACAGCTCGATATAGCATGTTCACCAAAGATTGGACTATTACACTACCATAAACATGTTCAATTTTATAAATGAATAGATATTTGGAATATTTATAAATTTTTGATTTTTCTAGATTTTTTTTAGCAAAAAATAAAAAATTGACCGATACATGGATGTATTGCCCATTACACCGATTTAGCATATTCTTAACGGTGGGCACCTTTACCGCTACGGAACACCTTGCCACCAGCATAATCCAACATCTATGACCTAGTTGCTCTAAGTTCCTTCCAACCCTTGGTCACCTAATCCACATCTATGACCTCGATGCAAGATCTGACAATTGCAAATGCCTTCGTGTACCAAAGCTCGAGTGGCATGTCCCAAACACATCCTCCCATCCAAACTTTGACTTATCAACTCATTTGCAGATGGAAATGGCCGGACCATCCTTAAACAAACCATTAGTGAAGTTTATGCTCTCAACATTTTAAGTCTATTGTAGGGAGATAAATACCTTTAAATTACTCAGGTGACGAAGGATTCTATCCTCTTCCCCCAACTCGCAATAGTCAACGAGCAAGGCCCCCAAGTCGGGAAGTGAGGCTCCCTCCTTTAATGTCACCACCAAAGACCACTGCATCGCCTTCCATGCGTTTTCCAGCACCAGTAGACAAACCTTTACCTACGGATCCGCTAACGTCATCTCCTTCCGAATCCAGTTGCCATCTTCTGAGGTCGAGGCAATTGGGCTTCCATTGATATTCGTGGACTCTCCTTGCTTAGTTGGCTGGTTTGGCATGGTCGCCACTGCAACATCCCCGTAAAAAGCAATCCCCTCGACCCCAGCCTTCCCCACACTACCCTTAATTGTCCTTACTTCCTTTGTCACCACCTCTTTACTTGTTGTGTTCCCTCTCTTCCCCTGCTCTTTTTCTTTTTATTACAAAACTGATTAACCACCTCGGGCCCTTTGCACAACGATCTCTCTACCTTCGAACCTCTTCCCTTTGGGACCTTTAATCATCTGCTTCACCTCCTCCAGTCTCTCCATTGGATGAAAGCAAACCCTTGGATTATTGTCGAACCCCGTATCCTTGGAATCGCCATCTCCCTCACCATCCCAAACTTTCTAACACCCAAGAGAAATTCACCATCAATCACTCCTTCAGGAATTCTCCACGAAGAGGGGGGACCTCTAGTAAGAACTCCTTCCCTCCAACCCACACAACCTCCTCCCTTACTAATCCTGGGGCCACTCCTTTGTCTTCTCCACCTTGCTCCAACCCGCATTTGTATTGACCTCACCACCATTAGGCTTGGGCGTAGGAGATCTTCCATCTTCAAAGTTATGGTTGGACATTCTGTACTTTATCAACATTAGGCTCTTTCTACTGGGAATGCTCCTACTTCGAGATCTTGCTCCAATCAACGACAAACTCTGCATCCGAGTTCCATCTCGATCGCAGCTCTTGATGTGACCGCGACTTCAGCCTCAATAACTATTACCTCTGTGGCACCAACTTTTATTGCGACCATAACTTCTCTCGCGTGCTCATTGGTCTTGCTCTATCTCTCACACCATGATTTGTTACTGCTAACCATCCGATTCTTGTTTTAAAAAAAAAAAAAAAAAAAAAACTTGTAAAAAATTAAAAGAATTGTTTCTTTTGGAAGAGATAAATCCCTTTTTCTAAAGAAAGGGTGATGAGGACATCACGTCATGTACGCCCTTACATGCGTATTACATGCGTATCAGAGGAGGAGACGGGTTGCACCGATTTCCCTGTTGGATAGGCGAGTACCTGTAATCGTGCTGAAGACCCCATGTGCATGTGCGAGCATCTGGAAGACCCAACACTGGGAAGATGCACATGTTTTGCTTATGGAGTGATCCAAACCATTGGATCGGAGGGACGCAACGATCGGACATTGGATCGCATGGATTACATGATCGGGCCATTGATCATTGATCGTCCACATCAGTTTTAGAATTTATCATCTTTTAGGATTAATTTTTTATTATTTTATATTTGGACACATTATGAGTGTTTTGGTTGATTTTATTTAGACTAGGGCTATTTTCATTAAGATTCACAAGACAAATGGATTATTGTAATTTTTGAAACTTCTTAGATTTGTAAAAAGAGGCGGGGCGTGTGACCTCTCTCTCATTGGATTTTGGTGATAAAAAAAAAAATAATAATAATAAAAATAAAAAATAAATAAATACAGAAGAAGAAGAAGAAGAAGTAGAGAAAAGCTCTTGCTTTCTTCTTCCATCTTCACGCGATTTGAAAATACTTCCATGCGATTTGGAAGGAAGATTGGTGCGAGGTCTCCATCTATCTCCACGCCATCTTCTTTTTTCTCCTCCATCCAGGTATTTTCTTCAGGTTCTTCATTATCTCCATCCTAGATCTTCGTTTTCTTCCAAACCCTACTTTCCCATACCCATCCACAATCCAAACCCTAACTGACCTAAACCCATCCTCCCACACCACATGCGTGACCGTACAACTACACATGTGAATCTCACCTGCTCCTTTTGGTTTCCCACCATCATTGTATCAAAACCCCTTTCTTCCATCCCCGAAACCCTAACCCTAAACCTAAAACTCCTTATCTTCCTACTTTACCAAATTACCCAAACCCTAATTTTCACCCTAGGTTGTATTAAGTTTCCTATTTTGAAATAGACTATACCCTATGCTAATTGGATGTCTCTACATCCATTAGATCCTAGTTTCTTTTTATTTAATGATCTTGTGTTACGATATTGGTAGCTTGGGCTAGGATTATGCATATTTTTTTTTTGATTTTCATGATATTTGTAATGATTATAGCAATGTTTGTGTTTTTTTTTGTTAAATATCTTAATTTGGCTATTTGATCTCATATGTTACTTAGTTCATGCATCAGTTCTACATCAAAGAACTTCCTATTTTTCTCTGTTATGTCAATACATGTTGCTATTTTTTTTTTTAGTTTGTGATATATTAATGACTCAAATCTTGTGAAGACTCAACCAAATCTTTGAGTCGGTGTATTTTGTCTGGAAATCAAGTCGAGTTTGGTTTTGAGGTTTATGAGTTGTTGTATTGTCAGAATTTCTTTAGCATTTGAGGGGATGTTATATCTTCATTACATGTTACATGGTTTGGCAAAAGATTCATGCAAAAAATTTGAATTTGGTTAGCATTTTTTATTCAATCGTAATAAGTTATTGCCCTATTGGAGAAAGAAAAAAGTTGCCTTGTGATGAAAACCTCATCTTCCACCAAGAACAACATCCTCACTTTGGAAAATGTTTTAAAATATACAGGCGTTTAAGAACTGAATTTCATGATAATTCCACTTTATCTACTGTGATGAAATGCGAGACTTCTATTAATCCAGTCTCATCTGTGAAACTGACATTCCGTCGAATGCTTGTGCCGTTTAACCCAAGGTTTCAATAACAGTAACAATGGCAGTAATTGGCAATATGGCCGTTACAGTACGGGCTGTAACGGCCATGACGGCTCCTTTTTGTTATAGCTCCATATTGTGTAATGGCTCCCACCATTACGGCTATTGCATAACTGTTTTTCAATACATGTCAGTTGATGGGACATTAGTGTGCAAACTGCTAATTACTCTATACGGACCATGAGCTGGTAAACGTAAACTCCATTTACAATGGTTAGGGAGAATACATGATATAGTTGTTTCCACCTTTTAAGCTTCTTTATATGGAACTAAATCAACTAACTATAACTGTTTGATTCTGGATAGTTTATGCTGTCCATTCACGTAGAATGTAGGTCCACATCATGTGGTTGCAATTATTCCATAGTTTACACTTTTCATCCTTACGTATGTTATGCTTTATATTTCAGGATATAATTCGGCAAGGTTTTAGGGAGGAATGCTATTCAAAGGTGATACCGCGTACTACATTTTCTAGCCCACATTCCGGTACATATCTTTTGAACACATGACTGCTAGTCATTTCATCAAGTTTTATGCTATTTTGTTATTGTTTCTTGAACCAAGACGGATGATGGGATCTTACAAATCATTTTGCTTTCAATAATTTAGCGTCATTAGGAAATGCAGGACGAACATTGAATTGAATTGTCCATTTGGTCTGCCTGATACAGATAAGTATGACAAGTGATCCTTGTTTCTTAGGTAAAGCTATTGTTATTTTTAAGTCAAGAGAAGCAGCGGAGACGGCACTTAGGAAGTTAGAGAGAGAATGCCTGATGCTACCAAATGGAAGGTGTGTCGACCTTATTTGTTACATTCTATTATTGTAACAATATAGGTTCTAATTTTAATGTGATAAAACATTTTGATAGGTATACTTTGGCGAAGGCTCATATAGAATTTCTCATTTACTCTGTATAGAAATTGATATTTACATCCACCGTTTTGATAGGCATACCCTTTCTGTACTCTACGCAATACATTAGCACAATTGTATGTTCAATATGGACTGTTGACCAGCCTTTTGAAACCATCTACTCTCTTCTTCTTCTGCACCTTTAAAAAAATTTATACACATTGTCTGTGTGATGACTGGACCACATTTATTTTTAACATGGCATGTACAATGATAGGGCCCACCAGATGAGCATCGTATTTTCTGGCAGAGGTCCATGATCTGGACAGTTCAATTGGTGGGTACATAGTGGATCAGCAAAAGTAGACCAATTTCACTGATTGGAGGAGCCTAATCTACCATGTGTCACCAAAAAACTGATGGTCAGAAAATATTGGCAAGGGTCGGCATTAAATGTGAATAGGGTTCAACAATTAGACATGTAAATTTGGCCCAGGCATGTTCATGCCAGGACCCACCTGATGAATATCTCAGATCTTGTGAAGGCGCTGTGCTGATTCTCTTTGCAAGCATGCCTTCACATCCTTCTCATTTTTCTCTAGTCTTGACATGCATGTGCCAAATTTTAGGCGGTTCATCAGTCGGATGTGCACATTTGAAATGAGGACAATCCAGCATTTGGTGGGTCATGTATGCACACAGAGGAGACAGTGATCATATGTTGCCGCCAACATGTTAAGTTACCATGTTGGCACCGCATATGGGGCCCGGAATGTCGTGTTTATGACATCCCCTCCTGAAAATCATTGTCCCAAAAATCAAGTCAATCCAATCATGACGTACCCGCCCTTGCTCCCATTTGTTCAAGTAAGTCTAAGTTCAATTCTTCAATTGTGCTACAGTGAAATGTATTGCATAAGCTTTGGGAGCATAACTTTCTGGACAGCTAGCTCCCACTTCTCACAATAATATGATGGATCATTTATAATACTCCAATCCTCTAAATTCCTCAGGGTACTCATGTTGCATATGGCACACCATTGGTATTTACTGAGATCCATACCGATATAGCTTGGCCATATCTGAATATTTTATTTAAAAAAAAAAAAAAAAAAACTTTCAAGTAAAATAAAATCATAAAACTGAAGTTGAATAGCTTGTCGTGATTGGGATACCTGTGCCATAACTGTGTCTGAACTTTGGGAAGTGGGAATCTGTATCCTCATTCCTTGTCTACGTATCTGGTTGCTATAGGTTGTGATCATCTACAACCAATATGTGAAATTATAGTCATTCTGCTGTCAGCATCTTGGTTGTGTATGATGGTTTAATTTTGATGTCGAAAATTCAACCTTGCGGTTACATCCTAAACCATTGGGCTCATCTTGAATTTTGCAGCAATTGATGGTTTGCTACTTCTTCATCTTTTTTTCTTTCTTTTTTTTTTTCCCTTAAAGAAGCCATGAGATGGCCAACTAATGTAACCTAGATTGTGTTAAAGGCCTTGCACAAAGTTGGAAGGACATGCTCGTTGCTGGTTTTGGTAGGATTAAGAAAAACATCGCCTTCATTAGGTTAACTGTCACTTTGAAGATTCTTTTAATTGAAGTAGGTGGAAGGCCTATAATGATAGTGATGGCTGTAATGGCCTCCATTGTTACAGCCCCATAATGGTCATTAAGGCTTTTTTATTTTTTATTTTTCTGAAATAATACAGCATGTTTCGGCCTTGTAACGGACCGTTACAGGCTCTCTTTTTTTTTTTCGTAACAGCCATCACAGTCCCGTAATGCATAACAGTTATCACCGTTATCATTAAGGCCATTACGTAACTGCTTTGGAATGCCTTGGTGGAAGGTTTTTTTTTTTTTTAAGGTTATGTAGTGATAAAGTACCAATCCTTGGTGGCTTCTTAATCTCCATCTCTAGCAGTGCTATAAGCCATTTATCATGGATATTATGGCAGTCGTACATGGGTTTTTATGCACAAGATGTATGCATGCCTTCTTTGATACCCTAATCCTTAGAAATTGGACTAGCAACATCTAAGAATGTATGGGAGTCTGAAGGAAAATGGGAGAAATGAAGGATGTAGAAGAAACAAAATGGAAAGAGGGAAGTTGAGGATGTATTTCCATATGGAGGACCGGAGAAAAAAGAATACCACCATGAAATTTTCTAACCGACATATGTTTTATATTTCTAAAATAATAGTGAATTTGGGAATTGATGCTGTCACCAACCCTGATTGATTTGCAAACCCATTTTCCATCTTGGGTATTCAAGTAGTACTACTATAGGTTGGGAATAGATTATAGCTCCCTAAAATATAATAACCCAAAATGGAAAATTGGCATATGCAAATCAATCAGGATGCGTGTAAATAGTAGCTCCCTATACTTTATATTATGTTCTACTGTGTTACCATATCATGCATTGCAAACTCTATAAATTGATAGTTTAGTATAATGCGCTACCTTTGCCATTGTTTTCAATAAAATTACATGTTTTTTCCCTTTCTTGAATAATGATAGATGAATATCTGCTCTGTGTGGTTCATATCGTGAAATTATGAAATCCTTTCAATTACCTTGTGCATAAAATGGACAGGGAGGTTTCATGGTAGTGTTGCTTAGAAGTGACATATCTTTGGTTAAAACATGGTTGAAATGATCTCTACTGGGTGGCTTTGTTTTATCTGCAGACCTCTTGTTGGTAGCAGAGGAACTCCAAGGGTGCCAGGAAAACTGCAAACATTTCCTGGCCACCTGTCTATTGACAAAGTTAAACTCCGAATGCCGCCAAGGGAAATGGTGAAGATGCAACTTTCTTTTTTAATCATTTCTAGCTTATCTGTGGCCAGGGAGATGCTAGGGAGGATGGCCTCTTCAACCCCATCACATGGTGATCATGGTGCTGACCTAGAAGTCCCCACCCCACTGTAGGTGGGCTGCCATGAAGAATCTCACTGGTCAGAACTCATTGCCATCCATATAAAGGTGATTCAGAAATAATGCTCCAGATTTCAGCACATTTTATGGATGAGGGACATCTATAACCAATGGGATTATTGCCATTGTGGCCCTCCATGATGGGTCCTCCTAGATGAACGGTCTGGATCACCACCTGGTGGGGCAGCAGGGACAAGCTTCTTTAACGATCTTCCTATAGTGCAGTCCAGAATCCCAGCATTTTGTCATCTATCAATCATGTTCATAATATTTCTTAACTTACGTTCCCCTTTTTTGTCTTCCAGCAAAAAGCAGTGTCGACATCACACTGTTCTCAGCCCAACACGATTGAATATGAGATGGCGATGGGATGGAAGCTAATGCAAACTAGATCAGAAATGTGGTGGAAAGAGTTATATAAGGTCCTTAAGGCTGAATTTGGATACTCAATCGAAATGGATTTTGGTTGCACCAAATATCATGAAAATTTGGACCAAATTAGACTGGTTAATCATGAAATTTCATGATGTTTGGTGCAACCAATGCACCCTAAATGGAAATGATCAAAGTGATGGCCTTGATCTTCAATCAACCTTTGATGGGACCAATCTTGGTCTCCCATTGGACGATCAAATTGTCCGGCATCAGTGGGGCTAACTGTTGAAATAGCATTTCAGATCATCAAGTCCAACTTGAAGCACCGGGGTTTGCAATTTAGTGCAGGCCATCATTACAGATTAAAATGACCCTCTTTTTTCTTTTTCTTTTTTTCTTTTTTAAAGTATTGCAGTTCAGTTCAACAGGGAAATGAAGCCCAAGTGAAATCCTTGTTCTCTCTGTTTTTTTTAAATTAACAGCAACTCCTGACGGTGTTATGCTATCATGGCTAGTATTTCCTGCTCCTTTTGTTGTTGCCATTGAAATGAGTTTGCCCTTTTTGTAGCAACAAGGGGTGGAATTGGAAGAACTTAAAATGCAGCTGAAGACCAAATAAGCAGTGACAGCAAGCGTCAGCTCCTTTTGTCAAGCCACATGGCTTCTCATTGTTCTCAAGATAGAAGGTATGTATCATGGCCTGGGGCTTTCAGTTCATACAAGTTGGGTCATAGTCTGATGATCCAGTCCATCTATCTGATAAGGCAGATGCTCAGATGGACCATGCCATAAAGATCTCCTAGATTGGATGTTCTTCTTGGCTTTTTGTCTATTGAACATGAACGGTTGCTATATTCTTTATTCGCTATACCAACAAGCAATTCCATCTGGGGCTTTGCCATCCACAATGGGGCCCATCAGATCAGCTGTTTGGGTCACCAAACCTGTCTTGTACAAACTTGATACCTGAAGACAAAAGATCATTTAACACATGATCTATTATTCTCTTGACGTTTCAAAAAAAAAAAAAAAATCTATTATTCTCTTGATTTCTGTTGACAGTTGCTCTAGTATATGTACCCAGCCATGTTTTCAGAGTATCATCTCATACAAGATTTATAGTATAACATGACACTGCCTTTCTATTCTGAATAGGTTTTCAAAGGAAGCTAAAGAGAGATACATTTCACCACTAGTTTTTTGCCACTGATGTCAGTCTACCTTCAACTCTTCAGATTTAAATACAGAAGACTCACATGGAATAGGCACACTGACCTGCACCTAACATTGATTGCCATGGGATGACTTTGAAATCCATCTCTATGCTTCCTGCCCAAGTTTTGTACTTGTCCTGATGGGGAAGCTGTGCTATTTTTTTCACCATGCATAGCTTGTATTGCAAAATCTTTGAGAATTCTAGAAATTGAAATATGTATCAATTGGGTCTGTAATGTGTTCATTCCATATGTAAATTTGATCTGTCTACAGCCAATTTGGTTTTTGTTGAGATGATACATCACAAGAGAAAATTATACTGATGGGTGTAACAAACAAGCTCCACATCAGAATGTCATATGCAGGGCTGCCATCTTAGCAAACTTATTTCTAGTTTTCTTTAGTTACAAAACACTCGAACCTCAATGCAGCATACAATCATTATGGGTGTGTTTTTTCTTTTGATAATTCTCCAGAAGTAAACGCAAATAGTGATGCAGGCTCACAGCCACCTAGGCCCACTTTAAGGCCCAACAATAAGTAGGCTCACTGCCTATCATAGGGCCTAACCTGTGCAGATTTATTTATAGATTTGGGAGTTTGAATCAAATATTGTAATTTGCTATTTTTTTTGTAAGATATGGGGTTGATTTAATTATGTGACTGAAGATATGGGGCTGATTTAGAGATGTAATTAGGATTATCTATATTTACTTTTACTATTTTAGGCTTTTACTGTCTTAGGTATAGATTAGATTGATTTGAAATCAGTGTCTCAGTTGAGGGAATTCTTCACTTAAAGAGTCTATAAAAGGGAGATGTAGAAAGTGGTTAGTTTCAAAATTTTCAATGTGTGAGTTATTTTCCAAAGCATTGTAAGAATAAGTTGATATCGATAAAACTATTGCTCCCCCTCTTCTCAAATATTCTTGTCTACTTCTTTGGAATACAGTGTTGATATATCATTGATTGGATGAACAGCTCCTAAAAAATTTACAGGTGCTTTGATTGATGCTAGCTAATTCATGTTATTTAAACTCCGACTGCTGACTGCTGGTATGAGAATTCCTATTTGGATTGGTGAAGTCGGATTTGCTGAAGATGATGATGTGGTGAGTGTGATGGTGCATGAGCATGTATCTTACGAATAAAACCATCCAAATTGCAAGGCCCACTGCAGATGCATCATAAACCAATTACATGGAATGAAAGTCCTAATGGGTCCTGAAATTTTGTGGGAAGTTAAAATTAACAGTAGTCAATGGTCCAAGTTCAACAAACAAATGTCCAGCAATCAAAAGTTACCTTAGTCTAGTCAAATCTGATTTTGGGTTATGACCTATCTGAAGTGGGCCCCATGGTTTTGAGGGTTTAGCTTGAATGACATGTATCCCACGTGCACAATTTCTCAGTGGCCTGAAATCTGACCCTTTTGGTAATATCAGTTGAGGAACATGCATGTCTTAAATGTGGAAATAGCTACTCTCTCTCTCTCTCTCTCTTAAATACAAGTTGCCTGGACCAAACCGATTTTTGAGGCAATGCACGTATAATGTGGGGCCCACCGGCGGAGAGGTCCATGATCAGACGGTTCATTCGGTTAGTAAATCGTAGATCGGCAAAAGTAGATAAATTTTACTTATTGGAGGAGCTTTAAAAAAAAAAAAAAAAAAAAAAAAGAGCCTGATGGTCATGAATATCGTGGACGTTTTACAGGTCCTGCGATGATCCTCTTTTCATGAATGTCCTTCACCAGATCTTAGAAAGTTCATCTGGTGAATCTGCGGATGTGATTGGCCCCAAAATGGGGCCGGCCAGCATCTGGCGGGCCATGTGTGCAGATAGATGGACGATTGAAAATAAGTGATTTTGACATTTCCCTCAGAGACGGTGGTGATTCCATCGTTAGCCTTGGCTGGCCATAGATACACATCGGATTAGAAATTCGATGGGGGGTATGTGTGGAAGCTTGGAAGATGAGAGAGATGCGGCACCTGCTGGAGCTTGGAAAATGAGAAAATGAGAAAGGAAAGGAGGGTAATTGAGTTTTTATATATATATGAGTCATGCTCCCTGCGCACCTAGCACGTGCGCACCTTTGCACACGTGCCATGGGTGTCTAATCTGAACGGTCCATGTGATGCGGAATCCCATGAAACCCCATGTGACAAAATTTCACCCCGATCTAAAATTCTGGTGGGCTATAGCAAAGAGAAATGCAAATCAAGGGAGGAAACTGTTTTCATTTTTCATGGCCTATTAAAGTTTTAAATCAAAGTAAAACTTGGGCCTGGGGGGTTTCACAAGGTGCTGCTTCACATGAACAGTTCAGATATTGGATCCCCATCACGTATGATGGGTTCTCAAAAAAGTTGGTACGTAGTACATACGAACTGGTTCGCAGGTGAGCATTTCCGTGTGTATATATATAAATTAATCTTTGCAAACTTTAATGGGCCGACCAGGCTGATCCATTAGGGCTGAAAGTCAGGCAGGTTGGGTCGGGTTGGTGCTCAATCCTAGCCCAACTCAAATGTTCCTATAGCTCAACCCTAATCCAATCGAGCCCAACCTTGGGTTGAGACTTAACCCAATCGGGGTTGGTCAGGTGGATATATGTTAATATTTTCATTATTACATTAGTCTATTATAGTTTGATGGAGTATTATTTTTTGTACCTATAATTTTATTAATTATATATATGTAGTTATTCAGCATAAAGAACTTTTTTTTAAAAAAACAAACAAGCTAAAATATAGGACAACTCCATGTTGTGTAGCATGCAATCTATTTGGGAGAGAGAAATCAATTATCGGAAATGACGTGGACCAATGAGACTTGACGGCACTGGAATTTCCCGTGACTTCAACATAGACGATCCGCGCTCAATTATAATTACATGTAACTTATACATCGATCGGGTTCAAGTTGGGTCGGGCAACCCGAGCCCGACCAAGTTTTATCGGGTTGGTATATTTGTATAGCCCAAGCTTAAGACCAAACCCGATACATCCTACCCGAGCCCAACCCATGTTGGGTCGGTCACAGGTCAGTTGGGTTGAACTCGCCCAACTTTCAGCCCTAATATACATAGTCCAAGATGGCCTGATTAAGAAGCATGCTAATTTAAAACCCAAGCCTGGCCCTTGAGTTGATACTCCAAACCCAAGCTTAGCCCATGGTGGGTCATGTCCGAAAGCTTGCCATTGACAGTCCTGAGCATGATTATAGGATTGGCCTTATATGTTAGCCCTGGAACATGTTGCCCCGCACTGATGAATAACCTGGACGTCGAGCACACTTGGTTCAATTAGTGTTGCCACCTCCACCACATGGGCCTAGTGTGGTTCCATTCCGACTATTCATTTAGTGGTTATCATCAATGAGCCGCATCTGAATAATTGCATTGATTGGATAATTCTAGTAGTCTTGATTAGAGCATGTGAATGTCGCGAAGATCGCGCACGCGCTCTTTTTCACACTTTAAATTACTTTGGTTTAAGCCAAATGGGGGATGATATTAGGTTAGGTCGTTAATGTGTTTAGACGGGATCACCACTAGCCAAATGAACTTCAGAATTTATGGTTGGCTAGAAACTGTAAAATCACTCGTGAGTTGGGGAGATCACTTGATTTATATTCTCACGCAATTCATGTGGTTGATATGCACTATGAATTTTGGGTAAGGGCCTCATTTATGTAAAAGCGAGGGGTTAGAAACTCTTTTCTATCTGTACGATGTGCGGTATCTATTTTACGAGATTTTATAATTTTGGGGGATTCAATAAAATTTTAGCGTGACTACTTTAAGCTATATTTCGCAGGATATTAGGACCCCAAGTAGGCAAGGTAAAAAGATAAGAAGAGAGTAAGAGATAAAGAAGTGCATGTGTGTGAATACCGCAAGTGTCCTTGGAATCTGTGGAGAGGAGTATAGATTAATTCGAGATATGAGAAGGAAAATGAGAAACTAGACACCCTTTTTTTTACAAATGGATGGTCAGATGTCCTTAATTCTAACCCTACTATTTGACTTCAATAGCTTCTTTTAATTTGACTATTTGTGCTTTAAGTTCGTCAAACAACATAGTTAGGTTTCTTTGGAACTTAGTGAGGGCCAAAGTGGATTCAGGCATGTGCAATTC
The DNA here is from genome assembly GCA_021015155.1 of Magnolia officinalis. Classification (NCBI taxonomy): domain Eukaryota; kingdom Viridiplantae; phylum Streptophyta; class Magnoliopsida; order Magnoliales; family Magnoliaceae; genus Magnolia; species Magnolia officinalis. Next base: position 99,060,995 of record JAJHSJ010000002.1, read on the forward strand.
CTACTTGATGGCAGCACACTAGCATTGGCTTGCCTTGACCCGTACCTTGGTTGGCCTCAAACGACCTTCGAAGCCATCTAATCCTCTCATTTTCTAGCCACTGCCCCCCAAAATGGCTCATTGTTGTGGTCCTTATATAGGCCTTCAACCGGCCCTTTATGGGTTGGTTGTAAGTCTATTGGTTTGTTGTCTACACCTTAGGTTTTCTTTGGTGGAGAAGATGATAGACTGAGTGAAGTTCTCTCTAATCACCTAATGGGCCTCATAAAGCTATGAGTATTTTGAATAAGAAAATAAGATAGCGGCAGTCTTTAACAAGCAAGAAATAAGCTTGTTCTTCCTATACTAGATAGGTTCCAACAAGCAAGCTTAACTAGGATAGCATTGTCCTAGATAGACAAGACCCAAACAGGCCTACCTAGACAAGCTAGCCCGGCTTGAACTTTTGATACTACTACTAGTAAATGGGCCTTTAAATTTATGACTTAGTCTTGCTCTTTATATTTGTCTCGTTCTTATAAATAATGTTAGACTTTGTGAAGCTCGTTAGGCCGTTATTGACATGTGTGGAATATTCATAGGATTATAATAAACTTTTTTTAAAAATATTTTAAGTTTATATGTATGGATGTAATTGCTTCGTGATAATGCATGAACATAAATATTTAGAATAGCTTTCACGATGATATGTAGCCAACATTCGTCGATTAAATGTTTGGTCCGCTTCTCACAAGGCATAATCGGAGTGATGCACATTAGGATGCATGTATATATGAGATGTACCTTCGCCTTTTTTATGAGATGATCAAAATGAGATCTGATATATATCGACATAGCCAGTTCCATACCTAGCCAAATCATGTATGATGCAGTGGGGATAGATCATTAGTTGATCAGATAGATCTTATATGGTGATTGCGTACACGACTAATAACTAGTCATTTACTATGTGTGATTGAGCCACGAGTGTTGCAAGAACAATTACCTACATGTAATGGATTGATTCCAGTTCAATCAGTATGTAAGTTTTCTAGTCTTGTAAGCGAGTCGTGTCCTTGTTGCTTTATGCTATATGGAATGGATATGATAGAGTGATGCTAATTTGTTATGCACTCTTGAGACGATGCATATAGATTTGGCTGAGTCAGAAGCATGTTAAGAGAGTGAGAGTCGTTAAATTAAAATTCGATCCTAAAGATTGGTTAAAGAAAGATCATATATGACAAAGATGATGCACAAGAGACTTATCTAAGGTACCAGATTGAATTGACTGTTAGAATTTATTGCGAACTATTTGTGAGAAAATATTATATATTATTATATTAATTTTTCAATGGATTTTTTATCGATCTAACTTGTGAAGATAAAAATATGTTTGATCTCATAAGTAGATAAATAACATCACGATCAGAGCATTGGAACATGTGTGCATGCACAAATGAAATCGCTTGTGCCCGACTGACTCCGATCAGACCAACAATCTTTGACAAGTGGTTGGATAAGACAATTTTTTCTGATCGATTTCTGACTTTGGTACGATGTCATTTCTTAGGGAGGATTTTAGTATTAGAGCCTCACACTGAATCTATTTGATTAGAGGGTTTCGATGGAGTTTTTTCCAAGTAGGTGAGAGCCTCGTTACCTTCGTAACTTCAAGAGATGTTAGAGTTGGTTTCCAATTGAAATTTCTCTAACATGGAAGTTCATAAATATATGTACAGACTTTGGTTTGAGAGATTTTTCTCTCATCTCCAGTCGTAACCCTAGAGAAATATTGTCCCTCCTAGAAATATTAGTCCACAAAGTGTATATCATTTTTTAAAGATTTTTTTTTTTTTTTTTCTACGCACACCATCACTCTTTCACCCTCGCACCACAAGAGGTGCTCGAACCTATGACCTCGTGTTAAAACTCTTGTAAGTCTACCACTTAGGTAACTTGCATTCTTTTTTACATTTTTATATTATTTTAATTTTTCTTTTTTCATTTCTAATCCTTAATCAATCCTAAGCAATAACTTTTTGGACCTCAAGCATCCACACCAGTGAATTTTCTTATATAATTAATTATTCCCTCTAAATACTTCAAAACTTGTTGTCTCTCATTTCAAATTCAGTCCCATTTCTTTCTTCACCTATTAATTCCACTCGTCTTTCATAGTTTGACATAAACATTCGTAATCATTACCTGTATAGATATTCAAAATGAAAAATGATTCTTTTCCTTGAGTAGATTTACCAATATGGCCCCCTCTTGTATGGAGATTAAGAAATCTAAATATGCCAAAAATATCATAACAAGGTAATTTGTACCTTGGCATTGGGTTAAGAAATGAAATACATCCATAGAGCACATCTAACTTAAAGAAATTCAAAGAGAGTTGCAAAGGGTAGACTTTTGGGGCATGGTCCATTAAGTAGGATGCATCATAACAACGGTCTAGATTACTAAGATCATGTACCCGATTTGTCAAATTGAAAAGCGACATACAACACAACGCCTCTTACTACATACATCCTACAAAATTCCTCTTTAGTAGCTTGTTCTCCGCGTAAGTGGATTACGTACTGAATAAATTCTGTGGGACTCAACATGATGTATGTGTCTGATTTACTCCATCCATCCATTTTAACAGCTCATTTTAGGCTTCAACCCATAATTGAAACATATCCCAACCTCAAGTACACCACACCAAAGGATATAGTGGGATCTGAGTGCTTGATGTTGAAAACTTCTTCGAGCAGACAAAAGTTTTAGATCAACCTCATATTTGTGTTTTCCCTTCATCCATTTTTGTTCGACCTTATGAACAAGTTACATGACAAATAACATCACTGTAGCCCTAAGAAGGTTTCAACGGTGGACCTCATTATCCCTGCCTTAAAATGATCTAGAAAATCGGATTGATTACATGATAAGACACATACATCCCATCCACAGTGGCCCCACAAAGTTTACTAGGGTATTGAGTCAATCGGCAATCTGCTTATGTGGAGCCCACCTTTATGATGTGTTATATATCTATGCTGTTCATCTGCTTTTTCAGTCCATTTTTAGGATGTGCTCCTAAAACATAATCAGATCTGAATCTCAAGTGGACCACACGAAACAATGGTGATTGAAGGCTCACCATTAAAAACTTCCCAGGGAACCCATTGATAAGGTCAACTAGACCTAGATGAAGGGAAATAGAAATATCAGCATGATCCAAAACTTTTGTAACCTAGTAAAAGTTTTTAATGGCCATTCTTTTTTGTTAGCATGTTAGTACACCCCACTGTCAGTTTACACTTCACTGTTAGCCACCCCCACTAGGGATCGATACCAAGACCTCGGTGTTGAAACGAGGTATCTTTCACTTAGTCTACCACTTGAGCTATGGATCAGGGTGTGGTCCACTGAAAATTTGATCTACTTAAGGTTTGTAATAACATCTTAAAATGAGCTAAAAAAATGGATGGATCGCATAGACATACAACACATTCATCAGGTTTGGTGGCCCAACTATGATGTAGGTGTTATATCTAGTATCCATCATTTCAAGGCATGAGCCAAAAAAATGAGGCACGCACATAGTTGAAACCTTTGTAGAGTGTACCATGATATTTATTTGTCATCTAACATGTTCCCAGGTCACATAAACGTGGATGATAGGAAAACACAAATATCAGCTTGATTCAAAACTTCTGTCTCCCAAGAAGTTTTCAGAGGTAGACGTTTAATCCCCACCTATTTCTATGGTGTGGTCTACTTGAGCTTTGGATCTGCCTCATTTTTGGGCTGATGGCCTAAAATGATGTCCCAAAGTGGATAGATGATGGTATGTAATACATACATCATAGCTTGGTGACATCAACACACCACGGAGGTCCATCGTGAGCGGACATCTAAAAATCCTAGTCCCCTCCGCAGCACATCACCTAAAGACTAGAGCAAATTTGGTGAGAGCTGGTCTCACCCAAGACAACCCTTGTTGTGGGGTTACCATGGGGCCCACCTTGATTATATTTTATGTATCCACACCGTCCGTCCGTTTTTCCATTTCATTTTTTGTTATTATCCCGAAAATGAAGTAGATCCAATATCAGGTGGATCATAGCTTAAGAAACCATGGTGATTGACCATCCTACCAACTTTTTAGAGTGCACATTAATGTTTCCGTAGTGTTTATTTACCATCCAATCGGTTGATAAGGTCACATAAAACTGGATGAAGTGAAAAATAAATATTAGATTGATCCAAAACTTTTGTGGCTCATTAATGATCAATCACCACTGTTTCTTATGGTATGGTTCACATGATAATTGGATATGCTTCATTTTTTGGATAATGGCCCAAAATTATCTGGAAAAACGGATGGACGGCGTGGATACATAATACATACATTAGGGTGGGTCATGTTGTCTAATGTCTTAAATCTATTTGTAACAGAGTCTATCGATGTCATCGACAGACCACTCGATCCCATCGAGAAAATCCAAAAAAAAATCTAGTTGATTGTTGGACAGTTTTGGAGGTTTATACTCGATGGCATCGAAGGATCTTCGATGTTATTGACTGATCCTCGATGGTTATTGATGCCAATGAAGGACCCATCGAAGGCGCATGCATAATTGTGTAAGTGCGTGATTTGTTTCTTTTACGGTTGGGTAGTATATATACAAGGTGTAATCGGGATTAGGGATAGGATTTAGGGCTTTTTAAGTTGTTATAAAGGGTTCAAGGGCATGACTAGGGATTCAAATTAGATTCGAGGGTTGTCGAATCGATAAGATCATCTATCTTTTATAATATTGCTTTCATAGTGTATTACTTATCGCTTTGAGTCGTAGTTTTTTTCCCGCAAGGGTTTTTCCATGTAAAATTCAAATTGCCTCTTTATTGGGTTTGCTTGTGCGATTGTGATTACTTTGCTTGATTCTATTCTGTGTGCTTTCGTGAGTCGCAACAAGTGGTATCAGAGCAAACGTTGGAAAGCATATTAAATTTGAAAGTAATGTATCAATGACATCTAACATGAAGTTCGATGTGGAGAAGTATTCCAGTAAAAATAATTTTAAACTATAAAAATTCGATGTAGAGAAGTATTCCGGTAAAAATAATTTTGGAACTATGAAAAGTTAAGATGAATGACATCCTAGTTCAATAAAGATTGGAAGATGCACTCCTTGAAAAGTGACAAAAAATTATGAAAGAAGAAGAATGGAATGATGGGTATTTTTTGACCCATCTTTGACCGGTCGTGAGCCCTGCTCGACCGATCGTGGGCTGGTGTTCGACCAATCGTGGGTTCGAGTCGTGGTACAACTCAAAGTCCAGCGAATTCGGACTATTTTTCTCTGCGGTCTTCGACCAGTTGTAGGTGAGCTTCGACTAGTCGAAGGTGCGCTTCGACCAGTTGTAGGAGGGCTTCGACCAGTCGTAGGAGAGCTTCGACCAGTCGAAGGAGGCTAAGACCAGTCTTGGAATTTTCATGACTAGTCGTAGGTTACGCAGTTTGTTCCACAATTTTGCGCAAAACTGCGGATTTGAGTCCTTTCGCAACTGGGATGCGAAAGGAAAGTTTCCTAAACTATAAAAGGGGTTGCCTAGGGTTTTCTAGGTAATGCAAGAGGGTTTCCTAAAGCTTTACAAGAGATTTGCTAAAGGGTTTAGGGCTATTAAAAGGTGAGAGAGGAAGAGAGAGGAAGAAAGAGAGGAAGCTTATAGAAGGGAGGTTTTGCTCGTGGAGGTTATCTACTATGCAATCTATATCTCAGCGCTTCTATGTCCTCGTAATCGGTTAGATCTCTCCGTTTTCTTTATTTCTCTTATTATTTATCCACTCCTGCGTGAGTGAAGAAGGTTGTAACGTTCTGTTTTATAGTGGATTGTTGATCTGGACGAGGTCTCGTGGTTTTTACCTCTTTGAGGATTTTCCACGTAAAAATCTCTTGTGTGGTGTGTGATTGATGCATTGATTGTTTTCATTGCTTTATTATCCATAATTCTGGTTTGTTCTGGAGGGCTAGATCCTAAGGTTTTGTGCAAGGCCTCCCAACAAAGTGGTATCAAAGCCAGGTTCATTGAACGGGTATGATCGGTTTTTTGAATTATGGAAGGTGGCTCATCAAGGATGATCAGCCTCAATGGTTCTAATTGGACCATATGGAAGGCTAAGATGGAGGACTTGCTTTATTGCAAGGACCTATATTCTCCAATTTTAGGCATATAAGCAAAATCCAAGGATATGACTGATAATGATTGGAAGAAGATGGACCGAAAGGCGGTGGGGTTTATTAGACAATGGTTGGATGATTCTGTGTTCCACCATGTGTCTAAGGAAACCTCAACCGCTAGCCTATGGCTGAAATTACAAGGGCTGTATGAGAGGAAGATAGCCGGTAATAAGATTTTTTTGATAAGGCGACTTGTGAATCTCAAGTTCAAAGATGGTGGTTCTGTGGCCGAGCACATGAATGAGGTCAGTAATATAGTGAACCAACTCACCTCTATGAAGATGGTCCTGGATGATGAATTGCAGGCTTTACTATTTCTTAGTTCATTGCCTGATAGTTGGGAGACATTGGTGGTGTCTCTAAGTAACTCCGCGCCAGATGGAAAGATATCCATGGAACAGGTAACCAGTTGTCTCTTCAATGAGGAGACAAGGAGGAAGTCTTAGGGGTCTACTCAGCAAGAGGCTCTTGTGACACAGGAACGAGGGAGAAGAAAGAACAGGAAGGGCGGGAAGGCCCGAGATAAATCAAGAGGCAAGTCGATTAACAGGAAATATGTTGATTGCTGGAATTGTGGCAAGAAGGGCCACTACAAGCATGAATGTCGTGGTAAGAAGAACGACAAGAAAGGAAAATGGAAGGAAGATGAATCAGATTTTACTGCGGTCGCTTCAGATGGTGACATGGTAGTTATTCTTTCAGTAGATCATGATGTATGTCTCACGGCTACGAGTCAGGACACTGACTGGGTGATAGACTCGGGAGCTTCTTTTCATGCGACTCCACACAAGGACTCCTTCACAAGCTACAAGTCAGGTGACTATGGGACTGTGATGTCATCAAAAATTCTGGCGTATCAAAAATTGTGGGAGTTGGTGATATTTGTGTGAAGACCGATGTTGGCTGCACATTGGTTCTCAGGGATGTGAGGCATATCCCAGACCTTCGCCTCAACTTGATGTCAACAGGAAGGTTGAATGATGATGGTTATGAAAACCGGTTTGCTGGTGGGCGATGGAAGCTCATCAAGGGTTCGTTGATCATGGCCAGAGGGAAGAAGTGTTGCACCCTGTACAAGGCAAGTGTCAGTATGTGCAAGGGTGGGTTGAACGCAGCGGAAGATTCAGCTATTGACATGTGGCACAGGCGTCTAGGCCACATGAGTGAAAAAGGGCTTCAGGTACTAGTAAAGAAGCGGCTCCTTCCAGACGTGACAGGTACACCTCTCAAAACCTGTCTTGATTGTTTATCAGGGAAACAACATAAAGTTTCATTTGTTAAAACTGCTTCTCATGTTAATAAAGTGCATGCATTAGATTTGGTTTATTCTGATGTTTGTGGTCCTATGAGGACAAAAACCTTGGGTGGGGCATTGTATTTTGTTACTTTTATAGATGATGCATCTAGGAGGGTTTGGGCTTATGCTTTGAAATCCAAGGACGAGGTCTTTGGTGTGTTTAAATTGTTTCATGTTATGGTTGAGAAAGAGACAGGTAGATCATTGAAGTGCATCCGCACTGACAATGGTGGTGAATACATTGACGACTTTCATGAGTACTGCAAGTCCCTGGGTATACGGCATGAACAGACGGTTCCCAAGACCCCGCAGCATAATGGTGTAGCTGAGCGAATGAATCGCACCATTGTTAAGAGAATTAGATGCATGTTATCCCATGCGAAGTTGCCCAAGACGTTCTGGGGAGAAGCAATGCACACGGCGGTGTATTTGATAAACAGGTCTCCATCAGCCCCGTTGAATGGAGAAGTACCTGAGAAGGTGTGGACTGGACATGATCCATCGTACAGTCATCTCAGGGTGTTTGGATGCAGGGCATCCGTTCACGTACCAAAGGACGAGAGGTCCAAGCTCGATATGAAGATCAGGCAGTGTGTGTTCTTGGGGTACGGTGATGAAAAGTTTGGTTATAGGTTGTGGGATCCGACCGAGAGGAAGCTCGTCAGGAGCAGAGATGTGATTTTCTTTATTAATCAGTGTATAGAAGACATTGATAAGCCAGAGAAGAACCAGCCTAGTTCAGGTGAGCTAGAGGACATGGATCCTGTTACTCCTCCTGTGGTGCCTGATGACGAGGGAGTACAGCAAGGTGTAGAGGACGAGGGAGTTCCTTCTGAAGATGGACCAGGGGAGGAGCCCCCACTTGATCCACCTGTTGAGCCACAGGTGAGGAGGTCATCTAGGGACAGACAGCCGTCCAAGAGGTACTCACCAGATGAGTACATTATGCTGACTGATGGGGGAGAGCCAGAAGATTATTCTGAGGCCCTAGCCGACGAGCATAAGGGGGAGTGGTTGAAAGCTATGCAAGAGGAGATGGAATCCTTGCATAAGAACCACACCTATGATATGGTGAAAATGCCTAAGGGCAAGAAAGCTTTGAGCAACAAGTGGGTGTTCAGAAAGAAGGTTGAGCAGAAGAATTCACAGAGGTGGTTTAAGGCCAGACTTGTGGTGAAAGGTTTTGGTCAGAGGAAATGCATAGACTTCGAGGAAATATTCTCACCAGTGGTGAAGATGACATCCATACGGGTGTTGCTTGGGTTGGCGGCTAGCATGGATCTGGAGATAGAGCAGTTAGATGTTAAAAATGCCTTTCTCCATGGTGACCTGGAAGAAGAGATCTACATGCACCAACCAGAGGGGTTTGAAGTCAAGGGCAAGGAGCATATGGTGTGTAGGCTGAGGAAGAGCTTGTATGGGCTGAAACAAGCTCCACGGCAATGGTACAAGAAGTTCGACTCGTTCATGTTGAAACATGGGTATGACAGAACGGAGTCGGACCACTATGTGTTCACGCACAAGTTCTCAGATGGTGATTTCTTAGTTCTGCTGTTATATGTTGATCACATGCTCATCATGGGAAAAGACATCAAGAAGATCGACAGGTTGAAACAGGAGTTGGGCAAGTCTTTTGCGATGAAAGACTTGGGCTCGGCTAAACAGATCCTAGGAATGGAGATAACCCGTGATAGAAGCAGCAGGAAGCTTTGGCTGTCACAAGATCGGTATATTGAGAAAGTCCTAAAGCGGTTCAATATGAATGCAGCGAAGCCGATCAGTACTCCACTGGATAGTCACTTCAGATTGAGCGACATGCAGTGTCCCAAGACGAAGGCAGAGGTGGAAGAGATACAGAAGATACCCTACGCTTCAGCTGTAGGAAGTTTAATGTATGCTATGGTGTGTACACGCCCAGACATAGCATATGCGGTTGGCATTGTCAGCTGGTATCTTGCCAATCCTGGCAAAGAGCATTGGGCAGCGGTGAAGTGGATACTGCGGTATCTAAGAGGCTCATCCAGGTTGAGCCTATGCTATGGTGACGGTAAACTTGTGTTAGAGGGCTACACAGATGCAGATATGGCAGGTGACATAGACTCCAGGAAGTCTACATCGGGGTTCATGTTCACATTTGCAGGAGGAGCGGTTTCTTGGCATAGCAAGCTACAGAAGGTCGTAGCATTGTCAACGATAGAGGCCGAATACATTGCAGTCACAGAGGCATGTAAAAAGATGCTTTGAATGAAAAGGTTCCTACAGGAACTTAGCCTAAAGCAGGAGGAACACGTGGTCTATTGCAATAGTCAGAGTACTATACACTTGAGCAAGAATCCAAGTCAGCATTCCAAGTCGAAGCACATAGAGATACGGTATCACTGGATCAGGGATACTTTGGAACAGAAGGTGTTACAGCTTGAGAAGGTCCACACAAACGATAATGGGTCAGACATGATGACCAAGGCTTTGCTCAAGGACAAGTTTGAGGTTTGTAGAAACCTGATTGGCTTGAAGAAGGTAGATCCCTCCTGGGTCAAAAAGGGAGAGATTTGATGGGTATTTTTTGACCCATCTTCGACGGTCGTGAGCCCTGCTCGACCGGTCGTGGGCTGGTGTTTGACCAGTCGTGAGTTCGAGTCGTGGTACGACTCAAAGTCCAGCGAGTTCGGACTATTTTTCTTCGCGGTCTTCGACCAGTCGTAGGTGAGCTTCTACCAGTCGAAGGTGGGCTTCGACCAGTCGTAGAAGAACTTCGACCAGACGAAGGAGGCTAAGACCAGTCCTGGAATTTCCATGACTAGTCGTAGGTTACGCAGTTTGTTCAGCAATTTTGCGCGAAACTGCGGATTTGAGTTCTTTCGCAACTGGGATGCGAAAGAGAAGTTTCTTAAACTATAAAAGGGGTTGCCTAGGGTTTTCTAGGTAATGCAAGAGGGTTTCCTAAAGCTTTACAAGGAAATTGCTAAAGGGTTTAGGGCTATCAAAAGGTGAGAGAGAGAGAGAGAGGAAGAGAGAGAGGAAGCTTATAGAAGGGAGGTTTTGCTCGTGGAGGTTATCTACTGTGCAATCTATATCTCAGCGCTTCTATGTCCTCGTAATCGGTTAGATCTCTCCATTTTCTTTATTTCTCTTATTATTTATCCACTCCTGCGTGAGTGAAGAAGGTTGTAATGTTCTGCTTTATAGTGGATTGTTGATCTGGACGAGGTCCCGTGGTTTTTATCTCTTTGAGGGTTTTCCATGTAAAAATCTCTTGTGTGGTGTGTGATTGATGCATTGATTGTTTTCATTGCTTTATTATCCATAATTCTGGTTTGTTCTGGAGGCCTAGATCCTAAGGTTTTGTGCAAGGCCTCCCAACATGGAACAGGTTAGACAAGAAGGTCAATATCTAAATCCAGTTGTGTCTAATGGATGAGGTCTTTTATAATGGTATGAGAGAGAAAATTACAACAGATACATGGGTGAAACTAGAGAGCATCTATACAAAAAAGTTTCTAGAGAATCGCTTGTATCCGAAGCTACAATTGTTCAATTTGAAGATAACAAGGGGGGTTGACATTGAGGCCCATATCAGTAACTTCAATAGGCTCATTTGTAAATTGTTGGATGTGGATGGGATGATGAAATATGAAGATCAAGCATGTATCTATTGAATTCTCTTTTAGAATCGTATGAGTCGTTTAAAGACTCTTTGTGCACCGGTAGGACAACCATTAACATTGAGACCGTTATCTCAGTACTTTAGTCAAAGGCGATGAAAAAGAAAAGCGATGACGTGGGTGCTTCTACAGACGCACTGGTTATGAGGGGGAGGAATTTTAAGTGGGATAGTGGATCTTCACAAACGAGATCCAAATATAAGAGCAATGGTAAAGGGAAAGCTGAAGTACTTGAAATTGTGGCGTGATAAGACACATGAAGAAAGATTGTCATAATCCTAAGTCAAGGAAGGAGAAATTAGAGAATTCTTCTGAAGAGGCCAACATCGCGGAATCTAGTGAGAAGGCGAGTGGTGGTGATGTGTTGACCACATCAAAATTAGGGTATTTCAGTGATGGATGAATTTTGGATACGAGGGCTTCGTATCACATGACCCCTCATATGAGTTGGTTCACTAGTTACTGTGAGTGTGATAGTGGTCAGGTGTTAATGGGCAATGACAATGCATATAATATGATTGGTGTTGGATTGGTATGCACCAAGTTGTTTGATGGCATGGAGTATATATTGACTGATGTGAGACACGTTCTTGAGTTGATGAAGAGTCTGATATCTCAGGGTATACTCGAGGCACTTGGGTGCAAATTCGTTAGGTTCGATCATGTCCTTAAAATCTCAAAGGAGGCACTCGTAGTCATGAAAAGTACAGAGGGATGGTAACCTTTACAGGTTGAACGAAAGCACTCCATCGGGTGAAGCCGCAACAACTGTAGTGGATTCCATGTCTACACGTATGTGCCATATGCGCGTGAGCCACATGAGCGAGTGGGGCAGGAATGTATTTCTGACCATTGTTTAATTTCAATTTTTAAAAGCATTGATTTTAGTATATGTGAGCACTGTATATATGGTAAACGGTCAATGTTGTCTTTTAAGTTTGGAAAACATGTATATAAGGGGGTTTTAAATTATATGCATTTTGATGTATGAGGGTCGTCACCTATAGTTTCTAGTGGATGATCGTCATGATTTATTACGTTCATTGATGACTACTTTATAAAGGTGTGGGTTTATTTTATAAAAAGTAAATTCAAGATTTTCACAAACTTCAAATAGTGGAGGCGATGATGGAAAAACAATCAAGTCGAAAGGTGAAAGTGTTAAGGACAGATAACGGTGGGGAATTCAATCAGTTTTGTAAGGATGAAGGGATCATGAGGCACAAGACAATGCGCCACACACCATGGAAGAATGGTGTGGTTGAGTGGATGAATTAGACTCTCTTGTAGAGGGTCCGATGCATTACGAGTACTGCTAGGTTGGACAATGAAATGTGGACGATGGCTGTTAACACAACTTGTTACTTGGTGAATCGGTCCCCTTCTACAGATATTAATTGTAAAATTTCAGAGGAAGTGTGGAGTGGTCAACAAGTTGACTACTCGAGACTATAAGTATTTGGTTGCGATACTTACTTTCATATATCGTCAGTTGAGATAGATAAGATAGACTAAATGGTTAAAAAGTGCATCTTTATTAGTTATAATAATAGTGTGAGAGGGTATAAGTTATATGATCAGGCCACACAGAAAATTATCCTTAGTCATGATGTCAAATTCAACGAAAGATTATTGTTTCGTAAGAATGAACACAAGGAGGATTAAAAGTTGGTTGTGGACATTTAGATAGAAGGAGATGAGACACATGATGATACTGAGACGTAGACAGAAGTAAGGGAGCAGGTGGAGCAACTAACTGTGAGAAGAAAACCACCAAGGGATTGTAGGTTAATGGCGAGATACAATGATGACTCGAATGTTACATTTGCCCTTATTACGGATGATGAAGATTTGTCTACTTTTCAGGAGGTTCTTGATGATGTAGATGCCGAAAAGTAGAAAGCGGCGATGCATGACGAGATGTACTCCCTGTACAAGATTGAGACGTGGGGAGCTGGTGGAGCTTCCTATCGGTCGTAAAGCGATTGAGTGTAAGTGGATCTTTAAAAAGAGGTATAATAAGTACAATGATGACTCGAATGTTATATTTGCCCTTATTACGGATGAAGAAGATTTGTCTACTTTTCAGGAGACTCTTGATGATGTAGATGCCGAAAAGTAGAAAGCGGCGATGCATGATGAGATGTACTCCTTGTACCAGATTGAGACATGGGGAGCTGGTGGAGCTTCCCATCGGTCGTAAAGCGATTGGGTGTAAGTGGATCTTCAAGAAGAGGTATAATAAGTACAAGACAAGGTTGGTAGCGAAGGAATATGCTCAGAGAGAAGGTGTTATCTTCACTGAGATATTGAAGCAAGTATATATTGGATTCATATTGGTGATGGTTGCCTAATACAATCCTGAGATGGAAAAATGTATGTGAAAATTGCTTTCTTACATGGGGGATTGAAATAATAGATTTACATGAAGCAACTGAAAGGTTTCGAAATACAATTGGCGAATAACAAAGTTTACAGGTCGTTGTACGGCCTGAAACAGTCGCTTAGGCAGTGGTATAAGAAATTCGATTCTTTCATGGTGAGTTAGAGGTTTACCAGGAGTGAGTGTGATCATTATGTCTATTACAAGACACCAGGTGATGGGAAGTTCATTATCTTGGTATTGTATGTTGATGACATGCTTATCGCTAGTCATAATATATATGAGATCGATATACTGAAGATTCAGCTATCAGAGACATTTGAGATGAAAGATCTGGGGGTTACAAAAAAGATTTTTGACATTGACATACACGTACATACAAAGAGGAGCATGGTATGGTTATCTCAAGTTGAATATTTCGATAAAGTATTGGTGAAGTAGGGATGGACAAGACAAAGCCGGTTAGCGTTCCCCACACGGCTCATTTTAGGCTTTCTTCTGAACAATGTTAAAAAAATAGACGAAGAAAAATAAGGTTGTCTCGTGTGGCTTGTTTGAGGGCGGTTGACAACTTGATGTATGTCATGATCTATATGAGGCCAGATATTTCACATATAGTGATGTTGTTAATAGAGATATGTCTAACACCAGCAAGCAACGGTAGGAGGTAGTGAAATGACTACTTCGATATATTTGAGGTATGTAGGAATACGTCTTGCCATTTGAAAAATTAGGGGACAAGTTAGTAGGTTATGTGAATTCAGATTACGCGAGCATTGTGGATAATAGGAAAGTTGACTTTCGGTTACTCATTTGTTAACAAGTGGAGTGATCGGTTAGATGTTAAAGCTTCAATCTGTAGTGGCTCTTTGTACAACCGAAATTAAGTATATGACAGTGACAGAAGCATTCAAGGAAGTAATTTGGTTGAGGGGAACGATAAATCAGTTGGGGTTTCAGAAGGAGACCGTGCCACTTAATCATAACAGCGAAAACACGATTAATTTAGCGAATAATTCTCCACATACTAAACATATTGATGTGCGTCATCATTTTATTCGACATGTGCTCGAGAAAGGAGGCATGACTCTTGAGTAGACACAAGTATGAATCCAGCTGATATGCCTATGAAGGTAGATCCCATGGAGAAGTTCAAGTTATGTGCAAATTCTCTTGGCTTGGCGAAGGCTTAAGATAACAAAATGTGCACGAGAAGCGACAATGAAGATATGATGAAAGACATTTAAAAATGATGATGACAAATGAGTAATTGAGAATAAATATTGAAGGCATAGTGAAGATTGTTGTCTAATGTCTTAAATTTGTTTGTAATAGAGTTTGTCGATATCATTGACAAGCCACTCGATCCCATCGAGCATTGTTGATGCCATTGATAGATGCTCGATCCTATTGAGAAAATTCAGAAAAATCATAATTGATTGTTGAATAGTTTTGGAGGTTGCTACTTAGTAGCATCGAAGGATCTTCGATGTCATCGAATGGTCCTCGATGTCTGTCGATGCCATCGAAGGACCCATCGAAATCGTGCGTAGAATTGTGTAAGTGCTTGATTTGTTTATTATTCCAATTAGGTTATATATATATATGTAATCGGGATTATGGAGAGAATTTAGGGTTTTATAGGTTGTTATAAAGGATTCAAGGGCATAAGGAGGGATTCAAAACAGATTTGAGAGTTGTGGTAAGATTATCTATTTTTTTTTTTTTATGATTGCTTTTATAATGTATTAGTCGTTGCTTTGTGCAAGAGTTTTTTAATATAAAATTTAAATGGCCTACTTGCTGAATTTATTCGTGTGACTCTGATTATTTTGCTTCGTTCTGCTGTACGTGCTTCCGCGTGTCCTAGCTAGCGCAACAGTAACCCCACGGTAATGGCCGCACCGTCCTGGGTGATTCGGGGTCTCACCTAGGCACGGACGCACCGGGCGTACGATAGCCACAGCCAATCACAATCGACAGTGGCATTTCCATAATTACATTGCGGAAGGAGCCCGTTTTCGACTATCGATTTCTTCTGTTATATTGTTTCTCCCCCCGCGCGACCGCGAGCCGAAGCAATCCTCATCTCCACTCGCGCTATTTCCACTCACCATTTTTTCTCTTTCCAAAAAGAAGAGCGAGAGAAGGTATGAATCCATCATAAAGATTTTCAAATACCCTATTTACAAATTTCCGGATCTTTATGGACCTGAAATTCATTGATTTTTTATTTTATTTTTTTTTATTTTAAATTATGATTGCAGAGAGAGAGAGAGAGAGAGAGAGAGAGAGAGAGAGAGAGAGAGAGAGAGAGAGAGATGGGAGGAGGGCGCGAGGTAGTTACATCGTTGGATGGGGTAAGAGACAAGAACGTGATGCAGCTCAAGAAGCTCAACACTGCCCTTTTCCCCGTCCGTTACAACGACAAATATTACGCAGATGCCCTTTCCTCCGGCGAGTTCACTAAACTAGGTTTGTCTTCCTTCAAGGGTTTTCTTCTCCTGTCCTCTCTCTGCTTTTGTGGGTTTTTCGGCCTTTTGGTTATATTGTTTGGGGTTTGGTTTTTGTGTATTGAACAAATGAAATTTTGGTGGTCTTATTATTATTATTATTATTATTTTGGATGGTTTGATAGTTTGCTTTTTATAGGTATTTTTATTTTTGCTTATTTATTATTTATTATTATTTTTTGGGTTATTGGTTGAAATTTCTAGGATTTCTTTTTGTGTATTGGTGTTAGAAATTTTTGGGGTTTTATGGTTTTTGTAGATGTTTTAACATTACCCCCATTTCTTTACATAATAGGGAAATGATATTTACACCCCATTTTCTGGTGTGTGCACTACTCTTTTTCTACATTTTGTACTGGAATGGTGCCAAGAAGTTTCGCACTATAGCGAAAGTAGAAGAAGGGTGTGTAATGTATCTTAAAAAAAGTGGTGTCGTTAATGTTAAATGGTGGCTAAATTAGTATTCTGGTTTCGGTTTTTTACTGTTTGTTGTTGGTTTTGCTTTGCATGTGTAGATGTATTTTAAGGGTCTTTTGTCTTTATTTGTTTTCTTTTCTTTTTAAGCTAATAATGGTGGGTTTCTGTTTTGGGGTTGGGGTTTTGGTTCTGCTATTTTCGATACTTGGTTTTTGTGCATTAGTAGATGGAATGTAAAGTTGTTTGTGGAGTTTTTTTTTTAAAAGTTTGAATTGAAAATTTTATTGGTCTCCTTTTGGATTTTTACGGGATGAATTGATTCCTGTTTTGTAGCATAATTATATATCTCTATGTTCTTGGGAACGATTAAAGAGGATCTAAACCTCTTCTGGTTTGAAAAAACCTCTTGTGACACTTCATTTCAACTATAAAGAACGGAATCATCTGCTCCTGTATATGATATTCAATCACTTTGAAAAAGATGTAAGAAATGAAATACCACAACACATGTCCAAGTGGCACAAAACAAATATCATCTATCATAAGTTTTGCTATATTCTGCAGAATTCATACATTGCATTGGATTTACAGTATTTTTATGGTACTTCAGATTTTCTGTACTTTTTCTCTCATGTGAAGTGGGTGAATCTCTCAAAAAATGTGAAGTGGAACTTTTTGTTTTTTGGTATGAGACATGCCAGTGAACGATTTCGTGCCATTAATGGGTGAAGCACACATTGAGTTGGGTTCTTTCATTCTACACAATTCAAGGGGATCCGAGGTTATTATTTCTTGTTGGTCGGGAACCTTGTAAAATGGTTTTATTGAACTATTTGAGAAGTCCTTTTGAGTCTTCATTTGACAATTTAAGAATCTTTTTGACTTAGGAATTGAAGGTTAGTCAAATTCAAAAGGGAGCATGTATAATTCAATGTTTTAAAAACTAGATCTGACTGGACAGAACAAGTTGGACTGCAACCAGACACAAAAAGGTCCTGTTCACCATGGAAGGAGACTTAAGCAGTGTGATTGATTGGGCAAAAAAATCCAGGAGCTGATAGCAATCTTTTAATGAAATTTAGCCCCTTTGCCTTTGGGCTAATCATTTTGTTTACCCACGTTGGAAGATAGGCAAAATTTTGTTTCTGACACATTGGCAAAGGAGTGTGTGAGTCATTAGGCTCTTTTTAGTAATTCATTGCACTTGCATAATGTATTTGGAAAAATAATATTTCCATACTCCGCTACCCAGTGAAACTAGAACCATTGATCTCCCATCAAATGCGAAAGTTACTATCCACCACATCAAAGGCGTTTTGGATGGTTAATTTTCTCTCTATTATTGTACTTTAAGTAGATGTCCTGGGTGATTTGTATAATTGGAGAATGTGGGATGGAACTGTACTTTAAGCAGCCATCTAGGTCTCTTTGGAAGGAAAGTGCTTCCCTTCATGGAATTGATCGTTTCTAAAATAGGGAAGCTTTCCTATTGTCTATCCTGGACCTCCGTAGGGCTTGGGCATTCCAAGTCTCTTTGGAGCTCTGGTGGTAGAAAGGTTGAAAAATTGGCGGTGTGAAAGCGGAACTAGCTATCTTTTGGAGGAAGGATAGCTGTTCACAAATCAACTCTTCTACCCTACTTGCATACTTCAAGTTTCTCGCCTAAGTGATGGGCATGATCATGGATAAATTGGAGAGGTAGTTACGTGTTTTTTTTTTTTTTTTTGGTGGGAGGGAAGTAGAGTGAACTATAAGTACCATCTTAAGTGAGTAGGTAGGAGTTTGTAAATCGGAAGTGATTGGAGGATTAGTTATTGGAAACAAAATCAGAAACTCAGCACTATTGGGTAAATGGTTATGGAATTTTTAGTGTGGAACACAATGCTCTTCCAGACTTTTTTTTTTTTTTTTTTGTCAAGGATATGAATACCGGGAGATGAATTAGGAAAGTGTTTCAGGTAATCAACAAAAGAGGCTTTACTTTCATGGCTTTTAGTTTGTGGTGATTGATAAGTTCAAGAAAAAGGATTATTTATTTATTTATTTATTATTATTATTATTAATAATTATTTTTAAATTTGAGTAGGGGTGGGAGATTGATTTAGATTCAGGAAGGTTTTTTTTCTAGGAGGATAAACCAGTTTTACGTTGTTTGTAATCATCATAGGATAGTTGTTAGTAGTCACTTGGTGATTGTTATGAGGGAGCGGAGGGAAGGATATTGTCGAAGCTTGTCTTTAGGAGTAACCGTAAGGATGAGGAGATGGGTTCTTTTAGTAGATCTTTTGGGCAGGTTAGAGGGAGTCTTGTATTACATCCCATGGAATATAGTATGGATATGGAACCATTTCGGGCCTGTTTGCATGCTGCCCAAAAAATTATTAAATTGATTTTAGCCGGTAGGATACTGTAGTTGTTAGCGCCCGTTGTCTAAGTTGCAGATGGTCTGGACGCGCTTGACTGGTGTGGCCTACCTAAATATTGGATGGCCTTGATATTTGGGCCATGGTACTTTAACGTCATCGCACAGCAATGTGGATGGTATGGATCTTGCCTACTTATGCCCAGTTGGCATGTGTGAAAGGAGGCACAAGAAGTATGCCTTTCTAGCTGATTTCCAAACAAAACACTGTACAAGATGTTTTTCTACAAGCTATACAAGCTTGTAAATGTCTTTATTGTGGCACTCAAGCAGATCTTTAGGTGTCTTTTTGCCAAGTTGTATAGAATTCTTTCATCAATATGTGGCCTACCATTCTTAAGAGTTACTTGTTGGGTACCTTCATTTCACCAAGAGCCAGAGAATTTCATTGAACTACTGCTGGCATGATCCTTACGCATTCTTACCTCAAACTAGGAAAATTGATCTTTCCAATATGTGCTTCATGTGTAGGGAAGATGAGGCATGCGTCATTTCTTCATTTGTTGCTCAACAGGAACATAGATTTTGGAGTTTCTTCATAAGCATTTTAGGTATTTAGTTGGTGTTTCTAGAATTAGTAGAAGATCTTATCTATGTTTAGACCATTTGAGAAAGGAGGTGTATCCTTTCAAGGGTTCTCTCTTATGCTATTCCATGGGTACTGGAAAGAAAGGAACAATGAATATTTAAAGATGAAATTTTGATTAAGGAAAATCTTTTGAGAAGATCAAATTGCTTATGCAGTTGGCATTATTAGCAAGGGAAGAATTATGGGGAGTTAGCATTCAAGATTTGAAGTTGAGGTAAGCAAACGGTGTTTAGAATGGAAAGGAGATTGCTGTTATGGTAGGTCACATAGATTGTGGGGCTGGCTGGTAGTGATGTGTGTTTAGGGACAATTTGTGGGCTGCCAAAGTTGCTTTTCTACTTTGGTTGCACCAATAACTCAAATGAAGCTGAGGTGAGTACACTTCTAGAAGGAGATGCTGGCAAGAATCATAAACTAATCAAAATAAGAAGGAAAAAGAGTATCCTTGAGTTTGATGCATAATAAGGGTTTTGGTCTATGGTAATTTTTGATGCAGTACCACTTCTCACCACGCATCATCTTTCTCAAGCCTCCAAAGTTGTCCTTAAAAAGTGTCCTCATGCGCAAACAATTTTCTGAGCATGCAATCTTTATATTCTCTCCTCAAAGGCTCAAAGAACACCATTACTCAAGCATCCTTCACAACCACGCATCCTCATCAATTCCTTCTTTGCAAGAGCTATCATTGATTGAACTACCCTTTTTATCATCCAACTCTTGGACAGTTACAGTGAACAATTGGGTAATGTCTTCCAAACATTCTAGAATAACATACAAGTGCTCCTTGTGGCCTCCCTCTTTGTCAATGTCAGTTATTTCGTCAATGACATCTTGATCAAAGATTCATGGTTCATCCCAATTGTCAATCTTTTATGCCATGAGAATGGAGAATCAAAATTGCCATCCTGCTCTTTCTTCATAGCCTTCAAAGTTTTCTTCTTGAAACTCTATATGAAGTGCAATCAAGGAATGGGATTTCACGTGAGACCTCGGGTTTGATATTGCAAGCACATCCCATACTCTAAATTACTGAGATGAATCTTTTTTACGGTGATGAGAATCATCATTGATTCTTTAAGCTCAATGACATCTGCATGACCACCACAGCCTCGGGCACTTTATGTAGCAGTCAGATTTGGAATCCAATGCGATCAAACTTGCTCTCCATGTCCATATGGAACTAAGCATCTCGTGTAACTCATGATCTCGAATCTGACCTGATCGGGCCTGCTGTAATACATATTCCCTGATGAAGGCCATTAGTCTATTGCATCCCACCGTGGATGGACCATGCCCAAAAATCTCACGGATCGAAGATCCAGGTAGCTAATCCGGAGACTTTTTCCAGTCAAATTTCGACTATCATGTTACTCTGCTTGTTTATCTGCCACAAATTGAAAGCTTAAGATTGTTTTTATCGAGGAAAATTTTGGGCATAGTCAATCCATGATGGGATGCAATGGACCAATGGTCTGGATTACCAAACCATGCGTAATGCAAGTCAGAATTGAAAAAAGATTCTGACAAGCCTGCATATATTGTGCAAATACACAGGTTGTGTATCATCTAATTCCTCTTAAGAAAAAAGCAAACAAACCTTTCACAATCAAAGTCATCAATCTGGTCTAAACTTAGCCATCCATTTGAAATCTCACTTGAAGACGGAGAGAAAGTAGGAAAGTATCTTTAGTAATTAAACCAAAGTCTAAACGTGTCAAGGAAAAAAATGATAGTAACTAAAACTAAGCCCCAGGAAACAATCCTTGATGAAAATAACTTCATAAAAAAAATGTTCTTGTCTACCTTGGATGATAGCTCGGATGACTTGGAAGTCACTTGTTACTACCTTTAAGTCTACATGAAATGATGAGCCTTTATGAAAAAACAATGGACAAGAAAAAAGAGAGTTAAACTCAAATGCCAAACGAGAATCTCAGTGTGGCTGATGAGTGACCCTCTTGCCATTCCATCCTTTGCAACCAAAATATCTGAACAATGTTTTAAGTAGCGCCCGTGGTATAGTGGTAGTATAGTGTAGCTACAATGCTACATAGCGTACCAAAATAGTTTTAACTCACATGTTGCGAATGCTATATGCTATGCCGCATATGGCGTGGGTAGCGTATGCTACCGTGGAAGTGCGTTTTAAAGCTTAAAATCAAAAGTTTTAGCTGACCCTAATTATTAGGATAAGGATTGGATGGTGATGATGGTGCTGTAATACTTTTTAGTTAAGCACAATTTGAAAAATGGTAGTGATTCATTATCATCACACGTGGCATTAATGTATAGTTATCCAGACCATCCAAACTATGATCCCTATTGGGGACTGAAAATATCTCCGGAATCACGTATCAGGCAGTCGTGACCATCTATACAACTCCGCCAAGTGTATGGTTGAAGAGTTACAACCGTTTTTAAATGTTAAATAACTAGCATAGTATGCTAACCCATAAAAGCAAAGATTTCTCAAGTTCCCTCTTTCTAAAGCCCTATTCCCTCATTCAAAAGCCCTCTTTCGATTCTCTCAATCCACAAAATGTTTGAAGGCAAAAATTTAAAGAATCAATCGCCCTACGAGAATAGAGGGTGACTGTCCTTTGTTTTACATGGTGTGGCCCACCTGATGATTGGATAGACTGTTTTTGTGACATCTCATCATTACAGTTGGGCTCACATGATACATGGGGTTGATGGCATATACAGTTAAACATAGTGGGTCCCACAGTTGCATAACTTCTACATGTTTAGCATTTAGTGAGCTTCTCATTTTTTTTTCACTAAAGCTGTAAAAAAGAATTATTTATATTTGTTTGCTCTTCTAACTTGTTAATGTGATTTGTTTTGGATTGTAAGTGGTTTGGCTTCTGATAACTTGTTTTGAACATGCTTTTACTAGAGAAATGATGCATGCTTTTCTAGGCTTTTCTTTATTTGCTATTTTGTATATTTATTTTTTACTATTTACCATAAGTTTCTCTATTAATTTAATTTTTTAATAGGAGTATCGTGTAGTTTACGCTACACACAATGTAGCTTATGCCACACGCTATAAAGTGGTGAATGCTACTCTGCAAGCTATATGCTATTTAAAGCGTGGCATATAAATAACAACCAAAGGTTTCAAATCAATTTAAGGAGAGTTGCTGAAGCTTGTTGATTGGTGAATTTCAGTTGGCCTTAGGTGTAATAGGACTCCCAGTTACTGCGCGCGATCGTATACTGAGGTCCTCCCCGCCGGTTATTGGAATGATGTGAGCCGGGCTGACAACTTGGAAAATGAAGCTGTTCCAGAGTCCGTTGATTTTCTCGGTCAAAGGAGCCAATGTCGGTCAAATTCTCCCGCAAGAGCACTTGATTGAGTTCGCCACTCGATTCCCTGATAAGATTGGTGACCGTAAGCAGCTACAACGCTTCATCGGCTGCCTCAACTATTTGTCTCCCTATTACCAGGACCTAACAGCCGACCTATCTATTCCTTCCGCTTTTTGAATCGCCTCAGAAAATCTTCTCAAGAGCCTTGGGGCCTGCGATGCTCTCAAGCGACATAGATGGTGATGCCAGAGATGGTGATTCCAACTATAAACTGGCTAATCTAGGACTTCCGCCCTATGTGTGCGAAACATCCCATTCGCTTGCACCTAGGGCTATCAATGAGTTGGGCTTGAGGTTGGCTTCAGCATGGATTTTGAATTGTTCTTGCTGGGCCTGTTCAAAATTTTGATTTGCTTGGCCAGAGCCCTGCTCATTGACGGCCCTACTTGCTCCAATGATGGTCTCTGTGAGGTCTTTGACGTTTATGACTACTAACCCAATGTTTACATCATTTGAGTTAGATCATTGGTCAAAATAAGGGATTCACATTCGTCATATTTCGGTATGAAGATGAAGCCTGAAAAGCAATTCAAATATTGAACTAGAAAAGTTGGATGGTAGTGTGATAGAAGCCTGTTTGGTCCAAGACAAACCCAAGCAAGATAATTGTCCTCTCAGCCCTAAGAGGAACTCTAGGGACTTTGTTTCAGGTTCTTGGAGACTCTTTGCCTCCTAGCCTCCTCAGCTTGGCAAGGTTGCCTCTTTCAAAGAGGCGCTATTCAATCACTCAATCGGGAGCCTTCTACGGACTGACTAGATGCTGCAAATGATTTGGGTTCACGAGTTAGTTCCCATGAGAAAGGTGATGGAACTTCAATCTAGCTTGGCTATTTATTTTGATGTGGGCCATGCTAGTTGGACGGACATAGTCGATAGGCTAATGTCTTACCCCTCTGGTTAATGCCAAAGTGGTTATGGGTAGATCGTCTCCATTTAGCTTCCTCTTCTTCTCCTTATTGGAAGATCTGGGGAACTTTGCACAATACGAGCAACTCCATAAATCCATTGCAATCGCCAAGATTCAACGCTGGTGTCCTTCAATTGTTGCTCTCAATGAAGGGGTTTGGGTCAAAATCTCCGTGTCCCAATTCATTTATGGACTTGTTCGGTGATAAAAGACATTGCCTGTTGACTTAGCAAAGTCCTCAATAGTGATCCAGGACGTGGATTGTGTGGTGACACTGCCACCACAGACGCCTGTGGTGACCGGACACGACAAAATTTGATTGGACAACATGCCACTGTCAGAGATGGGGCCCACGCAAAGTATTTTTGGAAGTTGTTGGGTCGAGTATATACTTTACTGGGTCCCATCCCTGACAGTGGCACGTTGCCCAATCAAATCTAGTCTCGTTGGGTCACCACGGATGTCCCTGGTGGCAGGGTCACTACACAATCCACGTTCGCAACTTTAGACAAAAGGTTCCTTCTATTTGCGATAGCCAAGGTTCTCACGGCCGGAGTGTCGGTTTCATCGTGTGTCGTAATGGCCGTTATGTAAAGGTAATAGTGGCAACCGTTACGCGTTACGAGGTCGTAAAGGCCGTTATGGAAGAAACGACTTGTAAAGGCTGTTACAACCCCTGTAACCGCCTGTTATGCCCTCCGTAAAGGCTGTAATGGCTCCGTTACGGTCCATGACAGAGCCGATACAAGTTTTTCAGTTTTTTTTTTTCAATAAAAAAGAAAAGAGACCATAACGGCCGTTGTGGGGGCTGTAACGACTATTATAGCCTGTATTTACGGCCACCATTACCGTTACGGAATATCTTGGTCGGTTTGGTTGCTGCAAGAATTGGAGGTTGAAGGCCTCTGCTTCTTGATTTTGGCAAGCATGGAACCACTCACATCATCCAATTAGACAATCCTTCTCAGCTTGGTTGGCCATCAATAGCCATGTTGTCTAGCTCCCAGACTATCCCAAAGCATAAGTGTTAGGCAACCATCACAACGGAAGAGTTGTGGCAAGCACAACCCCTTAGAATGAGGGAAGGGCAGGCATTGTTTCTCTAAGTGCTTACGCTGTGTTGTGGTTGGTCTAGTTGGCATCCCCATCAGCCCATATCACTCTAGATGGATTTGAGGGGTCCATATGTGGTAGAGCATCCCATCGGTAGTTGGTAGGTGGGCCACTCTAAAAGTGGTCGTAATTAGAGCTGGAAAGTCTTTTGCCATTCAGATCTCAAAAGCCTCAAATTCGCCGCCTGACCCTACTTTCAATGGGGCCTTTCATATCTCAGTTGACCTTTAGTAATTAACTTGTCTTGTTGATCAACAGTTGATCATATGCAGAGTGAGGAGAGTGAATCTCCCCCCTGTGATAGATGACATATGCCCCCATCCAACTACCACAGCCTATATCTCTGAGATCACCTAACTAGATTTAAGATAGCAGCTTTGGAAATCCTGTGGGCGGTGTCGCAGTTTCCAATTGTCCCATTATCCCCAAAAATCTCCTCTATAGAACGATCGTCCCAAATGGTAGCCCCTCTCTGGCCTTGCTTGAATAGTTTTTGGGAGAAATATAAGGCTACAACCTGGTTGACAATTACTTCCGGTTCTCGCCCTGATTCAAGAGTGCCCTCCCAGGTCACCTGGTGGAAGTAACTTCTCTCCCTGAGGGCAGATTCGCAGGCCCTGCTGAGGTCACAAGACTCCCGCTCTCCATTGGTGCTATTGATGTTGACAATCTGTTGTTGTTGGGGCCCTCATCAGATTGCTTACCTTCCCTCCATGAGTGGCCTAGGTGGGTGGATGATATCAGATTGCAATCAGCTTTCATTTCTTTTGGGAAAGAACGAGGTGATTGAGACAGTTAGATTTGAGTCCACCTCTCCCTGAGGTAGAAGAAACTAGAAAAGAAGGCACAAACACTCGACTTAAGCATTGAAGGGGAGGAAAGCAACTTCTTCATCACACTCAACTGAATCAAAGTGAAGGGGATTCCAGTCAAAATGGGCAGTTCTAGTCCAAGAAGCATTAAGAAACAAAAAGGGCTGAGAGAACTAGAGAACTTAATTTCAGTAGTGAACTATGATACTAAAAGGATCAGATGGGGTTGGGAATAGCACCCCTATTGTTCCCAAGTGATCATCCTATCATGGGTATGGGAGCCCTGGGAAGTCAGTCGAAAAAGCTTATGGTGAAAGAGATTGTATGTAAGCATAAACTGGAAGTGTTGATTCTACAGGAGATCAAGAACGAAGACATCTGCACAGAAATTAGAGCTCTATGGGGAAACTCTCACTTTGTCTGGGTAAGCAGACATGCTATTTGGAAGGTCAGAAGTATCATAGTCATATCAAACACTGCCAAACTATCAAAGATTGATTTGGTCACCAGCAGTATTCGTTTCAGATCTAGTCAATGGGGTGCCATTGCTCATCTGCAGTTTATGACCCAAGTAGTTTGAATCGCAGAAAGGAGTTTTGGGCTGAGCCAAATCGCATTTTGGGCTAGTGGGATATTCCTCTGTGTATAGCAGGGGACATAATGTGATCAAATTCTCTCATGAGAAGAGGGTAGGCTTAAGAATCACAAGAAGTATGAGAGTTTTCTTGGCCCAATAATTGTTGAATGATCAGACTGGATAGATTCTTGGTAGACAGGCATTGGGAAGAGTTGTTTCTGTAGGCAAATTTAAAGGTGACCTAAACATACATTGGATCATAAACTGATCTCTCTCTTTAGTAATGGAATCTTGGGGCCCGAAACCCTTCTGTTTAACCCTTGTGTTTCAAGAATATATGGTTGGATACTCATCCTTCATTCTCCTGGTCAAGGACTAGTGGAATTCCTTTGTGGTGGCCAACAAGGCTGGGCAGAAATTCAATCTCAAACTTAAACTTCTTAGAGTGAAGTTAGAGGAATGGAACAACGCTGTTTTTGGTGACCTTCAAGATTCCAAAGAGAGACTGACTCAGGAAAATCACTAGTTGTGATAGTTAAGGGGAGGATCCTTCACTTCTCTTCGAAGTGGTTAGGAGGGAGGAGGCTAAAGCTGAATTGGAAGATATTCTATGGAAAGAGGAGATCCATTGTATATAGCAATCTTGGGTCAAATAGATTCGAGAAGGGGATAAAAACACCATTTCCTTTCATAAAGTAGGCAATGCTTGTAGAAGATCCCATCTGATATTTGTCCATCAAGATTGGAAATGAGCAACTCTTAGAGAAGTCAGGCATCGATACTGCTATAGTTGGTTTCTACAAATAGGCATACACAGTAATTTCCCATAAGACCTATCCTGGATGGTCTGCAATTTGACAATCTGAGACCTCTCCTGAATGATCTGCAATTTGACAATCTCCTGTTAGATGTTGCGTCACTTTCTGGAAGAGAAGTTCTCCAAAGAAGAGGTCGAACAGGCGATTGGGCTTTGGGACCAGACGGGTTCACTATTGCATTCTCTCAGAAATGCTGAGATCTCGTTCAGGAAGACATAATGGAAGTGTTCAAAGATTTCTATGATATAGCCCCGCTATGCTGAGACATGAATGCAAAGTTCATCACATTAGTGCCAGAGTAAAATGGCAACCAGGAAATCCACAACTTCAGGCTTTGATAGGCAGTCTATTGAAGATAATAGGTAAATTCCTAACCTTAAGTCAAAAGATCTTCTCCCGTCAAGCTTTACTGTAAGAAATATTGCAGATACCATGCTCATCGCTCATAAGAAGATGGATGAGCTCAAAAAAGAAGAAGAAGAAGATGAAGGACAGGCTTCCTCTTGAAGGTCGGTAATATGGAGAAGCCCCTCGACTGTGTAACTGGCATTTCCTTGATTATCTAATGGGGAGGATGGTCTAGGAATTCGCTGGAGGAGCTGGATAAGAGAGTGTATCTTTTGCGTGGTTCTCAATCCTGGTCAACCATTTCCAGATTGGCTCCTTAAAGAACTCCTGGGCAATTTGACAAGGAGATTACTTGTCCCCGTTTCTTTTAATGATTGTACCTGAGGTGCTTAACAAAATGCTCGAGAGGGTTGATTCCTCTAGAGTTATTCAAGGAACGTCTATGGATTCCTCCTCTCTTCTGCACTCTCATGTTCAGTATGTGGACTGCACTCTTCTGTTAGGTGGTGGCTCATATATGAAGCAGAAGGATTCATGGGCGTTCTATGTTGCTACAAAGTGGTATCTGGCCTCAGGATAAACCTCTTGAAGAGTAGCATCTCCTGAATCAACCCTGCAGGTTGGGAAAATGACAACGTAGCGGTGATGGTGGATTGTGGAATTGTAAACTTCCAAATCAAACTGCTGGGTGTGGGCAGACAGTCGTGTGATTGATGATGTTCTCGAGTTGTACAACCAACTTTTGGTGGCATGGAAAGGAAAATGGTTATCACTTGGCAGGAGGATTACTATGTTAAAAGTTCTTGCAAACATGCTGATTCACATCCTTACTCTTCTCTTCAGGTGTCCCCCCAAGGTGATTGATTGACCTGAATCAATTCGAAAAAAGTTCCTCTGGAATGACAATGCAGTTGCCACAAATTCCACTTTGTACTTGGTAAACTGATAGATGTATGCAAACCGAGCAATTAAGGTGGTCTTGGCATCAGATCCATCTGGGATTTCAACTCTGCCATGCTCGCCAAATGGTGGTGGAGAATCAGCAGTGATGAAACATCTTTCTTGAAACACATCCTGGTCGATAAATATGGTGTTGCTGAAGATGGTGGACAGCAAGGTCGCTAGAGGGAGAAGGAGATCCACACCCTGAAAATCGATCTCCAAATTGTACCAGGTTTTCTTACAAGTTCTAACACATCAGATTCATTGTTCGGGATGGTTCCAAAATTCAGTTTTGGGATGGATAACTTGTGCGGTGACTCTTCTTTTCATACCCAGTTTAATCCCCTGTTCTGAATTGCTACGGACATAGGGGGGTTCTATTGCTCATTACTTGCAGTGTGTGGCTAGAAAGGCGGGTTTCAAAATTCAGATATGACCTCAAAGATGAAGAAAGCTCATGTCTCTCTTCCTCTGAGGAAGCTGGAGGATTATTAATTTATTACATCTCTCCAGATTGGCATGACTGCCGTCTGGACTATAGACTAAATGAACATACTCAGTGAGGTCGTTCCTTCCAGGCTAACCCCATATCTCGCCTGTACCGGGCAGTTGCAGTTTGGGCTGGTGGGACCATGATGAAAGCAAAGGTCTTCTTCTGGACAGCTTGCTTGGATATGATCATTACATTGGATCATATTAAAAATGAAGGTATTGCTCGCTGTAATAGATGCTCAATGTGCTTGTCTGCTCAAGAGAACGTTCCGTATCTACTCCACTGCCATTTTGCTGCTTGCATATGGTCTGCAAATTTTGAGGAATTCTATATTCCCCGTGTCATTCCTGATTTTTGGCCTGACTATCTAATGTGTGGGGCTTAGTCGGTAGACTCTTATGGAACCTCGTCCTTAGGGCTTCCTTGTGAAACCTTTTGCTCAGAAAGGAAAAGCCGAGTAGGTTTTTTTTTTTTTTTTTTTTTCAATGGTTCTGAAGAAAGTTCTCATCATGACTTTGGAATGGGGCATTCAAACAAAGCTTTGAAATGAATTCTACATATCATGTTCTTCTCCAACTGGGAGGAGTAACTGTTGCGTGGGAGGATTCAAGCCAAACCCATCCAAAATATGGTGTTCTTCCTCGGGGTTACTTCAAACTCAATTTTGACAGGAGTTCTGAAGGGAATCCTGGTCCTGCTAGCATCTGGGGTCTGGTCTGGGACGACCATGGCCTTAATGTTCAGGAATTTGCTGGGCCTAGTGAGTGTTAGTGATTCTGAATTTGCAGAGATTGCTTCTCTTCTCCAGGGAATCAAAATCGTTGCCAAACGCAAGTATAATCCCTTTATCATCAAAGGAGAGTTGAGAAATGGGACTTAATTGGATCGCTGTTGGAAATGGTACCCGGAGATTTTGGGACATTATCGAAGAAGCTTCAGATAATGTTTCTTCCTTGACTGTTAAATTCTCTCACGTGCACAGCTTGGCAAATTCAAAGTCTGACAAACTAGCAAACGACGGCATTTGCTTAAGGGCATTTCAAATCTTGATATTTTCGGCAAGGAGATTTTAAGTTCTGACAAACTATCGAAAGAGGGTGTCAATTAAGAGCTTTTTAAATATTTTAAATCTTGGATTTTTGGCAAGATATTTAAGTTCTTTTCCTTTTTTTGCCCCCTGTTTCAGTATCTCCGCTTTCCCACGGGTATTTTTCTCATTCATAGTATTCTTTCACTCTCCTTTTCTTTTAATAGTACATTTCATCCATTAAAGAAGAGAAAAGAAAATGAAAAGTTCTCATCTAGTGTATATGATGAGGACATCACGCGCACACGCCCGCCCCCCCCCCCCCCACGCATGTACGCAAGAAGGAGAGGGCCCCACCATCAATCTGGATTGATGACGACGTCCAGGGAGGGCCTCCTAGTTAGAGGACTGCGTTTTGGTTCGTTGGAGTGGGCCCGATAGTCATGTAAATCCCACCATGGGTTCTCATGATTGTGGCCCACTATTCTAATTAATCTAGTACTTTGGGTTTTACTTATTATTGTTATTAGGAATATCATGGACGGTTTAAATTGCTTTGATTAGTTGTTATTTTTTATCACTGTTTCCAAGTAATAGGTTGCGTACATGGCGCGAGTTTTAGAGTATAGGGTTTTCTTATAAATAGGCACCCCTTGTAGGTTTTTTTTTTTTTTTTTTCTCATTGAAGATTAATAAAATTTCTGCATTTTTTTGCTCTAAATTTCTAAGTTGTGGAGATTCAATTGGGTGTGAAACTCTCCCTTCCTTGAAGGGCTGACTATCGTGGTGCGAAGCCACACCTATCCCGATTCGCCCCCACCTTCTACCATTCATATTTTTCTTCTCCTACAATCATTTACGCTTCAAATCCATCCTCTATTGCAGCCGTTTTTCTTTCTACAACAGATTTTCAGAATCTGGCCTCGCAGGAGGGCTGAAACTTCTGCGGAGCACCACGCACAGACCGTGTATCTGATCAAGCTGAAATTTGGAAGTTTTGTGGCCCACCCTTGGCCAACCAGGGCCAAGCTGGCCATTTTTTGATTTGTGGGCCCCACACACATGCGGGACACCTCCAGCGCACGTGCGGCTGGGCCTTCGCCGCTGTCTACACGTGTGATGCTTCTCTGGTTCGTCTCTCTCCTCTCTTTCACCCATTTTTCACCCCAAATCCCTAACCCTAACTCTAAATTACTCAAATTTTCAATTTTATGCCCTTTCTTCAACCTTAGGGTTCCCTAAATTGAAATCTATGAACCCCTTGGATTGGAGAATTATTTCTGTGCATGTGTGGATGAATTGACCCTCTGATTATTGTTTGGTCTATAATTTTGATTGATCCAACCCTAGCTTGTGTAGGCCTGGGCCTACATAGATTCCCCTTGAATGAATGCTTGAACTTTTATGTGGGATATGAAATTTTGTGTAATAGTTTCTGAACTAACGTGATCTAAAGCCTGAATATCTTGCACATCATATTTGAATTTCATGTCCTGCATCAAATTTGGTATCAGAGCACAAGGTTTCTATAGGGGAATGCATTGCATGTTTAGGGTTTAGTTTATTCGTGTTCATTATGCGTTAAATATCATCATATAGAGCTGTTTAGAGGTCCATAATTTCTGATATAAGTTGCTGAATTTTTTGCTATTAGAAAATTCACATATCTCTTTATTGGATTTTCTATTGACAGATTCTTTGGACAGATAGGGTGCTGGAAATTGAGTAGTATTGTGTCGTTTCCCCCATATAGTCCTATAGGAGCATTTAGTCCCATCTAGGCGTATATAGTCGTATTAGAAGGTCCTTAAGTTGAGTTAGTAGTTGTATGCCCACACGTACAGGTCGTGGTTTTGGCTCGCACCCTACACTAAACATGGAGCAATTGCAAGAATCAATGAACACGTTTACCTAACAGTTTGAGTTTTTGGGTAAGTGCTTGGAACAACATATTGACCAACGCTTTGAACAGATTGATGTGCGCATTACCCAACTAGAGACCTCCGTCAGGGCAAACCCCACCATTGGGGAAGATGCCCAATCTCAGGCAGGTGGTCAGGAGGATAGACCAAGGAATGGAGATGGCCAAGGAATCGGTTATGGGCACGCACCCGTGCACCCACCCCGTGAGGGACATCAAGACCACTATGACCTCGATGCGCAACTTCTCAAAGGAGTTAGAATAGATGCCCCCACGTTTGATGGTCACTTAGACCCTAAAGCTTTTCTAGATTGGTTGACAGACATGGACCACTATTTTGAGTGGTACAACATGTATGGCCTTGTGGCTAGAGAGTGCACCAGAGGCTAGTGGAGTTACCTACTGAGGTCATTTCGGTAGTGGATGAGTTTCGTGATGTCTTTCCTGATGATCTACTGAATGAGTTTCCCCCTATGAGGGATATACAACACACCAGGACATGGGACACCGTACTACCTGTAGCTGAGTTTGCGTTTAATAGTTCTGTCGATATTTTTACAAGTCTAAGTTCTTTTGAAGTCGTTATTGGTTATAAACCTAGGAAACCTATTGATCTTGTCCTTATGTCATTGTCTCATAGGCCATTAGAATCTGCAGAGTCTTTTACGCATCGCATTCACTCATTGCATCAAGAAATCAGGCGAAAGATTACTACTAGTAATGAACATTACAAAATTTCTGCAGACCGACATAAACGATTCAAG
Source organism: Magnolia officinalis (assembly GCA_021015155.1). Classification (NCBI taxonomy): domain Eukaryota; kingdom Viridiplantae; phylum Streptophyta; class Magnoliopsida; order Magnoliales; family Magnoliaceae; genus Magnolia; species Magnolia officinalis. The sequence goes on from JAJHSJ010000002.1 coordinate 99,093,593, forward strand.
GAATTAAATGTAGGGAACTGTGATGGTCCGCATCAGGCCAGAGCGGTACCCTCAGGGAGTCATTCGTAAATTACACGCCCATAGCGTTGGACCCTTCAAAATTATAAAACGAAACGGGCTCAATGCGTATGTGGTAGATCTTCCACCTTCCATGGGAATTAGTTTCATATTCAATGTGGAGGATCTAGTTACTTTTCAGGGGACCACTGATACTTTGTCCGGCCCATCGCCCACCCATCCTGATTCCCCAAACCTGTCCCTTGATCCATGGCCTCTTCCCGACCCTTCTTCCTAGCTTTTACCTCCCATACCTACCCTTCCCACACCCATAGAGGAAATAGAGGATATTCTGTACCATCGATAGTATCAACGTCGGATGACGGGTTTTAGAAGTACCTGGTTAAGTGGAAGTCACGCCCAGCTTCAGACAGTACGTGGCTCACTGAGGAGGAGCTTCAAAGACTTGATCCTGACATCTTGGAGCGATTCAAGGGTTTTGTTTCGCCAGTGGCGAAATCTTCGCAACCGAGGAGAGTTGATGGGGACGTCACGCGCACACGCACACCCCCCTACGCACGTATGCAAGGAGGGCCCCACCATCGATCCGAATCGGTAACGACGTCCAGGGAGGGCCTCCTAATTAGAGGACTGCGTTTTGGTTCGTTGGAGTGGGCCCGATAGTCATGTAAATCCCACCATGGGTTCTCATGATCGTGGCCCACTATTCTAATTAATCTAGTACTTTAGGTTTCGCTTATTATTGTTATTAGGAATATCATGGGCAGTTTAAATTGCTTTGATTAGTTGTTATTTTTTATTACTTTGTCTTCAAGTAATAGGTTGCGCACATGGCGCGAGTTTTGAGGTATAGGGTTTTCTTATAAATAGGCACCCTTTGTAGGTTTTTTTTCTCATCGAAGATTAATAAAATTTCTGCGTTTTTCTACTCCTCTAAATTTCTGAGTTGTGGAGATTCAATTGGGTGTGAAACCCTCCTTTCCTCGAAGGGCAGACTACCGTGGTGCAAAGCCACACCTATCCCAATTCGCCCCCACCTTCTATCATTCATATTTCTCTTCTCCTACAATCATCTACGCTTCAAATCCATCCTCTATTGCAGCTGTTTTTATCTTTACAGCAGATTTTCAGAATCTGGCCCTACAGGAGGGCTAAAACTTCGGCGGAGCACCACGCACAGACCGTGTATCGGATCAGGCTGAAATTTGGAGGTTTTGTGGCCCACCCCTGGCCAACAATGGTCAAGCTGACCATTTTCTGATTTGTGGGCCCCACACACGTGCGGGACACTTCCAGCGCACGTGCGGCTGGGCCTTTGCCGCTGTCCACAGGTGTGACGCTTCTCTGCTTCATCTCTTTCCACTCTTTCACCCCTTTTTCACCCAAAATCCCTTACCTTAACCCTAAATTACTCAATTCCCCAATTTTATGTCATTTCTTCAACCTTAGGGTTCCCCGAATTGAAATTTGTGAACCCCTTGGATTGGGGAATTATTTCTATGCATGTGTGGATGAATTTACCTTCCTTTGATTATTGTTTGGTTTATAATTTTGATCGATTCAACCCTAGCTTGTGTAGGCCTGGGCCTGCATAGATTCCCCTTGATTGAATGCTTAAACTTTTGTGTGGGATATGAAATTTTGTGTAATAGTTTCTGAACTAACGTGATCTAAAGCCTGAATATCTTGTACATCATATTTGAATTTCATGTCCTGCATCAGTATATCTGAGATAACTCATGCATGAAATCGGTCACCCGCACACAAAGTTCTAGCTATTTGGTCATATCAAGCTCCAATATTGTACCTCAGTTTAATTCTAGTGATGCCTCTTGAAGATTCTAGAGGTGGAGTAACAGTAGTTGTTGTGATTGTGTTCATATGAGGCTATTTTACTTTTGGAGTTTTACTCTAGAAAGGTATTATAAAGACACTTGTAGATTTAAATGTAACTCTGATACATGTAAGCCATGTATTATCTCTTGCCAACTAATGTTACTGGACTATGGGCAATTATTGAAAGGATCAGGTTTTGCAGATCCCTAAAATTCAATATTATAGGATATGGGTATGGCAAGAACCAATCAAGGCCATAGGTAGAAATCATGTTAAAATACTTCCCTACCATATGCCAAACTGAATTTGTTATTAATTCTAGAGGACCTACAACTCTAGAATTGAGATTCCCAGCAGATCTGGTTATCAAGTCTCAGGAAAAGGGGGGGGGGGGGGGGGGGGGGGGGTAAATGTAACTAAATGGTGTATTCTCTTCTTCTTCTTCTTTCTTTTTTTTCTTTTTTTTTTTTTTGTAAATTTTTTTTTTTCTTTTTCCGAGGTAACTAAACGGTGTATTCATGTGATGCATTATCCAAAATCTGCTTCAGTTTGAACAAAACATGATCTATCATTCCACCTCATCAAGCTTGAGTAATTCTGGGAGAGCTTCGCCATGCAAGAAGCTCTTATCCTCAATATGCTGTGATGATCATAGCACTATCATGATTCATGAGTAATATCCAAGTAGGGTATGATTTCAACCATTGCCATTGAGGTTTGCATTTTGTTTCCTATTTATATGCACAAGGTTTGTAAATGGTTGTTCACTTATTCCTCAAAATGTTGTCCTTTTACAGCATACTATAGCGATATTTGTGTTGGTTCGATTGCATGCCGCCTTGAGAAAAAGGAAGGAGGAGCTATTCGTGTTTACATTATGACACTGGGTGTTTTGGCTCCATACCGTGGACTAGGAATTGGTGAGTCTATGATTTATTTTCGACTTATTGTAGCTGCTTTTTGAATAGAGGTGTGCTCCAGTGGTACCAGGCAGATGTTGGGCCCACTTGATGTATTCAAGCAATCAAATCTGCCCATCTGATGCATGAGCTAAGTCTACCCGCAGGTATACAATATCAGCCTGATCCAACACTCAGGTGGGGCACAGAACAGGGAACAAGATGAGAAGGAATGCCCACCATTGATTTTCATCCGGCCCGTCTGAGTTTTAAAACGGTCTAATTTTGGGCTTGACCCTTCATCCAGGCAAGATGAAGGGTCTGAATGGCCTGGATTGCAGATGAACTACACGGAGGGCCCGTTGTTCAACTCAATGGTAAACGTCCACTCTCAACTTGTTTCATGTGGACTGGGCTGATTTTTGGGCGAAAGAGGTAACTTGAGGTCACACATCTGATGAACAGGTAGGATGTCATGAATACATCACGTCGGCTCCACTTCTTCCATTAACACTGGAGCATGCCCCTTCTCAATAATATACCTTATTCTAGATCCCTTCGCCTAGACCCTAATATTGCAGGCAGCATTTAGTATACGACATTGTCTTATTGAGATTCCAATATATTCAAGTAACCACCCCCCCCCCCCCCCCCCCCCCCCCCCCATCATGCTTTACTTGAGTAGGTGCAATTGCTCTTTTCTTCCTGCTACTGTCTTTAATGATAGAGTCAAAGAACTGTTTTTCTTCTTGGCAATGCATAGAAGCTTAAGAGCGACTGATTCTACTGGGTAAACTTGGAGCAGAATCTGAAACTGCAAGGAAGATCTAAGATATTGAGTTTAACAATGCGATTTTCTTCCGAAGACTCCCAGTATTTGTATTTCCTTAGTTTATGATGTCAACATGGCATGATAATACTGATACGAGCTGCTGCTGGGAATGTTTCCATCGAGTCCTGTTGCATTAGGTTTTGTTATCTTTGAACTAGTAGCAATTTTAGAATATTTCTATGATAAGATGCATGAAAGGGATGCCATTGAAGAACTCTCACAATAGAATGAAATTTTACTGTTTTGTTACATCTAGCATACTAAGATGTTACAAATGAGGTGCCTGTATCTAATATCCTGGATTTGGAAAATGGAAAGTTGCATCTCTTTTCCCCGTATCCATGTCATGGATCATAGCTTTCTCCTGGGCCTATGTCTTGTTTTGGATGACAATGATTAGAAACAGGGTTACTAAATTTTACCTTTTCTCACAATATGAGTAAACAAAAGATGTAACTCAGAAAAGAGACATGTTCTAACCTTTTCTTTGAATATGAACTGTCTATGCAAATCCCTATTAACCATCCCTGAACCAGATATCTACTTTTTTCTTTTGAAATGATGATAATTTATTGAAAACCTTCTAACCTTCTCCCAAGTAGCATCCCCAGAAAATTCTCAACAAAGCATGGTGTAGATAAGAGAGGATTAGCCAATTACCTTTCAGCCATCCGTTTTTTTCTGTACATTGTGGTCCAATTGCGGAGTGGAGCGTCCTCCTGATTCTTCAGCCAGGACATCTATACAGTGGGAAGAACATGGTTGATTTTTCAACTTGTGCTGCATTGGCACTTGCAATTAGTGGTGGCAATGGGTCGGGTTCAGGATCAGCGCAAGCCGTTTACTTAATGGGCCAAGAAATGCTGCCTGAACTTTACCCACGACCCATCACCCTGTGGCCCGACCCAAACCACTTAAAATTCATCAAGCCCAAGTCCGACCCAAGCCTACCTATTTACTTGTAATTGAGTTGGGCTAGACTGATTCAACCCAATCCGGCATGAGTCACACGACTGCACTCAGGTTTAAGAATGGAATATGGATTAACTTATGCCCAGCACTGGCTAATTAGTGGATCCATACACGTACATCATGCGTAAATGTATATGCAAATCATCTTTTAATCTGTTTTGGTTCTGGGCCGTGTCGTGTTGGGTCATCTGGTCCAGCCCATTGATAAGCCCTAATCCATTTTAATTAAACAGGCCACATTTTCTAACCTAAGCTTGACCCACCACCCATTTAGCTTGGCAGCCCAAACCCACCTCAGAAGTGGGTCTTGCCCCATGGGCCGACCCGACCCGACCCGACCCATTGCCACCCTACTTGCAATGGCATGTATAGATACTGGCTTTCGACATGTGGGGAATTGACAAGCTTCACTTACTAAACACAGTAAATGCTTCTAAGCTTTTCTCATGTCAAGCTTTAGGTGTTGTTTATTTAAACAAACTCAAAGGTTTAATGTGGCCTTCATTATGCTAATGGGTAAGAGATGGTCTCATAAATCTGCCATTGTTGGATGTACTAACCAATGCATCTTATTTTTGTGGTGATTTATCAACATTTCCTATGAATGTATTAATTCTATAAGATCAGGTAGCAACAACAGCCTTTGAAAAAGTTCCCGTCTCTTACTGGCTGAAAACAATGGCTTGGTTTTTTTTTTTTTTTTTTTTTTTTTTTTTTACAGGTACGAAGCTGTTGAATCACGTTTTGGATCTGTGCTTGAAGCAAAACATCTCAGAGATTTACTTGCATGTGCAAACCAACAACGAAGATGCCATTACCTTCTATAAGAAATTCGGCTTTGAAATTACAGAAACCATTCAAAACTATTACACAAACATTACTCCACCTGACTGCTATGTTCTTACCAAGTTCATTGCTCCAGCTCAACTGAAGAAATGATCTTGTGATGCCCATTTTCTGCAGAAACCCATATTGGTGGATGGCTTGAATCAAAGATTCATACGCATCGGTTAAATTCATGGAAGAGGTTTGGAGGTCTAGGTTTTTAAAGGCTGCGCTCGATATGCTAAAATATGAATGTTTTTGGTTCAAATATGTTGTTAATCATTGATTATCATGGTGTCTTTGGACTACATGTGCCTCAGTTCAGACCTCTTTGCTAGCTTTGCAGATGAAATCTCTACTAGTTTATGGGGATATGAAGAGGTCTGGATCGAACATTCAAGCTTTATTAGGTCAAAATTTTTATTGAATTTAATAGAAAGAGTAAAGATGCTTTTAAGTGGGATTGATTTTTCTTGTTTTTCTACAGCTGTTTTTTGCTAAGCCTGCCTCTGGACGAATGTGCCCAGAACCTGGAACTCATGGCATGTCCAAGCTGTGTATGAGGTTGTCCCTGCTCTGTGGATGCTTCTGGCCAAAAACATTGCAGTATACTCGTCATTTGGTCCACGGAAGATGCAAATTTCCTGCAACCTGTTACAGGGAGCCTGTGTAACAAAAAGCTGTGGGGACAACTGGGATGCATCTGCTGTTTCCAGCCCATGCACCAGCTCATGTTAGGACGGGTTCCCACAAATCAGGAAGATGTGAAACAAAAGTGGGTCACACCACAGGAAACAGTGCAGCAGACGGAACACCCAGCAATGACTATCCTGGAACCCAATAGTTTTTTATTTTTTTTATTTTTATTTTTTATTTTTATAAATCAGGATTATGTGTTTTCCCTTCATCCTGGTGGTAATAACCTTATGAATGCGGGCAGAGGGTATATAAATATCATGGTGGGCTGCAGGAAGGTTTCAATGGTGGGCGTTCCACCCTGGCTGTTCCTGTGGTGTGACCCACTTCAGTCCGGTATTTGCCTCATTTTTGGGTTTAATCCTAACATGAGCTGGAGAAATTGATGGATGGTCCCCCCATGTAACAGGTTATGTAGTGCATTGGTTCATATGTGCGTTGAATGTCAACCTTTGTCGTCTCTTTTAAACTGCCTTTTTTTTTTTTTTTTTTTTTTTTTTTTTTTTTTTTTTTTTTTTTTTTGAGTTCACATGACGCTAGGCTCAGATGTGCCAAGCGTGGATGCATTTGGAGAGGTGTGGGCTGAACAAAACTCATTTTCAGTTTTGTTGCATTGTATTCTAACCGCCTTTTCTTTTCTTTCTTTTGGTGATAAAGCTGAGTTTGATTAGGTGCGTCCAATGCTCAGACTGGAAGCCACCACTGCTTCTGTTTATGGCAGGCTTCTGTATAGGTGGATCCTACCTTTCAGCGATCCCCATAGGTCATCCAGCGGGTGAGATTTCTTTTGGTCATTTGCCTGAGTGGGAATCTGAGCAGGCCTCCATTTTGCCATACGCCTGTTTGTCCCTGTGCATCATTGCTCGTCTTATATTCTGTTTTACGGATGTGGACACCCCTCTTGGCCGTAATTGAAGTGTTGCCCCTTGATTTGAGATTTTATGGAGCGTTTTTTTTTTTTTTTTTTTTTTCCTTGGTTGCCTAAATAAAAGAGCGGCAGGATTCCTTTCTACGTTGAGGTTTGCTGGAATACGTCAGATGTATTGCTAGATACATTGGGACTTCAGCTTTTGGATCTCCCTCATCTTTCAATTATCCAAACCATTTATATGGGCAGGCCTCACCTTCGATGGTGAATGGTAATAGATAAAAAGTCTCAAACCTTGAGCTCCCAAGGAACCATGTGCCTGTTGAAGAATGCACCGGTGACTCAAAAGGCAGTGGCTTGGTTGAGGGAACCCATCGGAGCCGTTGGGGCAATTGCTACTGTGTATGGACTAAAATGAATGGAGATCCGCAACCAGGTGGGCCAAACCACAGGGAACAATGGTGATGGGGTGCCAACGATAGGTTTGTGTGTGGGGCAACAAATGTCTTTCATCAAACCCGTTCATCTGGTGTTGCTCGCAAGGATGAAGTTTGAAGATACAAAAATCAGCCTGATCCAAAACCCAGGTGAGCCACACTGCTTTCTAGGCACAATGTTACATTGTTCTCATTGCTGTGGCCCATCAATCGCACTGCTTGAACTTGGATGATCTAGGCACATGTTACATTGTTCTCATTCCTGTGGCATATCAGAGCTTCTAATTGGGCTAAATAACCTATCGATCTTTATGTAGTAGGCCATTCGGGGTCAACTGGCCACATGGTGGGCCATGTCTGTCCGTTTTGTGAGAGAAGGCACACTTCTTATTTAGAATTATGATTTTAAGAAAAATTTATTATCTTTAGTAATTTTGATATTTTGTTGTATATCCTTATTTTTAGAGTTTTAGATTTTTATCTTTTTTAGAAATTGATTGTAATAATGTCATGTATTATCCAGTAAGGTCGGGTAAGTTTTATTTTAATTGAATTAAGACTTCTAGTAGGGTTAGAATTTTGCTGTTTTGGGTAATTTTGAATTAAAGTTTTTTTTTTTTTTTTTTTTAGCAGTGTAACCGAGAAATCCTACACATTACACATTATTTAATAAAATATTTGAGTTTTTACTCTTATTATCTCTTGTCGATTCATGAACTCTCCTTGTGGATTCAAAGTTTTAATCATTTAAGGAAGACAATAACCTTTTACTTACTATTTCATGCCATTCCCTATGTTAATGCCTAAATTAGGTCAACTTCTATATGTACTATCAAAGACTAATCCTTACAACTGAAGACATATGGGGAGTTTTTTTTTTTTTTTTTTTTTAGTATTAAATTTAATATGATTTGGCCTACCTTACGGAGTCAATTGTATTGACTCATATGTGGATGTTATTGGGTTTATGTATTAAAATATGGTTGATGTCTATATGATCCAAAAAAGGATCCATTAGTTAGGAATATTTTTATTGATTAGATTTAGTAGATTTGATCATCTATCAAGTCATTTTCGACTTGGACTAGCACTCAAAAGGTTTTAAATAGTTTTATAAATGTCTTTAACCATTGAAAGATTTTAATCACATTTGATTGTAATTATAACGGTTAAGATCTTATGGTCATGGGTATTAGATCAAAGGATGGATGGCCATGGTAAGTGGAGGGATTAGATCAATATGGTGTGTGGTTGACAAGATTACAGTTTGTAAGGTAGTGGAACACCATATTGGTCTCTCCTTGAGTTAAGTGTGTAAAGAGAGCCTTGGACATTCTAAACCCATTCGACATCACCACAAAAGACAGGAGAAGAAGAAAAGAAGAGAGAAAACTTCTCTCCTCACATCCACAAGTCCATGTGTGGGGTCCATCTGTGGGCAACTCTCATGCGCTATCCTATCATTGCTTTAGAGTTGATATGTTAGTTCTTATCCTCTCCTCATTTGGGATAGTTAAAGCTTCTACTTTGAAGATGTGGTGTCGACTTTCTATGCGATTCTCAATGGTAACAATTAACAAATAACCATAGCCATAAAAAATTATTTTTCAAGTAGGAACTTGATGATATGTAAATGGGGATCCATAATATTAGGCTTATAGTAAATCTGGTTTTACAATAATAATAATAATAATAATAATAATAATAATTCTACCGCGTTACAAATAACTTTAACATCATCCATCTATCTTTTTAGATATTTTCATACTCAACTAACAAATATCTATGAAGCATGATAAATTGCTTTTAATGGTTAAAATAGAAAATCAAGTTAAAAAACTTTAAAACAAGATCAAATTGTTCATGCCCAATTTGAGGTAGAGTTGATCATTGATCCTAGACTTGGGGTTATATAACCATTTATCAACAATTTTGTGTGAATCTAATGGTTCATTATCAAGTTCGTATAACTAAGCATTAATCATTGAGTAATGGTGCATATGATCGTTGATATATGAGTCATGTGAGATTTGACCGTATTTGAGATGTCTTTTTATGCATGATTCTTGGTGAGGCATGACCATTGATCATCTACTTAGCATGTCTGATCATAAATTCTATTAAGATCTACAGAAGTTCTCCAATATACATTAAAACCTATTAAATTCTCTTAAAGTAAGTTAAAGTCTATAAAAGTTGGATAAATTTTGTTAAAATAGGACAAGTCAATTGTTAAGCATATTAAAGTCAAGTTAAGTCTGTTAAAGATGATAAAAGTCCGTACAAGGTTATTAAAGTCTGTAGGAGTTCACCGAAGTTTTATTAAAGTATGATTAAATTTGTTAAACTTAGTTCAATTGCGTTAAAGTCTATTAAAGTGCGTTGAAGTTTATAAAAGTATGCTAAGGTGCATTAAAGTCTATTAAAGTTTATCATAGTTTAAAAAAACCTTCTAAAGTTGTTAAAGTTTGTTAAAGTCTGGTGAAGTCCATTAGAGTCATGTCAATTCTAATGTTAAACTCTATAAAATCTATTTAAGTTTAGCAAACTTTATTAAAGTTTACCAAAAGTGTGTTAAAAAAGTCTATAAAGCTACTAAAGCATATTGCAGTCTGTTAAAGTCTGCTAAGTGTATAAAAGTTTGCTAAAGTATTTAAAAGTTCCTTAAAGTCCATTAAAGTCGGGTTAAGTCTAATGTTAACCTTTGTTAAATTTTAATAAAGTCGATTCAGGTTAAGATTTTATTATTAATTATTATGTTTTGATGTATCTGACCATTTATCTTTCAATTCATAAAGATTGATCCTTGATCTTCAAGTTGGGTGAGAATCTAATTGTTTATAATCAAATTAGCATAAAATTTGACAGTTGATAATCAAGTTGAGATGCATCCAACAATTTATTAAGTTGGGGCAGATTTAACTATTGCTCATCAAGTTCAAGTGGATACAATCAGTTATCTTCAAGGTGAGTGAGATATGATCTTTTATTCTTGATTCCAGGTGAGAGCTAATCGTTGATCATAAATTGTTTTGTATCTAACCATTCATAGTTTGTAAAGATCTCATTGTTGATCTTAGAATAGGGGTGGATCTAATTATTCATCATTGTGTTTATATTTAATTAACCATTAATCCTCAAGTTAGGTGGATCTAACTGTCCATCCTTCAATTAGATGAGAATTAACCATTATGCTAGATTATGGGTGGATATGATTTAACTGTTGTTTATCAACTTGGCAAGTCAAAAAGTGAAAGTAATGGTGTTCCCCTTATGTATGTCGATCTATGAGTAATGGTGTATCTGACCGTTGATTTATGAGTTATGTAAGATTTGACTATAATTGAGATATGTCTGTTCATACTTGATTCTTGGTGAGACATGACCATTGCTCATTTACTTAGCATGTCTGACTATAAAATTCTATTAAATCCGCAGAAGTTCTCTAATGTACATTAAATCGTATTAAATTCTCTTGAACTTAGTCAAAGTCTATAAAAGTCGGATAAAATTTGTTAAAGTAGGCCAAGTCAGTTGTTAAATATATTAAAGTCTAGTTAAGTCCGTTAAAGATGATAAAAGTTGTATAAGGTTATTAAAGTCTGTAAGAGTCTGTCAAAGTTTTATTAAAGTATAATTAAGTTTATTAAACTTGGTTTAATTGTGTTAAAGTTTATTAAAGTGCGTTAAAGTTTGTGAATGTATGCTAAGGTGCATTAAGTTTATTAAAGTTTATTATAGTTTATAAAAGTCCTCTAAAGTTGTTAAAGTTGGTTAAAGTCTGATGAAGTCCATTAAAGTCACGTCAATTCTAATGTTAAACTCTATAAAGTATATTCAAGTTTGACAAAGTTTATTAAAGTCTACCAAAAGTATATTTTAAAAAATCTATTAAAGTCTACTAAAGCATATTGTAATCTGTTAAAGTCTACTAAGTGTATAGAAGTTTGCTAAAGTATGTAAAAGTTTCTTAGAGTCCATTAAAATCTGGTTAAGTCTGATTTAACCTTTGTTAAATTCTAATAAAGTCGATTCAGGTTAAGATTGTATTATTAATTATTAAGTTTTGGTGTATTTGACCATTCATCTTTCAATTCATGAAGATTTAATCATTGATTTTCAAGTCGGGTGAGAATTTAATTGTTTATACTCAAATTAGCATGAAATTTGACCGCTAATAATTAAGTTGGGGTGCATCCAACAATTGATCCTTAAGTTGGGGCAGATTTAACTATTGCCCCTCAAGTTCGGGTGAATATAACCATTTATCTTCGAGTTGAGTAAGATATGATCTTCCATTTTTTATTCTAGGTGAGAGCTAATCGTTGATCATAAATTTTTTTGTATCTAACCATTCATAGTTTGTAAGGATCTCATTGTTGATCTTAGAATCGGGGTGGATCTAATTATTAATCATTGTGTTTATATTTAATTAACCATTAATCCTCTAGTTAGGTGGATTTAACTGTCCATCCTCCAGTTAGATGAGAATTGACCTTTATGCTAGATTGTGGGTGGATATGATTTAACTATTGTTTATCAACTTGACATGTCGGAAAGTGAAAGTAATGGTGTTCTCCTTATGTATGTTGATTTATGAGTAATGGTGTATCTGACCGTTGATTTATGAGTTATGTGAGATTTGACTATAGTTGAGATATGTCTGTTCATACTTGATTTTTGATGAGACATGACCATTGATCATTTACTTAGCATGTTTGACCATAAAATTCTATTAAAATCTTCAGAAGTTCTCTAATGTATTTTAAAACGTATTAAATTCTCTTAAAGTTAGTTAGAGTGTACAAAAGTCGGGTAAATCTTGTTAAAGTAGGCCAAGTCAATTGTTTAACAAATTAAAGTGTAGTTAAGTCCGTTAAAGATGATAAAAGTTTGTACAAGGTTATTAAAGTCCGCATGAGTCCGCCAAAGTTTTATTAAAGTATGATTAAGTTTATTAAACTTGATTTAATTGCTTTATAAGTTTGGGTCTATTTGACCATTTATCTTTCAATTCATGAAGATTTGATCCTTAATCTTCAAGTTAGGTGAGAATCTAATTGTTTATGCTCAAATTAGCATACAATTTGACCGTTGATAATTAAGTTGGGGTGCATCCAATAGTTGATCCTTAAGTTGGGGCAAATTTAACTATTGCTCCTCAAGTTCGGGTGGATACAAACAGTTATCTTCGAGGTGAGTGAGAAACGATCTTTCATTCTTGATTCTAGGTGAGAGGTAATTGTTTATCATAAATTTTCATGCATCTAACGATTCATAGTTTGTAAGGATTTCATTGATGATTTTAGAATCGGAGTGGGTCTAATTATTCATCATTGTGTTTATATTTAATTGACCATTAATCCTCAAGTTAGTGGATTTAACTGTCCATACTCCAGTTAGGCGAGAATTGACCATTTACTAGATTGTGGGTGGATATGATTTAACTATTGTTTATCAACTTAACATGTCAGGAAGTAAAAGTAATGGTGTTCCCCTTATATATGTTAATCTATGAATAATGGTGTATCTGACCGTTAATCTATGAGTTATGTGAGATTTGACCATAGTTGAGATATGTCTATTCATACTTGATTCTTGGTGAGACATGGCCATTAATCATTTACTTGGCATGTCTAACCATAAATTTCTATTAAAATCTGTAAAAGTTCTCTAATGTACATTAAAGCGTTTTAAATTCTCTTGAAGTCAATCAAAGTCTATAAAAATTGGGTAAAATTTGTTAAAGTAAGTTAAGTCAGTTGTTAAACATATTAAAGTCTAGTTAAGTCTGTTGATGCAAAAATCTGGATCACCCTCCACTCCTCGTGATGCTGATCGGATAGACCCTGATCCTGCACAAAGGGTGAGCAAAGGAGACCCTAGCTAAGCCGGGAGACCCTCCGATGCCTAAGTCAGGTCAAGGGAATCGGGGTCTAAGTTGAAAGGTCGGGGGAGAGTGTAAGATATTGCATACTTGTAGCAATGACGTCCTTGTGTATTTATACTCAGCCACTGAATGGTCCGAATCCGATAATCATGGCATGATTCCCTCAATCAGAGAGATTTGAAGATCATGGAGATACTGCGCGCAATCCAATGATTGCGTAATATATGATACGCGCATCGTGCGTATCGGCGGGCGACATTATCGGCCTCGTTCTCTTATGGTAGTTTCTAAGTTCATATTGAGGGCGTCTGTCTTAACCTCCGCCTTGGAGTACGAAGTCGGTTTGGACCTTTCAATAGGTAGTGTTTCCAACTGTCAGAAATGGGCCTTCATTGACCTTTGTCTGAGCCAAGTGGCCCGATTCCTCCGATCGGAGTAACATGTCTTAGGGCCTCGGAATTATGAGGGGCTCGGATCTTCCCATAATAGAAGCCCCCTACTCTTCGAGGTCCGCTAAGGGGCTCGTAGAGTAATCATTCGGAAGATCAGTCGCCTCGTCTGCCGGTTCCTCCGAGAGCGTCATAATCCCTGCATTTCAAGTCCTTATGCCCGTAGGGTTTTTCGCCCACGAATTCCTGCGCAGTGGACGCGTGGTGACGGTTTAGATTTCGAATCACCGTTCACCTATGGCATGTTGCAGCGTATACCTAGAGTAATGCCTCGAATGAAAACTTTCCTTATTTGGGTGTCGCTTCGCTTATCCGAAGCACGCCGCCCGATGTCAGAGACGTACTACCCGACAGTACGGGAGCCAATGGAGTGGGGCCACGTCAGTTCTGAGGCCGACTTACGGTGATTTGGCTGCAACCATCATGGCTGGTCATTAATGCGGAGATTTGTTGTGGTCTATATAAATCCTCCTCTGGGGATTTCACTTCACTTGTATTGTGTTCGAGCTGACATCGGAAGAGGCGATTTCCGGCGAAGGCGATTCTGGCCGTCCAGAGGTTTTTTTATCAGGCGATTCCAACCGATTAGATATTTTCGGCAAAAGCGATTCCCGGTGACCGTCCGGTGAGTCCTCTCATGCCTCTTTGCATCTCTCTTTTCTTAAAGAGACCGTGCGGGACTATGGTGATGACTCCGAGTCAGAGAGTTCTGGCAATGGGGGAGGGGCCTCTGAAGGTCCCTTCGAAGCTGTCCCTTTATACCCTCCACCTCGGAAGCGGAAGGCAACTGGAGCTCAGACTTGCAGAGCTGGTAGAAAGAAATCTGCCCGAGGCCCCCAGACCACAACCACGGAGGCCACTGAGATGCCAGCGAGCAGGAGGACCTCGGAAGTAGTCCATGGAGGCTCTATACTGTCGGACTCTCAAATGGAGTGGATCCGCACAGAATTTCAAATCCCGGCTGCCGTGCGGATCAGAGCCCCTGGGCCCCTCGAAACCGCTGGCGCGCCTGCTGAGGGAGAAGTTGCTATTTTTCTTTGCGCGCTGCAATGCGGGGTCCGACTTCCTTTACACCCTTCATCCGAACTATGACGGCTTACTTGGGCTTAGCTCCTGGGTAATTGACCCCCAATGCTTGGAGGGTGCTTATTTCAGCCTTCATTATGTGGAGGCAAGTTGGGAATTCAGAACTTACTTCAGCAGAGTTGATGAGCCTGTATCTGGTAAAGCACGACAGTAATGAACTATGGTACTACTTTGCGACCTGAGGCAGCAAGGGCTCGGGGCTGGTTATGAACCTTCCATCCTCCAACAAAGATTAGAAGAATAAGTGGTTTTGGGCTGCTGGAGAATGGGAGGCGCCCATGGCCGAAGTCGGGACTCTGTCAATTTGGGTTCCGATTCGATTTACAAAACCAAGTCGGACCAATTAATCCTCTTCGTCTTTCTATTTTCCTTTATTACTTCGGCTAGACTGGAACTTTTATTCTTTTTGTAGATTTTCCAAGGGGTACACCTCTCCTTGACTCGGCTCAGAAGAACCGCGTTGCCAAGGCTAGAGCACGATCGGGAGAGCTTCGCTCCTGGTCGGATCTGATCATTGTCACCAACCTTCATTGGTCAGGGCTGTGCACATCTCAACCTCTTCTGATATCTTTTAGTAAGTTCTTTTGCTCATTCAGAAGAATTAGGCTTGCTTGCGTAGCCACTGATTTACCATTTTTCATGCAGGCATGACCGAGGCGTCCGGTTCTCAGAAGAAGAGGGTGGCTCTGACAGCAAAGGAGTTGTTGAAGCCTGTGACTCGGATGAAGACAACTGTTCGGAGAAGGCGGATAACTCCTCGTGAAGAAGGTCCCCCGGGTCCGGGTACTGCGGCTACAGCTCCAGTTACAACTGTGGTCGCAACTGTCCCTGTGGCTGCGGCTGTGGTTATTACAGCCCTGTCTCCTGCTCCGATAACTCTCGCGCCAATGTGTGCTGAGGACCATCTCTCAGCGGTCGTCAGTTCGGCTCCCACGACCATAGCTCCTTCCATTCCGTCTGCAATCGTTCCTTTTGTTGGGGCGGTCCGTCCGTCGGCTCCTTGCATAGCTATTCCTTCATCCTCCGAGAGGGAGGAAGCCATTCTGATGGCCGACGCCATGATTACTCTCCCCCCCCCCCCCCACAAGGTTGGAGGTGACCTTGGGGCCGAGGCCCAGGCTTCAGCTAGTAACGGGACCGGTTTTGCGGCGGCGACCGACTCTGCTTACGTGGGAACAAGCGGAAGGAAATTCGCACCGGGCTACCATCTATCCTGCTTGACCCCCTGGGTTGCAAAGCACGCTCCTGAGGAGAGTATAGCTAACCTC
Organism: Magnolia officinalis; assembly: GCA_021015155.1. Taxonomy (NCBI): domain Eukaryota; kingdom Viridiplantae; phylum Streptophyta; class Magnoliopsida; order Magnoliales; family Magnoliaceae; genus Magnolia; species Magnolia officinalis. The sequence goes on from JAJHSJ010000002.1 coordinate 99,109,669, forward strand.
CTTGACAAGTCGGACAACTCATTCCTGAACGACTTGGCTTCCGTTTTCTATACGGTATCTTCACCATCTTTTGTCATTTCCCCTGTACTTGCGATTTTCAAACGTCTTATTCATTTATTTTTGTACAGTCTGTCCCAAAGCTTTTATCGGCTCGGGGAAGTGCGCGAGAGACGGAAAAAAGAGAAGCCGAGCTGGAGGCCCTCAAAACTCAAATAGGGGTCTTACAGGAGGAGAACACCTCCCTCCGACTTTCGCAAGGCGAGCTACTTCAGCGAGTTGAAGAGGGGAAAGCCAAGGAGCAGCAGCTACAGGAGACTATTGTCGACCTCAAAGCCAGGGAGTAGCGGTTGTAAGGGGCGGTAGAAGACTTAACTGCTCGAAGTGACGCTGCAACTACCGAGCTAACCCGGGCTAGGGCCCATGTGGACTCGCTGGCCCAGGAGAACACTCGACTGGGGGAAGCTCTTGACCGAGCTAAGGTTGAGGCGGCGGAGGAGCAGGCCCGAGCCATTGCTCAGGCGAAGGAAGCTCAACGGGTCGAGGATGTAGCCTCTTTGGCCAAGGCGGTGGTTGAAGCAGTACTAGAAGCCTTCAAAGTTTCAAAGGAGAGGGATGCTGAGGCCGTCAAGATCATGGCCGTGGATACGATGACTGTATTGAGACGGTCCTGGGTTTATACCCGGACCTTAACCTCGACCCAATACTCCTTAAAGAAACTGAAGAGCCGCCTGCAGATGAGGTCCGCCCAGATTCTACCCCAGATGCTCGAGCTCCCCCGCCACCCGCGTAGCTCAAATTTTCTTTCTCCTCCTTTTTTTTTGGGGGGGGGGGGGCTTAATTGGAACTTAAATTGGTTGGAATTCTTCTTTTTGATTGCTCTTTTGACCCTTTAATGAAGGTGTGGATGATGATTTTTTATACGTTAATCTGTAGCTGAACTCTTGTTGAATGCTGATGGTAGATTACTTGAGTGTCAAAATGGGAGGTTAACTTTGCTGGAGGCATAGTCTGAGCTGACCTTACCTTTCGGCGGACTAGCTTTTCCCAACACCTTACTGTTGAGCTTTTATGGCTCGTTTATTGAGTTCGGGCCCCTAAGGGGTCGGCTCATCCCACAATTGGCGAGACCCTTTTGTTCTATCCGTTAATTTGCGAACCGACCCCCATTTTAAGGGAGTCGGATCAACGCTTAGGCTTTTCCCCCAGTTTAGGGATACCGTGTAGAATTTTTGTGGGATAACGTATTGAACGGTTGTGGAGTCGGGTGCAGTCAAGACGATCCCGGCCCCGGCCCCTTTGACATTGGATGACCTGTCCACATAGAGTACCCATCCTGGATCTGACATTGCTTTTTGATTGCTCGGAGGAGCGGGCAAACTTGCTTCGACTTCTGCATCAATCTTTTCGGCGCTCGGAGTGAATTCGGCGATGAAGTCGGCTACGGCTTGCCCTTTGATTGTCGTCCTCGGACGAAACTGAATATTGAACTCACCGAGCTCGATGGCCCATTTAGTTACCCGACCTGACACCTCGTGCCTCTGGAGAACTTGCCTGAGAGGGGAATCGGTTAACACAATCATTAAGTGAGCTTGGAAGTATGGGTGTAACCTTCGAGCTGAAATAATGAGGCTAAGTGCCAGCCTTTCCAGAGGTGAATATCTTGCTTCTGCCGGCACCAAAGCTTTGCTCACGTAATACACAGTGTTACTTGCCTCCAACCTCCCTAATCAGAGCCGATCTGACGGCCGAGGCTGAGACTGCGAGGTAGAGGAATAGGGGCTCGCCTTCTTCAGGTTTGGACAGTAGAGGGGGTGAACCCAAGTATTGTTTCAGCTGCTGGAAGGCTTGCTCGCACTCCGGCGTCCATTCTGCCTTCTTATGACCCTTCAATTGCTAGAAGAAGGGAAGGCACTTATCTGTCGCTCTGAAAATGAAACGTCCCAGCGCTGCGACTCGACCTGTGAGGCATTGTATATCCTTGATTGTTCGGGGCGAACTCAGGTCGAGGAGCGCCCTGATTTTATCTGGGTTCGCCTCAATACCCCTCTAACTGACCTGGAAGCCGAGGAATTTTTCCGAACCGACTCTGAAAACGCACTTTGTTGGGTTCAGCTTCATCTGATATTCTCGGAGGACGGCAAACGTTTCTCCGAGATCTGTCAGATGATCGGCTGCTTTGATACTTTTTACTAGCATGTCATCGACATATACTTCTATTGTGCGTCCGATCTGTTTGGAGAATATCTGATTTACTAGCCTTTGATACGTAGCCCTAGCGTTTTTTAGGCCAAATGGCATGACCCGGTAACAGTAGAGCCCCTTGTTTGTGACGAATGTAGTCTTCTGCCTGTCTGGGGGATGCATCGCGATCTGATTATATCCAGAATAGGCATCCAGGAAAGAAAGCAACTCGTGCCCTACTGTGCTGTCCACCAGTTGATCGATTCGAGGCAGAGGGAAACTATCTTTTGGGCAAGCTTTGTTCAGATCCAAATAATCTACGCAGACCCGCCATTTCCCATTGATTTTCTTTACGAGGACTACATTTGCGATCCAATCGGGATAATGCACTTCTTCTATAAATCCTGCGTTGAGCAGGACGGAGACCTCGTCAACTATTGCCTCATACCGGTCGGCATCGAACGACCTTCTTTTCGCTTGATGGGTTTATGATCTGAATCCACATTTAGCTTTTGAACCATGACTTCCGAAGAAATTTCGGGCATATCTTGGTGAGACCATGCAAAGACGTCTCTGTGCTGTCGCAGGAACACTAGGACTTCGTGCCGTTGTTCTGGATTCAGTGACGTCCTGAGTTGAACTGTTCTACTCGGATCAGCTTCATCAAGCGACACTTTCTCTAGGTCTTCTACGGACGAGCACTCCACAGGCCCTCTGGGGTCTAGGACGTTGATGAAAAGCGCCTGCTTAACTGACCCCTTCTTTACCTCCACCGCATAACATCTCCGGGCTTCTCGCTGATCGCCTCGGAGGTAGCCCATCCTGCCTTCAGCGGAAAATTTCATCATCAGGTGGTAAGTAGAAACGACCGCTCTCATTGTATTGAGAGAAGGTCTGTCCAGGATAACGTTGTGTATAGATGACACATTGACAACTAAGAAATCCACCATAAGTGTGACTTGATGCTGTCCTTTTCCCCTCAGTTACTGGAAGGGAAATAGCTCCTTTGGAAATCACCCTCTCTCCGGCAAAGCCGTGCAAAGGGGTCTACACAGGTCTGAGATGAGACCGCAGAATCTCCATTCTTTCAAAAGCCTCAGAGTAGAGTATATTACCCGAACTCCCGGTGTCAACTAAGATAGATACACTTTGCGATTTGCTATAGTCATGGTTACTAAGGCGTCATCGTGTAGGTGCTGAATCCCGCGCGCATCTTCTTCCGTGAAAGTCAGAGTGCACGGACTGACTCGAAGTTCCTTACTGGGTCGTTCGGCCAAATGGACGTAGTATTCTAGCTCGGACTTCCGGGAGTGAGCCTTTCGTGCCCTATTCGAATCTACCCCAAGACAAACCCCCGAAGATAGTGCGAATTTCGGCGGGCTCTTCAACGGCGTTATTTTGCTGTTTCCGCTCCATTTCCTCTCTTCGAGGGGCTTTTCCTTCCTGTGTATCGACGCAGGTGCCCTTTCCGAATAAGAGCTTCAATCTCATCCTTAAGGTCAACACAATCATCCGTGTTGTGACCGTGGTCCCGATGGAAGCGGTAGTACTTGCGTTTGTCTCGATGATCCGGATCGGCTCTCATGCAGACGAGCCAGTTCAATAACTTCCCTCCTCGGATGTCCAGTAAGATTTGTTCGGCGGATGTGTTAAGGGGGGTGTAGGAGCGAAATTTTCCTTCTGGTCTTCTACTCGGGTGACGATCACGAGAGGTGTGTTCATCGGTCCCTCTGTTAGACGTATGAGATTCCTCGTTCCTGTGCCTCTTCCCCTTATCATTTGGCTCGGTCACTTGGACACTTTTACGGGCATTAGTGAATTCTTCCGCGTTGGTATACTTCTGAGCTCTGGCCACAAGTTCCGCCAGTGTCTTTGGTGGATTCTTCTCGATAGAGAAGGTGAATTTGTCTTCTTTCAAGCCACTGAACATAGCGGCGAGAGCCATTTTGTCATCATAGTCTTCCACTAGTAACGTTTCCTCGTTGAAGCGAGCGATGTAATCCTTCAGCGACTCCTTCGGTCCCTGCTTGATAGTGAGCAGGTGAGTGTTGGGCTTTCGACTTCTCTTACCGCTGATGAACTGGGTTAGGAATAGTCGGCTCAACTCTGCGAAGGAGTTGACGGAGTTTGGTTTGAGTTGCCGATACTAACTCCGAGCGGATCCCGTTAGTGTAATCGAGAACCCTCGGCACATCATTGCATCCGTCGCTATCTGGATCTACATCCAGGAGCACTAGGCTTCTACGTGCTCGGATGGGTCCCCAGATCCAGAATATTGAACGACGGGAGGTATCCGGAACCTCTGAGGCATCACCTCGTTCATGATTTCTGCAGTGAAGGGAGGTTCGGTCTCTTCCATCATTGCCTGGACGACAGTGGGAACTGACGTTGGTTGCTGTTTTTTCTCCAGAGCTAAGTACTTGTTGTTGAGCTCCTCGAACCGCTCCTCAAACCGCTCCTCCCATGGATCTTTATTTTCTGCCACAGTCTCTTGGGCGTTCTCTCTCCCTGGACTTCTCCTCCCCCTCCTTCGTTCCAACCGGTGACGGAGATCCGTTGGTGCCAGGGTCGAAGTAACTGAGGCATTAGTCGGAGCTCGCGTTGCGGTGTTCTGAACCGAGGGTCGGAAGAGGATGTTGACTTGATATGGGCACCTGAGGATGCTAGAGTGCCTCAGGCCTCACACCCCTCGACACGGAATGGGCTTCCACGACCGGGCCGACTGGTTCGGGGACAGGATCTTCTTAAGCCGATAACGGCGGCTCTTGTTGCTGCTTCATCCTGTTCACTTCATCGCGTAAGGCTTGTATCTCGCCCTGCATGGCTCGATACTTGCTTGCCCGGTTACGCGAACGCTGGGAAGGTCCCGGGGCTGATTCCGCATGAAGTAAAGATGAGGAACGAGTTTGTTCGTTTTGCTCTGGTTCCGCAGCTACTGCTTTCTTCTTCCCTCTCGCCATTATTCTCTAGAATAGGAACCTGACTTTTTGTATTGGGTTCCCACAGACGGCGCCAAAAAATGTTGATGCAAAAATCTGGATCACCCTTCACTTCTCGTGATGCTGATCGGATAGACCCTGGTCCTGCACAAAGGGTGAGCAAAGGAGACCCTAGCTAAGTCGGGAGACCCTCCGATGCCTAAGTCAGGTCAAGGGAATCGGGGTCTAAGTTGAAAGGTCGGGGGAGAGTGTAAGATATTGCGTACCTGTAGCAATGGCGTCCTTGTGTATTTATAATCAGCCACTGAATGGTCCGGATTTGATAATCACGACACGATTCCCTTAATCAGAGAGATTTGAAGATCATGGAGATACTGCGCGTAATCCAAGGATTGCGTAATATATGATACGTGTATCGTGCGTATCGGCGAGCAACATTATCGGCCTCGTCCTCTTATGGTAGTTTCTAAGTTCATCTTGAGGGACGTCTGTCTCAACCTCTGCCTCGGAGTATGGAGTCGGTTCGGACCTTTCAATAGGTAGTGTTTCCAACTGTCAGAAATAGGTCTTCGTTGACCTTTATCTGAGCCGAGTGGCCCGATTCCTCCGATCGGAGTAATATGTCTTAGGGCCTCGGAGTTATGAAGGGCTCGGATCTTCCCATAACAAAGTCCATTAAAGATGATAAAAGTTTGTATAAGGTTATTAAAGTCTGAAGAAGTCTGCCAAAGTTTTATTAAAGTATGATCAAGTTTGTTAAACTTGGTTCAATCGCGTTAAAGTCTATTAAAGTACGTTGAAGTTTGTAAATGTATGCTAAGGTGCATTAAGTTTATTAAAGTTTATCATGGTTTATAAAAGCCTTCTAAAGTTGTTGAAAGTTGGTTAAAGTCTGATGAAGTCTATTAAAATCACGTCAATTCTAATATTAAACTCTATAAAATATATTTAAGTTTGACAAAGTTTATTAAAGTCTACCAAAAGTGTGTTAATAAAAATATATTAAAGTCGACTAAAGCATATTGTAGTCTATTAAAGTCTGTTAAGTGTATAGAAGTTTGCTAAAATATGTAAACGTTTTTTAGAGTCCATTAAAGTCTAGTTAAGTCTAATGTTAACCTTTGTTAAATTCTAATAAAGTCGATTCAGGTTAAGATTTTATTATTAATTATTAAGTTTTGGTGTATCTGACCATTCATCTTTCAATTCATGAAGATTTGATCATTGACTTTCAAGTTGGGTTATGGGTTAGAATCTAATTGTTTATGCTCAAATTAACATGAAATTTTACCGCTGATAATCAAGTTGGGGTGCATCCAACAATTGATCCTTAAGTTGGGGCAGATTTAACTATTGCCCCTCAAGTTCAGATGAATATAATCATTTATCTTCGAGTTGAGTGAGATATGATCTTCCATTCTTGATTCTAGGTGAGAGCTAATCATTGATCATAAAATTTTTGTGTATCTAACCATTTGTAGTTTGTAAGGATCTAATTATTGATCTTAAAATCGGGGTGTGTCTAATTATTCATTATTGTGTTTATATTTAATTGACCATTAATCCTCAAG
>JAJHSJ010000002.1:99116459-99181579 GCA_021015155.1 Magnolia officinalis
CCCTCCAATGTTATCAAATCGCTGGAGCGGCGTTTTGCTAACTTCTATGGGGTTGGTCAGAGGGAAAGAAAAAGCTGCATTGGAAGAGTTGGTAGACTGTGGTTTGCCTAAATCAGAAGGCGTCTAAGTGTTAGGAAATGTCGGAATTCATGAAAGCTCTCTGGTTGAAGTTGGGTTAGGCAGCCAAGTACCAGGAGGGTAATGCCTGTGGAAGTCCTTCATTGGTGCGAAATACAAGCTGTTACGGCCTACGGATGGCCCTGTTAGCCCACCAGCTTTCGCCTCTCCCCTATGGAAATAGATCTATGTGTTGCCTCTTCTGGACTGCAATGTGCGATGGAAGATTGGTAAAGGTCCTGCAACTTCTAGACTGACAATTGGTCAGGTATGGGCCCGCCTATCAACCACTCCCCATGCCAAGGTCCCTACTTCTCTGTTATCAACCAAGGTTAATCAGGTGCTGGGCAACATGGGCCTCTCCCCGCCTTCTTCAACCTTCACCTTTCTTCCTCAATATATTATAGATTTTATTTTTCAGGGTGGGTTCTGCCTGTCAGATAGAGTTGATTGTTGTATCTGGCCCTCCACCTGACTTGTTGTGCCCTCCACCTAGTAGAACTTCTCACTCTTTTCTGGGATAGTTGTATCTCCTCGTCTCCACTCTCCCCCAATAGTCGTCAAGTGGGAGAAACCGTGCATGGGCTGGTCCAAGCTCAACATCAATGGCTCGGCTAGGGGAAACCCGGGGCCGGTAGGGGGGGTGGCGTTTGCAGGGGAGACAATGGTGAGTTTATTTTTTTCATTTTCAGCAGGTTATGGGCTAGCATCCAACACATATGCGGAGCTTCGTGCAGTCCATGACGGGATCTCCTATTGTTTCAGTTTTGGCATCTCTCAGATAATGGTGGAGTCAGACTCCAAAATTGTGGTAGACTTCATTAGTGGCACCACGTGCCCCTCCTGGAAATAGGCCTATTGGATTGAGAGAATTCATAGATTGCGATCGCTTGGCCAAATTAATTTTGTCCACATTTATCGAGAAGGAAACGGGCCAGCAGATGGGATGGCTCGTATAGGTAGTGAGTCTCAGGTTTCCTCACTTTTTCGTCGCTCTTCGCTCCTCCCAAGGCATGATAGAGGTATCCATTTCCTTGATAGGCTGGGCCTTGGGGCGGTTCGGCTCAAATCTCACCGTGATTAGATCAGCCTTAGATTTTCATCCTTTCCTACAATAGGCCTTATGATAGGCTTCTTTAAGGTCATTTCCTACAGTAGGCCTTATGATAGCTTCTTTCAGGTCTTTTTTCCTGGCGAAGCCTGAATGTCAATAGGATAGTTTTTTCCTTCTTAGGCCTGGGTCTCTCTCTGGGGGTAGGACTCGGGTGCCTTAGGGTTTTATCTTGAGAGATTCGGTTCATGTTTGTTGCCGCTTTGGTCCTTTTTTTAGGCGCTCTCTGGGGTGTTAGGTTATATATCCTATGTTTATATTATCAATGAAAATAGGTAACTTCTTCCTCATATATATATATATATATATATATATATATATTATATATATATATATATATATATATCTATATATATATATAATATATATATATATATATTAATATATAAGAATGGTGGATATCAATGAGCCGGATGGACAATCCACTTCTAAGGTAGGGCCCACACTATGGACACATCAAATGTGGATTCCACGTGATGAGTGATGGGTAATGGACATTGAGGGGCCCCATATAAAGGACAATTAGCATGGATGGTGGGCCCCACATGATGGATGACTTACATCAAGGTGGGCCCCTAATGATGAATGGTCCACATCTAAGATGGACCTTGTATGTTGGACGACCCACTTTTAGGTTTGGTTCACACAATGGACGAAAGTTGGGCTCCATATGATGGTTGATCCACATCTAATGTGCAACATAATGGATGCCCAAATGTCTTAAAATATGAAGATTGTAGTCATCCATTCTTTTATTATTTGGGGCATGGTGCATCTATAATGAGATCCACCCATTCTTTTATTATTTGGGGCATGGTGCATATATAATGAGATCCACCAAAACAATCATTTGGATTACTCTTATAATAGAGTTGTTGTAATATTTAAAATGATATTAACTACACTTTTTTTTTTTTCTTTTTTAAAGTTCTTATTTGAAAGTTTTACCAAATGTGCTTATTTCAAATAAGAACTTCATCTTTTTTTACTTGAAAAGGTGATTTTACCAAACAAGCTTTCAAAACAAGTGCTGGGACAAAACAAAAAAACAAAAAAGCTTATTCGAATAGTTTTTATTAAAAAAGCTCTTAGTAAATTAGAGTAAAGATGTCACACCAGCTCTAAGACTTGTTTCATTAGATATAAATACTAAAATGATGGTAAAAGTGTAATAGTGACAAGTGCTCGTAATTTAAAATAGAGTTGTAATTTCACCTTGAAAGACGCAAAACACAACCTCTTAAAATGGTCCACTTTAGCTTAGGATCTGCCTCATTTTTGGGCTCATGCTCCTAAAAATGATCCGGCAAAATGAATGGATGGCATGTATATATAAAACACATACATCATATTGGGGCTCACAAAATTTTACCATGTAGACATGGTAAAGACAGCACACAGTCAAATCTCCTTTCAAATGCGGTAGGTTTGAACAACTACCAATAATATCTAGTAATCATTACTTATTTTGTATTAAACCATCAGTTGTTGTATACACTTGATGGAATTCGCCTATATGGGTGTGGAGGTGGAAGCTACTTCATATGAAAATCTAGGTTTTTTTAGAGCACTCACGAAATCCAAGTAATGGTATATGGTCGAAAAGCACCAAACAACAGAATCACTTGCAGAGAAAGAGTTGTAAATGACGTGTGTACTTGCAATTTACGCTAAAAGAATTCAGGTTCTAGACTATAGTATCACCTGATTTCTGTAAAATTGTCTTACTTACTCTAATGTTGGTTCAAGTTTATAGTAATCATCGATACCATTGCACAACTATTACGTGTTAACCTAAAAGATATTTTTTTTATATTTTGAAACATGTGGATGAATGCTATATTTTATTTCAAAATTTATATTTAAAAAGATATTTTGAAACATGTGGATGAATGCTATTTTATTTCAAAATTATATTTAAAAAGAATTTCAAATATTTCAGTTCCCTTCAAATTTTAAATTTATATTGCTTTTGAGTTGTGGGTTTAGTCCCCACATCGAATTTGCCCAAGAAAGTTTTTTCTCTTAGGGCTTGAGCCCCATTCAGAAGACATCTGAATTTAGTCCGGGGGGGGTGGGGGGGGCTATGTAAATAGCTCTAATGTATGCAATTAACCATATGTCGTGCGCACGCCAAACCAAGCCGTACCACGGTTGCTGTGGTACTTCACAGGTGTGTGTACGGGTACTCGCGGGACTTTATTTTGTGTGAGAGTATACTTGCACTTATGCCTTTTCATTTTAAAACAAGAGATGTGGCCGGTCGGTTTAGTCAAAACTCGTTGGGTTTAAATCCAACGGGCCAACCCTTTCGAAATGGCATTTAATGCACCCACTCGAAGTCTATATAAGGACTTTCATTCCATTTCAAAAACAACGAAAAATCTTTATATTCTCTCTATTCCTTTTCTATTTTATAAGTTTTTATTGTTGAGTTCGTCACCGAGTTAACTCAACACTTTTAGGTTAAACTGCAAGTGGTTCGAACCCGCATACATGAGTACATCGCTCTGAAAACCCTGTTGCACTTGGGACATGATTCCAACGGGAGCAAATTCGATTTCAAGTCAAGTAATTCGCATCACGCCTCAACTCAACTCTATAATCTTATATCTCAATTTTTAATTTCTTTTTTATTTTCGATTTTAATTAGTTTATTTGATTCAACCAAATTCTAACACTTCTTCTCTGTCTTGAACTTCATATTCAATTCCCTCGATGTCATGTTTCTAAATTCAATCTAATAACCCAACGTTAAGCTCTAATACCACATGTTAGGTGTTGAAGCCCCTCAATGGGCATGGAAACAAACTTAGATCAAATCAAACAAGCAATAGAAAATGAAAAGAACAAGCAAACACAAATAACATAAAGATTTTATGTGCAAAACCCTTGTGAAAAAAAATCACGGCACAAAGCAACGATTAATCCAGTATAAAAAAATGAATTGCGAGAGATGAAACAACTTACAAAGTAGAAAATCCTAGCACTTTTCCCTTTCAAAATATTAAAAATCACGTAGGCTCTCATCATTCTATCCTAATGGAGCTTTGAGACATACTTATATATCCACATATAATATTAAAAATAAAATCCGTACTTTTTAAAAAACTTATGCATGTCGTTGGTCACACTTCAGTTAACTAAGATATCAACGGACTTTATCAATCAACTAAAAACACCTCAATCGATCGAGACATTACAACGTGATTTGGTAACACAAATAGACTTTTGTTCGACCCATTTCACTGCAAACATATTAAAGGCACTTGATCAACAATAACTCCTCTTTACAAAAATACTTTCCAAACATTCACACCCCAAAACTAACATGCATATATGGTTTGCCTGTGTTTTATCTTCACCATGGGGCATTTATGTGCCGTTTAGATGTCCCGCACGTAACGGCCGTGAAAATTAATAATAATAATAATAAAAGATTTGTTAATAATCTTATCTCTATTTTATATTATTTTTTCTCTCTATCTTATTTATATCATTAATCCGTCTACCTTAAATATACCATAACCCCCCTCCCCGCATCTCTCAAGATTCAAATACTCAAATGTACGTCGTAAAAAGAGTTCTAATCCAAATTGAATATTAACAAAAAGGCTACCTTCGACAACAGAGAAAGGGAGAAAGAGAACTTTGGATTACTTGGATCAGGTATGTATATCGTCATTCTTTTAGTATTTTTATACATTTAAGGTAATTTGATTCAATCTATGCAATGAACAGCGTGGATCGGCCACACGTTCATTGCATTGAATTATAGGTAGATACGATGTAAAGGTAAGGAAAGTCTAAAATTCTATAATTGTGATTGATGTGCGTCTGGTCAAATTATATTAGATCTGTACGGATCATATAATCCCTAAGGCCAAAATATACAAGGGCCCTAATTTTCATATCAATCTGACCATCGGATGGGCCACATTAGTCAAATCTAGAAGTGTTTAATAAGGGAATCTTAGATTTTTTGCGCGAGTATTGGTATCACTTGGCGTAGAAGGTCGAGATGGGTCATCGGTGTATGTATGGTTAGATCCACATCATTCATCTAATATGTAAAAGTAAAACGTGATAAGACCTCAAGAATCCGAATGATCTGATCATCCAATAGGCCATCCCGATCAAGCAATTTCCATTCAATTTTATAATCTTAAAAAGAAAATAAAAGATAAAAATCTAAATAGAAATTTTAATTATTTTATCATTTGACCACCTTAGATGTTAATCAAAGGTGCGCCCCACCATGTAATAAAATTAGATGAATAATAATATCGTTGATATAATTTATAGGACTTCGGAATTCAAACCAACCTAATTACCTTGTGAAGTCTACACTACTAGACTTAGGTGAGTAACCCAACATGTCTCATGATTAATTAGAATTAAAATAATTTATTTGTGATGATTTAATTGATTGATGTACTGATTTAAATATTTTATTTTAATATTGTATGATGTGATAAATTATATGCTAATTTGTTTCAAATTGCATGAATGATAATAATTGTAAGTTGAATTTACTAATTAAGACAAGTATTTATGACAGTCATGAAAATGATACATTCATATGTCATCCATCTTTCATTACATTTATATTATGCATAGTTGATCCTATGGGCCCTCCTTGGAAGAAATGTCGATCCTGATAGAGCGTTACCAGATGCAGGCTATGCCTAAGTCTAACCGAAAGGTGGAAGTCTACCCAACGGGTGGATGCGAGTTGACAACCTCCAACCCAAGCAGATGGACGATCATCTCATCTGATGCATTCATACACCATTTGCATCCATATCATTGTACATACATTTTTATATTATTTTTAATTGCTATGATTATGAACCATGTTGAGTTATTTTACTAAGTCTGGCTAGCTTACCATTTTATTGATGGAAAAACCATACAGATAAGCCATTAGCAGATGATGTATGCAGGAACTAGAAGGATCCACTGTACCTAAATATGACTCATGTGAAACGTGTCCATACTTGTCTGAAGACAAAGTGGCGGCATTAGACCATTTCTGATTATATGATTTATTTGTTATAATAATTCAATTAGTGTATAATGCATATTGGTATTGATTATAAAATTTTAAGAAATTATTTAGATTTATTTCATAGAAACATTATTACTATGGAATAAATATATTTATAGTATGATGATATAATAAATGAATGATTTTTAAGGTTTATTTTATTTTAATGGTTGTCAATATTTATATATGTCTGGTTGATTGGTGTTAAGTGTTATGTATGTATGATTAAAATTATAGTGGAACTTAAACCGAATGTAATTATCACCTTTAATTAAACCAATTAAAAAATCAATTCGTGTATGGGGTCACACTTTGCACCCGAATTTTGGGACGTGACACCACGTGTTTACCATTTTTACCCGTGTTGCATGTACACGTGCGTGTTGGACCAGCAAACCTTTGGTGTAAAATTGGAATAAACAGCCAATTACCGAATACGAAGCAACTTCCATTACAACTTTTGGACATTGGTCGGACCGGAATCGGCTACAACACCTGTTTTAGGCAGCTACGTAAAGTACCCACATTATGGGATTCTCGATATTTTATATGTAAATCCACTCCGTCCATGAGGTGAGAACCATCATTTTAACGATACTTATAAAACATGGTCGCTAAAGAAAACTTTGGTCGGCCACACCAGCGCGAACAATTTAAAACTGCTCCTGAAACCTCTAAGCTCTCATGATGTGGCTTGCTTGATAGTTGTATCACACTGATTTTCGTATCTTCACTTCATCTTCCTGAGTTACACATTATTAAAGGTGTTGATGAAAGATACAAACGATGGTGGCTGCATACACAAACCTACGGTTGGCATCTCGTCCCCATTGTTTCATTTAGTGTGACCCACCTGTGCATCTCTCTGATTTCTTTCCTCTACTAGAATCAGCGATAGAACCCGGTGAACGGAGTGGATTTTACTGATCAAACATGCTGGGCCCCACAAGCTTGGGTAGAGGATTCCTGTCCACATGGGCCCATCCATGAGGCGGCGGCGTATGAACCCCGAGCAACGTGGCTCAGTAGCCATCCAAACGCTACTCACCACTCGCATGTCAGTTGAGCACGTGTGGGAGACATCCGCATCCTCCATCTGGTGGGCCCCACCATGTCTGTTACCACACCGGTCCGATCGTTCGGCAGGGCTTTATATAGAGAACTGATGCCTGTGACAGAATAGCCAACGGTCCAAATTCAACATGCGCCTTAAGCGTAGCTGATTACTAGATAGGCGTGATTTTCAGACCAAAAGGCCTCCCTCCTCATCAATTGGTCGGTCAGGATTAAAAGTCGAAAGTGATAGATAGTGAATAGTAGCCGACGTGCACCGGATCTCCTCATAAATGATACTCGGAAAAGAACCAGAGCCATTGATTTTTCCGACAATGACCGGCCCTGATTGCAGTCAAAATGGGCCGGCGCGCATCCGCTCTAGAGAGTCCGACACGGACGCGGATGGCCTGCTAAAGCCGTTCCTGCGCTGGGATGCTATGTGGGGCCCACCGTAAATTTTTTGAGAAATCCACTCCGTCCATCCGTTTTCCCGGATCATTTATGACAGTAGAACAAAAATCAGGTGGATCCAAAACTCAAGGCGGCCATACGAGATGAAACAGTGGGGATTCAGTGATCACCGTTGAAACAATTGTGTGGCCACAAAAGTTTCGTATCAGGGTAAAAATTTTGTTTTTTTCACTTTATCCCAGTGGGAATGACCTTATAAACGGTTTAGATGGCATATAAACATCAAGGTGGAGCCCAGGAAGATTTCAACGGTAGGAAACTCTTTTCCCAGTTTTCCCTCTCGCATGGCCGCTTGAGTTCTGGATCCACCTGAATTTTGGTGTAATTTCGTACTAACATGATCAGTAAAAACGTATGGACGGAGTGGATTTCTCACAAACATCACGGTGGGGCCCACCTAAGCATCCCAGCGCAAGGAACTTCATGCCAAAGCCTCTCGCAAGAAATCCGCGTCTGTCGCGGCTTCCAGCTAATTTCCTCCACTCGCATTGCTACTCTATAAATTCCGCCCTCCGCTCTCTTTCTCTGTGACCGTTCTTTACACCGAGCAGTTCTTTCCATCGTTGAAAGGCCGGTCCGCTTTTAGATTCGGGACAGAAGGTGTGTTCAAAGATCTGGGTCTTGTTCAGAATCTGATTCTTCGCGTAGGGTTGTGTGGTATGCGTGAAATATCTTCCTTCTATGTTTGGATTTTTTTTCTTTTTTTCATGTCGGTTTGTTTGGAAATTGGAAGAGAGAGATTTTGGGGGAAGCTATAAAAGAAAGCACTGTCCTTGCGTTGCTTTTGTCTAAGCAGATATTTCTTGAATTGCTTCTTTTTCTGCAGGTGTTTGGATTCTTCATTATCTCTCTCTCTCTCCCTCTCTCTGAGTGTTTTGTCCGTTGCTGAAAGGCCTATCTTCTTCAAGATTCGGGATACAAGGTGAGTTTAAAGAACTGGGTCTCGTTCAGAATCTGATTTTTGGTATTGGGTGTGGAATGCTTGAAATATCTTTCTAGTATGTTGGATTCGGACCTTTGTTTTTTTTTTTTTTTTTTTTTGTCTTTTTTCTTTCGTTTTTTGGAGTTGGGTTTGTTTGAAAATTGGAAGAGAAGATTTTGGGAAGGTATTTAAATAAAATAAAAAAAATTTTAAAAAAAAAAAAAAAAAACCGTTTCTTTCTTGTAAATGCTGTTGTCCAACCAGAGATTCTTAAATCTCTTCTGATGCTGTTGTTTGGGCTATATTCCTTTCCCTGAAAAAATAACGGCTCCCTTTTTCTGTCTTATCTCTCTTGATTTATTAGAAAGCGATTTTTTTTTTCAAAAAAAAAAAAAAAATCCTTTTTTCTTTTAAAAAGCCCAGATCTCAAAACCCTTTTCTCGTCGTCCCCTTCCCTATTTCTCATTGTATCTCTTCTCTTGTTTTCTTCATATAACCATCTAAAATCCACCATCATTCCCTTGCAATTGCATGAAATAGAAACCATCTATAATGACAAATCCTTCAAATCCCTGCTAAAGAAAGAAAACCCATGTTTTATTTTCTCCATTAACCATCTCAGGATCTCAAATTCGATGGAAGAAGACATCATCTTAACCTGAAAGAGAAAAGACCTTAATCCTCTATTTTTCTCCTTTTGCCCCTTCTAACCTTCTTCTGATTCTTATAATGTCAAAACACTGAAATTCATCCTAAAGAAAACACTTCTAATTTTCCCCACTAACACATCAAAATCTTATTTTCTGACCTTATTTAAGTATGCCTTTGGTTGCACCGAATATCATGGAATTTCATGATATTCCATGATTAATCAGTCTAATTTGGTGCAAATTATCAAGAGATTTCATGATATTCGGTGCAACCAAACTCACTAGAAACATATATCAAAAGCTCAAATATCATAAAAAGACTCAAATCCGCCTTTTTCTAAATATTTTTTGCCTCTTCTAACCATTCTCTGATTTGATTCCTCTTTCTTTCAGTTCCAAACATGACAGAACCAAAACTAGATACACCTCAGCTCCAACAGTCATCTTCCCGGAAACTCCCAGATTTCAAACAATCAATTAAATTGAAATATGTCAAGCTTGGGTACCATTACCTCATCACCCATGGAATGTACCTCTTCCTCTCCCCTCTCCTCGCTGTCATCATGGCCCAGCTCTCCACCTTCTCCCTCCAAGACCTCCGTGACCTGTGGGAGCACCTCCGCTTCAATCTAATCTCTGTCATCCTCTGCTCGACTCTCCTCGTCTTCCTCTCTACCCTCTATTTTCTCACCCCCGCCCCCGTCCGGTCTACTTAGTCAACTTCGCTTGCTACAAGCCTGATGATGCCCGGAAATGCACCCGCCAGATCTTCATGGAACGGTCGCAGCTAAGAGGCTCTTTCACCCAAGAGAACCTTGAATTCCAACGTAAAATCCTTGAGCGGTCGGGCCTTGGTGAGTCGACCTACCTCCCTGAAGCAGTCCTCAACGTTCCACCAAACCCATCGATGGCTGAAGCCAGGAAAGAAGCTGAGATTGTAATGTTTGGTGCCCTTGACGAGCTCTTTGCGAAAACGTCATTGAAGCCGAAAGATATAGGGATCTTGATTGTGAATTGTAGCTTGTTCAATCCAACTCCATCACTTTCAGCGATGATCATCAACCATTACAAGCTTAGAGGAAATATCATCAGTTACAATCTGGGCGGAATGGGTTGTAGCGCAGGTTTGATCTCGATCGATCTTGCAAAAGATCTTCTACAAGTCCATCCAAATTCATATGCATTGGTCGTTAGCATGGAGAACATCACCTTGAATTGGTATTTTGGTAATAACCGGTCGATGCTGGTCTCAAATTGCTTGTTCCGAATGGGAGGAGCAGCGATTCTACTATCAAACAAGAGCTCTGATCGCAGACGATCCAAGTACCAGTTGGTCCATACTGTTCGGACCCACAAAGGTGCTGATGACAAGTGCTTTGGCTGTGTTACCCAGGAAGAGGATGGGAATGGGAAGATTGGTGTTTCCCTATCAAAGGACCTCATGGCAGTTGCCGGGGATGCTCTGAAGACTAATATTACTACATTGGGTCCTCTTGTTTTGCCCATGTCTGAACAGTTGCTCTTCTTTGCAACATTGGTGGGGAGGAAGCTCTTCAAAATGAAGATCAAGCCATACATTCCAGATTTCAAGTTGGCATTCGAGCACTTTTGCATTCATGCTGGTGGAAGAGCTGTTTTGGATGAACTGGAGAAGAACTTGCAGCTATCCGACTGGCATATGGAGCCTTCAAGGATGACGCTTTACAGATTCGGGAACACGTCAAGCAGCTCGCTTTGGTATGAATTGGCTTATTCGGAAGCCAAGGGGAGGATGAAGAAAGGAGATCGGACATGGCAGATTGCTTTCGGGTCCGGATTCAAATGTAACAGCGCGGTATGGAAGGCTATGAGGACCATCAATCCTGCCAAAGAGAAGAACCCATGGATGGATGAGATTGACCATTTTCCAGTCAGAGTTCCAAAGGTCTCGGCAATTTGAAATCTGAGTGGCACTTTTCTAGCCATTCAGGGTAGTATTGCAGGACGGTCGCCTTTCTTATTAGAACGGTCCTATTTCTGTTCTTGTAAGAGGCGAGGACTTTGATGAATGTTTCAATGTTGGGTTGTTTTTTTCATTTAGCATAGTAGGTAAGGAAATTGGTTTGGAAAGGTAGTTCTTTCTTTGGGATTTCAGTGTAGGAAGAGTCATGGAGAAGGGGATTTGGGGGTCCGTCTTGCGGTGCACTCACTCCCGTTACGAGAATGAAATGACGCCCCAGCTCGACTCGGTTTTGTTTACCAATGTAGACAGGGTAACCAGGTATGAAGGGTGGTTTTTCACGGGGTGGTACTGAGGGAAGGTTCCTTCAGTATTTGAGGTGGAAACCAGATTGAGAGGAGGTTGATTTGTTTGCATGCTTCCTTCTCTTCCCATGACTTGGGGGTGGTTCTTGGTATATTGGAATTTGGACTAATGCCATTGATTGAAATGTCACTTGTATTGATTGGTATTCACTTATTCTTGTTCACTTGAAAGCCTTGGGACTTGTGATCATGATCTGCTTTGCCTGCTTCTGATTATTAGTTTTCATATCTTTTATTTGTGGTGGTAATCCAATTTTTGATTGATGAAATATGATTCTTTTATTTTATTTTTTTTTCCTTTTCTTTATTGGATACTCATTACAGTTGTCTGAAAGTTTGAAAACCCTAAGATCTGTGGATTTTTTTTAGGGATAATCTAAAGTGGGTGGTTCGAGTTAGTGGACCAGTGTGGTATTTTGATTGTAGGTTGTCGCTGTTATCTTGCATACTTTGATCAAACAGATTGTTTGATCTCATCTTTAAAATAAATAAAAAGATTGTTTAATCTTCATGAGATCGAGTTTGTTCATGAGGTACCCATGACATGACATGTGCTTGGGCATGGACCTATATTTTTTTTTAAAAAAATGTCATTGTTTGCTTAGGTCAACACCTGTTTTCAAAACATATTGTTTTCACCTGATTTAATCTGCCTGCTTGCAAGGGTAATGGTATATACATAGGGATTGAGATCTGTCGTTGTTTTTCTTCTGTTGGTATTTATTTCCATGGTTGCTGGCGTCCGATGTTGGTTGGTTGTTTTGTTCATCTCACGGTACTGGCCTGTTGGATGGGCGTATGCGACATCTTTGTTTCGCTTGATGCAGGCTCGGGGAAAATGGCTCCATATGCCCCACGTGCAACAATGCAAAACCCTTTTTTTTTAGGACTTTTTTTTTTCTTTTCCCACTATCCAAACAGTCCCTCGGTTATATATGGATTACAAGTCTCATAAAATCCTGATTGGAGATGTTTTTAGTAGTCAAACACAGAGCCTTAAGTGGTTATGGCTGCCCCATTTCCTCCCAAGCTCCAATTCTCACTTTTTTTAATTCCACCTCTATGCCACTTTAGGATATGCAGTATCATTGGATTTTTAAGATCGTGCAACTGAAGCCATGGTCGCGATCAAGACCGTCCATTCGATGGCCCTCACAATAGACACCCCCATCCCCAAAATTTTCATATATCCTAGCCATACAGTATGTGGCTTTTTCAATTGATTTTGTATCAAAGTGGGCCCATCCTATCAGCAGTCTTGATCACGGAACCATCTGCCCGGCTTGTATAGGAAGGCTCGAGGATATCGTCCATGTCCTCAGCGCCCCAACAATTTCTTTGTTCCAATAATTTTCATAATACAAACTGGCCTAAATATCTGTTGGTTGGGAATTCATTCCCATCGCACCAGTCATTTTTATGATCAATGATGTTCATCATTCATACAAGTAATATGTTAATAAATAGGTGTAATTGGGAGTAAATGAAAGTAAATGGATATTGAGGTGTGTTTGAATGGGAGTAAATGTATGTAAATGGAATGAAGATAGGAGTAAATGCGTGTGTAAATGAAATCCTTTCTATCAAAGAGGATTTGGAAGTAAATGGGGGTGAAATGCCTTTTTGAGCTCTCTTGGGGAGTCGCATGTGTAGACAAAGGTGCTGTTACTACGCACATGTTTGCCACACATGTCGTGCTAATGATACTTCAAAATAATCTAATGATTGGCTACATCACTAAAATTACAGTAAAAGAATAATCCAAACTGTCTAAAGGATGGCCATATAAATAGAAGGTTAAAATGGTTGACAAGTTGCTTACTTGTGATCTCTACATTTATGGCTTACTTGTGGGTTGAAATTTCCTGTGTTGAATATATATATATATATATATATATATCTATATATATATATATATGTGTGTGTGTGTGTGTGGTGTGTGTGTGTGTGTGTGTGTGGATTTATTACAATCATTCTATTAAATATCGCATAAATACAATAAATTGGGATATTCAGGGGTTCATTTGGATGATTTATAGAGAAATCATTTACCCTTTACATTTATACAACCTTTATAAGCTATAAAGGCTTGTTTGGATACCACCAAATAAGTTACTTTTTAACTAAGTAATTAAGTTATTTTTTTTCACTTTAGTTTAGGTAGTATCATTGTAAAAATAACTTATGTGCGAAAAGCTACTTATTGGATAAGTAATTTTTTTTAATTTTTTAACTTTTAACTTTTTTACTCTCTCTCTCTCTCTCTCTCTCTCTCATGTCAAAGGAGGCCCAACATGGTGGACCTTCCATAATGAAGGTGAGACCCACAGTGGATGGTCCACATAAAAGGTGGGCCCCACATGATGGATGACCCCAATTAATGTAAGCTCACATATGGATGGTCCACGTCAAAGGTTAGCCCATAATGATAATGATAAAAAGCCCACATCCAATGTGGGCTGATATGATGGATGGTCCACATCAAAGGTAGGCTCCACATGATGGACAGTAGACATTAAAGCTAGGCCCCACATAATGGGTGGCCCATATTGAGGTGGCCCACATGATGGACAATCCACATCAAAGGTCGGCCCCTAATGATGAATGACTCGTATTCAAGGCGGGCAACCCACATTGAAGGTGGGGCTCACATGATGGATATTCCACATCAAAGGTGGGCTCCACATGATGGGTAATTAATAATGGTGGACCTCACATGATGGACGGTCCACATCAAAGGTTGGCCCTAATGATTAGTGGCTCATATCCAAGGCGGACCCTGCATGATGGACGACCCACATCAGAGGCAGGGCCCACATGATGGATAGTCCACATCAAAGGTGGCATGCACATGATGGGCAATCGATATTGAAGGTGGGCCCCACATGATGGACAATAACATTGATAGTGGGCCCCATATGATGGATGACCAACATCAACGGTAAACCCTGCATAATGAATGGTGCACATTAAAGGTTGGGCCATAGTGATGAATGGCCCACATCCCACATCAAAGGTAGGGCCCACACAATAAATGGTCCACATCAAAGGTTGGCCCCACATGATGGATGTGAAGGAGGGGGACCAAACAGACTTGAGGGATAATTGCTTAATGATGTTGGAAACCAAGCAGGCTTTTCAACTTTTTGGTTGATAAGTACGCTGGTTGAGCCAATCCCAACCTTTGTGCTGATACGGAGAGAGAAACAATGCACGGAAAACAGAACAATTCTCACACTGCAAAATTTCCCAGCTTTCACCCAGATGAGAGAATTTTAGTAAGACAAAAAAAAGGGGAAATATAGCATCCATTAGTAAAGGGGATAGCAACAAGTTTCAAAACCATAAGGTCTGTAAAGATGTACATCTCAAGACGACCACACCAACAAGATCTAACTGCAGCTCTAGGAAGAGTATGAGAAATTAGAGAGAGTCAAGATCTACTCCTTTGAGGACTTATTAATGAGTGATTTGTGAATATGGGGGATGACACCACCTCCTGCGATGGTTCCTTTGATAAGGGTGTCAAGCTCTTCATCTCCTCGGATCGCAAGCTGCAGATGCCTCGGAGTGATACGTTTCACCTTCAGATCCTTGCTCGCGTTCCCTGCCAGCTCCAGCACCTCTGCAGTCAGATACTCTAAGATGGCTGCCGAGTACACAGCAGCAGTAGCTCCCACTCTTCCATTGGCTGCAATTCGCGACTTCAGGTGACGATGAATACGGCCCACTGGGAACTGCAGATACGAATGAGAAACGCCCATTAAATGGGGAAAACAGAACTTGTGAAATCCAAGTATATGTTGTTTGATACACTTCTTGGAGAAAACATGTTTGATTTTGGAGCACTGCAATGAAATCTGATTTTTGAGCAAGGCCCACGCTCGAGTGGCACCCGTACAACCATAACCACACAGATATGAGGCTTGGAGTCATCCAAACCCGTCCATCAGATGTGTCACCTCATATTACCCCCAGGTGCCAAAAATCAGCTGGATCCAATGCTTTAGTGGGCCACTGCATATGGAACAATGTAAGATGGGATGCCCACCCTTGATTCACACAGGGGCCCACCTGGATTTCAAAACAACCTGATTTCAGCTTCAAGTGAAGGGTGTGAATGGCCTGGACTTCATATATACAACACATGTTGGGCCCTCGATGCAAATCAAGACATTCCCTCCCAACTTGTTCCCTGTTGTGTGAACTACCTGATTCACATATCAGACTGATTTTATGTCCCAGGAGGTCGAGATGCGCTGAAGCATATGATGGACGTGTTGGATTTTTTGCAAGCATCACATGGGCTCCACATCTGCCCGGTACCACTGGAGCACACCCCCTTGATCAATCAGGACAAGAAAAGGGAAACAATAGAACAATTTCCAAGCACAATGAGATGCTTTTCAAGCAACATGACAGAATTTCAAATGTAGATTTTTTTTAACGTCTTCTGATCCATGATTTAGAAGAGGAACGACTTGAAGAAGCTGAAATGCAACCAACTGCCCAGTTGTGTGGCACTAAACTGCAGTACTTGACTTGGAACGTCCATATAGAAGGAGCGGATGTTATTCCAAATTCTTGTAATTCTCCAAGAAGAAGAAGACGAAAAAAAAAAAAAACTAACTACTGAATGACAAATGAGCACTGGACAATGCGAAGCATGCACAACCTATGTGAAAGTACATATGAATGCCTTCCAAGCAGGATGCTGGTACAGGATTTCTTCAATTTCTTCTCTGGTCATGTCTCAATCGGTTCCCTCTCATGGGTTTTCTTTTTATTGGGCAGACTACATCTCACTTCAGGCAGACCGAAACGAGTACATCAGCAGGACTCAAGCCCAAGACCTCCCCATCAACTGTGCCTTTACAAACTTAGCTAACAGACAGTAGACTACCTCACAGAATATTGATCAAGTCATCTTCTTGAAACTAAGAGGAAGTACATGATGGATCGATCCAATCTTTGTGATTGTTCTTAAGACCTGTCATTGTCACCGAGGATGGCCGACACTAATGATCCAACTAGCATCCAGACTCTACTGTAATCACAAAAATGACATCTTAATTTAGGGCAAATTTTCCCTCATGTATTATGAAATAAATTGTATTTTAGAATAATGATAACTATCATGACATAATGGCTCAACCAGTCCAAACTGCGGTCGAACCAGAAAAATACCGCCCGGCTGCCTTACTAGTTTTGTCCCCCATCTGGTTCTAAATGTTGCACCATACAAGTGCAACCGGAAAAACAAAAAAGGCAAATCCAATCAACAAAAGAACATAGGAGAAGAAATGGTCAATGGTCTATTATCTGCATTTAAAAAAAAAAAAAATCATGATTATCATTGCCATCGTTGGTGTATCCTTGTTCTGGTTATTTAGCAGAAAGGAAAAAAGCACACGTACCAAGCAACTAAATCCACATGGTGCAAATGTTCGTTCATCAGGATTCTGTTCAACACAGCAATTGAACGAGAGTTGCAACCATGGGAACTGTTTGGGCAGCCCATAAACTACTCTAGGGATCAAATTAGCATTATCAAAACTAACATCTCATACAGTAGTCGAACTACCTTTAGAATTCAAACTCCAGGATCCTGACTCTTCCTAAGAAACTAAATACCCTCGTTCTACCTAACAACTCGGCTGATGCAATTGTGGGCCGAAGAATGAAACACAATGATAAAGATACACTTGGCTGAGTCATGCCAATAAAGATTCGGCAAGACAGGAAAGTTACGAAAATTGAGGGAATTCATAGATATTCAAGAAACACATTATCCACCTTTTCTTTAAGAATTAATGCAACATTTTATTAAAGAGCATCAAGAAAAAGGAGAAGCACTGGCAATACAAAGAGCCAAGCGGCTTTACACCTTCAGCCAAAACCTCAACTACACTATTAACTCTCTTCTAATGTGGGTGAACGAAATTTTATCCTAGAGGCGATAGCATGAATACTGCTGAAGATAAAAATCAACTCAGCTCTCTTGGCTGAGAAGACACCCAAGACATGACATTCTGGGAATCCTTCCACAATAACATTCTGGGAATCCTTCAAGATGATTCTCAAAGCCACTCTAAGAACCCTACCCTCTGGTTTGGTCATCCTGAGGAACCTGAGAAAGATGCATTCAACTCCTTATCATCTCTAAAAGCACCTGCCAACACAGCAACACCCTCTCTTTTTTTTTTCTCTTTTTTTTTGAAAGGCACTAGACCCTGGAATGTCCAAGGAGCCACTGAAATTTTAACTTCCACACTCCAGTAGGAGGGGCAGGCCACTGGTCTTTTGTCCTTCTCTTTACAGAATTCACTGCTGATCACCAAGGACTAATCCCTAAGCAAACCCCCAATGGATCCCTGCAAAAGTCAAGTCGAATGAAAACCTATTTGATTAGGCAACTTCTTATTCTTTTGACAGTGACCATAACGTAACTGAAATGGAATCATTTCTATTTACACAACACCAAACAGTGAGCAAACGGACATGTGCCAAAGAACTATTTCTTTCTTGAAAAGGCCCAGCTCCCCAATTCTTGCAGGCTTCACCAAGCTTTTGGTAGGACCATTGGACAGCAATCATCAACCTATTTAAGTACCAATTACTGCAATAGCTTCACCAAAAATGTTGGAGAGTTTCATAAAAACATGGTTTTCACCAAGTATGTAATAGTCAAGTCACGTGTGCCTCATCCGAAACAGATTTGTATCAAACAACTCACCCAATACAAGCATCTGTCGAGTCATGTCAGGTAAATATAAGTTGGATTCCATGAAGGTGACTCCTATAAGTGCTAACTGAAACCGAGTCAACTAGGCCGAGTCCATAGACCCAATGCTCTTCCAACACCAAAAATGAAGTAGGTGCCCCACCACAGAAAATAATCAGAAGAAAATTTACAATCCCTCTTACAACATAATAATGGAAGAGAGAGTCCCGTATCTCTTCCACTACATAACACACGACATTCTTGGGAACTATATCCACAGAGAACAAATGGGTGTCAATCAAGAACTTTGCCCAACACGACAATCCAGCAAGAAGCTAGCACCGTTGGTGAAGGGTGAAAGCAACAGCCTACTACTTGCAATCAAAGCCACACCACTATCAATTAACATGATATAAAAAGATCAAACTGCGAACCTATTTTAGCAATCATAACCTGAACTATATGAATCTATGATCTATACACTACCAAGGGCTGTAAAACCCCTCTTAAGTCTTAACTAGCCTAATAAGTAATAACTAGATTAAAAGACCTAGTTCCTCCCTTAAATCTATAGACAAGAAAAAGCTAAACCTATCCCCATTGCCTCTCAAAACAAGCTTCAACACAAACTCCACTAATGGACACAAGCATAAATACTTCTCCGATATCCCTTACGCCACACTGATGATCCCTCCATAGCCTGAGCCCGTTATCCTTTCCAATCCAAAACCTATTCTCTTTTGAATATCTCCTCCACTTAGGGGCCATTTGGCATCTCTACTAATAAGAGCTTATTTGCTTATTCTATAATTTTAAAAAAAAGCTCTTATTTTGGAAATAAATTGTTTGGTAAAGCACTAATTTTAGAGTTTATTTTTTTAGAAACTAGCCAAAAAGCTCTTAACAAATAAGTGATGGGAATGTCACTTTTTCTTTAAGAGCCTATTTGGCTTAAGTGGATAGACATTTTTAGTTAATTTTTTTACAAGTTTGTCTTTAAAATTTATAAGTAATTCCCACCTTGCCCTCTTCTCCTCTTTACAATCTCTCTAAGGTGGACCCACATGATGAACAACCCATATTGAAGGTAGGGATCCACATGATGAATGGCCCACATCAAGGTGGGCCCACAAAATGCACGGTCACATCAAAGGTGGGCCCACAAAATGGATGCCCCACATCAAAATGTGGCCCCGTATGATGGACGACCAACATTACAGTGTGGCCCCATATGATGGACAACTGACATAAAGTGTGACCCCATATGATGGATGACCGACATTAAAGGTGGGACCCACATGATGGATTAGAGACATTGAAGGTGGGACCGTGTGATGGAAGGTTGACATCAAAGGTGGGCCCACATGATGAACAATCCATATTGAAGGTAGGGCCCCACATGATGGACAATCAGCAGCAAAGGTGGGACGTGCATGATGGATGGTGAACATCAATGGTGGGTCCCACATAATGGATGGCCCACATCAAAATGTGGCCCCGCGTGATGGACTATCCACATCAAGTGGGCCCCACATGATGGACTATCCATAGCAAAGGTGGGACCCACATGATGGATGGTGCGTTGGGAATCTGCAGAAGCAAACCCCGAATTCGGATCACACAAGATTAAGCAAACATAAACAAAGTAATTACAAGCACACAATTTTTACGTGGAAAACCTTTGCGAGAAAAAAAAATCATGGCACAAAGCGACAACAAATCACAATGAAAGCAAAACGTACACTTACAATGCTCGAAAAACCTCGTTTTCACCTCCCCTAACCCTAAATCGATTAGCCCACAATTGGAAAACCCCTTCACCCCGTTTACACCCATATATATAGTGTCGCACCCGGAATAGGAAACAATCCGCGCACTTAAGCAGTTCCACGCACGTCGTCGATCGATCGAGCACCAATGTTCGATCAATTGAACATGCTAAAAACAGTCTAGAGATTTTACACATATTTCCGAATTTCTATCCAGAGACCAATCTGTATAATTTGAGGCTGACTCGATTAATCGACCACCAGGGGTAGTCAATCGATTGAACCCTTGTTTCATGTACGGATTTAAGACATCTCATAACAATTTCCACCATGGCATCAATCTCCAATCATGAACCACAACTCCATCTCTAATTTTACCTCCATCATAGTTTCTTCATCGTCATCGCTTTTCGTGCACAGTCCGTCTTCATCAACCTTCCGCTAGACCCAAAGAAGTAGAACAGAATTGGAACTTCTCTGCGAGAACCACCTTCGTCAACAAATCCGCCGGATTCACACTCATGTGGATCTTCTCGAGGGTGACACCGCCTTCCTCAAGCACCTATCGAATAAAATGATGACGAACATCAATATGTTTAGTTCTAAAATGGTAAATCGAATTCTTCGCCAAATTGATTACACTTTCGCCGTCACAATTATCTGGCACGGCCTCCTGCAGCCTGCTGAAGCCCAAGTTCATTCGTCATTCCTCGCAACCAAATACCTTCATTGAATGCTTCCGTCACAGTCATATAGTCAGCTTTTGTTGTGGAAAAAGCAACCACAGACTGAAACTTCGACATCCAACCGACTACTCCACCCGCTAATACAAACGAGTAACCGGAAGTCGACCTCCTGTTGTCTACGTTCCCTGCATAATCCGAATCAACATAGCCTACAAGCTTTCCCTTTGATTTCTGAAATGTCAATACGTAGTTCATTATACGTCATAAATAACGAAGTAGCCATTTTACTACCTCCCAATGTTGCTTGCCGGGGTTTGACACGTATCTGCTCACAACACCAACTGCGTGTGAAATATCCGATATCGTAGAGACCATGGCATACATCAAACTGCCAACTGTGTTAGAATAGGGCACACGAGACAACCTGTTTTTCTTCATCTGTAATAAGACATTGCTCTAAAGAACGCCTAAAATGAGCAGAATTGGGTGTATTAGTTGGCTTAGCGTTGTCCATCCCAAACTTTGCCAATACCTTCTCAAGATGTTCCGCCTAAGATAACTGTAATTTGCCCCTCCCTATCTTTGTGTATGTCTATGCCAAGAATCTTCTTTGTAGGCCTAGATCTTTTATTTTGAATGTCCCTGAAAACTGAGTCTTCAATACATCGATCTTAGACATGCTGTGACTAGCAATAAGCATGTCATCAACGTACAATACTAGGACAATAAACTGCCCATCATTTAGTGTCTTGAAGTAGACACAATGATCATATTCACTTCTAATAAATCGCTGACCCATCATGAAAGTATCAAACCTTTTGTACCACTGCCTAGGCGACTGTATCAGGCCGTATAATGACCTCCTCAACCTGCAAACCTTATTCTGTCTTTTGAATTTCGAACCCCTCTGGTTGCTTCACGTAGATCTGCTCCTTCAACTCCCCATGTAGGAAAGCAGTCTTCACATCCATCTATTTCAGCTCAAGGTTGTATTGGTCAACTAGTGTCAACATAAACCTGATAGATACCTGCTTGACAATCAGCGTGAATATCTCACTAAAGACGATACATTCTTTTTTAGCATACTCCTTCGCTACCAACCTTGCCTTGTATATGTCATATTTCTTCTTGTAAATCCACTTGCACCCGATCGCTTTACACCCGACGAAAACCTCCACTAGCTCCCACATCTCATTCTTGTACAGAGAGTCCAGCTCCTCTTGCATCGCCGTCATCCACTTCTCAGCATCTGGGCCATCTAATGCTTCATCGAAGGTAGACGGATCCCCCTGATTTGTAATAAAGGCGAATACAATATTCGAGTCATCTATATATCTCGTTGGTAACATGCGATCTCGCGGTGGATTTCTCCTAGGAGGTGGTTGCTCCATCTATTCATGTACATGTTGCTGCTGCTCAACTGCAACCCGTGTTTCACCCTTGTTGATTTCAACGTCCAACACTGATGATTTTTCTGATTCCTTGTGATCTTCCTTACAAAACAAAGAATCCTCATCAAACCTGACGTCACGACTAATTATGATCTTCCGTGTGACCCAGCCATACAACTTGTGTCCCTTCACAACATCATCATAGCCAACAAAGATACACTTTTTAGCCCTTTGGTCTAACTTATATCTCAACTGACGATACATCAGAGTAAGTATCGCGACCAAAAACTCGTAGCCCTGAGTAATCAACATCATGACCACTCTACACTTCTTTTGGAATTTTACGACCAATCGGCGTAGACGAGGACCGATTCATTACATAACCTGCCGTGTTAATGGCCTCAATCCATAGCTCCTTGCCTAACCCAGCACTGTTAAACATACTTCGAGCTCTGTCCAAGAGAGAATGATTCATTCATGGTGTGTGCCTGATTATGTTATGCCACATGATCCCTTCATCTTTACAAAATTGGTTAAATTCATTCGAAGTCAATTCACCTCTACTATTTGTCCTCAGAATTTTTAACTTCTGCCCTGACTGTTTTTCTACAATCGTCTGCCACACTTTGAAGGTCGTAAAAACATCTGACTTGTACTTTATAAAGTACACCCAAACCTTTCTAGAGTAGTCATCTATAAATGATACAAAGAATGATGACCCTCCCTCCAGCAACTACAGGCGATGACCCCCATACATTAGAATGCACGTAATTTAGAATACCCTTACAAACATGTTTACCCAATTTAAAAGATAATCGTGACTGCTTACCATATATACAATACCCGCATATATCAAAATCAATGCTTTTAAATGCAGGAATCAAGGAACGATCGAAAGGTGCATTCATGCCACGCTCACTCATGTGGCCTAGACGTGCATGCCACAAATGTGCCAAAGTGGACTTCGCTACAGACATTGCAGTTGCACCCGATATGGTATTCCCGATCAACCTGTAAAGGTTAGCATTCGGTTGTGCATTCATCACTATGAGTGTCCCATTTGAAACCTTCAAGAAATGATCAAAACCGGTGAATTTACATCTAATTGCCTCGAGAGCTCCCAGAGATCAGATTTTTTCATAGGTTGGGAACGGGTCACACGTTTGTCGGAATGCGTTCCATCTCATCAAACATCTTGATACGCACCATCCAATTCCAACGACCTTACAGGCAACATCATTGCACATAAACACCTTGCCACCATCACACTTGTTGTATATGGTGAACCAATTTTAATGCGAGGTCATGTAGTATGACGCCCCCGTATCTAAAATCCACTCATCACTAAGATAACTGGATTTAGATGCAGTCAGAACATCACTAGTGTCCACATCCTCACTCGATCCCGCTGCATTGGCCTCTTTTAGCGCTTCATCTGCCTTATCTCCCTTTTGGGCTTTAGGATTCCGGCAATCCTTCTTCATATGCCCATCTTCCACAGTTCCAAACACTTCATCTTCTCCTTGCCCTTAGACTTGGACTGTAAACGCGACGAATTACCCTCCTCCCGCTCTAAATTCCTTCCCCTAACTACCAACCTCCGTAGAGAAACCTTAACCATTGTCCTTCTTTCTCAACACCTTCGAGATGACAGTCTCAACATTAATGGTCTCTCTACCCGTGACATAGTGTCTGTGAAGCTATCATAAGACTCTGGAAGAGAATTCAACAGAATTAGAGCTTGATCTTCCTCGCCCATCTTCACTTCCACGCTCATTAATTTGCAAAGGATCTAATTGAACCCGCTAATGTGTTCATTAAGATCCGACCCCCCCCCCCCCCCCCCCCCCCCCCCACTTCAGATTATAAAATTACTTTTTTAGGTACAGACAATTCGACATCTATTTCATCATGTACATACTATTTAACTTCTTTAAAAGTCTTGCAGTGGTTTTTCGTTCGAGGACATTGTATATGATATCGTCCGCCAAATATAGTTGGACCAAAGTTTTCGCTCTTTCATCCAACTATTTCCACTCTTTGTCGCTTATCAACGTTGGATGCTTCTCAACATCAAGGAGTGCATGTTGCACCCTTGTTGAACAACAAGGCCTCTCATCTTCACCTTCCATAGTTCAAAATTGTTTTTCCAGTGAACTTCTCCGTTTCATACTTCACATTTAATCCCTTAATCGTCGTGATGCCAATCCAAACTCAAATCCCAACATTAGCTCCGATACCACTTGTTGGGAATCCTCGAAAGCAAACCCCGAATTCAGATCACACGTGATTAAGCAAACGTAAACAAAGTAATCACAAGCACATGATTTTTACGTGGAAAACTATTGCGGGAAAAAAAAACGACAGCACAAAGCGACATCAAATCAATATGAAAGCAGAAAGTACAAGAGATGAAATCACTTACAGTGCTCAGAAAACCCTTATTTTCACTGCCTCAAACACTAGAATCAATTAGCCCACGATTAGAATACCCCCTAATCTCATTTACACACATATATATAGTGTCACACCAGGCATAGGAAACAATTCGCACACTTGCGCAGTTCCGCGCGAGCCATCAATCAATCGACCCAACAGTTTGATCGATTGAGTAGACCATCGATCGATCGAGCACCCATGTTCGATCGATCGAACATGCTCAAAACAGTCCAAAGAGTCTACACATATTTTCGATTTTTTGTCAATTGATCGACCTGACAGTTCGATCGATCGAGGATGTCCAAAATTGTCCAGATACCAATCTGTATAATTCGGGGTTGGCTCCATTGATCGACCAAGGTGGTTGATTGTATACAGATTTAAGACATCTCATAACATGGTGGACATCAAAGATAGGGCCCGCATGACGAACAACCCGTATTGAAGGTGCCCCCTGCATGATGAATGGTCCACATCAAGGTGGACCCACATAATGCACAGTTCACATCGAGGGTGGGTCTCACACAATGGATAGCCCACATAAAAAGTGTGGTCCAGCATGCTGGACCATCCATGTTAAGTGGGCCCCACTTGATGGACAGGGCCACATCAAAGGTGGGGACCCACATGATGGATGATAGACATCAAAGGTGGGGACCCACATGATGGATGGTGGACATCAAAGGTGGGCCCACATGATGGACAGTTGACATCAAAGGTGGGCCCACATGATTAACGACCCTTATTGACGGTGGGGCCCACATAATAATGGCCCAAATTAAGGTGGCCCACATAATGGACAGAGTGGGCCTCACATGATGGATGACCCACAATGAAGTGTGGACCCTCATGATGGAGAATCCGCATCAAGTGGGCCCCACCTAATGGACAGTCCACATCCAAGGTCTTGTATGATGGGCAATATATCTAAAGTGGTTCAACATGATAGATTATCCACATAAAAGGTGTGCCCCACATGATGGATGATGGACATCAAAAGTGGGCCCCACACAATGAACAACCCAGTTATAAGGTGGGGCCCACACGATGGACACATCAAATGTGGATTCCACATGATGGGTAGTGGACATTGAGGGTCCCCACATAAAGGACAATTAGTATTGATGGTGGGCCCCACATAATGGATAGTTCATGTCAAAGGTCAACTCCTTTTATGTGCAATGATGAGAGCTTAATGTGGACAACGAAAAAAGAATTTTAAAAAAAAAAAAAAAAAAAAAAAAACTCCTAATGATGAATGGTCCACATCTAAGACAAGCCTCGCATGATGGATGGCCCACTTTGAAGGTTTGGCTTACATGATGGACGATCCACATCAAAGGTGGACTCCATTTGGAGGATCCACATCCAATGTCCAACATAATGGATGACCCAAATGTCTTAAAAAATGAAGGTTGTAGCCATCCATTCTTTTGCCATTTGGGGCACAATCAGTCTATGATGAGATCCACCAAAACAATTGTCTAAATTGCTCTTATAATAGAGTTGTTATAATATTTAAAAATGACATCAACTACCCTTGAAAAAAGCTCTTCTTTGAAGTTTTACCAAACATGCTTATTTCATATAAGAGCTTTTTTTGGCTTTGAAAATCTAATTTTACCAAACAAGCTTATTTAAAACAAGAGCTAGAATAAAAAGCTACTCTATTTAAAAAGCTCTTATTAGATTAGAGCAGAGATGCCAAACGAGCCTTTAGTTTGATAAACAGTTGATACAATCCGGTTATCGGATCAGTGAGATTTTGATACCCGAATCACCAAGATGGTCGAAGAACACATACCATACGAGTATTTGAATAGAGAGGGATAAACAACTTATTGAAACTGAAACTTCCTCAATTACAAGCATCAAGCAAAATTCCGCAAAAATCAGAATAATGTAGTGCCCCTACCTCCTAGAACAACTCCTATTTGTAGATCCTAAAGGGACGTCCTAAAATTCTTATTAAATCTTTAACAAGAATTCCCATCTATTAGATTGATTCCATATCAATCAAATCTACCCAAAATGGCAACAGATGAATGTAAAATGATTTAGCCAAAATGTAATGGCCAAGAAATAGCTTATGCACCCAGAAATCAACCCTGCAGAAATAGCAGCAAATCTCCAACAAGAATCCTCCAAAAATAGCAATTGTAGACTCTGAAAATTTAGGCCCAAAAATCAGCAAAAAGCAGCCCACAAATTCAACACATGGGGCCTCATGGTGGGCCTTGGGCTTCATATGAACAATAGAGGTCCAGATCCAATACATTCAGTTTGTCTTCTATGAATCACATGCGTTTAAAATGGGGCTTGTTCTTCCATTTCATATCAACTACTTGTATTGGCCTCACTGAGTGCCGACTGCCGATAGTCTTTATATGTGACACTAGTTCAACTTCTTCGTTCTTTTTCTTCGGGAGTAGTTTGCCCAAATCAGCAATAACCTCGTCTTGCATATCAAGAAACTTGCCATGGCACTCAAACAAATCAGCTATGTTGAAAGTCAACAAAATATCCAAAGTCATCTGGTGACTTGATCTTATAGGTGTTGTTACCCATTTTCCTCTTTACTCAGCATGAACTGTTCTTAAACTTGAATCTGTGGTAAGTTCCCTACGGTAGCTTTCTTTGCATAGGAAAACCATAACCAAGTTGCCTTATTTATATATCTTCCCTGTGGGATGTTCATTCATAGCTTCACAGGAATTGGTTTTGCTCTATTTGATCTTTTCCTTTCACTTCTCTTCTTTTGAACTTCTATATGATGAACAACATCTGTCCATGAACAATGTCCATCCCTCCTCTTTATAAGATTCAAGTGTTAGAAGCTACTTCATCAAACGTAACATGACATTAACACTATACTTAAGGAAGGAATATGTGTTAGCCTGAGTCAAATGCCCCATATCTAGGTCCTAGAGCCATGGTCTCCCCAACAAAATGTGACACACTTCCATAGGGACAATATCACACCACATCCCAATACTTAGCTTTGAATCTTGTGGTCAGCTACATGAATCTTGTTCCACCATTCCACTCTATCAAGGGCCATACCTTCAGTTAGACCAGTTTTTCTTACTACCTCTATCCATGTCCTTTTGGGCCTTCCCCTTAAAAAGATTTTATTATTAAAAAAAATCTTTAACAAGATTCACTAACTACTAGATTGATTCCATATCAATCAAATTTACCCAAAATCGCAGCAAATGAATCTACAAAGATTTTACCAAAACGTAACGGGCCTACAAAAAGCTTATGCAAATCCATAGAATCAGCCCCTAAGATCTTCAAAGAATCAGCAAATTCTTCAACCAGAATCCTCCAAAACTAACTGTAGACCCTTAAACCTACGCCAACAAACAGCCCCCAAATTCAACACATGTTGGGCCTCATTGGCCTTGGGCTTGCATCAACAGCCAACCATCTAATCTAGTAGCCATTTTGAAATCTCACTCCCTAAAGGCCATATCTCTGAGGATCTGGAGCCAATGCCCCATAAGCAGCCTTCTTCCTCTCTGACTCTCCAAGTGAATCAACAATGGATTTGGGAATTGACCACAGATTCAGGTGTGGGAGCTAGGAAGTGTTTGTTTTAAATTTTAGCGAGTACAAACAGCAAGGAAGCAGGAGTGGGAACACAAATTCGAAGTGGAGCAATATCTAGTTAAG
This sequence comes from Magnolia officinalis, assembly GCA_021015155.1. Classification (NCBI taxonomy): domain Eukaryota; kingdom Viridiplantae; phylum Streptophyta; class Magnoliopsida; order Magnoliales; family Magnoliaceae; genus Magnolia; species Magnolia officinalis. The sequence continues at coordinate 99,144,828 of JAJHSJ010000002.1, forward strand.
AGGATCATGCAACTAAGCCACTTACCTCAAGGAGCAATATCCACCATATACATATCCCTTTACCTTCCAATTATTAATTCCCCATTTTCTTTGGCCTACAAACCTCTTTTACACCCAAATTTCAGCCCACTCTTTATTCCACAAGAATTCTTTTTTCACCTCTCTAGGGTAAGCTTGAAAGGGTTGCCATGAAAAGTCGATGTCCCCATCAAGAGAAAAAATGGCTTCTGCTGCTCTTTTGAACCTTTCCCCATCATGTCCCATAAAGATTCAGCATGCAAATGGGGAAGATGATTAAGCAATGAACCCTTCTCGCATTAAAACAAGTAACACCATTGGAAGGACTCTAGCTCCACAAAAACATCCATTGTCCAAAAACTGCCTTATGACTTCTCTTAGAATGTGGTACGTGTTAAACTCCTACAAGAGCAAAGTAAAATGGGAGAGAAGTATTTCATACAACAAAGATTTTTCAACTCTAAACCTCTCAATCATCTCCAACCAAATAATCTTGTGGATTAGAATGAAAAGGATAGAGAATAAAAGGTGAGAACGGGGGTCACATTGTCATAGGAAAAGCTAAATGACTGTTGGGGCACCTTTCAAAATAAAGATGACCAAACTAAAGAAATGCATTTTCCCATCCACTTGCTCCACCAAAGACCGCAACCTATCCTCCTTGTCAACTAAAGAATCCCCAATTAACAAAACCATAGGCATTTTCCACTTGTGCACATCCTCATTATGCCCATGTTATATCTAGCATGCAAACATTATGAGCCACCAAAACATCACCCATATTATCTCCTCTAGGTTGCAATTTTCTAATACCAATGTTGGACCTCTTGCTCCTACCTCATACGGACCTAACCCCTCTTGCTCCAAATACCAAAATCCCTTCCCATTGCTCCACCAACAACAGCTTTAACTCTTATTCACTCTGCAATTTATGGTTTTTGTCATCAATGAATCAAGATATACAAAGCTTCTATGAGCACACTCACGAAATAAGTAAATCTGCATTTTTTTTCAAACATAAACGCATGTTATCTATCCTATAATATTATCTTATACAAATGTTTCCTAAATCTTCCTACTTGAATTTTTTGAAATGTCGCCTCCTTGCTCTCGCATTTAAATCCACAACGAACCTTTGGTAAAAAAAACTAAGTGTAGACTCAAAAATGGCAAACAACTACAAATGATACAAATTTTATTGAGTTAAATATGCTATAAAAATAGAGGTTTAGAGTTCAGGGGAGAGATAGGCTTGTTTTGGTAGAGTAAGTTGTCCAATAAGACCATAGGAATGAAGAAAATGCCAGACAAATGGAGGAAAGGTACTATGATACCTATTTACAAGAATAATGAAAGATACAAAGATGAACTATCTTGATATTAAATTTACGAGTCATACTATGGAACTTTTGGAGAGAGTGATTGAACCAAGATTTAGACATGAGACCAATGTATTGAAAATTTTCTTTGGGTTTATGCCAAGGAGGTCAACCATCAATGCCATTTCTCACTTAGACTGTTGATGGAGAGGTTCGAGAAGAGGAGAAAGGATCCACATGATGTTTATTGACTTGGAGAAAACATATGATAGGGTCCATAAAGATATAACCTGGTGAATATTGAAGAGAGAGAGAGAGAGAGAGAGAGAGAGAGAGAGAGAGAGAGAGAGTATTGAGAGGACATATCATATATTGACATGGTTAAGGATGCATGAGGGAGTGGTATCTAATGTACGGACCACTAGTGAAAAGACAAGTGTATTTCCAATTACAATAGGCCTACACCAGGGGTTGGCATTAAATACATACCTTTTGCATTGGCAATGGATAAGTTAACTAGGCCTTTACGGAAAGACATCTCACGGTGTATGTTGTTTGTATATGACATATTTGAATAATGAGACAAGCGAGGTATCCCAAAACAGTTAGGTAATGGTAACGATGGTAACCATTATGCATTACGTGGTTGTAACAGTCGTTATGGAAAAATTGACCCGTAATGAGCATATAACAACCATAATGGCCCCCTAATGGTCCGTTATGGGGGCGAAATAGCTTTTTCAATAAAGAAAAAAAAAAAAAACGTAATAGCCATTACGGCTCGTATCATAATGGTAATGATGGTGGCTGTTATGGAATAGCTTGGAGACAAGGGAGAAGGGGTGTAAAGCTATAATTACGGAAGGGTGACTTAGAATCTAAATGTTTTAAAATTAGCCAAATAAAAACAAAGTATACGAGATTTAATTTTAGTAAAAATAGGAATGGAAATGAGGAATCAATTAGGGCCTATTTGGAACGTGGGATTAGGTGTTATGGAATTGTATTTGGTCCAATGTAAATACCATCCAGCATTTGGAAACAATGGAAAGGAATGGATTAATCCAAGTATCATATCATCCGGTCCCATCATGAGATACGGCAGAATTGTTAGTAGATTTCGAAATACACTACATCTGTGGGCCCCACATTAATGCATGCGTTTTATCCACACCGTCCATCCATATACGCCTTTTACACGTGACAAATAAGTTGCATATGCATCCAGGCAACAGACATCAATTGTGAAATATGCTCCATTGATAACAATTCCATGGTCCACCAAACACGGGTTTCACTTAATGCAATGTTTTTCCCGAAGGAAGAGTTTGATCCCAAACGTTGGATTGGACGGTCAAAATACCATGGTATTTTCAAACATCCAATCGTTATGCAATAATGGTGTTAATTCCACCCAATGCAATTCCATAACATTTAATTTCGCGTTCCAAATAAGCACTTAAGGCTTAAGATTGATGGTCAAGAAGTACTATAAAAACGACCACTTCAGATATCTTGGGTCGATGATTCACGAGAATGAGAGATTGAGAGGGATGTTGTTCATAGAATTAGAACTAGGTGGATGGAATGGAGATTTGCCTCTGGAGTTTTGTGTGACTGTCACACGATTCAAATTGAAGGAAAGATCTTATGGGAAAGCTATAAGACCAGCCATGCTTTAGGGGACAGAATGTTAGACAGTCAAGAAACAACATGCTCATAGAATAAGCATAGCTGAAATGAGGATGTTGAGATGGATAATTGGCAAGATGAGGAAGAATAGAATTAGAAATGAGCATATTCAAGGGAACTTAGGAGTACCAATTAGAAATGAACATATTCAAGGGAACTTAGGAGTAGCAATTAGAAGTGAACATATTCGAGGGAATTTAGGAGTAGCCGCAGTAAGTAATAAGAGAGAGAAAGTAGACTTAGATGGTTGGCTATGTGTATCAAAGGCCAAGAACGCCGGTTAGGAGTGGGTTGGCTCAGTTGAAGGTTAAAGGGAAAGGGGGAATGCCCAAAAGGGCGTTGGTGGGAAGAAGTAAAGATTTGATGACCTGTGGTTTAATTGAGGATATGGTCCTTGATAGAGTGGAATGGAGGAACATGATTCATTTAGCCAACCCCAATTAGTTGGCTTAGATGATGATGTCGATGATTGAATTAAATATCATATTGGTGGAATCATGGTAGGGTTGGATGGTGGTAGGAGTAACAAGAGGCTCAAAAGCATAGTAGGAGTTACACATCCAAAGAAGATTGCTACAGATAATTCTGGAAAGATGTCCCTAACAATCTTCCTATCTCTTCTGTCTTCAATTCTACCCATTGTGGAATTGTTAATTCAACCCCAAGTACTCTTCCACCTCACTAGCTTTAACTAGCACGATCGACATCAAGTGTTGTTCCCTTGCCCACTTAGCCAAATGGAATTCCCAATTTTCATCCTTGAGATCCTGAAATCAAGACCTCCATGCAAAATTGTGAAGTGACAAGATCAGCCAGATGAGTTAAAACTCTAGGCAAGGATAACATGGAGCTCAATGTTTCCAATACACAAGTACTATTATGGATCTCCAAAAACCAGACCCTTCAATAGAATCTCCCAAACTAGGTAGACCAATAGCACTCAAAACTCATTCTCCTTCTATTTTGAACCCTACCTTGATACCAATTCTTGACCTTTGATTGGCACGAAAGCATCCATAACAAGGGTTCTTGATCTCCTTACCCATGGATGACTCCAGAACTTCCACAATCGAAATCATCAATCCCTCTGACATCCAATTAAAAGCGACCCTCCACCCTCAAACAAGCTTAGAATATCTTTATTATTGGATGACTCAATATCATTTTGAATGCAACCACCATCAAGCTCCATGTCGCACAAAGAAAATCTATCATTGCAACCTCCATCCTCTCCACGCATTCCTAATCACCACCCATTTGATCATGCCCTTTTGCTCAAGGGCTACAATATTTCATCTCTTGTTCTTGTTCGATAAACTTGACCATGACTCATGTTTAGAAGGTCTTCCATCACTACCTAATCTAACCAACACAAGATCCCGTCATTGTTGACACTTTATGAGTTCCAAATATGTGTGTGGTAAGACGGTAATCAACTTATTACGATAACTAGCCCAAATTCGAGGATGAGCCATCCCTCCTTGCAATCAAGCAAAAAATTGTTAGGAAAAATTCACATATTTTCATCAATGGCTGAGAATTACATAAATAATTGTCTGCAATAATAGTAGTAATTGAAAATTAGCTAATTATATCCCCTACAATCAAGGCTAATCCACTCCCTACAATCAACAAATTTCAAATTCAAACTCAAGGCTAACCCGCTCCCTAAAATAGAGGTGAATCCCAAGTTCAAATTCAAACTCAAGGCTAATCCACTCCCTACAATCAAAGCCAATTACTCCCTTGATTATTGGACCATTATTTCAAACTTACAATTCAAACTCAAAGATAACAATTTATTGTAGGTCTTAAGTGAAGCTGCTTGGCTCATTCTACTAACCTGAATGATTTGGCCCACTAGTTGAACCATGGATCCTAACATTCCCCACTCCTTGAGCAACAACCTTGTCCTCAAGGTTGACATACGAAAATTGCTGCAAAAGATTATCTTGGATAATCCATGAAGCATTTTCAAGAGGAAGGTTATCCCATTGTACCAAGAATTATTTGATTATCTTCCACTTTTAACAAGACCAACAATGATCTAAAATTACTTTTGGAATGGGGTCGATAATTTTAGCATTAGACACTGTTGGGAGAGTGGGGTTGATTGTGACGTGTGAACCCACATACTTCTTCAAAAGAGAAACATGGAAGACAGGATGTAGCAGTGTTAGAAGGCAACTCTATGCGATATGCGACTGGCCCAATACACTCCAACACTTTGTAAGGCCCGAAAAAATGAGCAACAAATTTCTAGTCAAACCTTTGAAAGAGAGAAGATTGACAATACGGTTTGCAACCTCAAGAAAACCATGTCCCCCTCTTCAAATGAATGCTTCAATATGTGCTGATCATGCTACACTTTCATACAATTCCGCACCATTGTAATATTCTCCTCTATGCGTGTGTTTTTTGGGGGGGGGGGGGGGGGTCACAAGTTGCATGTAACCCTTGGGACACATAGTCCGTGTAACCAAAAGCTCCATGGGGCCCACCTCGATGTCCATAAGATATCCACTCCGCCCTTCAATTTTTTCATATCATTTTAGGGCATGAGCCCAAAGATGAGGTAGATCTAAAACTCAAGTGGGACATACCACAAGAAATAGTGAGCATTGAACCCCACCATTGAAACCTTATTGGTGCCCACAGAAGTTTTGAGTTAGGCTAATATTTGTGTTTTCCCTTCATCCTAGTGAGCATCACCTTATAAATGGTTTGGATTGCATATCACGATCACCATGAATCCTTGGAGGGTTTCAATAATAGGTGTTTCCCTCCCCACTATTTAGAAGCAATCTAGGAAGAAAAAAGAAGGTCAGAGTTGCAGGTAACCCCTGAGACACATAGTCCGTATAACTAAAAGCTTCATGGGGCCTACCACCTACCTCAATGTCCATGTGACATCCACTCTGTCCATCAGTTTGTCAGATCATTTTAGGACGTGAGCCCAAAGATGAGGTAGATCTAAAAGTCAAGTGGGACATATTGCAAGGATCGGTGAGGATTCAACCCCACCATTGAAACCTTATTGGCATCCACAGAAGTTTTGGATCTGGCTAATATTTGTGCTTTCCCTTCATCCTAGTGAGAATCATCTTATGAACGAATTAGATTGCATATGAAGATCATCGTGAATCCTTGGAAAGTTTCAATAGTAGGTGTTTCCCTCCCCACTATTTAGAATGGTGTGGCCCACTTGGGTCTTGGGTCTTGGGTCTTGGATCTACCTCATTTTTTGCTCTCATCCTAACATGAGCTGGCGAAATTGATGGATGGAGTTGATTTCACGCAAGAATCACAATGGACTCCACGAAGCTTTGGGTTACGCGAGCATCATGTTGGACCCATAATTTGGCTATTGTATGCCAAGTGTGCAATTTCTAAGTAATTTCTAAGTATCTTCATGTTGTCCATCACGGTATGCCTAATAAAAATTTTCTTTGTTTTTTTAATATTCAGGCAGTGTCAATGGTTGATACACATGTGACATATCATCCATCACCTATTAATTTTCTCGTTGTTTACATTAACCAGTTGCTCCATAGGTCACTTGAATTTGTAGGCCCGCTTTTGTGGTCCACTTGATGGTTGGTTTAGCCTAAGAATTGACTCAAAGATTTATCTAGATAGGCTCAACCTAATGTCAAATCTTATGTCTAGCCTTTTCATGTGATTTGAAGATTTTGGAGCAATTTACCATTCCAAGTTCTATTTGGTGTGAATACCCACTTTTCTGATCAGTAAACACTTTACAGCTGATGTCTGTAAGTTTTTTAAGTTGTAAGTCACTTACAGGTGTAAGTTACAGATGATCATGTTTGTAAGTTGTAACTTACTTGCAAATAACTTAGTTTCTATGTTTAAGTAACATGTAACTTAGTTATAAGTAAGAGGCTATACATTCACACCAGCCAGAGCTTCGAGTAGAGAATCATTTAAAAATCAAATTAACACATAAAAAAGCTTAAATAAAAATATGTCATCTTATTGAGCCCATCTAAATGAATAGTTGAGCCAATTTTTAGGCTAAACTAATCATTAGGTGGGCCATAAAAGTGGGCCCACATATGCAAAATACTTACATAAGTGGGTCACGTATTCATTAGCTGGAAATTGTGTTTTCCCTTCATCCAGGTCTATGTGACCAAATCAACATGTTGGATGGGAAATAAACATGACAGTGGCCCCTAGAAAGTTTTTATTGGTAAGCATTATATCACCATTGTTTCCTGTGATGTCCACTTGAGAGTTGGATCTTCCTCATTTTTGGAATGATGCCCTAAAATAATAGTCTGAAATAGATGGACTGCATGGATAAAACACAAATCATGATGGGGCCCACAAAGAACCATCAAGTAGCAGTCGTGGTTTGGCTTCTGACGTTGCAAGTAGCCAAGTGCCTACTATTAGGGCTCCATGGGCCCCACCATAATGTGTGTGTTTCATCCACGCCGTTCATCCATTTTTTAATATCATTTTATGGCATGGGCCCAAAAATAAGGTAGATCCAAATCTCAAGTGGACCACATCACATGAAACAATGTTGATTGAACGCCCACCATTAAAAACTTCTTGGGGGCCACGAAAGTTTTGGATCAAACTGATTGGTTTTTTCCCTTCATCTAGGTCCTTATGACCTAATCAATAGGTTGGATGTGAAATAAACATTACAGTGGCCAGTGGGCCTTAGGAGGTTTTTAATGGTGGACATTCAATTACTACTGATTTCCTGTGGTGTGGTCCACCTGAAGTTTAGATCTGCCTCATTTTTGGGATTAAGCTCTAAAATGAGCTGGAAAAAAGGATGGACAACGTGGATAGAACACATACAAGATGGTGGGCCCCACAGAGCACCAATTAGTAGCCACGTGGCTATAGCAGCGGCATAGCCAAACCGCGTCCGTCTCATGCCCCACGCAAGATAATAATTTTTTTTAAAATGATGAAAAGGAAAAAAAAAAAAAAAAAATCAAAAGAGGGTTTTAGGGCATCTCTTTTGGAGCTGGATGAGAGAGAGAGAGATGGAGGGAGGGAGAAGTCCACCTACTGGCTTCAATACAAGTAAACCTACCGGCCGCCTCATCCTTCAAGAGTCTTCAATGGCCACAATGCACCTGAGATTCTCCTAAGAAATTTTGATTTCGAAATTTCAAATCGTCACCTGTAAGAAAGTTACAGGTAATTTGAAAAACGACATTTCTCCCTGTGAGATTTTCAGATCCTTTTCCTGTAAGAAAGTTACAGGTAGAGAGAAAGTTACCTGTAACTTTTCTCCCCCAAAAATCATCTGTAACTTACCTACCTGCATCCAAACGGCCACTACATGTTACCCAAACACATAATTGTTTACCAGTAAGTACTTTACAACTTACGGCCAAACAGGTGTAAACAATTTACACCTGAAACTCACTTTAAGGTGTAAACAACACAGGCATCCAAACGACCCTTCCCTCTTTTTTTTTTCTTTTTTTATTATTTCTTTTTATTTTTTCATTGGTCCAAACAGTCCTTCCATAATTTAAAGCTAGATCAAAACATAGATACATGCAAAAACATCAAAAGACAACCAACATTTCTAACTGGAAAATGTAAGGATCAGTCACTACCATTTCTTGCAACTTAATTACTGAAACCAAGTCAATGATGCAACCAAATGCGGCCCACAAAATCTGATATGAGACCAAACACGATCACCATGCAATATACCAATGATCAGAAACAACCCCAGTCCAACACTCTCCTTCTCAAACTCGATTATCGACATCCAGTTTCCTGAATTTTCTAGTCTTCTGTTCCGCTTCTTTAAATCTTTCCCGCATTTTTTCACTCCTGATAAAATCGCAAAACACCCAAAAACAGAACCAAACCACGCCTAAACGCCACGAATTCAAAAACTCACTTCGAATCTTAGGTCGCGCAGAAAACCCAGAAATTAGAATCGCCGGCCGTGGATTCAAATCAAATATATCTGAAACCCTTGCGCTCCATATCAAGTGACGCAAAAAATAAAAATCCTCCCAAAAGAATCTTAAAATTACGAAAAAAAAACCCAACAAAAATCACCAGAATACATATTCAAAGATATCGAAGAAAAAGGATCGAGAGAGAAGGACCTGAAGACCAGCTCGAGAAGAACGGGAGACTGGCTTTTTCTTATCTTTGTCTTTGAACCCTTTCCCATGAGCAAACCTTTCGCGCCTTTACCAGACATCTTTCCCGCCAAAAAAGAACGCGAAATTTCTTCGATGATGGCCGGGAAAATCTGCCCTGAGAGGAGAAGAAGGAGAAGAGGAACTGCAAATCGGTCGGGGTCGGCCGTCGAGAGAGTGTTAGTTATAGAGCCAGAAGTACAAAACTGCCCCTGATTATTTAACCAAATTACAATGTTATATTTTTCTGCTGCGAAATGACAAAAATGCCCTTGCCTTTAACAATATTACCTGCTGCATCTATATAGTTCAGCATGCCAGCTAACGCTATGTAAGCCGTTACCATCTCTAGAACGTCGGCCCCGTACACAAGTTCAAATGTACCAATGGTGCTGATTAGTACGATATTGCAATGCATCACACAAGGCCGTCTGATGCAATTGTTTAAAATGGGGGGTTACGGATGCAGGTTAAAGCAAGCCACGTCGCATAGGGCGTGAAATACAAAGCGAAAAAAGCATTAATGAGGCATGCATTGTGTCAAATAGTATGCGACAAAAGTAGAACAATGTGAATTAAACATGTGTGATGCTTGTTGGGGATTAAAACCGCGTTCCGAAGGTTCGGACTAATAGTTCGGTTATCCGAGGCATATATTGGATCCGAGTCAAAGGTCATGAATTGAGGAGACGAATCAAATTGAGTCGGCACGGAGCGACGAATGGGTTATTCGGATGTGTGTCACATAAGGCTCAATAATCTCACCTCGTAAATCCGAGCCATATAAATTGAGTCGGCTTCGGCCGGGTCGAGTTATCCTTTGTCTCGGCCGGGTTGAGTTAGTTTCGGCCGGATCAGATGAAGGAAAGACGATTCGATATCTTTCCGAATATCTTGTAGGAGGATCTCCGATTCCCAGGATCCCGGGATTGGATAGAGACCAGAAACGAGATATTTCTAATCTCCGTGATATCAGGAAGAGAATCCCGGCACAATAGGATCCTCTCAAACTTATAAATAAAGAGTCTCCATCCCAGTGAAAGGTACGAAAACATCACCATCCCTAACACGTCATCTCTATAAATCACTGAGACTGACTTAGGCATCGGAGGTCCCTCTGGCTAGAGCCAAGGTCTTCGGCTATTTTCTTTCCTACGTACAGGTAACAGAGGTTACAGGAGGGCGTGCTGAAATCTACATCAACAGTTTGGCGCCGTCTGTGGGAATTCGTATGAAAAGTCATCCCCCTATATTCCAATTATAATGGTGATGACGAGAAGAACAATTCAGGAAGATGAATTAAATGAGGTGGCCGTTACAGGGTCGGCGGCCCACCCGCCACCTCAGGCTGCTCAAAATCCGCCTAATAATCGCCACCGAGCGACGGCCGCAGCAAACAATAATCAGCGGGCTCGGAGCGATGGGCGATTGGACCGGGAAGTCCAGGAAATCCGGTCTGACATGAACGTGATGAAGCAAATGCTCGAGCGGCTATACCAGCAACAAGTGCAGCAGCCCCTCCAAGGGGAAACAGCGCATGCCCCAGCACCGGCAGGTGATGCGGTTGATCCCCAACCTTTTGCGCAACGATCGCTCCATCAACCTAGCCAACCTCAATTGGTCTCCGAGCCCCATCCGGCTCAGTCGGCCAATGCCGTTTTACCTCCCACAGATCTTCGCCACGAAATAGATCGAAGGAGGCGTAGTCGGCCCCCAGCTGAGGGAACGGCCGAAAGCGGTGAACCGTGGAAGGCCGACATTCAAGACCTCAGAAGAGAGGTGCGGGAAGAAATGAAAAAAGAAATGGCGGATATGAGAAACGGCCGACACACATATCAGTAAAAGTCCGAGGTAAAATCGTCGCCCTTTGTGGACGAGATAATGCAGGCTCGGTTGCCTGAACGGTTCCGATTGCCTCAAATCGCGCCCTTTACAGGTAAAACCGATCCGGCCGAACATATCGAATGTTTTAGAACATACATAGAGTTGCACGATGCCTCGGATAAGGTGATGTGTCGAGCCTTTTCTATTACGTTAACAGACGTAGTAAGGCTTTGGTTCAGACAGCTAAAGCCGAAATCCATTAGTTCGTTCGCCGAGCTCAGCGATGCCTTCCTCACCAACTTCGTCGGTGGGAAAAGGAAATTAAAGCCCCCTGTACATCTAAACAACATAGTTCAAAAACAGGAAGAGCTACTGAAAGATTATATCAAGCGCTTTAACTTCGAATCTCTTCAGGTTCGAAAGCATTCAGAAGAAACAGCGCTTAATGCACTCATGCAAGGAGTAAAAGACAAACCGTTCTTGGCGTCTTTGGATAAAAATCCACCCGATACTCTGGCGGAATTCATGGCACGATCCGATAAATATGCAAACGCCGAAGAGACGCGGATGATGCGAGAAACAAAAGCTTTGGTCAGAGACTCGGTCAAAAAAGGACCAGACTCAACTGGAGAGAAGAAGCATAAGGACGAGCGAGCTCGCGACGAGCAAAGGTCAAGCAAACGACCCGATCGACGATTTTCTGTCTACACCCCCCTGAACAAAACTCAAGAACAGGTGCTGATGGAGATCAAAGGCGAAAGCTTTGTCAATTGGCCCAATAAGCTCAGAAGCAACCCTAATCGCCGAAGCAAGGACAAATATTGCCACTATCATCGCGATCATGGGCACAATACGAGTGACTGTTTTCATTTGACAGAAGAGATCGAACGGCTCATAAAAGAAGGTCGACTCAAGGATCATGTAATTAAAGCCGTAGCAAGCAAGGAACGTCCGATTGAAAATCAACCTACGGAAGAAATTCGAACGATCATCGGTGGCCCATGCGGCGAAGGCGATTCAAACAACGCTCGAAAAAGTCATTCTAGGAATCTCAGTCGGCCCGAGTCCGAGCTTATGATCATCGCTCGGCCAACAAAGGAGCCGAGAAGAGAAAAATACTGCGTTTCGTTCACAGAAGAGGACGCCCGAGGTATTCATCATCCTCATGACGACGCGCTAGTAATCACCCTGACCATCGCCAATCGAAAAGTGTTTCGAATACTTGTTGACACGGGGTCATCTGCAGATGTATTATTCGCCTCAGCTTTCGATAAAATGGGCGTCGGACGATCATCTTTACGTCCGGTACGGACCCCGTTGATCGGATTCTCTGGAGGGCAAGTAATGCCCGAAGGGATCATTCCCTTGCCCCTCACAGCTGGAACTTCTCCGCATCAAACGACGATAATGGCTGAATTCCTGATCGTTGACCAGCCGTCAGTATATAATGCAATAATCGGCCGACCATCTCTGAGTCTCCTCCAAGCCGTGGTATCCACATACCATCTCTCAATGAAATTCCCGACCGAATCTGGAGTAGGGGTTGTCAAAGGGGATCAACAAGATGCAAGGCGGTGCTATATGACAGCCGTAAAAAAACCGACCGATAAAATAACCGCCGAAATAGCAACAATTGAATCGCTGGATCCCCGAGGCGAGACTCATGAAAGAGGCCGGCCAGTCGAGGATCTCATCGTGGTTCCCTTAGTAGAAGCAGAAGAGTCCAGAACGGTAAAAATCGGCTCGTCTCTACGGTCTCCTTTAAAAGAAAAGTTGGTCGCCTTGCTCCGTCGGTATGTTGATGTTTTTGCTTGGAGCCATTCAGATATGCCTGGGATCGATCCGTCTGTGATCACACACCGACTCAACATTGATCCGACCTATCGACCAATCTGACAGAAGCGACGTCCGCTCGGCCCTGAGCGTTATGCTATCATCGAAGAAGAAGTCAGCAAGCTTTTCCAAGCAAATTTCATAGAGGAAATATATTATCCAGACTGGGTCGCAAATGTCGTACTAGTGAAGAAACTCAACGGGAAGTGGCGAGTCTGTATTGATTATACCGACTTGAACAAAGCCTGCCCGAAGGACAGTTTCCCTCTTCCGAGAATAGATCAGTTAGTAGATAGTACGGCGGGGCATGAACTTCTTAGCTTTATGGATGCATATTCAGGGTATAACCAAATTGTAATGCATCAATCAGATAAATCGAAAACGACCTTTGTCACTGACAAAGGCCTTTATTGTTACCGAGTGATGCCATTTGGTTTGAAAAATGCAGGCGCGACTTATCAAAGATTAGTCAATAAAATCTTTGCTCGGCTCATAGGTCGAACTATGGAAGTATACATTGACGACATGCTCGTCAAAAGTATACATGCGACAGATCATATAGCCGATTTGGAAGAAATGTTTCTCGTACTACGCAAGTATCGGATGAAGCTAAATCCGAATAAATGCGCATTCGGAGTAAGTTCTGGGAAGTTCCTCGGATTTTTGGTGAGTCAGCGAGGAATAGAAGCAAACCCAGAAAAAATAAAGGCTCTGCTTGACATGGAATCCCCGAAAACAATTAAGGATATTCAAAGACTGACCGGACGACTCGCAGCGCTCAACCGTTTCATATCCCGTGCCACGGATAAGTGTCTTCCTTTTTTCGACAGTTGAAAGGGCAACAGGTCCTAGATTGGACGGAAGAATGTGAGGCGGCCTTCCAGCGGCTAAAATCGCATCTCGGGTCACCACCTATCCTATCAAAGCCTGAATCGGGAGAGCCTTTATTACTGTATCTGGCGGTCTCCGCGGCAGCCGTTAGTTCGGCCCTGATACGAGAATCCGAAGGAAAATAATTGCCGGTGTATTACGTCAGCAAAGCGCTATTGCCGGCCGAAACAAGATATCCTCACTTGGAAAAGGTTGCGTTAGCTCTGATAATTTCGTCGTGTCGACTCAGGCCATATTTTCAAGCTCACACTATCATCGTCATGACCGACTATCCGCTGCGTCAGATCTTACAGAGGCCTGAAGTTTCCGGCCGACTCACGAAGTGGGCGATCGAACTAAGTGAGTTTGATGTTCACTACAAGCCTAAAGCTGCAATCAAAGGACAGGCGGTGGCTGATTTCATCGTCGAGGCAACACCACCGATAGAATCTCCGGATGCTGACACAACCGCGAACGGCGATGAGTCAACACCTGCTATATCCCCTATCCCCTGGAAGCTGTATGTCGACGGCTCTTCCAACTCAAAGGCAAGCGGGGCCGGAGTAGTACTGGAGACCCCAGATCATACATACATGCAATATGCCTTACGACTTGGATTTCAAGCATCAAACAATACAGCCGAGTATGAAGCACTGTTACTCGGTCTCCGATTAGCAGCCAGCATGGGAGTTACACATTTGAATGTTTTCAGCGACTCTCAATTAGTCGTCAACCAAGTCACCAGTGTGTATCAAACGCGGAAAGAGCAGCTAAAAGCCAACATGGAAAAGGCAAAAGAAATGATCCGCGCGTTTCAGTTTTGTAAGGTCATTCGGATCCCTCGAACCGAGAACAGCAAAGCCGACTTATTAGCAAAGCTTGCTTCTGCTAATGAAGATGACATACCCAGGTCTATCCCTATCGAATACGTCGCAAGACCGAGTATTGATGAACCACTTCGCTCGGCCGTCTATGCAGTTGATTCAGACACAGAACCTACCTGGCTCGATCCAATCATTCAATATCTCGACAAGGGCAAGCTACCCGAAAATCGTATCGAGGCCCGACGAATGAAGATTCGAGCCTCCCGATACACCATGCTCAACGGCACCCTATATAAGAAAGGTTATTACGCTCCGCTGCTTCGATGCTTAAACTCCAGCGAAGCCGATTATGTGTTGCGCGAAATTCATGAAGGGATCTGCGGAAATCATTCCGGAGGAAGGTCACTCGCCCACAAGGTCTTACGACAGGGGTATTACTGGCCGACTATTCAACAAGATGCCCGCAGATTCACCCAAAGGTGCGAGAAATGTCAGAAGTTTGCAAGTATCCCTAGGCGAGCTCCCGAGATGTTGACTCCTATGACGGGTCCCTGGCCTTTCGCACAATGGGAGATCGACATCATCGGTCCACTCCCCATTGGAAAAGGTCAAACCAAGTTCGCTGTGGTAGCTGTCGACTATTTTACAAAGTGGGCCGAGGCCGCGCCGTTAGCTAAAATAACCGAGCAACGGATAACCGATTTTGTGTGGAAAAACATTATCTGCCGGTTCGGAATACCTCGTACAATCGTCACTGACAACGGAAAGCAGTTTGACAGTAGAAGCTTCCGCGAGATGTGTGATAACCTCGGAATCAGAAACGTATATTCCTCGCCTTATCATCCTCAGACGAACGGACAAGTTGAGGCGGTCAACGAAATTATTAAACAACATCTCCGAACTAAGCTTGATCGGGCCAAGGGGGCGTGGGCTGAGGAACTACCAAAAATCCTATGGGCGTATCGAACTACAGCTCGGACCGCCACGGGCGAAACCCCGTTTTCCCTTGCCTACGGTTCGGAAGCCGTTACTCCCGTAGAGATTGGATTACCCTCGGCTCGAGTTAGTTCATTCAATGCGGAAGATAATGAAGAACTGTTGGCATTCGGATTAGATCTTCTGGACGAGCGAAGAGAACTGGCACGAATACGTACAGCGGCTCGACAACAACAGGTGACTCGGTTCTACAATGCCCGAGTTAAGGTCAGACGATTTCGAGCGGGAGATATGGTTCTCCGGAAAACATTTCCCAACGCGAAGGAACCTGGCTCGGGCACATTAGGACCCAACTGGGAAGGACCGTACATTGTCTCAAGCACCATCCGACCAGGAACATACCGATTGGAAGATCTAAATGGACGACTGTTGCATTATCCTTGGAACGCAGAGCATCTCAAGAATTATTATCCTTAGCTCGGCATTTGCAGTCCGATACTTGACACTCCAGAAGTAAAAAATTCTTTTTAGCCGAGACGCATGAATAAAACTAAGTATATTTTCTTTTGGTTTGTCTGTTGAAGTGTTTACATCAAAATTGCCCTTCATGAATAGATTTCCAAAAAAAAAAAAAAAAAAAAAAATGAAGTCTGGTTCAATGTCCCTCGGCGGGAGTAACTTCCGGAGCCATCCCAGCAATATCGGTCTCGTTCCCGACGATCGGTTCTGTGGCAGCTTTAACAAGACTATCGTCAGGATTCTCGGAACCCGAAGCTCCTTCTCCTTCAAGTCTGGAGAGATCGAGGTCGGGGAACGCCTTCTTCACATCGTCGAGGCATTCCAAATATCCGCTTTGAAATAAGCGGTCTCTTTCGTCCTCGAATTCCTTCGACTCGAGAAAACCTTGGACCGCCTGATCCCTAGCCTTCTCGGCCTCCCGAACCTCTTCCTGGGCTTGTTGGATCAACTTTGACGCTTCGAGTCTGGCCCGAGCCAGACTGTCCTCGTAAGAAGCATGAACTTCAACGATTCGCTTATTTTCGGCCGATATCCGAGCGACTTCGGCCTGCGAATCCTCGAGAGCTCTCCTGGCAAACACAGCGTCGGCCTCGGCGTTCTCAGCAGCTCTCTTAGCGGAAGCAGTTTCCGCCTTGGCATCTTCAGCTGCCTTCCGAGCAAGGGCTGACTCGCCAGTTAAAACGCCGACTCGGATTTCGGCGGCTTCGCGGCGACCTTCGGCTTCGGCCAAAAGAGTCTGCAGTTTATGAACTGAGGCCAATTCTTTACATGCTTTGACCAGACAAGGCGCCAGTTCAAATAACACCTTCGCCGCATGACCAACAGTCTGGGTCATGGGAGCGTTGTAAAGGCTGGCGAAATCCTTTTCACCCCCGTGAGCCAAAGCCCAGGGAACCATTCCCGCCACGACCGCTTGAAAAGCCGATGGTTCCTGTTGTACCGCCTCTCTACGGGAGGATTCAGTCCTTACTTCCTCCCTTTGCCTCGGTATTTCCATGGTAGCGGGTCCTGATTCGGAAGTGGTTTGAGGAGCGACCACGACCTCTTCCCTCACTTCTGGTCTTTCGTCCGGATCAGGAATTATGACAACAGTGGGAGGAGAGGAACTTACTGGCTCTTTATCTTTTTGCGCCGTCTCTTTCTCCTTCGGCAAAACTTTAAATTTCTTTGTCGGTCTCGGTTCCGACAGAAGGATTGAACGCGGAGGAGCTTTCTTCTTCGAAACCGCTTTAGGAAGAGGGCGAGCTCCCGTCATGACAGATGAAACCGGCTCGGGAACAGTTTTTTGATAAGGTCGGGCTTCAGGCAAGTCTACAAAAAAAAGATAAAGCAGATCAGATAAAATCCAAGTTAGGTTTGAAGTTACTTCCTAAATTACCTGTGACAGCCGAATCTAAACCTGCGAGATGAAGGCGTTCCGGCTGCAAGAGCTCCTTCCAGGATCGATCTGCTGCGTTCAGTGCTCTCAAATCCTTGATCCGAGCCAAAGCGTTGGATCCCAGTCTCTCCCTCGTCTTTGGAATTTCTGTTAAAAAAAAAAAAAAAAAAAGAAGAAGGTCAGAATCCGCACATAAAGAATGGAAAGAAAGGTAAACAGCCGAGTCACCTGCTTTAAGGAATGTCCGAGGCACATGGGCCTCGGAAAGATCAGAGTCGGCCGATTCCCAGCGACCACTGGCCCAGAACCAACGCTCTCTCCAGTGTTTATTGGAGGTGGGAGGGTCGGTTATTAAGGAACCTCCTTTGCCTCGCCAAGCAGCAAACACGTAGAAGCCGGAATAGTTCGGATTAACGCGTACTTGATATAAGTGCAGAAACTCGTCAACTGTCAACGGTGGTTGCTCTAACTCGGCCCACAGCACCACACATCCGAACAAATTCCTCCACCCATTCGGAACTACTTGCCCGGGCGCAATCCGAATACGAGATAAAACACCTCGGACTATGGGTTGAAGGGGCAAGCGTAGGCCGCATTGCATCGCGACTTGGAATATTGCTACTGCCCCGGGAGGTGGAGAGTTCGGTAAGGCGTTCGGACGAGGAAGGTGAATAATAACTGATTCAGGAATGTGATATCCGGTTCGGATTCTGTCCAAATCAGCCTCAGTCAGGACCGAGGGAACCGGACCACATGGGTCGTCCTCTGATTCATCTTCTTCAGCCTCGGCGGAAACAGATCTATCGATGTGGGCCGACCTATCAGGGGGAATCGTCCTAGAGGTTTCCTCGGCAAACAACATCTCTCCTTCTTCCTCTTCTCCTTCTTCCTCTAAATCTAGGGGAAGGTTGGGCCTCCCTGGTCGAGTTTTCAGGGATCCTCTCCCATCAGAAGGATTCGCCAGAGCAGAGCACTCTGCCGGAGTTCCGACGCTCCTCTCGGAAACGAAGGCGGCGTTCGCATCTACCGCGATTTCCGCTAAGAGAGAAGGCGATTCCGTAACGTTCCAAAAACGTTGCGCTTCGCCTTCATCTCCTGAAATCCCTTCTCGAGGGCTGTGAGTACCTTCCATTGCCATTTAAGTTAATGAAAAATGAGGGGGAAAACTCACCAGCGAGAGGGAAGAAGACGGATACCGGTAAGCTAAAAAGCTTGCGGTTGGAAAGGAAGACCAGTTGGAAGAAGAAGACAAATTGCAGAGAGAGAGCGGAAAAATGAGTTGAGCAGTAAAAAATATAAATTGTGGAACCTTTACCCTTTTATAAACATTGCCACCTGGCGCAGGCAGTTAATGCGAAGACGATGCGACGCACGCAACGATCCCCTCTGTCGACACGTGGAAAGTGTCTGCTGACGACATTAGTACTTGGGCTACGTGTCCAGCGCTCATAGGCGGAAAGGTGATTCGACGGCCGTCATCATGGGTGATTTTGGATATTGAACCGTCTCACGTCAGAAGTTGCATTAAATGTTCAATTATTACCTCGGATTAGACGGTGAACCGACTCAAGCTCAAACTTTACTACTCCGTAGTGTCGTGAACGACACACGGAGTAAGGGGGCTTACTGTTGGGGATTAAAACCGCGTTCCGAAGGTTCGGACTAATAGCTCGGTTATCCGAGGCATATATTGGATCCGAGTCAAAGGTCACAAATTGAGGAGACGAATCAAATTGAGTCGGCACGGAGCGACGAATGGGTTATTCGGATGTGTGTCACATAAGGCTCAATAATCTCACCTCGTAAATCCGAGCCATATAAATTGAGTCGGCTTCGGCCGGGTCGAGTTATCCTTTGTCTCGGCCGGGTTGAGTTAGTTTCGGCCGGATCAGATGAAGGAAAGACGATTCGATATCTTTCCGAATATCTTGTAGGAGGATCTCCGATTCCCAGGATTCCGGGATTGGATAGAGACCAGAAACGAGATATTTCTAATCTCCGTGATATCAGGAAGAGAATCCCGGCACAATAGGATCCTCTCAAACTTATAAATAAAGAGTCTCCATCCCAGTGAAAGGTACAAAAACATCACCATCCCTAACACGCCATCTCTATAAATCACTGAGACTGACTTAGGCATCGGAGGTCCCTCTGGCTAGAGCCAAGGTCTTCGGCTATTTTCTTTCCTACGTACAGGTAACAGAGGTTACAGGAGGGCGTGCTGAAATCTACATCAACAATGCTAAAAGAAAATTGCGGGATATCTAAACAATAAAAGAAGATTCCCATGCTCTGATGCATGAATGCCATGGGATGCAAAACCGTAGCGAACTTTCTACTAACCATGCGATGTAAAGCATCATAATTATGAGGTTGTGTGGTAGGCCATTGTAAAAGTTCAGTAATAGAAATGCAGGAAGGAATGTGAGAAATGGAGGGATGAAACAGCTAACTTGGCTGACTAGCTAGCAAGGGACATCAGCAGCTGCTTGGGATTTATTCAATTACTGAAAAACATATTCTCTGTTTCTTTAAAACACCCATTTTTATTTTCCATTTCTGAAGCATCACTCAAACTTTGTGGAAATCAGTGTCTTAAATTGATGTTTTGAAGCTGTAGAAGGTACAAGTTTACCACTCATTTTTAGTTGTTCCCCTTTTCTAATGTAACCTACATAATCAAAATCCTAAACAATGAAACTGCTAATTTCTATTGTTGGAATCCATTGTATTCAATTTCTATTGAAATTCATATTATTTTTTTATTATTCGATGGCCACATTTTAGACCCCCGGCAGGGAAAATGATATTTACAGCCCATCCCATTGACGAGTAAGCCCTTTTCCTTCCACTTTCAATGATATGTTAATGCAAGTTAGTTGATTTAGTGTCAAAATTTCAAATTACTAGTGTAGTTGGTTCTTGGAGCGTTCCTTGCTTCATTTTGGATAACGATGGTATTTTCGGCATACAAAAGGGTAGATTCGTCCAGGGAATTGTCACTCATTTGCTTCGTTTCGTTATTGGTGCGGGATTCAGTGAGCGGCGCCTCACGTGGTGGGCCGGAATTCATATCACAGATCCAGGCGCGTGACGCACGTGTGACAGAGATCTGGGCCATTCATGAGATGGGTTACAAAGAGAACATACGATTGTCTAAAAAACAAAGTTGGCCCTCTAATTACTGAAGCAAGATTTCATCACAGAAAATGGACGGTTAAAAAAGGTCCAGTAAAGATTTCTGTTTTTTCGCGTATGCATGTTCACCGTAGACCCTACATGATGAATGGCCTGGATCTCCGATATGTGCAGTGTACGGATTTCAGGCACGTGTGCCGATCCCTCACACGAAGGCCAGCGACTGAATCACGACGGTCTTGTTGTTTCATCCTTTATGGCTGCGAGGCAAAGGTATCCTGCAACAGGACGCGGATCAGCTAATGAGAGGTTGAGTAGCTAGACTCCCCGTTGAAGTGACGTCACCATGTTTTGTGGGGCTTACGATTATGTATGTGTTGTATTCGCACCGTCCATACATTTTAAGAGATCATTGTAAGACATGATCGAAAGAAATAGGCATATCCAAGGCTGCAGTGGATCCCACCACAGAAAGCAGAGGGGAGAATGACGTCCACCATTGAAACCTTTCGAAGGTCCACCATAATATTTATTTGAGATCCAAACTATTCATATATTAAAGAAGACATGAAATAAGGAAAAATACAAATATCTGATAAAAAACTTTTGTGGCCCTTTGAACTTCCTAACAATGGGCATCACTCTCCCCACTGCTTTTTGTGATAGAGTCCTAGAGCTTTGGATCTGTCTCATTCTTTAGATAATGCCTTAATATGATCTCTCCAAATGGATTGACGATGTGGATACAAAACATACATCATTGTGAAGCCCACAAAACTTAGTGATGTCACTTCACTAGCCAATTTGGCAACTCAACCTGTCAGTAGCTAATCCGCGTCCGGAACAGACCCTGTCCCTCAGTGCCTGAGGGTGGTTGTAGCTAACACGCACTACCACATGTGGAGCAGTCTCGATTTTACTTTGTGGACCGGGCATTGGCAGACCTCGGTCTTGCCAGAGTCCAGTCTCTTGACAGCCCCTAGCCAGCCCAAGGCGGCCACTGGGCCAACAATAAGTGCATGTGATGATCGTACGGTTAGGATTACAGGCTGATTGAAAACTCAACAACACATACATATTCAACTTACATTTATGGCCTATGGTATTAGTGGGCCAGGTTGATTTTTGTGTACCATTATCTCAATGGTTGTCCACTCATTGCTCGAGTGTCCACTGGGCCTACAAGGTTGGCACGTGTGATGCTACAGGGAGGTTGCGGACCAGGAAAATTCAAAGCAATGCAGCATATATTAGTTGAAGTCAATATGATGTGATTGAGCATGTTTTACATGGATGTGGATGAGGTGGTTGTCAACACGACCATAGCAGTGGTGTATCGCGTGTCAAGGTGTTGGGTGTTGTGGGCCAAACGTGATGTATGTCTTTTATATCCACGTCATTCATCTGTTTTGCCCTTAGGGTATTAATTTAAAAATGAAGTTCTAAGTGGACCACACCATGGGAAGTAATAGTGTTTGAATGACCCATCATTGAAAACTTTATATATCTAAGTGACTTTATTAATAGAGTAGATGATAAATAAATATTACAATTGGGCATGTTGATGTCAGAATCTGGAGCGCCCTCCACTCATCGGATGGACCCTGGTCTGCACAAAAGGTGAGCAAAGGAGACCCTGGCTAGGCCGGGGGACCCTCCGATGCCTAAGTTATGCAAAAGGAATCGAGGTCTATGTTGGAAGGATAGAGGGAGAGCAAGATGTTGCATATCTGTGGTGACGGGGTGATAGACTATTTATATCTGATGGTTAAGAGGTCCGGGTTCGACAATCTTGGCGCCATCAGGGGGATTCCCGAATCGTGAAGATATCGCCCGTAATCTGCAGATCGTGTAACGCGTAAAGCGCATAATGCGCATAATCGGACGGAGTTTTCGGCCACGTCTGGTTATGGCAGTTTCCTCATTTGGCAAACGGGACCTTAATATCTACTCAGCTCGGCTCAGCCAAAGGTCATTTAACCTTGCAGTTATCTTTGATGCGTATCTTGTTGAACTCGGGTGATTCGTAGGTCCGAGCCGATATCTCGAATGGGACTCCGAGGCGAAGGTTTTGTCATAGGTGAAGTTGGCGAATGAGTAGTTCTCGCGCAGTGTTTAATACGCAGTTTTTATGTCCGCTCGGATACCGCTCAGACTGCAGCCGTGGTGAAGGTATTCTGATTGTCATCTCTCTGGAGTACTCATATCAGGACGGACAGGTTAGGCCTTGGATGTTAATCCCGCTAGTCGATTTTGCTCGGTTCTTTGTCCTCGGCTCTCATGCAGACTCGGATCTTCTCATAACAGAAGCCCCCTACTCTTCGAGTTTACTTGTGGACTCGAAGAGTAATCCTGTGGGAGTTACTCCCACCCATACCATAGTAATGATCTTTCAAAATTGAAGCGTCACATCTTGAGATTTTACGCATGCGGGACGTTTTCAAGCAGACGCGTGGCGACGGTTACGATCCCAGATGACTGTCCGCCTATGAGGGGCCGCCGCATAAGCACGAGGAGGGATGTACGGGGTGACTTCCTTTGCCCGGGCATCGCCTCGATTGTCGCATGCGCGACGAACGTGGCAGAGGCATTACGCCCGGCAGAGTTTGGGTCAATGATGTTTCGCCACATTAGTTATCGACTCAGCTCGCGCCGGCTCGACCACAGACATTAATGCTTGCCAATTAATACCAAGATCTTCAAGGGTCTATATATATAAACCCCTTCTGAAGAATGTTGCCCATTTCTGCTTCCTGCATTCCAATTACTACCGGAGAAGGCGATTTCCGGCGAAGGCGATTCCGACCGATCTTCATTCCTTGGTGGGAGCGATTTTCGGCTAGTGCCCAGTGAGTCTTGCCTTCACCACTTCTCCTTCTCTTCAAAAGATGTCTTCTGACCTGGATTCGATCCGTAATTCCGACGGAGGTTCCGAGTCGGAGAGTTCCGGCAGTAGGAGAGGGGCCTCTGAGGGCCCATTTGAAGTCGTCCCTCTATATCCCCCTCCCCGAAGATTAAAGGAGGCAGGGGCTCGGACCCGCCGAGCCCAAAAGAGGGGTGCCGCGCGACCCCCCAGGGCCGCGGTGGCCAGGACTAGAGAGATGCCGCCGAGTGACAGGGCCTCGGAGGTAGTCCCAGGGGGCTCTGTGATCACAGAGTCCCAAATAGAGTGGATCCGTTCGGAGTTTGAGATTCCCGACTCCGTCCGGATCAGGGCCCCAGAGCCCACCGATGCGGCTGGCGCCCCTGCGGATGGGGAGATTGTCATTTTCCTCTGCGCCCTGCAGTGTGGACTCCGACTCCCCATGCACCCTTTCATCCGAGCTTTGGCGGCTTATTTGGGGCTGGCGCCTGGACAGTTCGCCCCTAACGCCTGGAGGGTGTTAATTTCTGCCTTCATCATCTGGCGCCAAGTCGGGAATCCAAAATTGACCCCCACAAAGCTGATGAGTCTGTACTAGGCTAAGCACGACAGCAACGAGCCATGGTACTACTTTGCGACCAGAGGCAGTAAGGGGTCAGGGCTCGTCTTGGATCTTCCGACTTCTAACAAAGATTGGAAGAACAAGTGGTTCTAGGCCGCGGGTGACTGGGAGGCGTCGGCTGAGGAGATGAGGACTCTGACATATTGGGTCCCTACCAAATTCACTACTCCAGGTCGAATCATGCAACTTTTCCTTCATTTCATTGTCCTTGTTTTGGTGTAGACTCATGGTTTTCCTTATTTTTTGTAGTCTTTGCGCGGAACCTACCTTTCCTCTCCTCGGACCAGAAGAATCAGATAGCCAAAGCCAGGGCACGGTCGGGGGAACTTCGTTCCTGGTCGGGTCTGATTACGGCCTCCAATCTTCACCTGTCTGGATTGTGTCGATCTCAGCCGCGGCCTTCTTCCTTCAGTGAGTTTCCTTATTTTCAAGTCTCCCTTACGTTATTTCCATTCGGTCTCTAACTGGTATTTTTGATACGTAGGCATGGTCGAAGCTTCTGGTTCTCGGAAAAGGAAAGCGGCCCCGACAGCGAAGGAGTTGCTGACGACCGAGCCGCAGGTGAAGGTCGTTCGGAGGAAGAAAGCTGTGGCCCACGGAGTTGGTTCCTCGGTCCTTGTTCTGACTGTTGAGGCTCGGGATACAGCTCCATTTCCTGCCACTCAGATTGCCTCTGCTCGGGATACAGCTCCATTTCCTGCTGCTGCCTCATCGGCGGCAGCGCCATCTGCAATTGTGTCCCCTGCCGTGGCACCTCCGAACGTATCAGCTCGGGTCGAGGTGCTCTCCGATACGACCATGGTTGCGGTGCTTGCCGATACGACCATGGCCGCGGCTGCTCCCGTGACGAGTATAGGCCCCCACTCACCTTCCTTCACTGTCATTGCTCCTACTGAGGGGCTTCGCCTAGAAGCCCCCTCCAGAGCCGCCCCTTCATCCTTCGAGCGGGACGAGGCTGTTCGGATGGCTGATGCCATGATTGCTCCCCAAGACAATGATGGGGCTGAACAGGATATTGGGCGCGAGGCTCAGCCCTCAGCGGGCAGTCAGACAGGGGTCGATGAGACCGCTGATTCGGCCCGGGCGGGGCCGAGCGGAGAAAGGTTTGAGCAGGGTTACCACTTATCATGCTTGGTACCCTGGGCCACTAAGCACGCTCCGGAGGAGGATATAGTCCGAACACTTGGAAAATCGGACACCTCCTTTCTGAACGATTTGGCTTCTGTATTTTATACGGTAATTTTGTCAACTTTTCTTGTCGATTTACATTCTATTTCTTCTGAAGACTCACTTTCTTGTCTTTGTTCAGTCTGTCGCGAAGGTTCTTTTGGTTCGGGAGAGAATAAAGGAGCTGGAGCGGAGAGACACAGAGGCAGGAATTCTTAGGGCCGAGGTTGAAGCCCTACGGGGCGAAGCCGCCTCCTTCCAACTTGAACGTGACGAGCTGCATCGGCAGCTTGAAGACGGAAAGGCCAGGGAGCATCATTTGCAAGAAGCAACGGGTAGGCTCGAGGCTGAAGGACTTCGGCTCCAAGGGGTCGTGAAGGACCTCGAGAGCTGGAATGATGCAGCCACAGCCGAACTGGCTCAAGCCAGGGATCATGCTGATACCCTTGCCGGGGAGAATACCCGGATCAGTGAGCTCCTAGAGCGGACTAAGGTCGAGGCCGCTGAAGAAATGAGCCGAGCCGTCTCTCTGGCGAAGGAGACTCAACGAACCGAGGACGAGGCTTCCCGGACTGCAGCAGTGGCTGCGGCAGTAGCCGCGTATAAAACTTCGAAAGAGAGGGACGCCGAAGCTGCCAAGTTCTTTAACCGTGGCTTTGATGAGTGTCTTGTCGCGGTTCAGAACTTGTATCCAGACCTCGACCTCGACCCCTTACTGCCCGAAGATGAGGATGAAAATACTGCCGAGGTGACTCGTCCGAACCAGGCCACCGATTCCCAGGCGCCTCCGACGACCTGAAGAGTTTTCCCCTCTTTTTTGTATACTTTGCAATGACGTACTGTGTAATGAACCTTTCCGGTTTAAATGGAACTGATTTTGAACAAAATTTCGTGTATTGTTGATTGTGACTCTACGCGGTTGATGAACCGATTTTCATTTGAATGAGTGTCTGAGTTGTTTATTTGACAGGTTAGCCTGTTAAAATTTCGTTGCTTAGTCCGACCCTTATAGGGTCGGCTCGCTTTGCCTTCGTCAATGGCCTTTTGTATTGGTCGAGCTAACCTCCCTGATTGGGGATTGGACTTCTCTTTTAGGTTTTTATCCCAGATTAGGGGAAATCTTGTGGAAGTTGGTCCGTCTCCGCTGCTGGGGGGAGTCGGATCGACTCTTGGCTTTTCTCCCCGGTTAAGGGGGGATGCCTTTGTAGAAATTGGTCTGACTCCTGCTGGGAAGTCGGATCGCCTCTTGGCTTTTTCCCCCCGGTTAAGGGGGGATGCCTTTGTAAAAATTGGTCTGCTTATGTAAAAGTGGAGGATTTTATTGAGAGCCTTAAAGGCTAGTCGCTTGGAGGCGTACATTTATTCATGACCTTAAAGGTTTGCCGCTCGGATGTCATCTCATTAGGGGTAATACACCTTCAGATGCTAGGCATTCCAAGAGTGGGGGAGTTGATGGCCCTCGAAACCTTCCAGATGGTAAGGCCCCGGTTTCGTTAAACGGACCACCCGATAGGGGCCTTCCCAGTTAGGTCTGAATGGTCTGACACCCGGTTCAGCAGTATTGTGAAAGACTCGACGAAGGACCAAGTCGCTTGGCCTAAATCGTCTGGCCTTAACCTTGGAATTGTAGAATCGGGCCACCTGTTGTTGTCGAGTGGCGACGCGGAGTCTGGAAACATCCCTAACTTCTTCGAGCAGGTTCAGGTTGGCCGCGATCTGCTCGACGTTTCGATCCTTTTTGAAATTTTAGATCCGAACCATGGGGAGGCCGATTTCCACTGGCACCATTGCTTCCGAGCCGTAAGAGAGCGAAAAAAGGGGTTTCCCCTGTCGAAGACTGAGCGGTAGTCCTGTAGGCCCAAAGGACGAATGAGAGCTCCTCAGCTCAGTTGCCTTTTACCTTTTCCAGTTTGGTTTTGAGATGTGCTTAATGACCTTATTGACCACTTCCACCTGTCCATTTGACTGTGGGTGTCGAGGTGACGAATACGCATTTATGATGCCAAGCCCCCGACACAGACCTCGAAATTTATCATTATCGAACTGTCGGCCATTGTCAGATACGATAGTTCGCGGGATTCCGAACCGACAGATAATATTCTTCCGCACGAAATCGACCACCTTCCACTCGGTAATCTTTGTCACAGGCTCGGCTTCGACCCATTTAGTGAAATAGTCGACAGCAACAATCGCGAACTTGACCTGTCCCTTCCTTGTAGGCAAGGGACCGATGATGTCGATCCCCCATTGGGCGAATGGCCATGACCCGCTCATGTGAGTCATCTCTTCCGCCGGTTGTCTTGGCACGGCCGCATACCGTGACACTATCGCACTTTTGAACATAATCCTTCGAGTCTTGTTTGAGGGTTGGCCAGAAGTACCCTTGAAGAAGTATTTTCAGGGTCAGGGCTCGGCAACCAGAATGATTCCGCAGATCCCTTTGTGAATTTCTCGGATCACGTAATCGGCTTCATCTGGTCAGAGGCATCTAAGGTAAGGCTGAGAATGTCCCTTCTTATATAACACTCCATCTAGTATGACATATCGGCTGCTCGGACTCTCAACCGCCTCGCCTTTAGCTTATCTGAAGGGACTCCGCCAGATAAGAGGTAATCGAAGATTGGGTCCATCCAGCTCGAGATGGCGTGAACGGGGTTGATCTTTTCTGACTGGTCGATGCTCGGATGTTCAACGAACTCAACGGGGACGAACCGCGGGATTTTGCCTTCAGAGGCCGATGCGAGTCTTGCTAGGGCGTCGGCCCATGAGTTTTCTGCTCTAGGGATCTGTCGGATCGTACAACTCCAAAAATCTCTCAATTAGTCTCCTTGCCTCGTCGAGGTAGGCGATCATTCGAGTTTCTTTGGCTTCGTACTTTGAAGAGATGTGATTTACCACCAGTTGTGAATCACTTCAAACTTGGAGTATCTGAACCCCCAAACTTGCTGCTAACCTCAACCCAGCTAACAGTGCCTCGTATTCTGCTTCGTTATTTGATGCTTTGAACCCAAACCTGATCGCATATTGGACTGTTGTGGAATCGGGTGCTACCAAGACGATTCCGGCTCCCGCCCCTCTGACGTTAGATGACCCATCGACATAGAGGACCCATCCCGGAGTCGATTCAACTTCTTGATTGTTCTGAAGAACGGGTGGAGTCGTTTCGATTTCCGTATTGACTTCGTCCGTGCTCGGGGTTGTGAACTTGGCGATGAAATCGGCCACGGCTTGACCCTTGATTGTTGTCCTCGGACGGAATTGGATGTCGAATTCTCCGAGCTCAATTGCTCACTTGGTTATCCGACCGAACACCTCGAGCCTCTGGAGAACTTGTCTTAAGGGAGAATCGGTTAGTACAATAATAGAGTGAGCCTGGAAATAGGGTCGCAACCTCCGAGTCGAGATAACTTGGCAAAGTGCTAACTTCTCCAGAGACGGATATCTCGTTTCGGCAGGTACCATGGCCTTGCTTACATAATACATCAGGTATTGCTTGCCCCCAACTTCTCTGATCAAGGCTGAGCTGACGGCCGAGGCGGATACCGCGGGGTAGAGGAGTAGGGGTTCTCCTTCTTCAAGTTTGGATAATAGAGAGGGTGAGCCTAAATACCGTTTTAGTTGCTGGAAGGCTTGCTCACATTCTACTGTTCATTCTGCATTCTTATGACCTTTCAGCTGCTGAAAGAAGGGGAGGCATTTATCAGTCGCCCTGGAAATGAAGCGTCTGAGTGCAGCAACCCTTCCCGTAAGGCATTGTATTTCTTTAATGGTCCGAGGCGAGTTTATGTTGAGGAGAGCTTTGATCTTGTCAGGATTGGCCTCGATACCTCGCTGACTGACTTGGAACCCAAGGAACTTTCCTGATTCGACTCCGAATACGCATTTAGCAGGGTTCAACTTCATCTGGTATTCTCGGAGGACACTGAATGTGTCTCCGAGTTCTGCAAGATAATCGAATGCTCCGACGCTTTTCATTAACATGTCGTCAACGTAGACCTCTATAAAGCGTCCGATCTGTTTAGCGAACATCTGATTTACCAGTCTCTGGTATGTTGCCCAAACGTTTTTCAGGCTGAAAGGCATGACCCGGTAATAGTAGTCTCTTATCGGTGACGAAGGTGGTCTTCTGCCTATCTGGGAGATGCATGGCAATTCGATTATATCCGGAATAGGCATCCAGGAAAGAGAACAACTCATGCCCCGCTGTGCTGTCTACCAGCTGATCGATCCGAGGCAATGGGAAACTATCTTTCTGTCAGGCTTTGTTCAGATCCAAGTAATCTATGCAGACCCGCCATTTCCCATTGGCTTTATTCATGAAGACTACATTGCGATCAATCGGGATAATGCACTTCTTCTATAAATCCTGCGTTAAGCAGGACGGAGACCTCGTCAGCTATTGCCTCATATCGCTCGGCATCGAACGACCTTTTTTTCTGCTTGATAGGTTTATGATCTGAATCCACATTTAGCCTATGAACCATGACTTCCGGAGAAATCCCGGGCATATCTTGGTGAGACCATGCAAAGACGTCTTTGTGCTGTCGCAGGAAAGTTAGGACTTCGTGCCGTTATTCAGGATTCAGTGACGTCCCAAGTTGAACCATTCTGCTCGGATCAGTTTCATCAAGCGGCACTTTCTCTAGGTCTTCTACGGACGAGCACTCCACAGGCCCTCTGGGGTCTAGGACATTGATGAAAAACGCCTGCTTAACTGACCCCTTCTTTGCCGCCACCGCATAACATCTCCGAGCTTCTCGTTGATCGCCTCGGAGGTAGCCTATCCCGCCTTCAGCGGAGAATTTCATCATCAGGTGGTAAGTAGAAACGACCGCTCTCATTGTATTGAGAGAAGGTCTGCTCAGGATAACGTTGTGTACAGATGGCACATTGACAACTAAGAAGTCCACCATAAGTATGACTTGATGTTGTCCTTCTCCTGCATTTACTGGGAGAGAAATAGCTCATTCGGAAATCACCCTCTCTCCGGCAAAGCGGTGCAGAGGGGTCTGCACAGGTCTGAGATGAGACCGCGAAATTCTCATTCTTTCAAATGCCTCAGAGTAGAGTACATCAGCCGAACTCTCGGTGTCGACTAAGATACGGTACACTTTGCGATTCGCTATAGTCATGGTGACTACTAAGGCGTCATCGTGTGGGTGCTGAATTCCACGCGCATCTTCTTCCATGAAAGTCAGAGTGCACAGACTGACTCGAAGTTCCTTACTAGGCCGTTTGGCCAAATGGACGTAGTGTTCTGGCTCAAATTTTCGGGAGTGACCCTTTCGTGCCCTATTCGAATCCCCCCCCCCAGACGATCCCCCGAAGATAGTGCCAATTTTGGCGGGCTCTTCCACTGCGTTATTTTGTTGTTTCCGCTCCCTTTCCTCTCTCCATTATTCTCAAGAATAAGAACCAGACTTTTTGTGTCAGAATCTGGAGCGCCCTCCACTCCTCGGATGGACCCTGGTCTGCACAAAAGGTGAGGAAAGGAGACCCTGGCTAGGCCGAGGGACCCTCCGATGCCTAAGTTAGGCCAAGGGAATCGGGGTCTATGTTGGAAGGATAGAGGGAGAGCAAGATGTTGCATACCTGTGGTGACGGGGTGATAGACTATTTATATCTGATGGTTAAGAGGTCCGGGTTCGACAATCTCGGCGCCATCAGGGGGATTCCCGAATCGTGAAGATATCGCCCGTAATCTGCAGATCGTGTAACGCGTAAAGCGCATAATGCGCATAATCGGACGGAGTTTTCGGCCATGTCTGGTTATGGCAGTTTCCTCATTTGGCAAACGGGACCTTAATATTTACTCGGCTCGGCTCAGCCAAAGGTCATTTAACCTTGCAGTTATCTTTAATGCGTATCTTATTGAACTCGGGTGATTCGTAGGTCCAAGCCGATATCTCGAATGGAACTCCAAGGCGAAGGTTTTGCCGTAGGTGAAGTTGGTGAATGAGTAATTCTCGCGCGGTGTTTAGTACGCAGTTTTTATGTCCGCTTGGATACCGCTCAGACCTGCGGCCGTGATGAAGGTATTCTGAATGCCATCTCTCTGGAGTGCTCATATCAGGACAGACGGGTTAGGCCTCGGATGCTGATCCCGCTAGTCGATTTTGCTCGGTTCTTTGTCCTCGGCTCTCATGCAAACTTGGATCTTCCCATAATAGGGCACATAAATGTTTCAATATTAGGTGTCATTATCCTCACTTTTTCTACCATGACATGTCCACTTTATATTAGGATCTACTTCGTTTGTTGGTTCATGCCTTGACATTAGCTGAAAAAGCAAGGAAGAGATAATGTGAAAAATAAAATAGATACATCATGTTGGATGTGTATGTTGAAGTCATAAAATCCCTCAATATACATTGATACACCACACTCTGACAGCTTAAGCTTTTGAGTAAATGGTTGTTTGACATGGTATATGTTGAGGTCAAAATCTGGATCGCCCTCCACTTCGTGCAACGCTCCTCGAATGGACCCTGGTCCTGCACAAAGGGTGAACAAAGGAAACCCTGGCTAAGCCGGGGGACCCTCCGATACCTAAGTCAGGATAAGGAAATCGGGGTCTAAGTTGTAGGGTAGAGGAGAGTGTGAGATATTGTGTACCTGTAGCAATGGGATCCTCATGTATTTATACCTGACTGTATGATGGTTAGGATCCGTCAATCACGACATGATCTGCTCAATCAGAGAGATTTTCGGATCATGGAGATATTGCACGCAATTCAAGGATCCATGCACCACATTACGCGTATCGTGCATATCTGCGAGCGAAGTAATCGGCCACGTTTACTTATGCCAGTTTCTAAGTTTGGCTTAAGAAATGCCCACCTCGGAATGCGGAGTCGGCTCGGGCCTTTAGGAAGGTAGGTGTTACTAATCGGAGTGGTTGTGGTCCATTGTTGGAAATCGTTTGCTCTCGTAATTTGAGCAGAGCTACTAGTTATCCGTCCGATCGAATCAACATGGCATCAGGCCTCGAATTTACAAGGGACTCGGATCTTCCCATAACAGTATCAGAGAGGAAAGTCCTATGTTCAAATCTCGAGAGCAGCAAATATGCGTCGCTAAAATATTATTCTCCCACGGGGAACCAAGAAAATTAGGTCCTACTCAGGGACAAATAAAGCAAACCCAGCCTATTTATGGTGTGAGTATCCCTCCACCCCTGTCAGTATGTTCCCGTGCAGCGTTCCCACCTCGCATGTGCGGGGGGTGTTGAAGTCATGAAATCCCTCCATATACATTGATACACCACACCCTGACAGCTTGAGCTTTTGGAGTAAATTATTGTTTGACAGTGCATCTAGAGTTGGACATTGAGTCGAGCTTGGTACAACTTAGCTTGATTCAGCTAACAACCCACTCCAACTTGAACTCAGCTCAGTCCTCGAGCTTCACTAGCCAACTCAGCTCGATCCAATCATAGTCGAGTTCAAGCTCGAACTTTCGAGTTGAATTTGAGTTTGAGCTTTTAAGTTAAGTTCGAGTTCGAGCTGTCAAGTCAAGTTCATATTCGAGTTTGAGGTTGTACATAAAATCTAATGTATAAAATACAATCCATTTTGATTTATATAGTATAAGTGAAAATTAAAGACCTACAAATAGAAAAGTGAAAATACTATGGTTACAATGTTCACAACATTAACTTAATATCATTCATACGAGGAGTACCTTCCTAGCATATAATCATAGTCGTAACTATAACAGCCACCTCTTGCATCCGAACCATATCCATCACTTTCATTGTTCAATCCATACAAGCTATTATATAATTTTTTATATATGCATTGGTTCACTTTTTTGGAATTAGATGAAGGATATAGTTTTTCATCGTACTATTGTATAATTTGAATTATATTTTTTCAAATTTATTTGTATGAAGATTTATATGTATTATTAAACGCTGTGTAAAATTCACTAAGGGCCCGTTTGGCGGGGTGGATTGGAAGGGATTGAATGGTATTAGGGTGGATGGCATGGATTTCAAGGTAATGATGGTGTTGTCAGTGGATTGTCTTAAGATCCATGGGATTGCTATATCCCAGGATTACTACATCGAATCTGTTTGGCATGCCCGGCCAATCCCGGGATTAAACCTTTCCATCCCTTCCAATCCCTCAAACCAAACACATCCCAGGCAAATTTGAACGGATTAGGATAGATTGGATGGGATTTAAAGGTAATGATGGTGTTGTCAGTGGATTGTCTTAAGATCCATGTGATTGCTATATCCCCGATCAAATCACCCGGTATGTTGGGCATGCCCCGGCCCGGCCAATCCTAGGATTTAACTTCCAATCCCTTCCAATACCATCCAATCCCTTCCAATCCGCCCGGCCAAACGGGCCCTAAAATATGCGGGAATTTTGGATTTGTTGCTCTTCTTATTTTTGCTCATGCTTGATCCTACTTTCATATTATGTTGTTATGGAGAACTTGCTAGTGTTTATAAACATCTTTCATGCTATGTTTTAAAGCGAGTTGTAATGGCTATTCTTCTAATGCTTTAATATGGTTTTTCATATATGTCTTCCTTATCCGTTCTTCATGTAACATAGCTTTTGTTTGTTAATACAACTCTTATAAGGAATGGAGGATAATTGGATTTAAAAAAGCTTCTTATTTTGAATATATAATTGCCTTAAAATGAATTTAGGCATCCATTAAAGCTTCAAATTACGGTTCCAATCACCACCTCGATGTGCCAAGTGTAATCGGAATAAATATTATTGTTAACAAACTTTCTCCACATAACCATGCAACAATTATTTATATTTCATATCACGGGGATTCGATTAGGAGATCATGATTTCAATGTTGATTGATGGGTTGGGTGATGACATATCTACACTCAATTTTTTTAATTAATATTGAAAGATTTCTAAAAGTAAAACAGAGATTATAGACGAACAACTTGACATAAGAGTCAAATATAAACAATATAAATAGGGCTATTTATGAGTCAAGCTAGCTCGAAAAGCTCACTCGACTCGGCTCGAGTCAGCTCATATTGACTCGGCTTGAATGACCGATTCGAGCCAAGCCAAGCTAATTATTTGAAGCTCGAGTTGAGTTCAACCAAGGGACGTTTCAACTCGACTCGACTAAAAGCTCGAACTCGAGCTTGACTCGGCTCGATTAATAAATATACTAAATATATTATATATATTATATTAATACTAGTTTTAAGTTTAAATTAAAAAAAAAAAAAAAAAAAAAAAAACCCTAAAAATCTCTATCCAACCGCACGCACCCCCTTCCCTTTCCCTTTATTGTCTTTATCTGCCCACTGCTAGCCGCACGCCCACCCCGACCACCACCACTGGTTTTCATTTCAACTCAATAATAGTATGA
Organism: Magnolia officinalis; assembly: GCA_021015155.1. Lineage (NCBI taxonomy): Eukaryota > Viridiplantae > Streptophyta > Magnoliopsida > Magnoliales > Magnoliaceae > Magnolia > Magnolia officinalis. The sequence continues at coordinate 99,179,355 of JAJHSJ010000002.1, forward strand.
TTTCAATCTCTTGAGATCTAATTATTAGGCGAGAAACTCAAGAAATTCGAGATGGGTTATTTTCAAATTTGTTAGAGCTTCAAGGAAATCCAATGATCTGATTGGGTAGAGCTCTTTACTTGGATTTCTGATACGTGTTTTACTTTGTTTCTTTTCTTGGATTTCTACTGGTGGAAGAAAATCAAGAACAGATCAGTTCTTACAGGTTTCTTCGTCCGATTCAAAGATTTGTTTGATTTTTTCATTGGAATTTGCTTTGATTCTCTTAAGATTTTTGAATTTTTCATCAATGAATGAGGATTAAGAACAAAATCCATTACTCTCTCACCCAACAAGCTCGAGCTCGACTCGAGATAAACTTGACTTGACTTGATAGCTTTGGCAAACAAGCCAAGCTTCAATGTTGAGCTGAGGCCAAGCTCAAGCTCAAGCTCAAGCTCAAACTCGAGTACATCATCGACAAGCCAAGCCAAGCTTGGCCTACCTCGACTCGGCTCGATGCCCATCTCTAAATATAAATTATGTTAAACAAAAGCAAATAAATAATAATAAAATATACAAGCATAACATAAATAAAATTAAATAAAATTTATTAATTTTTTTGATGTCCATACATTCAATTCAAAATACATTACACCATTTTCAAGTTTCAACAAAAAATAAATTACCGTGATGCATGCGTCTCATCTTGATATTAATCTCTCTTTTTTATCAGCCTCATCGTCCTCATAAAAAAATTAGCTTATGTATAAAATGGCACTTCAACTATTTTTATAAATTAACCGAAAAAAGATATTAAACTTATTTGATTATCCTATGGCGTATTGGTTGACATTATTATCGGCAAAAATTTTAAAAAAATATACGAACGTTCTATTTCCACACTCGAATCGGTCTATTTCAGTCCATACATCCAACGTGTACAATTTGTAATTGCTTGCGTATCAAGCATCATGCACCGCACGAGTATCATACAACTCCTGTATATAAACATGAAGAATCGAATCCGCTGGTTAGAAGCAAAGAAAGAGAAAAAAGCCCAAGCTTCTTTCATGGCGACAGCGGCAATCGAGACACCACAGCAGCAGCAGCAGCAGCAGCAAGCAGATGAAATTTGCTCCTCGCCAGACAGCAGCAGCAACAAAGATGGTGAAGCAGGAGAGGAGAAGGGCTAAGGCAATACTACCTTCAGCACTTCACGATCTTCAACTCCAAGTCCGTCAGAAGACTCACAATCTCAATCGTCTCGAACCAGCGCAATGATCTCAATTCTAAAGGTTCAAATCCAAACGTCAAAACCCTAATTTCAAGCATGTATATCTCTTTCTCTGTTTTCTTCTATTTCTGGAGCATTTTGTAGGTTCGATTCGTTGTTAGATTAGGGTTAGGGTTTTGAGTATCTGGAGCTTCTCTGGAGGAGGAATGGCAGGATTTGCGATCCAATGCTTCACGAAGTACGTGCTGTTTTTTTTTTTTTTTTTTTTTAAATTCTAGCCAGTGGAGCCCATGGTCCGGTGATCAGACCCTCCGGAAGTGGACCATGCCCAAAATCTCCGAGGTTGAAGATTCTAGCTTCCAACCTTTGAACCTTATTCAGGTGAATGCGGAAATCGCCACAGCTCTATATTTATCTTATTGACTGTCTATTGATGGCTGCATATCGCAAGGTTGTGATTGTCATATTGAGGATATTTTAGGCATGTTTCATGATTTTGGGCCGTAAGAGGATGGTGGTCTAGGTTGCCGAACTATGGGAATCACTTGCCAGAATTGAAAACCAGGTAATCTCTAGGGTTGGTTTGGCTTGTCACCAGGACTGGCATGTGGAGGGAGAAAAACTAGGTTTGTTTATCGTCTATTTTTTATTTTTATTTCCTATCATTTAGGGTTATGTTTTGAAATGTCTGTTGATGGACTGGTTTCAGCTGATATGGGTTTTCCTGATTGAGTTTTGAGGGTTGATGATCTGTGGAGCATTTCATTGATTCTACAACTGAACTAGCTTTAGGTTTTGCCCCCAAAAACTTCCCATTTTAGTCTTAATATCACTAAGTTCTTTTTCGCTATCTCAATGTTTGCTGGGGAGAATCCAAACATTACATAAAGCCATTCCTTTTGAGGAGGGTACTCTTTCAAGTTTCATCATATAGGTCTATTACTTTATTTGCACTTGATGTGACATTGCTTTTTTTTTTTTCCACCCTCGCTCTGAGTGATTTTATTAC
>JAJHSJ010000002.1:99181679-99307533 GCA_021015155.1 Magnolia officinalis
ATTTCCCATCCCACCATTAAAAACTTGTTGGGGCCACAAATTATGATGAAGCCGATATTTGTATTTTCCCTTCATATCCATGTCTGTGTGACCTAATCAACGGTTTGGATGGCAAACGAACTTTACAGTTCATATATATATATATAATATATATATATATATATAATATATATTATATATATATTATATATACATACGCACATACGGAAACGCTCACCTGCGAACCAGTCGTACGAACTTTTTGAGAACCCATCATACGTGATGGGAATCCAAAATCTGAACTGTTCATGTGAAGCAGCACCTCGTGAAACCCCTCGGGCCCAAGTTGTACGTTGATCTATTGATGGGCCATGAAAAATGAAAACAGTTTCCTCCCTTGATTTGCATTTCTCTTGCTATGGCCCACCAGAATTTTAGATCGGGGTGAAAATTTGTCACATGGAGTATGAGACTCCGCATCACACATGGACCGTTCAGATTAGACACCCATGACACGTGTTCAAAGGGAGCATGACTCATATATATATATATATATATATATATATATATATATATATAATATATATATATATAATATATATATATATATATATTATATATATATATATATATCTCGGAACGCTCACCTGCGAACCAGTTCGCAGGACTACCTACCAACTTTTTTGAGAACTCGTCATATCTGATGATTCTCAAAAATCTGAACCGTCCACATGAAGCAGAAACTCATGAAACCCCTAGTACCAATTTTTACTGTGAACCAAAACTTTGGTGGGCCATAAAAATGCAAACATTTTCTTCCCATGATTTAAATTTCTCTTTACTATGGCCCACCAGAATCTTAGATCAGGGTGAAACTTCACCCCCTAAAGTTTCATGGGATTCCGCATCTTATGGACCGTTCGGATTCGACACCCATGACATGTGTGGAAAGATGCACATGTGTGTGTGTATGCCCCAATGCTGCACGACAAGGTCCATGGATCCTTATGGATGAACCGGACCGATCGACAACGAGCAATGCTGCAAGTTTCTTAAAGAATCCGGAACCAAGCACAACCAGCCTTTGGCCCATTTATCAAAGGTTTGGAGTGTTTGTTTCAGCTTGGGAAACTTATGCGACATGCCAATATGGAACCAATCAATTCAATGATCTAGATCGCAGAATGGGGTACTCTCAATCTCTCATGAACAGCCAGGTAACCGCGATTTCTACTAGCACAATGAGTCCACTATTCATGAACTAATGCACCATGCCCCTAGTCTCTTCTGGCATTCACCAGAGAGTACTTCTCATCCAAAAATTGTTTCAAATGAACATCCAATCCCTCCCTTGGCTCGGTCCACTAATCAGGCAGGCTACAGTTATAGAACAAATGTAAACTTTCTCTAACATAGTGGTCGACCTGATATGTGGGCCAGCCTGAATTTCGGGTTAGACCATCTTCAAAGTCTGATCCACCTGGTGGGTGGCTTGGATGATGTACCTGTCTGCTCTAGTGTCACATGTGGTATCGCAGACCTGGTATACTTGTACACAAACCCACAGCTATTACCTGTTACTAAAAGAGTATTAAGGGATTACCTTCGATCTGCCAAAAGAGTTCCAACCGCTCCAGTAAATGTGAAAATTAGGCTAAGACCATCATTTAGGTAGTGTTCAGACGGCTTGTAGCTTGCTACTTGCTAATAGCCGATGTATACACTGGAAGCTATAGAGGGGCTTCCCACTCACAAGGTGCAATCTATGTTTAGGGTGCCCCATCAAATAGACCTCATGTTAAGTTTCCATTTTTTCCCTACCCCACATTACAAGAAGATATAGGTGTGCCTGAAGGCCGGAAAAACAAATCTCGCTTGCAATTTGATGTGCTAACATAGTAGAACCCGTCTTTCGGCAATCTAGATCATTCCCTTCATCTCATCTTTACTGTACCTTTTGTTCTGAACTAATCGTGTGTGAGTTAACATTTCAAAGTGTAAAATAAAATAGAAAAGATTGTCTAAGGCGCTTCTTGGTTAAGAACTTAATACAAGCATGAGAAATAATTTAACACCATCCAAATCCAATTCCCAAAGAACAAGTGAAGCAATTCACTTCCACAGCTTCCGTAGGGACATGTTCTTCTCGGTCTCCTTCTTCATGACCTTTGCCACTGCCATCTCGAAATCCTCCTGTGTTACGTGAACCCTTCTCTCCCTAAGAGCAAACATACCGGCCTCCGTGCAGACCGCCTACAAACAGCACCAAGAGAATTTCAGCAGAGATTCACAGTTGCTCACCAAATTAATTGGGTTTTGCTGATTTTCCACCCTGATGGTGATTGACGAGGACTAGGGTGGCTATGGGTCTCACTCAGGTTCCAGACCCATTTACTAAACAGTTCAAGACCTAACAAACCCATGACCTGTGGCCCGACCTAACGCGGTGCAGCACAACCAAACTGGGCTGAAGAATGGAATATCAAGCTAAAGGTATGCCAGCCATGCCCAATTAGTGGATACATCATGTCTATTTATCTATACTTGTATATTGATAAGCTATCTGAGCAGGTTGGGTTTACTGCTAAATATACTTTTCCAACACCATGACATAACCTGAATTTTTTAGTACCACCCCCACACATCCAGTCCAGTAACCATTCAAAACACACACGCACGCACACCCGCAATCCCGTTAATTAACATGTATTAGTAGAAAAAACAACTCCACAAACTACAATCTGCATTGTAAAAACACAGTTCATGATTCCTTTATCAGCATATGGTTAACTCATACAAGTCTGGTAAAGTCCACACACACCTCCATACACTATAACATGTGGCAGATATCTGATAATGTATCAGGTGGGCCCCATTGTGGATGACATGGCCCTAAAATCGGGCTAGTCAGGGCACATGCCATAGGCAATTTTTGAACCATCCATTAGCTTGTACATGTGTGACCCACCTATATGAGCTGACCAGCTTTAGCTTTAGAGCCACATCATCTGCAGAGTGTGGCCCACTGATGCACAGCTCAGAAGCTGCCAACCTGGCATGCATTGCTGCAGGTAGAGGTGTGAGCAGGCTTAGTAAAACTCTGCTAACTTGAGAGATACCCCGAATCACATGGGGTTGAGCTCCATGGTCCATACTTTTGTGCAACTGACAAGAACTTAAAAAACTACTGTGGTAGCTGTGATATTCCGTGCAATGCACAGGCACAAATGCAGGGATTCTAACAAATGGACCAAGACAACTGAATGATGAGAACGGACATTACGGTTACATTAGCAAGCAGCGGCAGTTAAAGTTAAAAAATGCAGTAATAATATGCTTGTGTAGATCACATACCTTGAGCTCTGCACCGGATGCACCGTTCATCTTTTCGGCAATCTTCTTCAAGTCAATCCCACGCATTAAGTTCATTCTTCTTGAGTGTATTTTTAAGATGTCCAGGCGTGACTGAAAAATAAATGAATGCCGAGATTAGGACATACACATATTATCACCAGATAGTAGCAAAAGAACTTGCTGTAACATTGCATAGAAAACTATACAGCGCCAGCGGAGACTCTGTTAGAGAAAAATATGTATACTGTGTCTGAATCATTGCACCATTTCACACCTAAAGTGGCACTTAGTTGGAGAGCAATAGCAGGGAAAGCAGCAGTTCTCAAAAGAACAAAGAAATACTAAAGAAGTATCTGCATAAAATAGTACAAGACCATGTGTTTAATAAAATTGAAAACATCATATTTGGTGATCATGCTTGTAAAACTTTCAAATTATATATGCCTTTTAAATAGCACACAGGATGATTCATTCTTACAACTAGGAGCGCGCCATGGTGCAAAAAGCATGCCTATCGAGTGATCCTAAGCTTTGGATCAATAGCGTGAAAATGGATAGTCAAACTGACCAGAGAAACTAAATAGGTCCAATCATCATCTTGAAACATCTACTAGATAGATCCCGGTATTTCTTATGATTCTAAAGTATCACTTTGATGATGATTGTAACCATGTGATTTATGGATCATAAACAACGAATGGTTGTAACAAATTGGCCCCATTCAAAGGGTCGGGATCATCTAATCAGAGTGATTCGCACACCATGGCTTGCTTCTAGTTGTATGAATGAATGAATCATTCAGATTGAAAAAAGACTGTCAACAATCAACATCCACCACCTATCTTAACCTTCCTCATGACCTATTCCATAGAAGTGCTCCTAAGTCGAAAGCAACAGCAACTCTGAGCCCCCCATATCATCCGATTGCCATAATAACCAACCGCCACACTGCCTTTCCATTTTCTCCCACAACTCTGCCAAGCTAAGCCCATAAAAGATCTTCAACCGACTTCGACATAGTGGGTTGAAAATGGTTAGGACGCACTCTGACAGACCTGCACCTTCTGAGAAAAGAGGCAATGAATGAAGAAATGATCAATCGATTCTGCTTCACCCATACACATAAGATAAATGTTAGGGAGGATCAAAGTTCTCTTTTGAAGATTGACGATCATTAGCACTCTTTTCCTCCCCGTCAACCAAACAAAGGCCATGACTATCAAGGGAGCTCCATAAGACCAAGATTGAAAGGGATAATTGTAAACTAGAGTCTGAGGTAATTCCCAAAGCATCCGGTAGAAAGTGGACAGAAAAGCAACCCAAGCTATGCACATGCCACACCATGGAGTCCTTTTTTCTTCTGCTAAGGGAAAATAATCCTTTAGATGATCCAACAGTCTCACCAAATCCTCAAGTTCCTTATCCCTCGTCTCTCTAGCATGGAAGAGACCACACCACAGTATCGCCACAAATGGAATAATATCAGTTAACTGTAATGTTCTTATTAGTAGCAAGGCAAGCCACTCTTGGAATGATCTCTTGTAGCGCTCCATCTCCACACCACACGTCTTTCCTAAAAAAAGAACGTGACCCCATCGCCAAGCGAGAATGAGACACCCTTCCTAAATTTAGGAGATATCGACGCCACAGCTTTTCAAAGGCTAGAGGCCAGTGTTGTCATCTGCGATCGCATAATCGCATACCGTGGCTCAAATCGCTTATGCCATGGTCACATATACCATGCAGGAAGCATGCCATGATTATGCGATGGCATAATCGCAAAATCATAGCATAATCCAAGGCATACTTTAGTATGCCATGGCATAATGGCCAACAATCAAGTTTCTTGAAGATTGTAATAAGTTGTAACTTGTATTGTATGCATTAACTCATCAAGATTCAAGTTATCAATACAATTTCTATATTTGTAGTTTTCAATAATTAATTCTTAGCGTAAATTGTTAATTATTTAAATTTGTTTTGTTATATATAATATAACATAACTCAACATATAGATGACCTAATAGTCAAACTCCAATGAAATAGGTAAATAAACCCAATCCAATCACTTGTAGTAATTATACTAGTTTTTCTTTTTCTTTTTTCTTCTTTTTTTTTACCATTTTTTTATTTATTTTTTTATTTTTTTTAAAAAGCCATTAGTCTGAGCGATCGCTTATGCAATTATGCGATGGCATAAGCGATCAGCCCAGGCTGATGGCTTATGCAATTTTATGTGATTTGACCACATTGCTAGAGGCACAATAAAGCGAAGATCTGTTAACCCCCCAACATCCCATCTGGGTACCATATTTACACACTATTAGCTCCCTCCGTAGTTCTCCCTCTTCAATTCCAAATCTCCACAGTCATTTACCTAACAAAGCAAGGTTCACGGTTTCCATCTCCCCGATGCCCGCTTTGTCCTCATCTATCATCTTGCAAACCTCTTCCCACCTGAGAAGATGAAACATATTCTTTTCCTTTGCCCCTTGAAGGAGTCTCTTCTCAACTTTTCCAACCTATCCAACACTAATTTAGGGCGTTTGAATAGAGATATAAAATGTAGAGGCATATTAGAAAAAGACAACTTTAATAAGGGTCAAGCGATCTCCCAAGGACATGTGCATTATCGACTTCCCAATACACACAGGCAAACCCAGGTACTTCGAAGGAAAAAAAACCTTCTCCTGCACCAGAACACAGTAGCCTGCAACTCCTCATTGCTCAACCAGACCCCCAATATTTTGCTTTTAGCAACATTAATCTTCACACCCAAAACCACCTCAAAGCATGTTACAATCTTTTGTAAGTAATCTACCATAATTGTGTCTGCCTCACGAAGTAATAAGGTATCGTCAGCATTTGGAGTTGGCTAACTTAAACTTCTGCATCCGCCACCTTAAAGTCACTGATTAAACCAACCTCCTCGCCTCTGTGAAGCATTTTGCTAGGAGATTCCACAACAACCACAAAGAGACAAGGAGATAAGGGATACCCTACCCTATGCCTCTCGAAGCCTCAAAGAATCTTTTCAATAATTCGTTAACCAAAATAGAAAGAAAAAAAAAAAAAAAAAAAAAACCGATTGAACACAAGCCCTAACCCAACCCCTCCATTTATGCTCGCAACTCATTCTTACCAATATATAATCAAGGAAGTCCCACTTTACATTGTCACACGCCTTTTTGATGCCTAGCTTGCAAACTATCCCCATTTTGCCTTCCCTATGCCTGGAATCAATGCACTTGCAGGCAATAAGAGCAATATCTAGAATTTGTCTTCCCACACTGAAAGCACCTCAATTTTCGAAAATGATGTTCGAAAGCACCCCTTCGAAACTTGTGGCAAGTATTTTAGTTAAGTTTTATAGAAGCCCCTAATGAGGACAATGGGCCTAAAATCTTCCAAGCTTTAACGCCCCTCCAATCTTCAGAATGATTGCTATGAAAAAAAACTTGGGGGCGTTTAATAATCAGCTCCTCTTTGAAAACTCAATGATAAAGGCAGCACATTTCCCTTAACCATGTGTCAAAATCTCTGAAAGAAAGGCATAAGATAGCCGTCCAGCCCCGCGCCTTATTCCTACTCATAGAATCTATCATTGCTTTAACATCTTCCTCAAAAATTGGATAGCCTCCATTGCTCAACATTTAAGAGATTTCTAAATTATCCAACCACAGCCTCATCCACTTTCCGCAACATGGCAAGTTCTCTTATAGCAATTCACAGTCGCATCAAAGAAGACTTGCATCTTTTCCGCAATTCTCCTTCCGTTCCTATTGCATCCCACCCTTGCACTATGTTGTGGAAAAATCACATATTTTTGTCCCCTTTAACCAATTTGCTCTTGACCTTTGTCTCTACTAAATTTCCACATCTTTAAGAAGATTTGTGTTAGTCAAAGAAAGATTTGCATGCTTCTCTTTTTTAACAACCGACGGCTCATTTCCCTCCACATCTAAAGCATGAATTTCCTTTACAATAACATCAAGCTCTACTTCTCGGGTTCCAAAAACTTCTTGCTTTCATAAAAAAATTTTGAACGATTTCTTGCTTCCATATTTTTATCCTCTTTTTTAACAATTTAAGTTTTCGACTCAAATATGAATTTGGCATAAACTTCAACCATGAATAAACCCCACCAATCTTTAACCAACAGCGCAAAACCTTCGACTTCCAACCACACTAGCTCAAATCTAAACAGCTTTAGGCCCAAATTCTCCTCTACCACCCCCTACACTATTGGCTGATTGTCGGAAAAAGGACTCGGAAGGCCCTGTTGTTGAAGTTCTCTAGCCAATCAGCAGAGACCAAAACCCTATCAAGGCGCGATAAGATAGCTTCTTCTTACCCATTTCTCTACGTATACTTCTTGCTTCCATATTTTTATTTTAACAATTTAAGTTTTCGACTCAAATCTGAATCTGGCATAACCTTCAACCTCTAATGAACCCCACCAATATTCAACCAACCACGTGAAACCTTCGACTTCCAACGACACTAGCTCAAATTTGAATGGCTTTAGGTCCAAATTTTCTTCTACCACCCCCTACACTATTGGTCAATTGTCAGAAACAGGTCTCGGAAGGCCCTGCTGTTGAAGTTCTCTAGCCAATCAGCAGAAACCAAAAACCAAAACACCAAGGTAGCCCCCGCCTTTCTTTGACACTATTCGGCTCCTCCCACAATTGCCCTCTCTAACCAGATTGATTGGGGCCATAAATTATCAGCAATAACCATATGAAACCCAATGAAACCTCCTTGAGAACTACGAAGACTAAGAACACACAAGAGTAGCCACCCTCTTTCATCCACACATCTGAGTTCCAGGTAGGGCTGTACACGAGCAGAGTTAGCTCGGTAACTCGCTCGACTCAACTCGAAAAAGCCCGATTCGACTCGGTTCGAAACTGAGTTCGAGCCGAGTCGAGCTGATTTTTTTAGCTCGAAAAAATTTCAAGCCGAGTTCGAGCTTGCCAGAGCTCGACTCGACTCGGATCGAACCCAACTCGGATCGATTCAGTTCGGTGACTTGGTTACTTTGACATTGTTGTTGCTCACCAAGTGTTTGATGAAATGGCTCAATGAAGTGTGGCTGGTGGCAAGGAAGGTATGTATATGAAATGAATACCTTTTTTTTTAATTTTGATGTTGCCTACAAGGTGTTTGATGAAATACCTTTAAAAACTATTGCTACTGTTTTACATGCAGTGAGAATTTGAAGGCGCAGTCCATGTGTTTGTAAAAATGCTGCACATGCAAACTCGGCTCGAACTTGGCCGAGCTACTGACCAAAACGAGCCAAGCTGGCCAATCAGGCTCGAGGACAGAGCCAAGCCGAGTTCGAGCTGGGGTCAGCTAGTGGCCGAGCCGAGTCGAGTTGTGCCAAGTTCAACTCGGTTCGACTCATGTACACCTCAAGCCATCACCCATTGCTCTTTCAACTCTCTCCTTCATCCCGCGGTTCCCCCAACGTGACAAAACCTTGATCAATCTCTTCGAACACATAAGCACGACCCCTATCATCTATCCTCATTGGAGAAAGCAGATCATCATCAACTTCTTTGTGTGGTTGCATAATGCTTAATGGTACAAAAATTGCATATGCCACTGTTGCATATGTAGTCCATGGTCTCCAAATGGCATATGCGATCGCCCGAGACCTCAAATGCACAAAAGATTTAATTAAACATATGTGAAAAATACTAACAGTATAAAACTGATTAATGTGGTGTTGATGGAATCATGGTACTACCGTTAAAAAAGGAAAACTAAAAGGAAAAAAAAAAGAAAAAAAAAAAAAGATGGAATCATGGCAGCAGAAGCTGGTATTTTGGGAGGGTAATGAGTAGTCTGTACCTCTTCGTTGGGATTTGGAAACTCAATCTTCCTGTCAATCCGGCCAGGACGGAGGAGGGCTTGATCGAGAATATCTATGCGATTTGTAGCCATCAGAACCTGTGAAGAAGAGCATTTTTTATTTCAGAACATTGTGACAACACATTCTAACTTCAATAGGTCTTGTTTACCCAATGGCTATTTCTATCAACTTCACAACTAAGTAATATAGAAATACCTTGATCTTGTTGGATGCTTCAAATCCATCGAGTTGATTGAGAAGCTCAAGCATAGTTCGCTGAACTTCACTGTCGCCATTGCCAGTCCCGGATTCCATACGAGCAGATCCAATACTGTCAATCTCATCCATGAAGATGATGGATGGGGCGTGTTCCCTATAACAATAGAGCAAGAATGCATAAACTGAAATGACAAATATATGATGTTCTGCCATCACTCAATTTGGAATCATTCTTCCCAGAAATATGCATTAGGCACGACCACTACAATAATTCATATAAATATTTAGGCATGTTAGAGATTGCGGCACTTAACAATGTAATAAAGCTAGGTGAAGCCAGGATCTATAGAAGCCCTTTTTTTCCTCTTTTATTTTTTTATTTTATTTTTTTTTTTTTTTTGGGGGGGGGGGGGGGGGGGGGGGCATATCGACGTCCAATAAAACTTTGTAGTTCTCTCAGATTCTTGGGAAAGGCATATCGACAGATGGCCTTGGTCTTCTAAGGATCAACACTAATGCCAACTCGACGAGCTGAAAAACACTTATTACGTCAAATGCGCTAGCGCCTTTAACGTAACAATCGTTTTTCAGCAAACTGACGGACTCTAACGGGCCTTATATAAGAGGGCGTGTCATCCATCAAAGTGTATTCGTTAGGGCTTCACTATGCCCGGGTTAAGAAGCTAGAAAAGCAACGATATTGATAGGGTCTCATCAAACGGATCAATCATTACTCGAGGTGGACAAGCTCTAAAGAAAGCATTTAGAAACAACCATAAAAAACTATGATTCGCCAATGGGAGGGGATGGGTTGGCCTTAAAGGGGGAATTCTGAGGAGATCATCTTTCCTCACCATGTTATGGCCATTATGTGCCAAGCATAACAAGAGATGCTTCCTGAATTGTCAGTTGTGTCCAGACAAGTTGTTCAGGAAAGCTAAGGTGGATGTCATTTCCCGGGCTGTCCCTTGAATCCTTTTCTTCTTTCTCTTTTTCCTTTTTTCATTCTTATTGGTCTAGCTATTAATTTTTGGGGAGAGAACTTAAAATTTTGATGTAATTGTCAAAAAAAAAAAAAAAAGACCATAAAACATGTAATTGCAAGGGCAGAATGCTTCTTGTAGCTGCACGTCTGCAAGTGCCCTATATGTGGCAAAGTGGCATACATGTCGAATCTGGGCCATTCATCAGATTGGCCAGCCCAATCATCGGGTGGGCAACACGCGTACACGAACAGGACAGTTAGAAATGGATAGGCAAAAGCCTGCATCAATGTACATCTGTGGTCCTCCCGTTTAGTGAACCACCCTGATTTTGCACCAGGGCAAATTACCATGAGGATTGCCCGTTGAACAGCCAGAATCTCTCACATATGTGCTACTCTGGCACATGTAGAATACACGTGTTTGCTGCTTGCAGATGCACAGAAGCATCTCCTTGTCACCAGGTTCTCCTACACTGGAAACTCATGAGGTCCACAAGCAGTTTAATTTCTCAAGCAGAAAGATATCAGAACGAACCTCGCCATGACAAAGAGTTCTCTAACCATTCTAGAGCCCTCTCCAATGTATTTCTGAACCAATTCAGAACCAGAAACTCTGATGAAGGTACAGTCCGTATGATGTGCCACTGCTCTTGCCAGCAGAGTTTTACCCGTACCAGGTGGCCCATAAAGTAAGACTCCCTGGATGCAGTCCAGAGAACAAGAATCAACTTTCCATTCTAATAGACTTCCGGTCACAAGCAATGCTTATCAACCAGCACGACACAGACAACAGATGAAATAAAAGACAACAATAATATAAAATTATGAAAAATACCTTTGGTTGAGCTATTCCAAGACTCTCAAATAGTTCAGGATGTTTGATTGGAAGCTCAATGACCTGAAAAGATTAAGATAGTTGACATTGGTCATTTAAACAAATTAATGATCTAAAAGACAAATTCAACTTGAAGAGTCAGTGCACTCATGGTAAAGAAGAAAAACAAAACAAAACAAACTTATGCTTTGTAAAACCACCAACCTCTTTTATCTCTTTGATTTGCTGGTCAAGGCCACCAATCATGTCATATGTAGAATCAGGAACCTTCTCCACTTTCATAAGATTGACCAAAGGATCTACTTTGCTAGGCAATATTAAGTGGAGCACGTAGCTATCATTGCGAAGAGCAACTCTGGTGGATGGCGTGATTTTTGTTATATCAATGTTCTTATCAATATCAACAACATATTTTCCTTCAGGATGAACCTGAAAACAGACCAATGTTTACCAAAACTATAATGAGATACAAGATCATGTTCAAGGTTCCTTCTAAAGCTCAGCTACTCGACAGTGGAAATGAGAGAGAACCCTGCACTAAAAATAAATCCATTGCGCTCATCCAAGAAAGAGTAATGAAACAGCAATGTCAATGGCCTCAAAAGGAGTTCAACTAGTTGAGCTTCGAAAAAATAAATACTTAACTTTCACCATGCCCGGGGAAGCAACATGGGAATACATAACACAAATAAATAAACAAACACAAAACTAGTATAACCCATGCTATAGAAAAACAAGGATAAATTAAATCTTTTTCTTTCTTTTGGATGCACAGTTAGTGTCAGTTAGGGAAAAAAAAAAGAAAAAAGAACAAGACTGTTATATTGGGGGGGGGGGGGGGGGGGGAGATTTTCAAAAATGAAAAAATGACGCATCGGGGGGGAGATTTTCAAAATAGAACAATGACGCATTGAGGGATGCGTCATTGTTCTATTTTTGAAAATAGAACAATGATTGGTAGTAATCCAATTCCAAGCCTAGATTCACAGACCTCCGGATACTTCCAGTTTTTTTTTTTTTTTTTGGATGGATAGCATCATTTTTTGTTAAAAAGAGAAGGAAAGAGGAAAATACAAGCGCTGAAGAGGCCAAAATTACAAACCAACACTCAGAAGGAAATTCAAAGATTAATCCCCATTAACAAGGCCTATCAGAAATAAGAAGAGCATCCCTTGCAACCTCCACTTTAGCCAAAATATTTGCTTCTTGATTGGCCTCACCTCAAATCTGACAGCATCCAACAGTTAATCCAAAGCAAATCTCCCAAATTTCATCCATGATATTCACACCTCCCATCCACCCACCCCAAAGATCCACAACTTATAATAGTGTTAGCCAAATCACCCTCAATGATCAACAGAGAGAGGCCACTATCAGCAGCTATCTTTACACCTTGAAGCATCAACACTGCCTTCACCAAACTCAAAGCGACAATGCCTGTAGGAATGGAAAATTTTAGAATGCAATTTCTGTCATGATACCTTAAAATGCCCCTGCACTTGCCAATGAAATCCCAGACAAACCCACACACTAGGCTGGGATTACCAATGGAATTCCATCAAACTTTAATTTAAAACAACCATTTGAAGGGAGAGCCATCTCCAATTTATTTTGGAGATGCCCATACTATACCTACTTATTTCTTTCTGGATTGAACAGCCCTCATATCCCTTCTAACCAACTCCATACAAGTCCTAGATCCTCCTCTCATCCTCTCAACAAGTGCTTAAACCTTGACCAAAGTTTCCCTCCTTATTAGAGCCATCTCCAGTCTTTGTTGCAAGAGATTGAATCATCTATCTGCTCTCAACCATGTCATGTGTTGGCATGACTACTCCTAGGGTACCTACTACAAATAACTCCGTGTTTAGTTCCATCCTCCTAGCCTTCCCACACATCATCTCCACACCCAATCTCTGCTCGCAATGCAATCTAATTGCCTAACACTTTATTTCACATACAAAATCATGCTTCCACTTCATCCATAAATATTTGATTAAGAACTCCCCCTGCACATAACGATCTATACCTCTAAAGCTCATTGGGGGCTAAGTCATTTGAGTATTACATCACTACACGAATGAGATTCTTTAATCAGAACTGAGAAACAACTTATTAGGCATGTATAAGATATTGATATTGTTAGTAACAGCTTCAGAGTTGCAAGAGTCGCTCCCAGTTAGCTGGGTTGGGTTGCAATTTTATTTCCCTTTTTGTATATTTTGTGGTTGCAACCTTTTAATAAAATCATCATCTGTCACGCCAACCGGACTCACAAGGAACCCGATAGCCTTGTATGACTTCCTGCATTCATGGCTTAGCCTTGGTAAGGCTAGTGATATTGGCATTGATCATGTTTCCCTTCTGTACCTCCTATTATTCTTCTACGCACCATTGTCACACACTTTCACCACCCTCTAAGCTTTCTATAAGTTTATGCACGATTGATGCGTGCAGGAGATCCTAGGTCGGCGTCGTAGGAGCAGAGCTTGGATAGGAGTTGAGTCGAGGACCCAGTGTTGCAGATCTTCTTTCCTTTTTCTTTTGTCATTAGATGTATTTTCTTTCAGCCTTGTGCTTGAAAAGTTCAAATTTATAGTGGATTTTGCGATGTGTGTCTTTGTTATTTCTGAGATGTACTTGTTGTGATCTTGGGTATGCTCCTATTGGAACGGATATACGGTTATGAAAATCCTCCTTGTAGGATCCCAGAATCGGAATCTGCCTCAGGAGCCGAGAATATGGTACTACAGAGGCTGTTACGGCTAGAACCGGCTATCAGGTTCCTTCTGAGTCCGGTTACCGAGTCTGAGGCGTGACGGGATGACCTCAAATGCTTGAGTTTCTTGGAGATCTTTGATTGGGAATGGGTCTGAAAATTTTTGTAGTCCATCTAGGTGAATCCCATTAATATTATTTGAGCATTGATCCCCTTGGATATTTTTCTATGGGCTGGAAATGGACAGCAAGATCATCGTTCAAAAAAATTTATTGTTAGTAACAATTTTCCACTTTGGCAAAACACTAACCTAGATGATGTTGGGGGGGGGGGGGGGGGGTGCTCCACTCCATTCTGAGCAAACCCAATATACTCATCAAAGCAATCCATCATGAATATGGCAAGTTTAAACCAAAGAAATTCACCCTGGGCATAACAAGTGCAATACTTTCAACAACAAAATCCATGGATGGGTCAAAAAATTAAAATAATATTGAAGTTCCATTCAAAGGTTAGGGCTTGTTTGAATTGCGAATTACATCAGTAATAATGTATTGTAAAAGCACCATCGTTATAGTCTTACCACGATTGTTTAAGCACACAATTCAATAGTCAAATTACCGATGTATTAGGAGGCGGGTATTGAATTTTGTAATCATTATAATTTTACATTAAATTGCAGTGGAAATCTCCTAACCAAGCACACACATCAGTGTATCGTTCTCTATGATTTATACTGAAATAATGTGAAAGTGCCATCATTACGATTTTACCACGATAAACCAAACACAGGAATTGTTGGTCAAATTACCTATTTTCAAGAGACCAGTGGTGTAAATTGGAATCATTGCACTTTTACAGTACATTACTGATGTAATTCGCAAGCTAAACGGGCCCTTAAGATCGAAAGCCTTCAGGTCAAAATTGTATAAATTCTCGAGTATGAAGAAAAGCGACTACCATACCTTGACTAAAACCTTCGATTTTCCCATAACCTTCACCACTTCACCCACGTACGATCCGGGCTCTTGAAGTAGTTGTAATTCCTCTCTCAGCATCCTCACTGTGTCCAATACAAAAACTAACAAAATTCATCACCAGGAAATAACATAAAACAACTTCCAATTTTTCAAGAACAAAGAACGTCAATTCTCTTGTGCAATGAGATGCAGCATTCCTCACATTCAAATTCCAAATTATCCCTTACCAACTTACTGAAAATAAAATCATCCAGTCCACAAACAGGGGAAATTTCACCTACATGTGGCTTACAACCTGTAAGTCAGAAAGTTACATTTGAAAACATGGCAAAAACCTGTGTTTTCACTTACCTGTAAGTGACATGAGATGCAATGGTCATATGTTTGAAATTGAAATCCCAACGGTAGGGAGGAGATGCACCAACTCTATAACGAGGGGAGTTGCAGTGTCCCTCCCTCAACTTAAAAACTTACAGGCATTCAAATGACCCCAAAAGGTAATAAAATCAACTCAAAGCGAGGGTGGAAAAAAAAAAAAGCAATGTCACATCAAGTGCAAATAAAAGTAATAGACCTATATGATGAAACTTGAAAGAGTACCTCCTCAAAAGGAATGGCTTTATGTAATGTTTGGATTCTCCCCGGCAAACATGAGATAGTGAAAAAAGAACTTAATGATATTTAAGACTAAAATGGGAAGTTTTGGGGGCAAAACCTAAAGCTAGTTCAGTTGTAGAATCAATGAAATGCTCCACAGATCATCAACCTCAAAACTCAATCAGGAAAACCCAGTATCAGCTGAAACCAGTCCATCAACAGACATTTCAAAACATAACCCTAAATGATAGGAAATAAAAAATAAAAAATAGACGATAAACCAAACCTAGTTTTTCTCCCTCCACATGCCAGTCCTGGTGACAAGCCAAAACCAAACCCTAGAGATTACCTGGTTTTCAATTCTGGCAAGTGAGTCCCATAGTTCGGCAATCTA
Source organism: Magnolia officinalis (assembly GCA_021015155.1). NCBI lineage: Eukaryota > Viridiplantae > Streptophyta > Magnoliopsida > Magnoliales > Magnoliaceae > Magnolia > Magnolia officinalis. Next base: position 99,197,605 of record JAJHSJ010000002.1, read on the forward strand.
GACCACCAGCCTCTTACGGCCCAAAATCAATGAAACATGCCTAAAAATATCCTCAATATGACAATCACAACCTTGCGATATGCAGCCATCAAATAGACAGTCAATAAGATAAATATAGAGCTGTGGCGGTGTCCGCATTCACCTGAATAAGGTTCAAAGGTTGGAAGCTAGAATCTTCCAACCTCGGAGATTTTGGGGCATGGTCCACTTCCGGAGGGTCTGATCACCGGACCATGGGCTCCACTGGCTAGAATTTTAAAAAAAAAAAACAGCACGTACTTCGTGAAGCATTGGATCGCAAATCCTGCAATTCCTCCTCCAGAGAAGCTCCAGATACTCAAAACCCTAACCCTAATCCAACAAACGAATCGAAACCTACAAAATGCTCCAGAAATAGAAGAGAAACAGAGAAATAGAATATACATGCTTGAAATTAGGGTTTTGACGTTTGGATTTGAACCTTTAGAATTGAGATCATTGCGCTGGGCTTCGAGACGATTGAGATTGTGAGTCTTCTGACGGACTTGGAGTTGAAGATCGTGAATGTGCTGAAGGTAGTATTGCCTTAGCCCTTCTCCTTGCTTCACCATCTTTGTTGCTGCTGCTGGCGAGGAGCAAATTTCATCTGCTTGCTGCTGCTGCTGCTGCTGCTGGGTGTCTCGATTGCCGCTGTCGCCATGAAAGAAGCTTGGGCTTTTTCTCTTTCTTTGCTTCTAACCAGCGGATTCGATTCTTCATGTTTATATACAGGAGTTGTATGATACTCGTGCGGTGCATGATGCTTGATACGCAAGCAATTACAAATTGTACACGTTGGATGTATGGACTGAAATAGACCGATTCGAGTGTGGAAATAGAACGTTCGTATATTTTTTAAAATTTTTGCCGATAATAAATGTCAACCAATACGCCATAGGATAATCAAATAAGTTTAATATCTTTTTTCGGTTAATTTAATAAAAAATAGTTGAAGTGCCATTTTATACATAAGCTTAATATTTTTTATGAGGACGATGAGGCTGATAAAAAAGAAGAGATTAAATATCAAGATGAGACTGCATGCATCACGGTAATTATATTTTGTTGAAACTTGAAAATGGTGTAATGTATATTTGAATTGAATGTATTGGACATTAAAAAAATATAATAATTTTTATTTAATTTTATTTATATTATACTTGTCTATTTTATTATTATTTATTTGCTTTTGTTTAACATGATTTATATTTAGAGGTGGGCATTGAGCCGAGTCAAGGTGGGCCAAGCTTGGCTTGGCTCGTCCATGATGTACTCGAGTTCAAGCTTGAGCTCGAGCTTGGCCTCGAGCTCAACATTAAAGCTTGGCTTGTTTGCCAAAGCTATCGAGTCGAGTCAAGTTTACCTCGAGTCGAGCTCGAGCTTGTTGGGTGAGAGAGTAATGGATTTTGTTCTTAATTCTCTTTCATTGATGAAAATTTCATAAATCTTAAGAGAATCAAAGCAAAACCCAATAAAAAAATTAAACAAATCTTCGAATTGGACGAAGAAACCTGTAAGAACCGATCTGTTCTTGATCTTCTTCCACCAGTAGAAATCTAAGAAAAGAAACAAAGTAAAACACGTATCAGAAATCCAAGTAAAGAGCTCTAGCCAATCAGATTGGATTTCCTTGAAGCTCTAACAAATTAGAAAATAACTCATGTCGAATTTCTTAGGTTTATTGCCTAATAAGTAGATCTCAAGATATTGAAATCATATTATTATTGAGTTGAAATGAAAACCGGTCGGGGTGGGCGTGCGGCTGGCAGTGGGCAAATAAAGACAATAAGGGAAAGGGAAGGGGGTGCATGCAGTTGGATAGAGATTTTAGGGTCTATTTTTTATTTTTTTATTTTTAAGTTTAAACTTAAAACTAATATTAATAATATATATATATAATATTTAATATATTTATTAATCAAGCCGAGTCAAGCTCGAGTTCGAGCTTTTAGTCGAGTCGAGTTGAAATGTCCCTTGGTTGAACTTGGCTTGAACTCAACTCGAGCTTCAAATAATTAGCTTGGCTCGGCTCGAATTGGCCATTCAAGCCGAGTCAATATGAGCTGACTCGAGCCGAGTCGAGTGAGCTTTTCGAGCTAGCTTGACTCGTAAACAACCCTATTTATATTGTTTGTATTTGACTCTTATGTCAAGTTGTTCGTCTATAATCTCTGTTTTACTTTTAGAAATCTTTAATATTAATTTTTTTAAAAATTGAGTTTAGATATGTCATCACCCAACCCATCAATCAACATTTGAAATCATGAACTCCTAATCGAATCCCCGTGATATGAAATACTAAATATTGTGCATGGTTTATGTGGAAGAAAGTTTGTTAACAATAATATTTAATGCCGATCACACTTGGCACATCGAGGTGGTGATTGGAAACCGTAATTTGAAGCTTTAATGGATGCCTAAATTCATTTTAAGGCAATTATATATTCAAATAAGAAGCCTTTTACCCAATCCAATTCCTTATAAGAGTTGTAATTAACAAAAGCTATGTTACATGAAGAACGAATAAGGAAGACATATGAGAAAACCATATTAAAAGTATTAGAAGAATAGCCATTACAACTCGCTTTAAAACATAGCATGAAAGATGTTTATAAACACTAGCAAGTTCTCCATAACAACATAATATGAAAGTAGGATCAAGCATGAGCAAAAATAAGAAGAGCAACAAATCCAAAATTCCCACATATTTTAGTGAATTTTACACAGCGTTTAATAATACATATAAATCTTCATACAAATAAAATTTGAAAAAATATATTTCAAACTATACAATAGTACGATGAAAAACTATATCCTTCATCTAATTCAAAAAAAGTGAACCAATGCATATATAAAAAATTATATAATAGCTTGTATGGATTGAACAATGAAAGTGATGGATATGGTTCGAATGCAAGAGGTGGCTGTTATAGTTACGACTATGATTATATGCTAGGAAGGTACTCCTCGTATGAATGATATAAGTTATGTTGTGAACATTGTAACCATAATATCTTCACTTTTCTATTTGTAGGTCTTTAATTTTCACTTATACTATATAAATCAAAATGGATTGTATTTTATACATTAGATTTTATGTACAACCTCAAACTCGAATATGAACTTGACTTGACAGCTCGAACTCGAACTTAACTTAAAAGCTCAAACTCAAATTCAACTCGAAAGTTCGAGCTTGAACTCGACTATGATTGGATCGAGCTGAGTTGGCTAGTGAAGCTCGAGGACTGAGCTGAGTTCAAGTTGGAGTGGGTTGTTAGCTGAATCAAGCTAAGTTGTACCAAGCTCGACTCGATGTCCAACTCTAGATGCACTGTCAAACAACAATTTACTCCAAAAGCTCAAGCTGTCAGGGTGTGGTGTATCAATGTATATGGAGGGATTTAATGACTTCAACACCCCCCGCACATGCGAGGTGGGAACTCTGCATGGGAACATACTGACAAGGGTGGAAGGATACTCACACCATAAATAGGTCGGGTTTGCTTTATTTGTCCCTGAGTCAGACCTAATTTTCCTGGTTCCCTATGGGAGAATAATATTTTAGCGAAGCATATTTGTTGCTCTCGAGATTCGAACATAGGACTTTCCTCTCTGATACTGTTATGAGAAGATCTGAGTCCCTTGTAAATTCGAGGCCTGATGCCATGTTGATTCGATCGGACGAATAACTAGTAGCTTTGCTCAAATTATGAGAGCAAACGATTTCCAACAATGGACCACAACCACTCCGATTAGTAACACCTACCTTCCTAAAGGCCCGAGCCGACTCCGCATTCCGAGGTGGGCATTTCTCAAGCCAAACTTAGAAACTGGCATAAGTAAACGTGGCCGATTACTTTGCTCGCAGATACGCACGATACGCGTAATGTGGTGCATGGATCCTTGAATTGCGTGCAATATCTCCATGATCCGAAAATCTCTCTGATTGAGCAGATCGTGCCGTGATTGACGGATCCTAACCATCATACAGTCAGGTATAAATACATGAGGATCCCATTGCTACAGGTACACAATATCTCACACTCTCCCTCTACCCTACAACTTAGACCCCGATTTCCTTATCCTGACTTAGGTATCGGAGGGTCCCCCGGCTTAGCCAGGGTTTCCTTTGTTCACCCTTTGTGCAGGACCAGGGTCCATTCGAGGAGCGTTGCACGAAGTGGAGGGCGATCCAGATTTTGACCTCAACATATACCATGTCAAACAACCATTTACTCAAAAAGCTTAAGCTGTCAGAGTGTGGTGTATCAATGTATATTGAGGGATTTTATGACTTCAACATACACATCCAACATGATGTATCTATTTTATTTTTCACATTATCTCTTCCTTGCTTTTTCAGCTAATGTCAAGGCATGAACCAACAAACGAAGTAGATCCTAATATAAAGTGGACATGTCATGGTAGAAAAAGTGAGGATAATGACACCTAATATTGAAACATTTATGTGCCCTGTTATGGGAAGATCCAAGTTTGCATGAGAGTCGAGGACAAAGAACCGAGCAAAATCGACTAGCGGGATCAGCATCCGAGGCCTAACCCGTCTGTCCTGATATGAGCACTCCAGAGAGATAACATTCAGAATACCTTCATCACGGCCGCAGGTCTGAGCGGTATCCGAGCGGACATAAAAACTGCGTACTAAACACCGCGCGAGAACTACTCATTCACCAACTTCACCTACGGCAAAACCTTCGCCTTGGAGTTCCATTCGAGATATCGGCTTGGACCTACGAATCACCCGAGTTCAATAAGATACGCATCAAAGATAACTGCAAGGTTAAATGGACCTTTGGCTGAGCCGAGCCGAGTAGATATTAAGGTCCCGTTTGCCAAATGAGGAAACTGTCATAACCAAACATGGCCGAAAACTCCGTCCGATTATGCGCATTATGCACTTTACGCGTTACACGATATGCAGATTACGGGCGATATCTTCACGATTCGGGAATCCCCCTGATGGCGCAGAGATTGTCGAACCCGGACCTCTTAACCATCAGATATAAATAGTCTATCACCCCGTCACCACAGGTATGCAACATCTTGCTCTCCCTCTATCCTTCCACATAGACCCCGATTCCCTTGGCCTAACTTAGGCATCGGAGGGTCCCTCGGCCTAGCCAGGGTCTCCTTTCCTCACCTTTTGTGCAGACCAGGGTCCATCCGAGGAGTGGAGGGCGCTCCAGATTCTGACACAAAAAGTCTGGTTCTTATTCTTGAGAATAATGGAGAGAGGAAAGGGAGCGGAAACAACAAAATAACGCAGTGGAAGAGCCCGCCAAAATTGGCACTATCTTCGGGGGATCGTCTGGGGGGGGGGGATTCGAATAGGGCACGAAAGGGTCACTCCCGAAAATTTGAGCCAGAACACTAGTCCCTCCGAACATTAAGGCCAAACGGCCTTTGGCCAACCGCCTAGTAAGGAACTTCGAGTCAGTCTGTGCACTCTGACTTTCATGGAAGAAGATGCGCGGGAATTCAGCAGCACCCACACGATGACGCCTTAGTAGTCACCATGACTATAGCGAATCGCAAAGTGTACCGTATCTTAGTCGACACGAGAGTTCGGCTGATGTACTCTACTCTGAGGCATTTGAAAGAATGAGAATTTCGCGGTCTCATCTCAGACCTGTGCAGACCCCTCTGCACCGCTTTGCCGGAGAGAGGGTGATTTCCGAATGAGCTATTTCTCTCCCAGTAAATGCAGGAGAAGGACAACATCAAGTCATACTTATGGTGGACTTCTTAGTTGTCAATGTGCCATCTGTACACAACGTTATCCTGAGCAGACCTTCTCTCAATACAATGAGAGCGGTCGTTTCTACTTACCACCTGATGATGAAATTCTCCGCTGAAGGCGGGATAGGCTACCTCCGAGGCGATCAACGAGAAGCTCGGAGATGTTATGCGGTGGCGGCAAAGAAGGGGTCAGTTAAGCAGGCGTTTTTCATCAATGTCCTAGACCCCAGAGGGCCTGTGGAGTGCTCGTCCGTAGAAGACCTAGAGAAAGTGCCGCTTGATGAAACTGATCCGAGCAGAATGGTTTCAACTTGGGACGTCACTGAATCCTGAATAACGGCACGAAGTCCTAACTTTCCTGCGACAGCACAAAGACGTCTTTGCATGGTCTCACCAAGATATGCCCGGGATTTCTCCGGAAGTCATGGTTCATAGGCTAAATGTGGATTCAGATCATAAACCTATCAAGCAGAAAAAAAGGTCGTTCGATGCCGAGCGATATGAGGCAATAGCTGACGAGGTCTCCGTCCTGCTTAACGCAGGATTTATAGAAGAAGTGCATTATCCCGATTGATCGCAATGTAGTCTTCATGAATAAAGCCAATGGGAAATGGCGGGTCTGCATAGATTACTTGGATCTGAACAAAGCCTGACAGAAAGATAGTTTCCCATTGCCTCGGATCGATCAGCTGGTAGACAGCACAGCGGGGCATGAGTTGTTCTCTTTCCTGGATGCCTATTCCGGATATAATCGAATTGCCATGCATCTCCCAGATAGGCAGAAGACCACCTTCGTCACCGATAAGAGACTACTATTACCGGGTCATGCCTTTCAGCCTGAAAAACGTTTGGGCAACATACCAGAGACTGGTAAATCAGATGTTCGCTAAACAGATCGGACGCTTTATAGAGGTCTACGTTGACGACATGTTAATGAAAAGCGTCGGAGCATTCGATTATCTTGCAGAACTCGGAGACACATTCAGTGTCCTCCGAGAATACCAGATGAAGTTGAACCCTGCTAAATGCGTATTCGGAGTCGAATCAGGAAAGTTCCTTGGGTTCCAAGTCAGTCAGCGAGGTATCGAGGCCAATCCTGACAAGATCAAAGCTCTCTCAACATAAACTCGCCTCGGACCATTAAAGAAATACAATGCCTTACGGGAAGGGTTGCTGCACTCAGACGCTTCATTTCCAGGGCGACTGATAAATGCCTCCCCTTCTTTCAGCAGCTGAAAGGTCATAAGAATGCAGAATGAACAGTAGAATGTGAGCAAGCCTTCAGCAACTAAAACGGTATTTAGGCTCACCCTCTCTATTATCCAAACTTGAAGAAGGAGAACCCCTACTCCTCTACCCCGCGGTATCCGCCTCGGCCGTCAGCTCAGCCTTGATCAGAGAAGTTGGGGGCAAGCAATACCTGATGTATTATGTAAGCAAGGCCATGGTACCTGCCGAAACGAGATATCCGTCTCTGGAGAAGTTAGCACTTTGCCTAGTTATCTCGGCTCGGAGGTTGCGACCATATTTTCAGGCTCACTCTATTATTATACTAACCGATTCTCCCTTAAGACAAGTTCTCTAGAGGCTCGAGGTGTCCGGTCGGATAACCAAGTGGGCAATTGAGCTTAGAGAATTCGACATCCAATTCCGTCCGAGGACAACAATCAAGGGTCAAGCCATGGCCAATTTCATCGCCAAGTTCACAACCCCGAGCACGGACGAAGTCAATACGGAATCGAAACGACTCCACCCGTTCTTCAGAACAATCAAGAAGTTGAATCGACTCCGGGATGGTCCTCTATGTCGATGGGTCATCTAACGTCAGAGGGGCGGAGCCGGAATCGTCTTGGTAGCACCCGATTCCACAACAGTCCAATATGCGATCAGGTTTGGGTTCAAAGCATCAAATAACGAAGCAGAATACGAGGCACTGTTAGCTGGGTTGAGGTTAGCAGCAAGTTTGGGGGTTCAGATACTCCAAGTTTGAAGTGATTCACAACTGGTGGTAAATCACATCTCTTCAGAGTACGAAGCCAAAGAAACTCGAATGATCGCCTACCTCGACGAGGCGAGGAGACTAATTGAGAGATTTTGGAGTTGTACGATCCGACAGATCCCTAGAGCAGAAAACTCATGGGCCGACGCCCTAGCAAGACTCGCCTCGGCCTCTGAAGGCAAAATCCCGCGGTTCGTCCCCGTTGAGTTCGTTGAACATCCGAGCATCAACCAGTCAGAAAAGATCAACCCCATTCACGCCATCTCGAGCTGGATGGACCCGATCTTCGATTACCTCTTATCCGGCGGAGTCCCTTCAGATAAGCTAGAGGCGAGGCGGTTGAGAGTCCGAGCGGCCCGATATGTCATACTGGATGGAGTGTTATATAAGAAGGGGCATTCTCAGCCTTACCTTAGATGCCTCCGACCAGATGAAGCCGATTACGTGATCCGAGAAATTCACGAAGGGATCTGCGGAAATCATTCTGGTAGCCGAGCCCTGGCCCTGAAAATACTCCGTCAAGGGTACTTCTGGCCAACCCTCAAACAAGACTCGAAGGATTATGTTCAAAAGTGCGATAAGTGTCAACGGTATGCGGCCGTGCCAAGACAACCGGCGGAAGAGATGACTCCCATGAGCGGGCCATGGCCATTCGCCCAATGGGGGATCGACATCATCGGTCCCTTGCCTACAGGGAAGGGACAGGTCAAGTTCGCGATTGTTGCTGTCGACTATTTCACTAAATGGGCCGAAGCCGAGCCTGTGACAAAGATTACCGAGCGGAAGGTGGTCGATTTCGTGTGGAAGAATATTATCTGTCGGTTCGGAATCCCGCGAACGATCGTATCTGACAATGGCCGACAGTTCGATAATGATAAATTTCGAGGTCTATGTCGGGGGCTTGGCATCATAAATGCGTATTCGTCACCTCGGCACCCACAGTCAAATGGACAGGTGGAAGCGGTCAATAGGTCATTAAGCACATCTCAAAACCAAACTGGAAAAGGTAAAAGGCAACTGAGCTGAGGAGCTCTCATTCGTCCTTTGGGCCTACAGGACTACCGCTCAGTCTTCGACAGGGGAAACCCCTTTTTTCGCTCTCTTACGGCTCGGAAGCAATGGTGCCAGTGGAAATCGCCTCCCCATGGTTCGGATCTAAAATTTCAAAAAGGATCGAAACGTCGAGCAGATCGCGGCCAACCTGAACCTGCTCGAAGAAGTTAGGGATGTTTCCAGACTCCGCGTCGCCACTCGACAACAACAGGTGGCCCGATTCTACAATTCCAAGGTTAAGGCCAGACGATTTAGGCCAGCGACTTGGTCCTCTTCGTCGAGTCTTTCACAATACTGCTGAACCGGGTGTCAGACCATTCAGACCTAACTGGGAAGGCCCCTATCGGGTGGTCCGTTTAACGAAACCGGGGCCTTACCATCTGGAAGGTTTCGAGGGCCATCAACTCCCCCCCACTCTTGAATGCCTAGCATCTGAAGGTGTATTACCCCTAATGAGATGACCTCCGAGCGGCAAACCTTTAAGGTCATGAATAAATGTACGCCTCCAAGCGACTAGCCTTTAAGGCTCTCAATAAAATCCTCCACTTTTACATAAGCAGACCAATTTTTACAAAGGCATCCCCCCTTAACCGGGGGGAAAAAGCCAAGAGGCGATCCGACTCCCCAGCAGGAGTCGGACCAATTTCTACAAAGGCATCCCCCCTTAACCGGGGGGAAAAAGCCAAGAGTCGATCCGACTCCCCCAGCAGCGGAGACGGACCAACTTCCACAAAGATTTCCCCCTAATCTGGGATAAAAACCTAAAAGAGAAGTCCAATCCCCAATCAGGGAGGTTAGTTCGACCAATACAAAAGGCCATTGACGAAGGCAAAGCGAGCCGACCCCATAAGGGTCGGACTAAGCGACGAAATTTTAACAGGCTAACCTGTCAAATAAACAACTCAGACACTCATTCAAAAGAAAATCGGTTCATCAACCGCGTAGAGTCACAATCAACAATACACGAAATTTTGTTCAAAATCAGTTCCATTTAAACCGGAAAGGTTCATTACACAGTACGTCATTGCAAAGTATACAAAAAAGAGGAAAAAACTCATCAAGTCGTCGGAGGCGCCTGGGAATCGGTAGCCTGGTTTGGACGAGTCACCTCGGCAGTATTTTCATTCTCATCTTCGGGCAGTAAGGGGTCGAGGTCGAGGTTTGGATACAAGTTGTGAACCGTGACAAGACACTCATCAAAGCCACGGTTAAAGAACTTGGCAGCTTCGGCGTCCCTCTCTTTCGAAGTTTTATACGCTGATACTGCCATAGCCACTGCTGCAGTCCGGGAAGCCTCGTCCTCGGTTCGTTGAGTCTCCTTCGCCAGAGAGACGGCTCGGCTCATTTCTTCAGCGGCCTCGACCTTAGTCCGCTCTAGGAGCTCACTGATCCGGGTATTCTCCCCGGCAAGGGTATCAGCATGATCCCTGACTTGAGCCAGTTCGGCTATGGCTGCATCATTCTAGCTCTCGAAGTCCTTCACAACCCCTTGGAGCCGAAGTCCTTCAGCTTCGAGCCTACTCGTTGCATCTTGCAAATGATGCTCCCTGGCCTTTCCGTCTTCAAGCTGCCGATGCAGCTCGTCACGTTCAAGTTGGAAGGAGGCGGCTTCGCCTCGTAGGGCTTCAACCTCGGCCCTAAGAATTCCTGCCTCTGTGTCTCTTCGCTCCAGCTCCTTTATTCTCTCCCGAACCAAAAGAACCTTCGCGACAGACTAAATAAAGACAAGAAAGTGAGTCTTCAGAAGAAATAGAATGTAAATCGACAAGAAAAGTTGACAAAATTACCGTATAAAATACAGAAGCCAAATCGTTCAGAAAGGAGGTGTCTGATTTTTCAAGTGTTCGGACTATATCCTCCTCCGGAGCGTGCTTAGTGGCCCAGGGTACCAATCATGATAAGTGGTAACCCTGCTCAAACCTTTCTCCGCTCGGCCCTGCCCGGGCCGAATCAGCGGTCTCATCGACCCCTGTCTGACTGCCCGCTGAGGGCTGAGCCTCGCGTCCAATATCCTGTTCAGCCCCATCATTGTCTTGGGGAGCAATCATGGCATCAGCCATCCGAACAGCCTCGTCTCGCTAGAAGGATGAAGGAGCGACTCTGGAGGGGGCTTCTAGGCGAAGCCCCTCAGTAGGAGCAATGACAGTGAAGGAAGGTGAGTGGGGGCCTATACTCGTCACGGGAGCAGCTGCGGCCATGGTCGTATCGGCAAGCACCGCAACCATGGTTATATCGGAGAGCACCTCGACCCGAGCCGATACGTTCGGAGGTGCCACAACAGGGGACACGATTGCGGATGGCGCTGCCGCCAATGAGGCAGCAACAGGAAATGGAGCTGTATCCCGAGCAGAGGCAATCTGAATGACAGGAAATGGAGTTATATCCCGAGCCTCAACAGTCGGAACAAGGACCGAGGAACCAACTCCATGGGTCACAGCTTTCTTCCTCCGAACGACCTTCACCTGCGGCTCGGCCGTCAGCAACTCCTCCGCTGTCGGGGCCGTTTTCCTTTTCCGAAAACCAGAAGCTTCGACCATGCCTACGTATCAAAAATACCAGTTAGAAACCGAATGGAAATAACGTAAGGGAGACTTGAAAATAAGGAAACTCACTGAAGGAAGAAGGCCGCGGCTGAGATCGACACAATCCAGACAGGTGAAGATTGGAGGCCGTAATCAGACTCGACCAGGAACGAAGTTCCCCCGACCATACCCTGGCTATGGCTATCTGATTCTTCTGGTCGGTCGAGGAGAGGAAAGGTAGGTTCCGCGCAAAGACTACAAAAAATAAGAAAAACCATGAGTCTACACCAAAACAAGGACAATGAAATGAAGAAAAAGTTGCATGATTCGACCTGGAGTAGTGAATTTGGTAGGAACACGATATGTCAGAGTCTTCATCTCTGCAGCCGTCGCCTCCCAGTCACCCGCGTTCTAGAACCACTTGTTCTTCCAATCTTTGTTAGAAGTCGGAAGATCCAAGACGAGCCCTGACCCCTTACTGCCTCTGGTCGTAAAGTAGTACCATGGCTCGTTGCTGTCGTGCTTAGCCTAGTACAGACTCATCAGCTTTGTGGGGGTCAATTTTGGATTCCCGACTTGGCGCCAGATGATGAAGGCAGAAATTAACACCCTCTAGGCGTTAGGGGCGAACTGTCCAGGCGTCAGCCCCAAATAAGTCGCCAAAGCTCGGATGAAATGGTGCATGGGGAGTCGGAGTCCACACTGCAGGGCGCAGAGGAAAATGACAATCTCCCCTTCCGCAGGGGCTCCAGCCGCATCGGTGGGCTCTGGGGCCCTGATCCGGACGGAGTCGGAAATCTTAAACTCCGAACGGATCCTCTATTTGGGACTCTGTGATCACAAAGCCCCCTGAGACTACCTCCGAGGCCCTGTCACTCGGCGGCATCTCTCCAATCCTGGCCACCGCGGCCCTGGGGGGTCGCGCGGCACCCCTCTTTTGGGCTCGGCCGGTCCGAACCCCTGCCTCCTTTAATCTTCGGGGAGGGGGATATAGAGGGACGACTTTAAATGGGCCCTCAGAGGCCCCTCTCCTACTGCCGGAACTCTCCGACTTGGAACCTCCGTCAGAATTACGGATCGAATCCAGATCAGAAAACATCTTTTGAAGAGAAGGAGAAGTGGTGAAGGTAAGACTCACTGGGCACTAGCCAGAAAATCGCTCCCACCAAGGAATGAAGATCGGTCGAAATCGCCTTCGCCGGAAATCGCCTTCTCCGGTAGTAATTGGAATGCAGGAAGCAGAAATGGGCAACATTCTTCAGAAGGGGTTTATTATATAGACCCTTGAAGATCTTGGTATTAATTGGCAAGCATTAATGTCTGTGGTCGAGCCGGCGCGAGCTGAGTCGATAACTAATGTGGCGAAACATCATTGACCCAAACTCTGCCGGGCGTAATGCCTCTGCCACGTTCGTCGCGCATGCGACAATCGAGGCGATGCCCGGGCAAAGGAAGTCACCCCGTACATCCCTCCTCGTGCTTATGCGGCGGCCCCTCATAGGCGGACAGTCATCTGGGATCGTAACCGTCGCCACGCGTCTGCTTGAAAACGTCCCGCATGCGTAAAATCTCAAGATGTGACGCTTCAATTTTGAAAGATCATTACTATGGTATGGGTGGGAGTAACTCCCACAGGATTACTCTTCGAGTCCACAAGTAAACTCGAAGAGTAGGGGGCTTCTGTTATGAGAAGATCCGAGTCTGCATGAGAGCCGAGGACAAAGAACCGAGCAAAATCGACTAGCGGGATTAACAATCCAAGGCCTAACCTGTCCGTCCTGATATGAGTACTCCAGAGAGATGACAATCAGAATACCTTCACCACGGCTGCAGTCTGAGCGGTATCCGAGCGGACATAAAAACTGCGTATTAAACACTGCGCGAGAACTACTCATTCGCGCCAACTTCACCTATGACAAAACCTTCGCCTCGGAGTCCCATTCGAGATATCGCTCGGACCTACGAATCACCCGAGTTCAACAAGATACGCATCAAAGATAACTGCAAGGTTAAATGACCTTTGGCTGAGCCGAGCTCAGTAGATATTAAGGTCCCGTTTGCCAAATGAGGAAACTGCCATAATCAGACGTGGCCGAAAACTCCGTCCGATTATGCGCATTATGCGCTTACCGTTTACACAACACGATCTGCAGATTACGGGCGATATCTTCACGATTCGGGAATCCCCCTGATGGCGCCAAGATTGTCGAACCCGGACCTCTTAACCATCAGATTAAATAGTCTATCACCCGTCACCACAGATATGCAACATCTTGCTCTCCCTCTATCCTTCCAACATAGACCTCGATTCCTTTTGCATACTTAGGCATCGGAGGGTCCCCCGGCTAGCCAGGGTCTCCTTTGCTCACCTTTTGTGCAGACCAGGTCCATCCGATGAGTGGAGGGCGCTCCAGATTCTGACATCAACATGCCCAATTGTAATATTTATTTATCATCTACTCTATTAATAAAGTCACTTAGATATATAAAGTTTTCAATGATGGGTCATTCAAACATTATTACTTCCCATGGTGTGGTCCACTTAGAACTTCATTTTTAAATTAATACCCTAAGGGCAAAATAGATGAATGACGTGGATATAAAAGACATACATCACGTTCGGCCCACAACGCCCAACACCTTGACACGAGACACACCATTGCTGTGGTGGTGTTGACAACCACCTCATCCACGTCCATGTAAAACATGCTCAATCACATCATATTGACTTCAACTAATATATGCTGCATTGCTTTGAATTTTCCTGGTCCGCAACCTCCCTGTAGCATCACACGTGCCAACCTTGTAGGCCCAGTGGACACTCGAGCAATGAGTGGACAACCATTGAGATAATGGTACACAAAAATCAACCTGGCCCACTAATACCATAAGCCATAAATGTAAGTTGAATATGTATGTGTTGTTGAGTTTTCAATCAGCCTGTAATCCTAACCGTACGATCATCACATGCACTTATTGTTGGCCTAGTGGCCGCCTGGGCTGGCTAGGGGCTGTCAAGAGACTGGACTTTGGCCAGACTGAGGTCTGCCAATGCCCGGTCCAGAAAGTAAAATCGAGATTGCTCCACATGTGGTAGTGCGTGTTAGCTACAACCACCCTCAGGCACTGAGGGACAGGGTCTGTTCCGGACGCGGATTAGCTACTGACAAGTTGAGTTGCCAGATTGGCTACTGAAGTGACATCACCAAGTTTTGTGGGCTTCACAATGATGTATGTTTTGTATCCACATCGTCAATCCATTTAGAGAGATCATATTAAGGCATTATTTAAAGAATGAGACGGATCCAAAGCTCTAGGACTCCATCACAAAAAGCAGTGAGGAGAGTGATGCCCATTGTTAGAAAGTTCAAAGGGCCACAAAAGTTTTCCATCAACCTAATATTTGTATTTTTCCTTATTTCATGTCTTCTTTAATATATGAATAGTTTGGATCTCAAATAAACATTATGGTGGACCTTGGGAAGGTTTCAACGGTGGACGTCATTCTCCCCTCTGCTGCTTTCTGTGGTGGGATCCACTACAGCCTTGGATATGCCTATTTCTTTCGATCATGTCTTAAAATGATCCCTTAAAATGTATGGACGGTGTGAATACAACACATTCATAATCGTAAGCCCCACAAAAAATGGTGACGTCACTTCAGCGGGGAGTCTCTCATTAGCTGATCCGCGTCCTGTTGCAGGATACCTTTGCCTCGCAGCCATAAAGGATGAAACAACAAGACCGTCGTGATTCAGTCGCTGGCCTTCGTGTGAGGGATCGGCACACGTGCCTGAAATCCGTACAGTGCACATATCGGAGATCCAGGCCATTCAGCATGTAGGGTCTACGGTGAACATGCATACGCGAAAAAAGAGAAATCTTTACTGGACTTTTTTTAACTGTCCATTTTCTGTGATGAAAGCTTGCTTCAGTAATTAGAGGGCCAACTTTGTTTTTTAGACAATCGTATGATCTCTCTGTAACCCATCTCATGAACGGCCCAGATCTCTGTCACACGTGCGTCACGCGCATGTATCTGTGATATGAATTCCGGCCCACCACGTGAGGCGCCGCACGAAAGACGGGAAGCAAATGAGTGACAATTCCCTGGACGAATCTACCCTTTTGTATGCCGAAAATACCATCGTTACCCAAAATGAAGCAAGGAACGCTCCAAGAACCAACTACACTAGTAATTTGAAATTTTGACACTAAATCAACTAACTTGCATTAACATATCATTGAAAGTGGAAGGAAAAGGGCTTACTCGTCAATGGGATGGGCTGTAAATATCATTTTCCCAGCCGGGGGTCTGAAATGTGGCCATCGAATAATAAAAAAATAATATGGATTTCAATAGAAATTGAATACAATGGATTCCAACAATAGAAATTAGCAGTTTCATTGTTTAGGATTTTGATTATCTAGATTACATTAGGAAAGGGGAAAAATAAAAAATGAGTGGTAAACTTACCCGTGCCTTCTACAGCTTCCAAACACATCAATTTAAGACACTGATTTCCACAAAGTTTGAGTGATGCTTCAGAAATGGAAAATAAAAATGGGTGTTTTAAAGAAAATGAGAATATGTTTTTCAGTAATTGAATAAATCCCAAGAAGCTGCTGATGTCCCTTGCTAGCTAGTCAGCCAAGTTAGCTGTTTCATCCCTCCATTTCTCACATTCTTTCCTGCATTTCTATTACTGAACTTTTACAATGGCCTACCACACAACCTCATAATTATGATGCTTTACATCGCATGGTGAGCAGAAAATTCACTACGGTTTTGCATCCCATGGCATTCATGCATCAGAGCATGGGAATCTTCTTTTATTGTTTAGATATCCCGCAATTTTCTTTTAGCATCACACATGTTTAATTCACATTGTTCTACTTTTGTCGCATACTATTTGACACAATGCATGCCTCATTAATGCTTTTTTCACTATGTATTTCACGCCCTATGCGACGTGGCTTGCTTTAACCTGCATCCGTAACCCCCCATTTTAAACAATCGCATCAGACGGCCTTGTGTGATGCATTGCAATATCGTACTAATCAGCACCATTGGTAAATTTGAACTTGTGTACAGGGCCGACGTTCTATAAATGGTAACGGCTAACATCGCGTTAGCTTGCATGCTGAAGTATATGGATGCAGCAGGTAATATTGTTAAAGGCAAGGGCATTTTTGTCATTTCGCAGCAGAAAATATAACATTGTAATTTGGTTAAATAATCAGGGGCAGTTTTGTACTTCTGGCTCTATAACTAACACTCTCTCGACGGCCGACCCCGACCGATTTGCATTTCCTCTTCTCCTTCCTCTCCTCTCAGGGCAGATTTTCCCGGCCATCATCGAAGAAATTTCGCGTTCTTTTTTGGCGGGAAAGATGTCTGGTAAAGGCGCGAAAGGTTTGCTCATGGGAAAGGGTTCAAAAGACAAAGATAAGAAAAAGCCAGTCTCCCGTTCTTCTCGAGCTGGTCTTCAGGTCCTTCTCTCTCGATCCTTTTTCTTCGATATCTTTGAATATGTATTCTGGTGATTTTTGTTGGTTTTTTTTTCGTAATTTTAAGATTCTTTTGGGAGGATTTTTATTTTTTGCGTCACTTGATATGGAGCGCAAGGGTTTCAGATATATTTGATTTGAATCCACGGCCGGCGATTCTAATTTCTGGGTTTTCTGCGCGACCTAAGATTCGAAGTGGTTTTTGAATTCGTGGCGTTTAGGCGTGGTTTGGTTCTGTTTTTGGGTGTTTTGCGATTTTATCAGGAGTGAAAAAATGCGGGAAAGATTTAAAGAAGCGGAACAGAAGACTAGAAAATTCAGGAAACTGGATGTCGATAATCGAGTTTGAGAAGGAGAGTGTTGGACTGGGGTTGTTTCTGATCATTGGTATATTGCATGGTGATCGTGTTTGGTCTCATATCAGATTTTGTAGGCCGCATTTGGTTGCATCATTGACTTGGTTTCAGTAATTAAGTTGCAAGAAGTGGTAGTGACTGATCCTTACATTTTCCAGTTAGAAATGTTGGTTGTCTTTTGATGTTTTTGCATGTATCTATGTTTTGATCTAGCTTTAAATTATGGAAGGACTGTTTGGACCAATGAAAAAATAAAAAGAAATAAGAAAAAAAGAAAAAAAAAAGAGGGAAGGGTCGTTTGGATGCCTGTGTTGTTTACACCTTAAAGTGAGTTTCAGGTGTAAATTGTTTACACCTGTTTGGCCGTAAGTTGTAAAGTACTTACTGGTAAACAATTATGTGTTTGGGTAACATGTAGGGGCCGTTTGGATGCAGGTAGGTAAGTTACAGATGATTTTTGGGGGAGAAAAGTTACAGGTAACTTTCTCTCTACCTGTAACTTTCTTACAGGAAAAGGATCTGAAAATCTCACAGGGAGAAATGTCGTTTTTCAAATTACCTGTAACTTTCTTACAGGTGACGATTTGAAATTTCGAAATCAAAATTTCTTAGGAGAAACTCAGGTGCATTGTGGCCATTGAAGACTCTTGAAGGATGAGGCGGCCGGTAGGTTTACTTGTATTGAAGCCAGTAGGTGGACTTCTCCCTCCCTCCATCTCTCTCTCTCATCCAGCTCCAAAAGAGATGCCCTAAAACCCTCTTTTGAATTTTTTTTTTCCTTTTCATCATTTAAAAAAAATTATTATCTTGCGTGGGGCATGAGACGGACGCGGTTTGGCTATGCCGCTGCTATAGCCACGTGGCTACTAATTGGTGCTCTGTGGGGCCCACCATCTTGTATGTGTTCTATCCACGTTGTCCATCCATTTTTCCAGCTCATTTTAGGGCTTAATCCCAAAAATGAGGCAGATCTAAACTTCAGGTGGACCACACCACAGGAAATCAGTAGTAATTGAATGTCCACCATTAAAAACCTCCTAAGGCCCACTGGCCACTGTAATGTTTATTTCACATCCAACCTATTGATTAGGTCATAAGGACCTAGATGAAGGGAAAAAACCAATCAGTTTGATCCAAAACTTTCGTGGCCCCCAAGAAGTTTTTAATGATGGGCGTTCAATCAACATTGTTTCATGTGATGTGGTCCACTTGAGATTTGGATCTACCTTATTTTTGGGCCCATGCCATAAAATGATATTAAAAAATGGATGAACGGCGTGGATGAAACACACACATTATGGTGGGGCCCATGGAGCCCTAATAGTAGGCACTTGGCTACTTGCAACGTTAGAAGCCAAACCACGACTGCTACTTGATGGTTCTTTGTGGGCCCCATCATGATTTGTGTTTTATCCATGCAGTCCATCTATTTCAGACTATATTTTAGGGCATCATTCCAAAAATGAGGAAGATCCAACTCTCAAGTGGACACCACAGGAAACAATGGTGATATAATGCTTACCAATAAAAACTTTCTAGGGGCCACTGTCATGTTTATTTCCCATCCAACATGTTGATTTGGTCACATAGACCTGGATGAAGGGAAAACACAATTTCCAGCTAATGAATACGTGACCCACTTCTATGTAAGTATTTTGCATATATGGGCCCACTTTTATGGCCCACCTAATGATTAGTTTAGCCTAAAAATTGGCTCAACTATTCATTTAGATGGGCTCAATAAGATGACATATTTTTATTTAAGCTTTTTTATGTGTTAATTTGATTTTTAAATGATTCTCTACTCGAAGCTCTGGCTGGTGTGAATGTATAGCCTCTTACTTATAACTAAGTTACATGTTACTTAAACATAGAAACTAAGTTATTTGCAAGTAAGTTACAACTTACAAACATGATCATCTGTAACTTACACCTGTAAGTGACTTACAACTTAAAAAACTTATAGACATCTAAACGTAGCTGTAAAGTGTTTACTGATCAGAAAAGTGGGTATTCACACCAAATAGAACTTGGAATGGTAAATTGCTCCAAAATCTTCAAATCACATGAAAAGGCTAGACATAAGATTTGACATTAGGTTGAGCCTATCTAGATAAATCTTTGAGTCAATTCTTAGGCTAAACCAACCATCAAGTGGACCACAAAAGCGGGCCTACAAATTCAAGTGACCTATGGAGCAACTGGTTAATGTAAACAACAAGAAAATTAATAGGTGATGGATGATATGTCACATGTGTATCAACCATTGACACTGCCTGAATATTAAAAAAACAAAGAAAATTTTTATTAGGCATACCGTGATGGACAACATGAAGATACTTAGAAATTACTTAGAAATTGCACACTTGGCATACAATAGCCAAATTATGGGTCCAACATGATGCTCGCATAACCCAAAGCTTCGTGGAGTCCATTGTGATTCTTGCGTGAAATCAACTACATCCATCAATTTCGCCAGCTCATGTTAGGATGAGAGCAAAAAATGAGGTAGATCCAAGACCCAAGACCCAAGTGGGCCACACCATTCTAAATAGTGGGGAGGGAAACACCTACTATTGAAACTTTCCAGGGATTCACGATGATCTTCATATGCAATCTAATTCGTTCATAAGATGATTCTCACTAGGATGAAGGGAAAGCACAAATATTAGCCAGATCCAAAACTTCTGTGGATGCCAATAAGGTTTCAATGGTGGGGTTGAATCCTCACCGATCCTTGCAATATGTCCCACTTGACTTTTAGATCTACCTCATCTTTGGGCTCACGTCCTAAAATGATCTGACAAAACTGATGGACAGAGTGGATGTCACATGGACATTGAGGTAGGTGGTAGGCCCCATGAAGCTTTTAGTTATACGGACTATGTGTCTCAGGGGTTACATGCAACTCTGACCTTCTTTTTTCTTCCTAGATTGCTTCTAAATAGTGGGGAGGGAAACACCTAATATTGAAACTCTCCAAGGATTCATGGTGATCGTGATATGCAATCCAACCCATTTATAAGGTGATGCTCACTAGGATGAAGGGAAAACACAAATATTAGCCTAACTCAAAACTTCTGTGGGCACCAATAAGGTTTCAATGGTGGGGTTCAATGCTCACTATTTCTTGTGGTATGTCCCCCCCCCCCCCCCCCCCCAAAAAAAAAAACACACGCATAGAGGAGAATATTACAATGGTGCGGAATTGTATGAAAGTGTAGCATGATCAACACATATTGAAGCGTTCATTTGAAGAGGGGGACATGGTTTTCCTGAGGTTGCAAACCGTATTGTCAATCTTCTCTCTTTCAAAGGTTTGACCAGAAATTTGTTGCTCATTTTTTCGGGCCTTACAAAGTGTTGGAGTGTATTGGGCCAGTCGCATATCGCATAGAGTTGCCTTCTAACACTGCTACATCCTGTCTTCCATGTTTCTCTTTTGAAGAAGTATGTGGGTTCACACGTCACAATCAACCCCACTCTCCCAACAGTGTCTAATGCTAAAATTATCGACCCCATTCCAAAAGTAATTTTAGATCATTGTTGGTCTTGTTAAAAGTGGAAGATAATCAAATAATTCTTGGTACAATGGGATAACCTTCCTCTTGAAAATGCTTCATGGATTATCCAAGATAATCTTTTGCAGCAATTTTCGTATGTCAACCTTGAGGACAAGGTTGTTGCTCAAGGAGTGGGGAATGTTAGGATCCATGGTTCAACTAGTGGGCCAAATCATTCAGGTTAGTAGAATGAGCCAAGCAGCTTCACTTAAGACCTACAATAAATTGTTATCTTTGAGTTTGAATTGTAAGTTTGAAATAATGGTCCAATAATCAAGGGAGTAATTGGCTTTGATTGTAGGGAGTGGATTAGCCTTGAGTTTGAATTTGAACTTGGGATTCACCTCTATTTTAGGGAGCGGGTTAGCCTCAAGTTTGAATTTGAAATTTGTTGATTGTAGGGAGTGGATTAGCCTTGATTGTAGGGGATATAATTAGCTAATTTTCAATTATTACTATTATTGCAGACAATTATTTATGTAATTCTCAGCCATTGATGAAAATATGTGAATTTTTCCTAACAATTTTTTGCTTGATTGCAAGGAGGGATGGCTCATCCTCGAATTTGGGCTAGTTATCGTAATAAGTTGATTACCGTCTTACCACACACATATTTGGAACTCATAAAGTGTCAACAATGACGGGATCTTGTGTTGGTTAGATTAGGTAGTGATGGAAGACCTTCTAAACATGAGTCATGGTCAAGTTTATCGAACAAGAACAAGAGATGAAATATTGTAGCCCTTGAGCAAAAGGGCATGATCAAATGGGTGGTGATTAGGAATGCGTGGAGAGGATGGAGGTTGCAATGATAGATTTTCTTTGTGCGACATGGAGCTTGATGGTGGTTGCATTCAAAATGATATTGAGTCATCCAATAATAAAGATATTCTAAGCTTGTTTGAGGGTGGAGGGTCGCTTTTAATTGGATGTCATAGGGATTGATGATTTCGATTGTGGAAGTTCCGGAGTCATCCATGGGTAAGGAGATCAAGAACCCTTGTTATGGATGCTTTCGTGCCAATCAAAGGTCAAGAGTTGGTATCAAGGTAGGGTTCAAAATAGAAGGAGAATGAGTTTTGAGTGCTATTGGTCTACCTAGTTTGGGAGATTCTATTGAAGGGTCTGGTTTTTGGAGATCCATAATAGTACTTGTGTATTGGAAACATTGAGCTCCATGTTATCCTTGCCTAGAGTTTTAACTCATCTGGCTGATCTTGTCACTTCACAATTTTGCATGGAGGTCTTGATTTCAGGATCTCAAGGATGAAAATTGGGAATTCCATTTGGCTAAGTGGGCAAGGGAACAACACTTGATGTCGATCGTGCTAGTTAAAGCTAGTGAGGTGGAAGAGTACTTGGGGTTGAATTAACAATTCCACAATGGGTAGAATTGAAGACAGAAGAGATAGGAAGATTGTTAGGGACATCTTTCCAGAATTATCTGTAGCAATCTTCTTTGGATGTGTAACTCCTACTATGCTTTTGAGCCTCTTGTTACTCCTACCACCATCCAACCCTACCATGATTCCACCAATATGATATTTAATTCAATCATCGACATCATCATCTAAGCCAACTAATTGGGGTTGGCTAAATGAATCATTTTCCTCCATTCCACTCTATCAAGGACCATATCCTCAATTAAACCACAGGTCATCAAATCTTTACTTCTTCCCACCAACGCCCTTTTGGGCATTCCCCCTTTCCCTTTAACCTTCAACTGAGCCAACCCACTCCTAACCGGCGTTCTTGGCCTTTGATACACATAGCCAAACCATCGAAGTCTACTTTCTCTCTCTTATTACTTACTGCGGCTACTCCTAAATTCCCTCGAATATGTTCACTTCTAATTGCTACTCCTAAGTTCCCTTGAATATGTTCATTTCTAATTGGTACTCCTAAGTTCCCTTGAATATGCTCATTTCTAATTCTATTCTTCCTCATCTTGCCAATTATCCATCTCAACATCCTCATTTCAGCTATGCTTATTCTATGAGCATGTTGTTTCTTGACTGTCTAACATTCTGTCCCCTAAAGCATGGCTGGTCTTATAGCTTTCCCATAAGATCTTTCCTTCAATTTGAATCGTGTGACAGTCACACAAAACTCCAGAGGCAAATCTCCATTCCATCCACCTAGTTCTAATTCTATGAACAACATCCCTCTCAATCTCTCATTCTCGTGAATCATCGACCCAAGATATCTGAAGTGGTCGTTTTTATAGTACTTCTTGACCATCAATCTTAAGCCTTAAGTGCTTATTTGGAACGCGAAATTAAATGTTATGGAATTGCATTGGGTGGAATTAACACCATTATTGCATAACGATTGGATGTTTGAAAATACCATGGTATTTTGACCGTCCAATCCAACGTTTGGGATCAAACTCTTCCTTCGGGAAAAACATTGCATTAAGTGAAACCCGTGTTTGGTGGACCATGGAATTGTTATCAATGGAGCATATTTCACAATTGATGTCTGTTGCCTGGATGCATATGCAACTTATTTGTCACGTGTAAAAGGCGTATATGGATGGACGGTGTGGATAAAACGCATGCATTAATGTGGGGCCCACAGATGTAGTGTATTTCGAAATCTACTAACAATTCTGCCGTATCTCATGATGGGACCGGATGATATGATACTTGGATTAATCCATTCCTTTCCATTGTTTCCAAATGCTGGATGGTATTTACATTGGACCAAATACAATTCCATAACACCTAATCCCACGTTCCAAATAGGCCCTAATTGATTCCTCATTTCCATTCCTATTTTTACTAAAATTAAATTTCGTATACTTTGTTTTTATTTGGCTAATTTTAAAACATTTAGATTCTAAGTCACCCTTCCGTAATTATAGCTTTGCACCCCTTCTCCCTTGTCTCCAAGCTATTCCATAACAGCCACCATCATTACCATTATGATATGAGCCGTAATGGCTATTACTTTTTTTTTTTTTTTTCTTCTTTATTGAAAAAGCTATTTCGCCCACATAACGGACCATTAGGGGGCCATTATGGTTGTTATATGCTCATTACGGGTCAATTTTTCCATAACGACTGTTACAACCACGTAATGCATAATGGTTACCATCGTTACCATTACCTAACTGTTTTGGGATACCTCGCTTGTCTCATTATTCAAATATGTCATATACAAACAACATACACCGTGAGATGTCTTTCCGTAAAGGCCTAGTTAACTCATCCATAGCCAATGCAAAAGGTATGTATTTAATGCCGACCCCTAGTGTAGGCCTATTGTAATTGGAAATACACTTGTCTTTTCACTAGTGGTCCGTACATTAGATACCACTCCCTCATGCATCCTTAACCATGTCAATATATGATATGTCCTCTCAATACTCTCTCTCTCTCTCTCTCTCTCTCTCCTCTCTCTCTCTCTCTTCAATATTCACCAGGTTATATCTTTATGGACCCTATCATATGTTTTCTCTAAGTCAATAAACATCATGTGGATCCTTTCTCCTCTTCTCGAACCTCTCCATCAACAGTCTAAGTGAGAAATGGCATTGATGGTTGACCTCCTTGGCATAAACCCAAAGAAAATTTCCAATACATTGGTCTCATGTCTAAATCTTGGTTCAATCACTCTCTCCAAAAGTTCCATAGTATGACTCGTAAATTTAATATCAAGATAGTTCATCTTTGTATCTTTCATTATTCTTGTAAATAGGTATCATAGTACCTTTCCTCCATTTGTCTGGCATTTTCTTCATTCCTATGGTCTTATTGGACAACTTACTCTACCAAAACAAGCCTATCTCTCCCCTGAACTCTAAACCTCTATTTTTATAGCATATTTAACTCAATAAAATTTGTATCATCTGTAGTTGTTTGCCATTTTTGAGTCTACACTTAGTTTTTTTTACCAAAGGTTCGTTGTGGATTTAAATGCGAGAGCAAGGAGGCGACATTTCAAAAAATTCAAGTAGGAAGATTTAGGAAACATTTGTATAAGATAATATTATAGGATAGATAACATGTGTTTATGTTTGAAAAAAAATGCAGATTTACTTATTTCGTGAGTGTGCTCATAGAAGCTTTGTATATCTTGATTCATTGATGACAAAAACCATAAATTGCAGAGTGAATAAGAGTTAAAGCTGTTGTTGGTGGAGCAATGGGAAGGGATTTTGGTATTTGGAGCAAGAGGGGTTAGGTCCGTATGAGGTAGGAGCAAGAGCTCCAGCATTGGTATTAGAAAATTGCAACCTAGAGGAGATAATATGGGTGATGTTTTGGTGGCTCATAATGTTTGCATGCTAGATATAACATGGGCATAATGAGGATGTGCACAAGTGGAAAATGCTTATGGTTTTGTTAATTGGGGATTCTTTAGTTGACAAGGAGGATAGGTTGCGGTCTTTGGTGGAGCAAGTGGATGGGAAAATGCATTTCTTTAGTTTGGTCATCTTTATTTTGAAAGGTGCCCCAACAGTCATTTAGCTTTTCCTATGACAATGTGACCCCCGTTCTCACCTTTTATTCTCTATCCTTTTCATTCTAATCCACAAGATTATTTGGTTGGAGATGGTTGAGAGGTTTAGAGTTGAAAAATCTTTGTTGTATGAAATACTTCTCTCCCATTTTACTTTGCTCTTGTAGGAGTTTAACACGTACCACATTCTAAGAGAAGTCATAAGGCAGTTTTTGGACAATGGATGTTTTTGTGGAGCTAGAGTCCTTCCAATGGTGTTACTTGTTTTAATGCGAGAAGGGTTCATTGCTTAATCATCTTCCCCATTTGCATGCTGAATCTTTATGGGACATGATGGGGAAAGGTTCAAAAGAGCAGCAGAAGCCATTTTTTCTCTTGATGGGGACATCGACTTTTCATGGCAACCCTTTCAAGCTTACCCTAGAGAGGTGAAAAAAGAATTCTTGTGGAATAATTGGAAGGTAAAGGGATATGTATATGGTGGATATTGCTCCTTGAGGTAAGTGGCTTAGTTGCATGATCCTCTTAACTAGATATTGCTCCACTTCGAATTTGTGCTCCCACTCCTGCTTCCTTGCTGTTTGTACTCGCTAAAATTTAAAACAAACACTTCCTAGCTCCCACACCTGAATCTGTGGTCAATTCCCAAATCCATTGTTGATTCACTTGGAGAGTCAGAGAGGAAGAAGGCTGCTTATGGGGCATTGGCTCCAGATCCTCAGAGATATGGCCTTTAGGGAGTGAGATTTCAAAATGGCTACTAGATTAGATGGTTGGCTGTTGATGCAAGCCCAAGGCCAATGAGGCCCAACATGTGTTGAATTTGGGGGCTGTTTGTTGGCATAGGTTTAAGGGTCTACAGTTAGTTTTGGAGGATTCTGGTTGAAGAATTTGCTGATTCTTTGAAGATCTTAGGGGCTGATTCTATGGATTTGCGTAAGCTTTTTGTAGGCCCGTTATGTTTTGGTAAAATCTTTGTAGATTCATTTGCTGCGATTATGGGTAAATTTGATTGATATGGAATCAATCTAGTATTTAGTGAATCTTGTTAAAGATTTTTTTAAATAATAAAATCTTTTTAAGGGGAAGGCCCAAAAGGACATGGATAGAGGTAGTAAGAAAAACTGGTCTAACCGAAGGTATGGCCCTTGATAGAGTGGAATGGTGGAACAAGATTCATGTAGCTGACCACAAGATTCAAAGCTAAGTATTGGGATGTGGTGTGATATTGTCCCTATGGAAGTGTGTCACATTTTGTTGGGGAGACCATGGCTCTAGGACCTAGATATGGGGCATTTGACTCAGGCTAACACATATTCCTTCCTTAAGTATAGTGTTAATGTCATGTTACGTTCGATGAAGTAGCTTCTAACACTTGAATCTCATAAAGAGGAGGGATGGACATTGTTCATGGACAGATGTTGTTCATCATATAGAAGTTCAAAAGAAGAGAAGTGAAAGGAAAAGATCAAATAGAGCAAAACCAATTCCTGTGAAGCTATGAATGAACATCCCACAGGGAAGATATATAAAGAAGGCAACTTGGTTATGGTTTTCCTATGCAAAGAAAGCTACCGTAGGGAACTTACCACAGATTCAAGTTTAAGAACAGTTCATGCTGAGTAAAGAGGAAAATGGGTAACAACACCTATAAGATCAAGTCACCAGATGACTTTGGATATTTTGTTGACTTTCAACATAGCTGATTTGTTTGAGTGCCATGGCAAGTTTCTTGATATGCAAGACGAGGTTATTGCTGATTTGGGCACTACTCCCGAAGAAAAAGAACGAAGAAGTTGAACTAGTGTCACATATAAAGACTATCGGCAGTCGGCACTCAGTGAGGCCAATACAAGTAGTTGATATGAAATGGAAGAACAAGCCCCATTTTAAACGCATGTGATTCATAGAAGACAAACTGAATGTATTGGATCTGGACCTCTATTGTTCATATGAAGCCCAAGGCCCACCATGAGGCCCCATGTGTTGAATTTGTGGGCTGCTTTTTGCTGATTTTTGGGCCTAAATTTTCAGAGTCTACAATTGCTATTTTTGGAGGATTCTTGTTGGAGATTTGCTGCTATTTCTGCAGGGTTGATTTCTGGGTGCATAAGCTATTTCTTGGCCATTACATTTTGGCTAAATCATTTTACATTCATCTGTTGCCATTTTGGGTAGATTTGATTGATATGGAATCAATCTAATAGATGGGAATTCTTGTTAAAGATTTAATAAGAATTTTAGGACGTCCCTTTAGGATCTACAAATAGGAGTTGTTCTAGGAGGTAGGGGCACTACATTATTCTGATTTTTGCGGAATTTTGCTTGATGCTTGTAATTGAGGAAGTTTCAGTTTCAATAAGTTGTTTATCCCTCTCTATTCAAATACTGTATGGTATGTGTTCTTCGACCATCTTGGTGATTCGGGTATCAAAATCTCACTGATCCGATAACCGGATTGTATCAACTGTTTATCAAACTAAAGGCTCGTTTGGCATCTCTGCTCTAATCTAATAAGAGCTTTTTAAATAGAGTAGCTTTTTATTCTAGCTCTTGTTTTAAATAAGCTTGTTTGGTAAAATTAGATTTTCAAAGCCAAAAAAAGCTCTTATATGAAATAAGCATGTTTGGTAAAACTTCACAGAAGAGGCTTTTTTCAAGGGTAGTTGATGTCATTTTTAAATATTATAACAACTCTATTATAAGAGCAATTTAGACAATTGTTTTGGTGGATCTCATCATAGACTGATTGTGCCCCAAATGGCAAAAGAATGGATGGCTACAACCTTCATTTTTTAAGACATTTGGGTCATCCATTATGTTGGACATTGGATGTGGATCCTCCAAATGGAGTCCACCTTTGATGTGGATCGTCCATCATGTAAGCCAAACCTTCAAAGTGGGCCATCCATCATGCGAGGCTTGTCTTAGATGTGGACCATTCATCATTAGGAGTTTTTTTTTTTAAAAAAAAAAAAATTCTTTTTTCGTTGTCCACATTAAGCTCTCATCATTGCACATAAAAGGAGTTGACCTTTGACATGAACTATCCATTATGTGGGGCCCACCATCAATGCTAATTGTCCTTTATGTGGGGACCCTCAATGTCCACTACCCATCATGTGGAATCCACATTTGATGTGTCCATCGTGTGGGCCCCACCTTATAACTGGGTTGTTCATTGTGTGGGGCCCACTTTTGATGTCCATCATCCATCATGTGGGGCACACCTTTTATGTGGATAATCTATCATGTTGAACCACTTTAGATATATTGCCCATCATACAAGACCTTGGATGTGGACTGTCCATTAGGTGGGGCCCACTTGATGCGGATTCTCCATCATGAGGGTCCACACTTCATTGTGGGTCATCCATCATGTGAGGCCCACTCTGTCCATTATGTGGGCCACCTTATTTGGGCCATTATTATGTGGGCCCCACCGTCAATAAGGTCGTTAATCATGTGGGCCCACCTTTGATGTCAACTGTCCATCATGTGGGCCCACCTTTGATGTCCACCATCCATCATGTGGGTCCCCACCTTTGATGTCTATCATCCATCATGTGGGTCCCCACCTTTGATGTGGCCCTGTCCATCAAGTGGGGCCCACTTAACATGGATGGTCCAGCATGCTGGACCACACTTTTTATGTGGGCTATCCATTGTGTGAGACCCACCCTCGATGTGAACTGTGCATTATGTGGGTCCACCTTGATGTGGACCATTCATCATGCAGGGGGCACCTTCAATACGGGTTGTTCGTCATGCGGGCCCTATCTTTGATGTCCACCATGTTATGAGATGTCTTAAATCTGTATACAATCACCACCTTGGTCGATCAATGGAGCCAACCCCGAATTATACAGATTGGTATCTGGACAATTTTGGACATCCTCGATCGATCGAACTGTCAGGTCGATCAATTGACAAAAAATCAAAATATGTGTAGACTCTTTGGACTGTTTTGAGCATGTTCGATCGATCGAACATGGGTGCTCGAATCGATCGATGGTCTACTCAATCGATCAAACTGTTGGGTCGATTGATTGATGGCTCGCGCGGAACTGCGCAAGTGTGCGAATTGTTTCCTATGCCTGGTGTGACACTATATATATGTGTGTAAATGAGATTAGGGGGTATTCTAATCGTGGGCTAATTGATTCTAGTTGTTTGAGGCAGTGAAAATAAGGGTTTTCTGAGCACTGTAAGTGATTTCATCTCTTGTACTTTCTGCTTTCATATTGATTTGATGTCGCTTTGTGCTGTCGTTTTTTTTTCCCGCAATAGTTTTCCACGTAAAAATCATGTGCTTGTGATTACTTTGTTTACGTTTGCTTAATCACGTGTGATCTGAATTCGGGGTTTGCTTTCGAGGATTCCCAACAAGTGGTATCGGAGCTAATGTTGGGATTTGAGTTTGGATTGGCATCACGACGATTAAGGGATCAATGTGAAGTATGAAACGGAGAAGTTCACTGGAAAAACAATTTTGAACTATGGAAGGTGAAGATGAGAGGCCTTGTTGTTCAACAAGGGGTGCAACATACACTCCTTGGTGTTGAGAAGCGTCCAACGTCTAATAAGCGATGAAGAGTGGGAAGAGTTGGATGAAAGAGTGAAAATCTTGGTCCAATTATGTTTGGCGGATGATGTCCTTTACAATATCCTAGATCAAAATACCATTGCAAGACTTTAGAAGAAGTTAGATAGCTTGTACATGACGAAATCATTGTCGAATTGTCTGTACCTAAAGAAGCAATTCTATAATCTGAAGCGGGGGGGGGGGGGGGGGGGGGGGGGGGGGGGGTCGGATCTTAATGAACACATTAGCGGGTTCAATTAGATCCTTTGCAAATTAATGAGCGTGGAAGTGAAGATGGGCGAGGAAGATCAAGCTCTAATTCTGTTGAATTCTCTTCCAGAGTCTTATGATAGCTTCACAGACACTATGTCACGGTAGAGAGACCATTAATGTTGAGACTGTCATCTCGAAGGTGTTGAGAAAGAAGGACAATGGTTAAGGTTTCTCTACGAGTGTGTTGGTAGTTAGGGGAAGGAATTTAGAGCGGGAGGAGGGTAATTCGTCGCGTTTACAGTCCAAGTCTAAGGGCAAGGAGAAGATGAAGTGTTGGAACTGTGGAAGATGGGCATATGAAGAAGGATTGCCGGAATCCTAAAGCCCAAAAGGGAGATAAGGCAGATGAAGCGCTAAAAGAGGCCAATGCAGCGGGATTGAGTGAGGATGTGGACACTAGTGATGTTCTGATTGCATCTAAATCCAGTTATCTTAGTGATGAGTGGATTTTAGATACGGGGGCGTCATACTACATGACCTCGCATTAAAATTGGTTCACCATATACAACAAGTGTGATGGTGGCAAGGTGTTTATGTGCAATGATGTTGCCTGTAAGGTCGTTGGAATTGGATGGTGCGTATCAAGATGTTTGATGAGATGGAACGTATTCTGACAAACGTGTGACCCGTTCCCAACCTACGAAAAAATCTGATCTCTGGGAGCTCTCGAGGCAATTAGATGTAAATTCACCGGTTTTGATAATTTCCTGAAGGTTTCAAATGGGACACTCATAGTGATGAATGCACAACCGAATGCTAACCTTTACAGGTTGATCGGGAATACCATATTGGGTGCAGCTGCAATGTCTGTAGCGAAGTCCACTTTGGCACATTTGTGGCATGCACGTCTAGGCCACATGAGTGAGCGTGGCATGAATGCACTTTTTGATCGTTCCTTGATTCCTGCATTTAAAAGCATTGATTTTGATATATGCGGGTATTGTATATATGGTAAGCAGTCACGATTATCTTTTAAATTGGGTAAACATATTTGTAAGGGTATTCTAAATTACGTGCATTCTAATGTATGGGGGTCGTCGCCTGTAGTTGCTGGAGGGAGGGTCATCATTCTTTGTATCATTTATAGATGACTACTCTAGAAAGGTTTGAGTGTACTTTATGAAGTACAAGTCAGATGTTTTTACCACCTTCAAAGTGTGGCAGACGATTGTAGAAAAACAGTCAGGGCAGAAGTTAAAAATTCTGAGGACAAATAATGGAGGTGAATTGACTTCGAATGAATTTAACCAATTTTGTAAAGATGAAGGGATCATGTGGCATAACATAATTAGGCACACACCATGAATGAATCATTCTCTCTTGGACAGAGCTCGAAGTATGTTTAACAGTGCTGGGTTAGGCAAGGAGCTATGGATTGAGGCCATTAACACGGCAGGTTATGTAATGAATCGGTCCCCGTCTACGCCGACTGGTCGTAAAATTCCGAAAGAAGTGTAGAGTGGTCATGATGTTGATTACTTAGGGCTACGAGTTTTTGGTCGCGATACTTACTCTGATGTATCGTCAGTTGAGAGAGATAAGTTAGACCAAAGGGCTAAAAAGTGTATCTTTGTTGGCTATGATGATGTTGTGAAGGGACACAAGTTGTATGGCTGGGTCACACGGAAGATCATAATTAGTCGTGACGTCAGGTTTGATGAGGATTCTTTGTTTTGTAAGGAAGATCACAAGGAATCAGAAAAATCATCAGTGTTGGACGTTGAAATCAACAAGGGTGAAACACGGGTTGCAGTTGAGCAGCAGCAACATGTACATGAACAGATGGAGCAACCACCTCCTAGGAGAAATCCACCGCGAGATCGCATGTTACCAACGAGATATATAGATGACTCGAATATTGTATTCGCCTTTATTACAAATCGGGGGGATCCGTCTACCTTCGATGAAGCATTAGATGGCCCAGATGAGAAGTGGATGACGGCGATGCAAGAGGAGCTGGACTCTCTGTACAAGAATGAGATGTGGGAGCTAGTGGAGGTTTTCGTCGGGTGTAAAGCGATCGGGTGCAAGTGGATTTACAAAAAGAAAGATGACATATACAAGGCAAGGTTGGTAGCGAAGGAGTATGCTAAAAAAGAATGTATCGTCTTTAGTGAGATATTCACGCTGATTGTCAAGCAGGTATCTATCAGGTTTGTGTTGACACTAGTTGACCAATACAACCTTGAGCTGAAATAGATGGATGTGAAGACTGCTTTCCTACATGGGGAGTTGGAGGAGCAGATCTACGTGAAGCAACCAGAGGGGTTCGAAATTCAAAAGACAGAATAAGGTTTGCAGGTTGAGGAGGTCATTATACGGCCTGATACAGTCGCCTAGGCAGTGGTACAAAGGTTGATACTTTCATGATGGGTCAGCGATTTATTAGAAGTGAATATGATCATTGTGTCTACTTCAAGACACTAAATGATGGGCAGTTCATTGTCCTAGTATTGTACGTTGATGACATGCTTATTGCTAGTCACAGCATGTCTAAGATCGATGTATTGAAGACTCAGTTTTCAGGGACATTCAAAATGAAAGATCTAGGCCTACAAAGAAGATTCTTGGCATAGACATACACAAAGGTAGGGAGGGGCAAATTACAGTTATCTTAGGCGGAACATCTTGAGAAGGTATTGGCGAAGTTTGGGATGGACAACACTAAGCCAACTAATACACCCAATTCTGCTCATTTTAGGCGTTCTTTAGAGCAATGTCTTATTACAGATGAAGAAAAACAGGTGTCTCGTGTGCCCTATTCTAACACAGTTGGCAGTTTGATGTATGCCATGGTCTCTACGATATTGGATATTTCACACGCAGTTGGTGTTGTGAGCAGATACGTGTCAAACCCCGGCAAGCAACATTGGAGGTAGTAAAATGGCTACTTCGTTATTTATGACGTATAATGAACTACGTATTGACATTTCAGAAATCAAAGGGAAAGCTTGTAGGCTATGTTGATTCGGATTATGCAGGGAACGTAGACAACAGGAGGTCGACTTCCGGTTACTCGTTTGTATTAGCGGGTGGAGCAGTCGGTTGGATGTCGAAGTTTCAGTCTGTGGTTGCTTTTTCCACAATAAAAGCTGAGTATATGACTGTGACGGAAGCATTCAAGGAAGGTATTTGGTTGCGAGGAATGACGAATGAACTTGGGCTTCAGCAGGCTGCAGGAGGCCGTGCCAGATAATTGTGACAGCGAAAGTGCAATCAATTTGGCGAAGAATTCGATTTACCATTTTAGAACTAAACATATTGATGTTCGTCATCATTTTATTCGATAGGTGCTTGAGGAAGGCGGTGTCACCCTCGAGAAGATCCACACGAGTGTGAATCCGGCGGATTTGTTGACGAAGGTGGTTCTCGCAGAGAAGTTCCAATTCTGTTCTACTTCTTTGGGTCTAGCGGAAGGTTGATGAAGACGGAGTGTGCACGAAAAGCGATGACGATGAAGAAACTATGGTGGAGGTAAAATTAGAGATGGAGTTGTGGTTCATGATTGTAGATTGATGCCATGGTGGAAATTGTTATGAGATGTCTTAAATCCGTACATGAAACAAGGGTTCAATCGATTGACTACCCTTGGTCGATTAATCGAGTCAGCCTCAAATTATACAGATTGGTCTCTGGATAGAAATTCAGAAATATGTGTAAAATCTCTAGACTGTTTTTAGCATGTTCAATTGATCGAACATCGGTGCTCGATCGATCGACGACGTGTGTGGAACTGCATAAGTGCGCGGATTGTTTCCTATTTCGGGTGCGACACTATATATATGGGTGTAAACGGGGTGAAGGGGTTTTCCAATTGTGGGCTAATCGATTTAGGGTTAGGGGAGGTGAAAACGAGGTTTTTCGAGCATTGTAAGTGTACGTTTTGCTTTCATTGTGATTTGTTGTCGCTTTGTGCCATGATTTTTTTTTCTCGCAAAGGTTTTCCACGTAAAAATTGTGTGCTTGTAATTACTTTGTTTATGTTTGCTTAATCTTGTGTGATCCGAATTCGGGGTTTGCTTCTGCAGATTCCCAACGCACCATCCATCATGTGGGTCCCACCTTTGCTATGGATAGTCCATCATGTGGGGCCCACTTGATGTGGATAGTCCATCACGCGGGGCCACATTTTGATGTGGGCCATCCATTATGTGGGACCCACCATTGATGTTCACCATCCATCATGCACGTCCCACCTTTGCTGCGGATTGTCCATCATGTGGGGTCCTACCTTCAATATAGATTGTTCATCATGTGGGCCCACCTTTGATGTCAACCTTCCATCACATGGTCCCACCTTCAATGTCTCTAATCCATCATGTGGGTCCCACCTTTAATGTCGGTCATCCATCATATGGGGTCACACTTTATGTCAGTTGTCCATCATATGGGGCCACACTTTAATGTTGGTCGTCCATCATACGGGGCCACATTTTGATGTGGGGCATCCATCATGTGGGATCTACCTTTGATGTGACCGTGCATTTTGTGGGCCTACCTTGATGTGGGCCATTCATCATGTGGATCCCTACCTTCAATATGGGTTGTTCATCATGTGGGTCCACCTTAGAGAGATTGTAAAGAGGAGAAGAGGGCAAGGTGGGAATTACTTATAAATTTTAAAGACAAACTTGTAAAAAAATTAACTAAAAATGTCTATCCACTTAAGCCAAATAGGCTCTTAAAGAAAAAGTGACATTCCCATCACTTATTTGTTAAGAGCTTTTTGGCTAGTTTCTAAAAAAATAAACTCTAAAATTAGTGCTTTACCAAACAATTTATTTCCAAAATAAGAGCTTTTTTTTTTTAAATTATAGAATAAGCAAATAAGCTCTTATTAGTAGAGATGCCAAATGGCCCCTAAGTGGAGGAGATATTCAAAAGAGAATAGGTTTTGGATTGGAAAGGATAACGGGCTCAGGCTATGGAGGGATCATCAGTGTGGCGTAAGGGATATCGGAGAAGTATTTATGCTTGTGTCCATTAGTGGAGTTTGTGTTGAAGCATGTTTTGAGAGGCAATGGGGATAGGTTTAGCTTTTTCTTGTCTATAGATTTAAGGGAGGAACTAGGTCTTTTAATCTAGTTATTACTTATTAGGCTAGTTAAGACTTAAGAGGGGTTTTACAGCCCTTGGTAGTGTATAGATCATAGATTCATATAGTTCAGGTTATGATTGCTAAAATAGGTTCGCAGTTTGATCTTTTTATATCATGTTTAATTGATAGTGGTGTGGCTTTGATTGCAAGTAGTAGGCTGTTGCTTTCACCCTTCACCAACGGTGCTAGCTTCTTGCTGGATTGTCGTGTTGGGCAAAGTTCTTGATTGACACCCATTTGTTCTCTGTGGATATAGTTTCCCAAGAATGTCGTGTGTTATGTAGTGGAAGAGATACGGGACTCTCTCTTCCATTATTATGTTGTAAGAGGGATTTGTAAATTTTCTTCTGATTATTTTCTGTGGTGGGGCACCTACTTCATTTTTGGTGTTTGGAAGAGCATTGGGTCTATTGGACTCGGCCTAGTTGACTCGGTTTCAGTTAGCACTTATAGGAGTCACCTTCATGGAATCCAACTTATATTTACCTGACATGACTCGACAGATGCTTGTATTGGGTGAGTTGTTTGATACAAATCTGTTTCGGATGAGGCACACGTGACTTGACTATTACATACTTGGTGAAAACTATGTTTTTATGAAACTCTCCAACATTTTTGGTGAAGCTATTGCAGTAATTGGTACTTAAATAGGTTGATGATTGCTGTCCAATGGTCCTACCAAAAGCTTGGTGAAGCCTGCAAGAATTGGGGAGCTGGGCCTTTTCAAGAAAGAAATAGTTCTTTGGCACATGTCCGTTTGCTCACTGTTTGGTGTTGTGTAAATAGAAATGATTCCATTTCAGTTACGTTATGGTCACTGTCAAAAGAATAAGAAGTTGCCTAATCAAATAGGTTTTCATTCGACTTGACTTTTGCAGGGATCCATTGGGGGTTTGCTTAGGGATTAGTCCTTGGTGATCAGCAGTGAATTCTGTAAAGAGAAGGACAAAAGACCAGTGGCCTGCCCCTCCTACTGGAGTGTGGAAGTTAAAATTTCAGTGGCTCCTTGGACATTCCAGGGTCTAGTGCCTTTCAAAAAAAAAGAGAAAAAAAAAGAGAGGGTGTTGCTGTGTTGGCAGGTGCTTTTAGAGATGATAAGGAAGTTGAATGCATCTTTCTCAGGTTCCTCAGGATGACCAAACCAGAGGGTAGGGTTCTTAGAGTGGCTTTGAGAATCATCTTGAAGGATTCCCAGAATGTTATTGTGGAAGGATTCCCAGAATGTCATGTCTTGGGTGTCTTCTCAGCCAAGAGAGCTGAGTTGATTTTTATCTTCAGCAGTATTCATGCTATCGCCTCTAGGATAAAATTTCGTTCACCCACATTAGAAGAGAGTTAATAGTGTAGTTGAGGTTTTGGCTGAAGGTGTAAAGCCGCTTGGCTCTTTGTATTGCCAGTGCTTCTCCTTTTTCTTGATGCTCTTTAATAAAATGTTGCATTAATTCTTAAAGAAAAGGTGGATAATGTGTTTCTTGAATATCTATGAATTCCCTCAATTTTCGTAACTTTCCTGTCTTGCCGAATCTTTATTGGCATGACTCAGCCAAGTGTATCTTTATCATTGTGTTTCATTCTTCGGCCCACAATTGCATCAGCCGAGTTGTTAGGTAGAACGAGGGTATTTAGTTTCTTAGGAAGAGTCAGGATCCTGGAGTTTGAATTCTAAAGGTAGTTCGACTACTGTATGAGATGTTAGTTTTGATAATGCTAATTTGATCCCTAGAGTAGTTTATGGGCTGCCCAAACAGTTCCCATGGTTGCAACTCTCGTTCAATTGCTGTGTTGAACAGAATCCTGATGAACGAATATTTGCACCATGTGGATTTAGTTGCTTGGTACGTGTGCTTTTTTCCTTTCTGCTAAATAACCAGAACAAGGATACACCAACGATGGCAATGATAATCATGATTTTTTTTTTTTTTTAAATGCAGATAATAGACCATTGACCATTTCTTCTCCTATGTTCTTTTGTTGATTGGATTTGCCTTTTTTGTTTTTCCGGTTGCACTTGTATGGTGCAACATTTTAGAACCAGATGGGGGACAAAACTAGTAAGGCAGCCGGGCGGTATTTTTCTGGTTCGACCGCAGTTTGGACTGGTTGAGCCATTATGTCATGATAGTTATCATTATTCTAAAATACAATTTATTTCATAATACATGAGGGAAAATATGCCCTAAATTAAGATGTCATTTTCGTGATTACAGTAGAGTCTGGATGCTAGTTGGATCATTAGTGTCGGCCATCCTCGGTGACAATGACAGGTCTTAAGAACAATCCACAAAGATTGGATCGATCCATCATGTACTTCCTCTTAGTTTCAAGAAGATGACTTGATCAATATTCTGTCAGGTAGTCTACTGTCTGTTAGCTAAGTTTGTAAAGGCACAGTTGATGGGGAGGTCTTGGGCTTGGGTCCTGCTGATGTACTCGTTTCGGTCTGCCTGAAGTGAGATGTAGTCTGCCCAAATAAAAAGAAAACCCATGAGAGGGAACCGATTGAGACATGACCAGAGAAGAAATTGAAGAAATCCCGTACCAGCATCCTGCTTGGAAGGCATTCATATGTACTTTCACATAGGTTGTGCATGCTTCGCATTGTCCAGTGCTCATTTGTCGTTCAGTAGTTAGTTTTTTTTTTTTCGTCTTTTCTTCTTGAGAATTACAAGAATTTGGAATAACATCCGCTCCTTCTATATGGACGTTCCAAGTCAAGTACTGCAGTTTAGTGCCACACAACTGGGCTGTTGGTTGCATTTCAGCTTCTTCAAGTCGTTCCTCTTCTAAATCATAGATCAGAAGACATTAAAAAAAATCTACATTTGAAATTCTGTCATGTTGCTTGAAAAGCATCTC
The DNA here is from genome assembly GCA_021015155.1 of Magnolia officinalis. Classification (NCBI taxonomy): domain Eukaryota; kingdom Viridiplantae; phylum Streptophyta; class Magnoliopsida; order Magnoliales; family Magnoliaceae; genus Magnolia; species Magnolia officinalis. The sequence goes on from JAJHSJ010000002.1 coordinate 99,235,666, forward strand.
ATTGTGCTTGGAAATTGTTCTATTGTTTCCCTTTTCTTGTCCTGATTGATCAAGGGGGTGTGCTCCAGTGGTACCGGGCAGATGTGGAGCCCATGTGATGCTTGCAAAAAATCCAACACGTCCATCATATGCTTCAGCGCATCTCGACCTCCTGGGACATAAAATCAGTCTGATATGTGAATCAGGTAGTTCACACAACAGGGAACAAGTTGGGAGGGAATGTCTTGATTTGCATGGAGGGCCCAACATGTGTTGTATATATGAAGTCCAGGCCGTTCACACCCTTCACTTGAAGCTGAAATCAGGTTGTTTTGAAATCCAGGTGGGCCCCTGTGTGAATCAAGGGTGGGCATCCCATCTTACATTGTTCCATATGCAGTGGCCCACTAAAGCATTGGATCCAGCTGATTTTTGGCACCTGGGGGTAATATGAGGTGACACATCTGATGGACGGGTTTGGATGATTCCAAGCCTCATATCTGTGTGGTTATGGTTGTACGGGTGCCACTCGAGCGTGGGCCTTGCTCAAAAATCAGATTTCATTGCAGTGCTCCAAAATCAAACATGTTTTCTCCAAGAAGTGTATCAAACAACATATACTTGGATTTCACAAGTTCTGTTTTCCCCATTTAATGGGCGTTTCTCATTCGTATCTGCAGTTCCCAGTGGGCCGTATTCATCGTCACCTGAAGTCGCGAATTGCAGCCAATGGAAGAGTGGGAGCTACTGCTGCTGTGTACTCGGCAGCCATCTTAGAGTATCTGACTGCAGAGGTGCTGGAGCTGGCAGGGAACGCGAGCAAGGATCTGAAGGTGAAACGTATCACTCCGAGGCATCTGCAGCTTGCGATCCGAGGAGATGAAGAGCTTGACACCCTTATCAAAGGCACCATCGCAGGAGGTGGTCATCCCCCATATTCACAAATCACTCATTAATAAGTCCTCAAAGGAGTAGATCTTGACTCTCTCTAATTTCTCATACTCTTCCTAGAGCTGCAGTTAGATCTTGTTGGTGTGGTCGTCTTGAGATGTACATCTTTACAGACCTTATGGTTTTGAAACTTGTTGCTATCCCCTTTACTAATGGATGCTATATTTCCCCTTTTTTTTTGTCTTACTAAAATTCTCTCATCTGGGTGAAAGCTGGGAAATTTTGCAGTGCGAGAATTGTTCTGTTTTCCGTGCATTGTTTCTCTCTCGGTATCAGCACAAAGGTTGGGATTGGCTCAACCAGCGTACTTATCAACCAAAAAGTTGAAAAGCCTGCTTGGTTTCCAACATCATTAAGCAATTATCCCTCAAGTCTGTTTGGTCCCCCTCCTTCACATCCATCATGTGGGGCCAACCTTTGATGTGGACCATTTATTGTGTGGGCCCTACCTTTGATGTGGGATGTGGGCCATTCATCACTATGGCCCAACCTTTAATGTGCACCATTCATTATGCAGGGTTTACCGTTGATGTTGGTCATCCATCATATGGGGCCCACTATCAATGTTATTGTCCATCATGTGGGGCCCACCTTCAATATCGATTGCCCATCATGTGCAGGCCACCTTTGATGTGGACTATCCATCATGTGGGCCCTGCCTCTAATGTGGGTCGTCCATCATGCAGTGTCCGCCTTGGATATGAGCCACTAATCATTAGGGCCAACCTTTGATGTGGACCGTCCATCATGTGAGGCCTGCCATTATTAATTACCCATCATGTGGAGCCCACCTTTGATGTGGAATATCCATCATGTGAGCCCCACCTTCAATGTGGGTTGCCCGCCTTGGATATGAGTCATTCATCATTAGGGGTCAACCTTTGATGTGGATTGTCCATCATGTGGGCCACCTCAATATGGGCCACCCATTATGTGGGGCCTAGCTTTAATGTCTATTGTCCATCATGTGGAGCCTACCTTTGATGTGGACCATCCATCATATCAGCCCACATTGGATGTGGGTTTTTTATCATTATCATTATGGGCTAACCTTTGACGTGGACCATCCATATGTGAGCTTACATTAATTGGGGTCATCCATCATGTGGGGCCCACCTTTTATGTGGACCATCCACTATGTGGGCCTCACCTTCATTACGGAAGGTCCACCATGTTGGGCCTCCTTTGACATGGACAGAGAGAGAGAGAGAGTAGAAAAGTTAAAAGTTAAAAAATTAAAAAAAATTACTTATCAAATAAGTAGCTTTTCGCACATAAGTTTTTACAATGATACTACCTAAACTAAAGTGAAAAAAAATAACTTAATTACTTAAGTTAAAAAGTAACTTATTTGGTGGTATCCAAACAAGCCTTTATAGCTTATAAAGGTTGTATAAATGTAAAGTTGTTCACTCCCCAAGTATAGGGTTGTGATGTAGTAATAATCTCGGTAAGACCGTGGTCGAATCCACAGGGACTGAAATCTGTACGTTATCTGAAAATAACCAGATCTAGAACTAGGCTAAGATGAAATCTAAATCAATTGTGATTTGAGGAATAATTATGAAATTATTATTTAAAACTGAGAAGAAAATTCAGAGAAGGGAAACTAGGGGTTCAGATGATCCACTTGTAGAGATCAGGAAGATCTTATGCCTGCTTGAAGAATCATGGAATTTAAACTGAACTTATTTGATATAGTGTTTAAAAAGATGAAAGGTGTATGAATTAGAATGGATTCCATCACCAAACCATGCCCGGGAGACAAAGTAAACAACAGAATTAAACTAATTATCAACCAATCAACTTGCCATGAAAGTCAGGAAGGGTTACTGTCATCCAACCATGCCCAGGAGACGATGGTGAACAACAGGGCGTCCTGACGTCATGAATATCAAAAGGAAAAAGAAATACTTAAAGCCATTGCAGACCCATTGTAATTTCAGTCACAACAGACCATTAAAGACTAAAAATATTCCTTTAATGAAACAAAAATCAAATTCAGTTCAAACAAAAGGCACAAGTATAAATCCTTCCATCACGCTACAAGCTTCACCTCTTAGCCCTAGCTAAGAGGTTTAGCCCATAAACATGATTAGGCTAAACTCCATCCAAATTCATAGAAAAAATAACATAAACAGAAAAGAAATAAAATAAAAAAAATCCAAACTCTTTCTCTCTCTGCTTCCCTTCACGTCTCCACCCCCTTAGATCCCCTTCTCTCTTTCTCCTCTTCTCTTTTTATAGGCAGTCGGTCGGCTGTTTGTAGATCCTCCTGGAGTCGGAAAGCCAACCTTCTTTACGCAACCAGCAGGTGTAGCAACACCTTTCGCAGCAAAAGGCAACGCAACAGATTGGAATTTTCGGTTAAATAGGCTCCAAGTGCAAGATCCGAGCCATTCAGGCTTCATGGGGGTGGTCGACCATGCCATGGGCGAAGTTTGGACGGTCCAGATGGACCATCCGATCACCACCAAGCTCCCACAGTGGGCCGCAAAACCCGGGCAGCGTTCCGCTGCGAAACAGAGTCTTATCTGTTTACGCAGCGCTGACGGCGGGGCCCACTTCGTCGTTGGTCTAGAAAATCCACTCCGTTCAATGTTCGTAATTTCGGTCGGGAATGGTGTGATTCCATTCAGATTCGGTGTGGTCCACGGAGTTATTCTTGCACCGTCCATCTTCCTTCTTAACGGCTGAAATCAAATCTTCGTTGTCTTCCGAGATTCTGCCACCTAGGCGATGGTCACGCCTACCCTTTTGATATAATGGACGGTTCAGATCGGAATGTTGGCGTGTAAATCAACTGATCTTGGTCCCCTGGAGTCCGTCCCTTGCTCTGGTGACTTTGGAGCGTCAAATCCACGTTTTTAATACCCAATTTCAGTTTAAGCTCCTAAATACATCCTGCATCGAAAACACGATTAAATTGAGCCGTTAATCAGTACTATGTTCGTAAAATCAGGCAATAAATAGGGTCTGATATGCAATATTTGACCCTCAACACAACCCCCAACCAGCATTTTGCTAGTCCCGAGCAAAGTATGCGAAAAATAAGTTGAAAATTACGGGGCAATTTCCATGAAACCGAGGAGTATATTTTTGAAGAACGATTCAGATATGAGAAATCTAAGATTCATGAATGTTGATTATCAATTTCTCTTGGCCTCTCATGCACGGTGGTGAGTTCATAATCAAGTTCAAATATTAATCCATAAACTAGAATAATTCTAAACATTGAGTTCCATGGGTGTATAGTGAAATCTCGGCCTATCATCATTAAGAGATCAAATTGTTATTTCTTGATATCATTGGTAACCAACAAGAGAAATCAGGACAACCAAAACCTTACTTAAAACTTTTCTCACAGATCATCCTTTCATTCTTTTAGTTTTTGATTTATTATTATTATTTTTTCATTAAAAGCAACGCCAAGAAGGGGAATCAAATCCTCACCTATAGGGAGCAAACCTATGGTGAAGTTTGTTCACCCAACCCTTTCCAACTCATTCTTGGGGAATTAAATCCCCACCTGTAGGGAGCAAACCTATGGTGAAGGCCATTCGCCCAATCCTTTCAATTTCTCAGGTTTGTTCCTTTCAAGCCTAGTGGTCACCAAGTTAATCCTTAAATATCAAACTGAACTTTAATGTGCAAGCAAGATATGTCTTGTGAAATCATGACTCAATCAATGTTTAAAACCTCTAATCATGGATTAACAATTCGATTTTAACTGTGAAATCTAACAAAGAACGGAATCTAAGAGTCACAAATTACCAACATCACTTATCTTATAATTCTAAATCAAAGATGGCTGTCAAGATCACTTCGAATTCACAAGAAATTGCAGAAATTTTTTTAAAAATTTTCACAAATTTGCTCAAGACCAAGAAAACACTGATTAGGAAACCTAATCTCCACCCCCAACCTAAAATCTACATTGTCCTCAATGTAAAAGATGTAAGCATACAATGCACATGGGACAACGAAAGTACATGAGAAGTGATGGGAAGATAGTACCTGGGTAACGAGTCGAGAGAGACTTTTCCATAGAGATCTCAACATGAGAGGGTCAGCACAAGAGTAAAACCAATCGAAAGTAAAACAAAAATAAAATCCTACCTATACCACTTTCGCAGGTGCTCTCGATTGCATTTAGCGTATACAACAAGCCTTTAAACCCCTAGGTTGCCCCTAGTGGATGAGTTGTAGTCTCGTGAGGGTTTGCAGTAATGTTACCCACAAACATTGAACTAACTAAGAAAATGAAATAAATTGAAAAGCTGGGTTGCCTCCCAGGAGCGCTAAGTTTATCGTCTTCAGCCAGACAAATAAAGAAACTACCCTAGTCCTAAGGAAGCGATAAACCTACCTATACCTCCATCAGACTAGGAGATCAGTCCTGGTAGACAGGATCATTCAGAGGCGTGGACATGTCCTTTGAATCAAATTTCTCGACAAATGGTTTTAATCGAAGTCCATTTACTTTGAATTCCTTACCATTGTCGGGATCTCTTATCTCAACGGCCCCATGAGAATAAGCAGTAACAACAATGTAAGGGCCGGTCCAACGAGATCGAAGCTTACCCGGAAAGAGATGTAATCGAGAATTATACAAAAGGACTTTCTGGCCTGGCGTGAATGATTTCCGTAGAATATGTTGGTCATGAAACGCCTTCATCCTGTCCTTGTAAATTCTCGAGTTCTCGTATGCGTCATTCCAGATTTCTTCAAGTTCATTTAATTGAAGTTTGCGTAGCGAGCCAGCGTTGTTCAGATTGAAATTTAGATTTTTGATCGCCCAGTAGGCTCTATGTTCCAACTCCACAGGTAAGTGGCAAGCCTTCCCATAGACGAGTCTAAAGGGAGACATTCCAATATGGGTTTTAAAAGCAGTACGGTAAGCCCATAAGGCATCGGTCAATCGGATTGACCAGTCCTTACGGTCAGGGTTAACCGTTTTCTCCAAAATGTGTTTGATCTCCCTATTGGAAATCTGAGCTTGCCCACTTGTCTGTGGGTGGTATGGGGTGCTCACCTTATGAGAGATACCGTATTTCTTCATTAAACTCTCGAATGACCTATTACAAAAGTGTGAGCCCCCATCACTAATGATGGCTCGAGGCGTTCCGAATGGGAAATGATGTTTTCTTTTAAGAATTTAATGACCGTGCGATGGTCATTAGTTCGACACGAAATCGCTTCGACCCACTTAGTGACATAGTCTACGGCAAGCAAGATATATAAATTCCCAAAAGATTGGGGGAATGGTCCCATGAAATCGATGCCCCAACAATCAAATGCCTCTATGATAAGAATGAGATTCAAGGGCATCATATTTCGACGGGACAATGCTCCCAATTTCTGACAACGCACACAGGCTTTGCAAAACTCATGAGTGTCCCTGAATATAGTGGGCCAATAGAAGCCACACTGCAGAATTTTGGCCGTGGTCTTTTTAAAAGAAAAGTGACCACCACAAGCCTGTGAGTGACAAAAGGAGATGACACTCTGATGCTCATCGTCTGGCACACATCTCCTTAAGATTTGGTCTGTGCAATATTTAAACAAGTATGGATCATCCCAGAAGAAGTTGCGCACCTCGGTGAAAAATTTCTTCTTATCTTGCGTAGTCCAATGTGTCGGTATGGAACTTGTAGCAAGATAATTGGCAATATCAGCGAACCAAGGTGAATAGGAGACTCTGAACAGTTGTTGTTCATCAGGGAACATGTCATTGATATGGGTCGCTTCAAGGGAATCAGAGGTATTAAGGCGAGAAAGGTGATCGGCCACTACGTTCTCTACTCCTTTTTTATCTTTAATTTCCAAATCAAATTCTTGGAGTAGAAGGATCCATCGTATCAGGCGGGGCTTAGAATCATTCTTAGAAAGAAGATACTTCAGTGCCGCATGATCTGTATAGATAATGGTCTTGGATCCGATCAAGTAGGACCTAAATTTATCCAAGGCGAACACTACGGCTAAGAGTTCCTTTTCCGTAGTCAAGTAGTTCACTTGGGCATGATTTAAAGTCCTACTCGCGTAATGGATGACGTAGGGCCTCTTATCTTTTCTCTGGCCTAGCACCGCTCTAAGAGCATAATCAGAAGCGTCGCACATAAGCTCAAAAGGAAGGCTCCAGTCGGGTGGCTGCATGATGAGTGCAGTAGTTAACGTGCCTTTAAGCTTGGTGAAAGCTTCCTGGCATTGTTCAGTCCACTCGTATGGAACATCCTTTTGAAGAAGATTACATAAAGGACGAGAGAGGAGACTAAAGTCCTTTATGAATCGCCTGTAAAATCCTGCGTGTCCTAAGAAGGATCGCACGTCCCTGATGTTCTTGGGTGGAGGCAAGTTAGAGATAAGATCGATTTTTGCCTTATCTACCTCAATTCCTTTAGACGAGATGATATGTCCAAGGACAATCCCCTTATGAACCATGAAATGACACTTCTCCCAATTAAGTACTAGATTCTTTTCTTCACATCTTTTCAGCACACATTTTTTATTCTCTAAGCACTCACTGAAAGATGAACCGAAAATAGAGAAATCGTCCATAAAGACTTCTAGATATTTTCCCACCATGTCAGAAAAGATACTCAGCATATATCGCTGAAAGGTGGCAGGGGCATTACATAACCCGAATGGCATCCTTCTGTAAGCAAAGGTGCCATAAGGGCAGGTAAATGTGGTCTTTTCCTAGTCCTCAGGAGCGATTTCAATTTGGTTATAACCTGAATACCCGTCAAGGAAACTGTAATAGGAATGACCGGCTAACCTTTACAGGATCTGATCAATGAATGACAAAGGAAAGTGGTCTTTCCTTGTGACGGTATTTAATTTCCTATAGTCAATGCACATTCTCCAACCAGTAGTGACTCTAGTTGGCACGAGTTCATTTTTAGCATTGGCTACGATGGTGATTCCGGACTTCTTAGGAACCACCTGAGTTGGACTCACCCATTGACTATCAGATATAGGATATATATATGATACCCACATCCAATAGTTTGAGGACCTCGGCCTTAACCACTTCCTTCATGTTTGGATTTAGTCTACGTTGTGGTTGCCGAGCGGTTTTCGCATTATCCTCAAGATATATGCGGTGAGTACAAATCGAGGGGTCGATTCCCTTGAGGTCTGCGATCGTCCATCCAAGGGCTCCTTTATGCTGAATGAGAGTAGATATGAGCATACTCTCCTGTTCTTTCTCCAGGTGGGCAGAGATCACCACCGGGTATGTCTCATCTTGACCTAAATAGGCATATTTCAAATCAGAGGGCAAAGGTTTTAGGTCAAGCTTCGGTGCCTTGAGGTTAGACGGAAGAGGTACTATATCAGTTTGTGGCAATTCTTCAAATTGTGGCCTCCACCGGTTAACTTCAAGTACCGGTGCAGTATCCAGCAAGGCACACGTCTCCCTAATCATATCATCATCAAACTCATGGGAGTGGGCCAGGCACGTCTCAAGAGGGTCGGAGGATAAGGTCAGAGGTGTCGTATCTTCCACAAAAGAGTCAATCATGTTAATGTCGTGGACATCGTCATCATCCTCTGAGTTGCTGCCGTTATTGAAAAAGATGTTTGACTCCAATGTCAAATTTCTAAAAGGCATAGTCATGACACCATTCCTGCAATTGATAATTGCATTTGACGTGGCAAGGAATGGGCGACCAAGAATGACGGGAATCTGAGTGCTCATGTTATTGATGGGTTCGGTGTCCAGGACGATAAAATCTACAGGGTAGTAAAATCTATCAACTTGGACTAACACATCCTCAATAATTCCTCTTGGTACACGAACAGAGCGATCGGTAAGTTGTAGTGTGGTTAGGGTGGGTTTTAACTCACCCAAACCTAACTGTTTGTATACCGAGTAGGGAATCAGATTGACGCTCGCTCCTAAGTCAAGAAGTGCGTGATCAATTCGATGGTTCCCGATTACACATGATATGGTTGGGCTACCGGGATCCTTGAATTTCTGCGGCATGTCTTGCTTCAGGATGGCACTCACTTTCTTAGTCAAGAAAATCTTCTTTTGAATACTCTGCCGTCTTTTGGTCGTACATAGGTCTTTCAGAAATTTTGCATATGAAGGAATCTGTTTTACGACATCAAGTAGAGGAATGTTGACTTTCACTTGTTTCAACACCTCTAGAATATCCTGAGAGTTAGAAAGACGTTTTGGTGCAACCAACCGTTGGGAGAACGGAGCAACTGACTTCTCTAGAAGTTCCGGTTCTAATTTTTGTGGGGTATCACTAGATCCATCATTATTGTCCTCTTCTGGTTCTTGAGGCTTGTCAGGCTTAACCGGAAGAGTTTTATCAATGATCTTCCCACTCCTAAGAGTGGTGATGGATTTAGCGTGCCCCATTTGATTTGAGGAGTTGGGATCGTTTATCTCGTACTGCGGTTTAGGATTGGGGAGAGGTTGTGCAGGAAGCATCCCCTTTTCTATAACCGTCATACGAGAATCTATCTTTTGTATAAAATCTGTAAATCCTCGCATTGCCTGAGCCAACTCTTGTATGGAATTTTGAACCGGTTCTTCTTGAGGTTTCCCCTGAATTGGATTTTGATTGAAAACACCTTGGGGGGTAGCCGTTTGTCCATTTCTCCAACTAAAGTTTGGATGATTTTTCCAACCAGGATTGTATGTATTGGAGTTAGGTCCAGTAAAAGGTCTTTGATAGTTGTTCACGGCATTGGCTTGTTCATTCAACATTCCTCGAAAGGCAGGTATTGTAGGACAGTTTTCAGTTGTGTGAATGTTGCAATCACAGATGCCGTAAACAATTTTATTGACCTTATCCTTCTTTCCTTCCATGACCTCAAATTTTCTTATGAGATTAGTCACTTTATAATTGAGATCATCCTCTTCTTTCAGGAGATACAATCCACCTTTCTCCTTAGATTGAGTTGGCCTAGACGTGGTGTTTGATTTTGGGTAATAGTCCCAAGATTGTGTTTTTTCAGCCAGACTGTCAAGGTAATCTCATACCTCGTCAACATCTTTATTAATGAACTCTCCATTGCACATTGTCTCGACCATTTGGCGCATGGAAGATGTCAGTCCATCGTAGAAAAAATTTGTAATGCGCCACGTTTCAAAGCCTGTTGTGGGCATGAACTGACCAGATCCTTAAACCTTTCCCAACATTGGAAGAATGTTTCATCTTCCTTTTGGGCAAAGTTCATGATTGCTTTTCTGAGGGTAATTGTTTTATGATGTGGGAAGAATTTCTTTATGAATTCCCTCTGCATATCATTCCATGTGCCAATGGATCGAGGACGCGGTGAATGTAGTCACGTCTTAGCCTTCTCTTTTAAGGAAAAAAGAAAGAGTTTCAGCCTGTATGCTCTGGATACATGGAAAGTATAAGGTGGCTATAATCTCATCGAACTCTTTCAAATGTAAGTATGGACTTTCTGATTCAAGCCCATGGAATTTAGGAAGGAGTTGGATAACTCCTGGCTTGATGTCCATCTGTCCTATGTTTTCAGGAAAAATCATACATGAGGGCGTACTCACCCCCGCCGGTTGTAAATAATCTCATAAAGTACGAGGCGGGGGTGCTTGATGCACCTCATTCTCATCATGTACTTCCTCATCTCTATGGTGAGGTAGTGCTTGAGGTTGATTTGCAGCCATAACCTCAATTAACTCAGGGGAATTCGAGCGGTGTCTAATCCTGCGATGGACAGTCAACCCCTCAAGTAATCCTCCTTCAGTCAAGAGACGTCGAGTGTCGTCACGGGCCCACTTGGGCATGAAACACTTGCAGCCCTCAATCAAATTCTAAACCTAATCCTAAGAAAGAAAATGAAAATCTAGAAAGAAAGAGAGAGTTGGAAGGAGATTACCAAATTGGAGTCCCTAAGCTAAAGACCTGCAAAATAAAACAAAATAAGTTAGTTTCTAAATAGAAGAAGTTTCTAAAGCAAACCAAATCTAAAGAGTTAGAAAATCTAGAAAATCAGAAAGAGTTTACCAACTTAGAAGTTCTATCTTAACAACCCAGAATAGGAAATATGTTAGTTCTATGAATCAAATAGAAATTAAAATTAGTAAAATCCTAATCTTAAACTAACTCTAATACCAATTAATTTCAGAAAATCGTAGCCGTCAGTCCCCGGCAACGGCGCCAAAAACTTGTTCACTCCCCAAGTATAGGGCTGTGATATAGTAATAATCTCGGTAAGACCGAGGTCGAATCCACAGGGACTGAAACCTGTACGTTATCTGAAAATAACCAGATCTAGAACTAGGCTAAGATGAAATCTAAATCAATTGTGATTTGAGGAATAATTGTGAAATTATTATCTAAAACTGAGAAGAAAATTCAGAGAAGGGAAACTAGGGGTTCAGAGGATCCACTTGTAGAGATCAGGAAGATCTTATGCCTGCTTGAATAATCATGGAATTTAAACTGAACTTATTTGATATAGTGTTTAAAAAGATGAAAGGTGTATGAATTAGAATGGATTCCATCACCAAACCATGTCCGGGAGACAAAGTAAACAACAGAATTAAACTAATTACCAACCAATCAACTTGCCATAAAAGTCAGGAAGGGTTACCGTCATCCAACCATGCCCAGGAGACGATGGTGAACAATAGGGCGTCCTGACGTCATAAATATCAAAAGGAAAAAGAAATACTTAGAGCCATTGCAGACCCATTGTAATTTCAGTCACAACAGACCATTAAAGACTAAAAATATTCCTTTAATGAAACAAAAATCAAATTCAGTTCAAACAAAAGGCACAAGTAAATCCTCCCATCACGCTACAAGCTTCACCTCTTAGCCTAGCTAAGAGGTTTAGCCCATAAACATGATTAGGCTAAACTCCATCCAAATTCATAGAAAAATAACATAAACAGAAAAGAAATAAAATAAAAAAATCCAAACTCTTTCTCTCTCTGCTTCCCTTCACGTCTCCACCCCCTTGGATCCCCTTCTCTCTTTCTCCTCTTCTCTTTTTATAGGCAGCCGGTCGGCTGTTTGTAGATCCTCCTGGAGTCGGAGAGCCAACCTTCTTTACACAACCAGCAGGTGTCGCAACACCTTTCGCAGCAAAAGGCAACGCAGCAGATTGAAATTTTTGGTAAATAGGCTCCAAGTGCAAGATCCGAGCCATTCAGGCTTCATGGGGGTGGTCGACCATGCCATGGGCGAAGTTGGGACGGTCCAGATGGACCATCCGATCACCACCAAGCTCCCACAATGGGCCGCAAAACTCGGGCAGTGTTCCGCTGCGAAACAGAGTCTTATCTGTTTACGCAGCGCTGACGGCCGGGCCCACTTCGTCGTTGGTCTAGAAAATCCACTCCGTTCAATGTATTCTCCTCGTAATTTCTGTTGGGAATGGTGTGATTCCATTCAGATTCGGTGTGGTCCACGGAGTTATTCTTGCACCGTCCATCTTCCTTCTTAACGGCTGAAATCAAATCTTCGTTGTCTTCCGAGATTCTGCCACCTAGGCGATGGTCACGCTTACCCTTTTGATACAATGGACGGTTCAGATCGGAATGTTGGCGTGTAAATCCACTGATCTTGGTCCCCTGGAGTCCGTCCCTTGCTCTGGTGACTTTGGAGCGTCAAATCCACGCTTTTAATACCCAATTTCAGTTTAAGCTCCTAAATACATCCTGCATCGAAAACACGATTAAATTGAGCCGTTAATCAGTACTATGTTCGTAAATTCAGGCAATAAATAGGGTCTGATATGCAATATTTGACCCTCAACAAAAGTGTAAATGATTTCTCTATAAATCATCCAAATGAACCCCTGAATATCCCAATTTATTGTATTTATGCGATATTTAATAGAATGATTGTAATAAATCCATATATATATATATATATATATATATATATATATATATATTCAACACAGGAAATTTCAACCCACAAGTAAGCCATAAATGTAGAGATCACAAGTAAGCAACTTGTCAACCAGTTTAACCATCTATTTATATGGCCATCCTTTAGACAGTTTGGATTATTCTTTTACTTTGGATTATTCTTTTACTGTAATTTTAGTGATGTAGCCAATCATTAGATTATTTTGAAGTATCATTAGCACGACTTGTGTGGCAAACATGTGTGTAGTAATGGCACCTTTGTCTACACATGCGACTCTCCAAGAGAGCTCAAAAAGGCATTTCACCCCATATACTTCCAAATCCTCTTTGATAGAAAGGATTTCATTTACACGCGCATTTACTCCTATCTTCATTCCATTTACATACATTTACTCCCATTCAAACACACCTCAATATCCATTTATTTTCATTTACTCCCAATTACACCTATTTATTAACATATTACTTGTATGGATGATGAACATCATTGATCATAAAAATGACTGGTGCGATGGGAATGAATTCCCAACCAACAGATATTTAGGCCAGTTTGTATTATGAAAATTATTGGAACAAAGAAATAGTTGGGGCGCTGAGGACATGGACAATATCCTCGAGCCTTCCTATACAAGCCGGGCAGATGGTCCCGTGATCAAGACTGCTGATAGGATGGGCCACTTTGATACAAAATCAATTGAAAAAGCCACATACTGTATTGCTAGGATATATGAAAATTTTGGGGATGGGGTGTCTATTGTGAGGGCCATCGAATGGACGGTCTTGACCGCGACCAGGGCTTCAGTTGCACAATCTTAAAAATCCAATGATACTGCGTATCCTAAAGTGGGATAGAGGTGGAATTAAAAAAGTGAGAATTGGAGCTTGGGAGGAAATGGGGCAGCCATAACCACTTAAGGCTCTGTGTTTGACTACTAAAAACATCTCCAATCAGGATTTTATGAGACTTGTAATCCATATATAACCGAGGGACTGTTTGGATAGTGGGAAAAGAAAAGAAAAGTCTTAAAAAAAAAAAGGGTTTTGCATTGTTGCAAGTGGGGCATATGGAGCCATTTTCCCTGAGCCCTGCATCAAGCGAAACAAAGATGTCGCATACGCCCATCCAACAGGGCCAGTACCGTGAGACGAACAAAACAACCAACCAACATCAGACGCCAGCAACCATGGAAATAAATACCAACAGAAGAAAAACAACGACAGATCTCAATCCCTATGTATACCATTACCCTTGCAAGCAGGCAGATTAAATTAGGTGAAAACAATATGTTTTGAAAACAGGTGTTGACCTAAGCAAACAATGACATTTAAAAATTTTTTTTTTAAAAAATATAGGTCCATGCCCAAGCACATGTCATGTCATGGGTACCTCATGAACCAACTCGATCTCAAGAAGATTAAACAATCTTTTAATTTATTATAAAGATGAGATCAAACAATCTGTTTGATCAAAGTATGCAAGATAACAGCGACAACCTACAATCAAAATATCACACTGGTCCACTAACTCAAACCACCCACTTTAGAGTATCCCTAAAAAAATCCACAGATCTTAGGGTTTTCAAACTTTCAGACAACTGTAATGAGTATCCAATAAAGAAAAGTAAAAAAAATAAAAACAAAAGAATAATATTTCATCAATCAAAAATTGGATTACCACCACAAATAAAAGATATGAAAACTAATAATCAGAAGCAGGCAAAGCAGATCATGATCACAAGTCCCAAGGCTTTCAAAAGTGAATACCAATCAATACAAGTGACATTTCAATCAATGGCATTAGTCCAAATTCCAATATACCAAGAACCACCCCCAAGTCATGGGAAGAGAAGGAAGCATGAAAACAAATCAACCTCCTCTCAATCTGGTTTCCACCTCAAATAAAAGGAACCTTCCCTCAGTACCACCCCGTGAAAAACCACCTTTCATACCTGGTTACCCTGTCTACATTGGTAAACAAAACCATCCCCAAATCCCCTTCTCCATGACTCTTCCTACACTGAAATCCCAAAGAAAGAACTACCTTTCCAAACCAATTTCCTTACCTACTATGCTAAATCAAAAAACAACCCAACATTGCAACATTCATCAAAGTCCTCGCCTCTTACAAGAACAGAAATAGGACCGTTCTAATAAGAAAGGCGACCGTCCTGCAATACCACCCTGAATGGCTAGAAAAGTGCCACACAGATTTCAAATTGCCGAGACCTTTGGAACTCTGACTGGAAAATGGTCAATCTCATCCATCCATGGGTTCTTCTCTTTGGCAGGATTGATGGTCCTCATAGCCTTCCATACCGCGCTGTTACATTTGAATCCGGACCCGAAAGCAATCTGCCATGTCCGATCTCCTTTCTTCATCCTCCCCTTGGCTTCCGAATAAGCCAATTCATACCAAAGCGAGCTGCTTGACGTGTTCCCGAATCTGTAAAGCGTCATCCTTGAAGGCTCCATATGCCAGTCGGATAGCTGCAAGTTCTTCTCCAGTTCATCCAAAACAGCTCTTCCACCAGCATGAATGCAAAAGTGCTCGAATGCCAACTTGAAATCTGGAATGTATGGCTTGATCTTCATTTTGAAGAGCTTCCTCCCCACCAATGTTGCAAAGAAGAGCAACTGTTCAGACATGGGCAAAACAAGAGGACCCAATGTAGTAATATTAGTCTTCAGAGCATCCCCAGCAACTGCCATGAGGTCCTTTGATAGGGAAACACCAATCTTCCCATTCCCATCCTCTTCCTGGGTAACACAGCCAAAGCACTTGTCATCAGCACCTTTGTGGGTCCGAACAGTATGGACCAACTGGTACTTGGATCGTCTGCGATCAGAGCTCTTGTTTGATAGTAGAATCGCTGCTCCTCCCATTCGGAACAAGCAATTTGAGACCAGCATCGACCGGTTATTACCAAAATACCAATTCAAGGTGATGTTCTCCATGCTAACGACCAATGCATATGAATTTGGATGGACTTGTAGAAGATCTTTTGCAAGATCGATCGAGATCAAACCTGCGCTACAACCCATTCCGCCCAGATTGTAACTGATGATATTTCCTCTAAGCTTGTAATGGTTGATGATCATCGCTGAAAGTGATGGAGTTGGATTGAACAAGCTACAATTCACAATCAAGATCCCTATATCTTTCGGCTTCAATGACGTTTTCGCAAAGAGCTCGTCAAGGGCACCAAACATTACAATCTCAGCTTCTTTCCTGGCTTCAGCCATCGATGGGTTTGGTGGAACGTTGAGGACTGCTTCAGGGAGGTAGGTCGACTCGCCAAGGCCCGACCGCTCAAGGATTTTACGTTGGAATTCAAGGTTCTCTTGGGTGAAAGAGCCTCTTAGCTGCGACCGTTCCATGAAGATCTGGCGGGTGCATTTCCGGGCATCATCAGGCTTGTAGCAAGCGAAGTTGACTAAGTAGACCGGACGGGGGCGGGTGAGAAAGTAGAGGGTAGAGAGGAAGACGAGGAGAGTCGAGCAGAGGATGACAGAGATTAGATTGAAGCGGAGGTGCTCCCACAGGTCACGGAGGTCTTGGAGGGAGAAGGTGGAGAGCTGGGCCATGATGACAGCGAGGAGAGGGGAGAGGAAGAGGTACATACCATGGGTGATGAGGTAATGGTACCCAAGCTTGACATATTTCAATTTAATTGATTGTTTGAAATCTGGGAGTTTTCGGGAAGATGACTGTTGGAGCTGAGGTGTATCTAGTTTTGGTTCTGTCATGTTTGGAACTGAAAGAAAGAGGAATCAAATCAGAGAATGGTTAGAAGAGGCAAAAAATAATTAGAAAAAGGCGGATTTGAGTCTTTTTATGAAATTTGAGCTTTTGATATATGTTTCTAGTGAGTTTGGTTGCACCGAATATCATGAAATCTCTTGATAATTTGCACCAAATTAGACTGATTAATCATGGAATATCATGAAATTCCATGATATTCGGTGCAACCAAAGGCATACTTAAATAAGGTCAGAAAATAAGATTTTGATGTGTTAGTGGGGAAAATTAGAAGTGTTTTTCTTTAGGATGAATTTCAGTGTTTTGACATTATAAGAATCAGAAGAAGGTTAGAAGGGGCAAAAGGAGAAAAATAGAGGATTAAGGTCTTTTCTCTTTCAGGTTAAGATGATGTCTTCTTCCATCGAATTTGAGATCCTGAGATGGTTAATGGAGAAAATAAAACATGGGTTTTCTTTCTTTAGCAGGGATTTGAAGGATTTGTCATTATAGATGGTTTCTATTTCATGCAATTGCAAGGGAATGATGGTGGATTTTAGATGGTTATATGAAGAAAACAAGAGAAGAGATACAATGAGAAATAGGGAAGGGGACGACCAGAAAAGGGTTTTGAGATCTGGGCTTTTTAAAAGAAAAAAGGATTTTTTTTTTTTTTTTTCGAAAAAAAAAAATCGCTTTCTAATAAATCAAGAGAGATAAGACAGAAAAAGGGAGCCGTTATTTTTTCAGGGAAAGGAATATAGCCCAAACAACAGCATCAGAAGAGATTTAAGAATCTCTGGTTGGACAACAGCATTTACTAGAAAGAAACGGTTTTTTTTTTTTTTAAATTTATTTTATTTTATTTAAATACCTTCCCAAAATCTTCTCTTCCAATTTCCAAACAAACCCAACTCCAAAAAACGAAAGAAAAAAGAAAAAAAAAAAAAAAAAAAAACAAAGGTCCGAATCCAACATACTAGAAAGATATTTCAAGCATTCCACACCCAATACCAAAAATCAGATTCTGAACGAGACCCAGTTCTTTAAACTCACCTTGTATCCCGAATCTTGAAGAAGATAGGCCTTTCAGCAACGGAGAAACCACTCAGAGAGAGGGAGAGGGAGAGGGAGAGAGAGAGAGAGATAATGAAGAATCCAAACACCTGCAGAAAAAGAAGCAATTCAAGAAATATCTGCTTAGACAAAAGAAACGCAAGGACAGTGCTTTCTTTTATAGCTTCCCCCAAAATCTCTCTCTTCCAATTTCCAAACAAACCGACATGAAAAAAAGAAAAAAAAATCCAAACATAGAAGGAAGATATTTCACGCATACCACACAACCCAACACGAAGAATCAGATTCTGAACAAGATCCAGATCTTTGAACACACCTTCTGTCCCGAATCTAAAAGCGGACCGCCTTTCAACGATGGAAAGAACTGCTCGGTGTAAAGAACGGTCACAGAGAAAGAGAGCGGAGGGCGGAATTTATAGAGTAGCAATGCGAGTGGAGGAAATTAGCTGGAAGCCGCGACAGACGCGGATTTCTTGCGAGAGGCTTTGGCATGAAGTTCCTTGCGCTGGGATGCTTAGGTGGGCCCCACCGTGATGTTTGTGAGAAATCCACTCCGTCCATACGTTTTTACTGATCATGTTAGTACGAAATTACACCAAAATTCAGGTGGATCCAGAACTCAACCGGCCATGCGAGAGGGAAAACTGGGAAAAGAGTTTCCTACCGTTGAAATCTTCCTGGGCTCCACCTTGATGTTTATATGCCATCTAAACCGTTTATAAGGTCATTCCCACTGGGATAAAGTGAAAAAAACAAAATTTTTACCCTGATACGAAACTTTTGTGGCCACACAATTGTTTCAACGGTGGTCACTGAATCCCCACTGTTTCATCCCGTATGGCCGCCTTGAGTTTTGGATCGACCTGATTTTTGTTCTACTGTCATAAATGATCCGGGAAAACGGATGGACGGAGTGGATTTCTCAAAAAAATTACGGTGGGCCCCACATAGCATCCCAGCGCAGGAACGGCTTTAGCACGCCATCCGCGTCCGTGTCGGACTCTCTAGAGCGGATGCGCGCCGGCCCATTTTGACTGCAATCAGGGCCGGTCATTGTCGGAAAAATCAATGGCTCTGGTTCTTTTCCGAGTATCATTTATGAGGAGATCCGGTGCACGTCGGCTACTATTCACTATCTATCACTTTCGACTTTTAATCCTGACCGACCAATTGATGAGGAGGGAGGCCTTTTGGTCTGAAAATCACGCCTATCTAGTAATCAGCTACGCTTAAGGCGCATGTTGAATTTGGACCGTTGGCTATTCTGTCACAGGCATCAGCTCTGTATATAAAACCCTGCCGAACGATCGGACCGGTGTGGTAACAGACATGGTGGGGCCCACCAGATGGAGGATGCGTATGTCTCCCACACGTGCTCAACTGACATGCGAGTGGTGAGTAGCGTTTGGATGGCTACTGAGCCACGTTACTCGGGGTTCATACGTCGCCGCCTCATGGATGGGCCCATGTGGACAGGAATCCTCTACCCAAGCTTTTGGGGCCCAGCATGTTTGATCAGTACAATCCACTCCGTTCACCGGGTTCTATCGCTGATTCTAGTAGAGGAAAGAAATCAGAGAGATGCACAGGTGGGTCACACTAAATGAAACAATGGGGACGAGATGCCAACCGTAGGTTTGTGTATGCAGCCACCATCGTTTGTATCTTTCATCAACACCTTTAATAATGTGTAACTCAGGAAGATGAAGTGAAGATACGAAAATCAGTGTGATACAACTATCAAGCAGGCCACATCATGAGAGCTTAGAGGTTTCAGGAGCAGTTTTAAATTGTTCGGGCTGGTGTGGCCGACCAAAGTTTTCTTTAGCGACCATGTTTTATAAGTATCGTTAAAATGATGGTTCTCACCTCATGGACGGAGTGGATTTACATATAAAATATCGAGAACCCCATAATGTGGGTACTTTACGTAGCTGCCTAAAACAGGTGTTGTAGCCGATTCCGGTCCGACCAATGTCCAAAAGTTGCAATGGAAGTTGCTTCGTATTCGGTATTTGGCTGTTTATTCCAATTTTACACCAAAGGTTTGCTGGTCCAACACGCACGTGTACATGCAACACGGGTAAAAATGGTAAACACGTGGTGTCACGTCCCAAAATTCGGGTGCAAAGTGTGACCCCGTACACGAATTGATTTTTTAATTGGTTTAATTAAAGGTGATAATTACATTCGGTTTAAGTTCCACTATAATTCTAATCATACATACATAACACTTAACACCAATCAACCAGACATATATAAATATTGACAACCATTAAAATAAAATAAACCTTAAAAATCATTCATTTATTATATCATCATACTATAAATATATTTATTCCATAGTAACAATGTTTCTATGAAATAAATCTAAACAATTTCTTAAAATTTTATAATCAATACCAATATGCATTATACACTAATTGAACTATCATAACAAATAAATCATATAATCAGAAATGGTCTAATGCCGCCATTTTGTCTTCAGACAAGTATGGACACGTTTCACATGAGTCATATTTAGGTACAGTGGATCCTTCTAGTTCATGCACTACATCATCTGCTAATGGCTTATCTGTATGGTTTTTCCATCAATAAAATGGTAAGCTAGCCAGACTTAGTAAAATAACTCAACATGGTTCATAATCATAGCAATTAAAATAATATAAAAATGTATGTACAATGATATGGATGCAAATGGTGTATGAATGCATCAGATGAGATGATCGTCCATCTGCTTGGGTTGGAGGTTGTCAACTCGCATCCACCCGTTGGGTAGACTTCCACCTTTCGGTAGACTTAGGCATAGCCTGCATCTGGTAACGCTCTATTAGGATCGACATTTCTTCCAAGGAGGGCCCATAGGATCAACCATGCATAATATAAATGTAATGAAAGATGGATGACATATGAATGTATCATTTTCATAACTGTTATAAATACTTGTCTTAATTAGTAAATTCAACTTACAATTATTATCATTCATGCAATTTGACACAAATTAGCATATAATTTATCACATCATACAATATTAAAATAAAATATTTAAATCAGTACATCAATCAATTAAATCATCACAAATAAATTATTTTAATTCTAATTAATCATGAGACATGTTGGGTTACTCACCTAAGTCTAGTAGTGTAGACTTCACAAGGTAATTAGGTTGGTTTGAATTCCGAAGTCCTATAAATTATATCAACGATATTATTATTCATCTAGTTTTATTACATGATGGGGCGCACCTTTGATTAACATCTAAGGTGGTCAAATGATAAAATAATTAAAATTTCTATTTATATTTTTATCTTTTATATTCTTTTTAAGATTATAAAATTGAATGGAAATTGCTTGATCGGGATGACCTATTGGATGATTAGATCATTCGGATTCTTGAGGTCTTATCACGTTTTACTTTTACATATTAGATGAATGATGTGGATCTAACCATACATACACCGATGACCCATCTTGACCTTCTACGCCAAGTGATACCAATACTCGCGCAAAAAATCTAAGATTCCCTTATTAAACACTTCTAGATTTGACTAATGTGGCCCATCCGATGGTCAGATTGATATGAAAATTAGGGCCCTTGTATATTTTGGCCTTAGGGATTATATAATCCGTACAGATCTAATATAATTTGACCAGACGCACACCAATCACAATTATAGAATTTTAGACTTTCCTTACCTTTACATCGTATCTACCTATAATTCAATGCAATGAACGTGTGGCCGATCCACGCTGTTCATTGCATAGAGCGAATTAAATTACCTTAAATGTATAAAAATACTAAAAGAATGACGATATACATACCTGATCCAAGTAATCCAAAGTTCTCTTTCTCCCTTTCTCTGTTGTCGAAGGTAGCCTTTTTGTTAATATTCAATTTGGATTAGAACTCTTTTTACGACGTACATTTGAGTATTTGAATCTTGAGAGATGCGGGGAGGGTTATGGGTATATTTAAGGTAGACGGATTAATGATATAAATAAGATAGAGATAAAATAAATATAAAATAGAGATAAGATTAACAAATCTATTATTATTATTATTATTATTAAATTTTCACGGCCGTTACGTGCGGGACATCTAAACGGCACATAAATGCCCCCATGGTGAAGATAAAACACAGGCAAACCACATATGCGTGTTAGTTTTGGGGTGTGAATGTTTGGAAAGTATTTTTGTAAAGAGGAGTTATTGTTGATCAAGTGCCTTTAATATGTTTGCAGTGAAATGGGTCGAACAAAAGTCTATTTGTGTTAACCAAATCACGTTGTAATGTCCTCGATCGATTGAGGTGTTTTTAGTTGATTGATAAAGTCCATTGATATCTTAGTTAACTGAAGTGTGACCAACGACATGCATAAGTTTTTTAAAAAGTACGGATTTTATTTTTAATATTATATGTGGATATATAAGTATGTCTCAAAGCTCCATTAGGATAGAATGATGAGAGCCTACGTGATTTTTAATATTTTGAAAGGGAAAAGTGCTAAGATTTTCTACTTTGTAAGTTGTTTCATCTCTCGCAATTCATTTTTTTATAGTGGATTAATCATTGCTTTGTGCCGTGAATTTTTTTCATAAGGGTTTTGCACATAAAATCTTTGTGTTATTTGTGTTTGCTTGTTCTTTTTCATTTTCTATTGCTTGTTTGATTTAATCTAAGTTTGTTTCCATGCCCATTGAGGGGCTTCAACACCTAACATGTGGTATTAGAGCTTAACGTTGGGTTATTAGATTGAATTTAGAAACATGACATCGAGAGAATTGAATATGAAGTTCAAGACAGAGAAGTGTTAGAATATTTGGTTGAATCAAATAAACTAATTAAAATCGAAAATAAAAAAGAAATTAAAAATTGAGATATAAGATTTATAGAGTTGAGTTGAGGCGTGATGCGAATTACTTGACTTGAAATCGAATTTGCTCCCGTTGAACATCGTCCCAAGTGCAACAGGTTTTCAGAGCGATGTACTCATTGTATGCGGGTTCGAATCACTTGCAGTTTAACCTAAAAGTGTTGAGTTAACTCGGTGACGAACTCAACAATAAAAACTTATAAAATAGAAAAGGAATAGAGAGAATATAAAGATTTTTCGTTGTTTTTGAAATGGAATGAAAGTCCTTATATAGACTTCGAAGTGGTGCATTAAATGCCATTTCGAAAGAGTTTGGCCCGTTGGATTTAAACCCAACGAGTTTGAATAACCGACCGGCCACATCTCTCTGTTTTAAAATGAAAAGGCATAAGTGCAAGTATACTCTCACACAAAATAAAGTCCCGCGAGTACCCATACACACACCTGTGAGAGTACACCAGCACCCGTGGTACGGCTTGGTTTGGCGTGCGCACGCACA
The DNA here is from genome assembly GCA_021015155.1 of Magnolia officinalis. NCBI lineage: Eukaryota > Viridiplantae > Streptophyta > Magnoliopsida > Magnoliales > Magnoliaceae > Magnolia > Magnolia officinalis. The sequence continues at coordinate 99,258,658 of JAJHSJ010000002.1, forward strand.
TATGGTTAATTGCATACATTAGAGTTATTTGCATAGCCCCCCCCACCCCCCCGGACTAAATTCAGATGTCTTCTGAATGGGGCTCAAGCCCTAAGACAAAAAACTTTCTTGGGCAAATTCGATGTGGGACTAAACCCACAACTCAAAAGCAATATAAATTTTAAATTTGAAGGGAAACTGAAATATTTGAAATTCTTTTTAAATATAAATTTTGAAATAAAATACAGCATTCATCCACATGTTTCAAAATATAAAAAAAATATCTTTTAGGTTAACACGTAATAGTTGTGCAATGGTATCGATGTTACTATAAACTTGAACCAACATTAGAGTAAGTAAGACAATTTTACAGAAATCAGGTGATACTATAGTCTAGAACCTGAATTCTTTTAGCGTAAATTGCAAGTACATGTCATTTACACAACTCTTTCTCTGCAAGTGATTCTGTTGTTTGGTGCTTTTCGACCATATACCATTACTTGGATTTCATGAGTGCTCTAAAAAAAACCTAGATTTTCATATGAAGTAGCTTCCACCTCCGCACCCATATAGGCGAATTCCATCAAGTGTATACAACAACTGATAGTTTAATATAAATAAGTAATGATTACTAGATATTATTGGTAGTTGTTCAAACCTACCGCATTTGAAAGGAGATTTGACTTGTGTGCTGTCTTTACCATGTCTACATGGTAAAATTTTGTGAGCCCCAATATGATGTATGTGTTTTATATATACATGCCATCCATTCATTTTGCCGGATCATTTTAAGGCATGAGCCCAAAAATGAGGCAGATCCTAAGCTAAAGTGGACCATTTTAAGAGGTTGTGTTTTGCGTCTTTCAAGGTGAAATTACAACTCTATTTTAAATTGCGAGCACTTGTCACTATTACACTTTTACCATCATTTTAGTATTTATATCTAATGAAACAAGTCTTAGAGCTGGTGTGAAAAACTATTCGAATAAGCTTTTTTGTTTTTTTGTTTTGTCCCAGCACTTGTTTTGAAAGCTTGTTTGGTAAAATCACCTTTTCAAGTAAAAAAAGATGAAGTTCTTATTTGAAATAAGCACATTTGGTAAAACTTTCAAATAAGAACTTTAAAAAAGAAAAAGAAAAAAAAAAGTGTAGTTAATATCATTTTTAAATATTACAACAACTCTATTATAAGAGTAATCCAAATGATTGTTTTGGTGGATCTCATTATATATGCACCATGCCCCAAATAATAAAAGAATGGGTGGATCTCACTATAGATGCACCATGCCCCAAATAATAAAAGAATGGATGACTACAATCTTCATATTTTAAGACATTTGGGCCATCCATTATGTTGCACATTAGATGTGGATCAACCATCATATGGAGCCCAACTTTCGTCCATTGTGTGAACCAAACCTTAAAAGTGGGTCGTCCAACATACAAGGTCCATCTTAGATGTGGACCATTCATCATTAGGGGCCCACCTTCATGTAAGTCATCCATCATGTGGGGCCCACCATCCATGCTAATTGTCCTTTATATGGGGCCCCTCAATGTCCATTACCCATCACTCATCACGTGGAATCCACATTTGATGTGTCCATAGTGTGGGCCCTACCTTAGAAGTGGATTGTCCATCATGTGGGGCTCACTTTTGATATCCACCATTCTTATATATATATATATATATATATATATGAGGAAGAAGTTACCTATTTTCATTGATAATATAAACATAGGATATATAACCTAACACCCCAGAGAGCGCCTAAAAAAAGGACCAAAGCGGCAACAAACATGAACTGAATCTCTCAAAATAAAACCCTAAGGCACCCGAGTCCTACCCCCAGAGAGAGACCCAGGCCTAAGAAGGAAAAAACTATCCTATTGACATTCAGGCTTCGCCAGGAAAAAAAGACCTGAAAGAAGCTTATCATAAGGCCTACTGTAGGAAAGGACCTTAAAGAAGCCTATCATAAGGCCTATTGTAGGAAAGGATGAAAATCTAAGGCTGATCTAATCACGGTGAGATCTGAGTCGAACCGCCCCAAGGCCCAGCCTATCAAGGAAATGGATACCTCTATCATGCCTTGGGAGGAGCGAAGAGCGACGAAAAAGTGAGGAAACCTGAGACTCACTACCTATACGAGCCATCCCATCCGCTGGCCCGTTTCCTTCTCGATAAATGTGGACAAAATTAATTTGGCCAAGCGATCGCAATCTATGAATTCTCTCAATCCAATAGGCCTATTTCCAGGAGGGGCACGTGGTGCCACTAATGAAGTCTACCACAATTTTGGAGTCTGACTCCACCACTATCTGAGAGATGCCAAAACTGAAACAATAGGAGATCCCATCATGGACTGCACGAAGCTCCGCATATGTGTTGGATGCTAGCCCATAGCCTGCTGAAAATGAAAAAATAAACTCACCATTGTCTCCCCTGCAAACGCCACCACCCCCTACCGGCCCCGGGTTTCCCCTAGCCGAGCCATTGATGTTGAGCTTGGACCAGCCCATGCACGGTTTCTCCCACTTGACGACTATTGGGGGAGAGTGGAGACGAGAAGATACAACTATCCCTAGAAAAGAGTGAGAAGTTCTACTGGGTGGAGGGCACAACAAGTCAGGTGGAGGGCCAGATACAACAATCAACTCTATCTGACAGGCAGAACCCACCCTGAAAAATAAAATCTATAATATATTGAGGAAGAAAGGTGAAGGTTGAAGAAGGCGGGAGAGGCCCATGTTGCCCAAGCACCTGATTAACCTTGGTTGATAACAGAGAAGTAGGGACTTGGCATGGGGAGTGGTTGATAGGCGGGCCCATACCTGACCAATTTTCAGTCTAGAAGTTGCAGGATCCTTTACCAATCTTCCATCGCACATTGCAGTCCAGAAGAGGCAACACATAGATCTATTTCCATAGGGGAGAGGCGAAAGCTGGTGGGCTAACAGGGCCATCCGTAGGCCGTAACAGCTTGTATTTCGCACCAATGAAGGACTTCCATAGGCTATTACCCTCCTGGTACTTGGCTGCCTAACCCAACTTCAACCAGAGAGCTTTCATGAATTCCGACATTTTCCTAACACTTAGACCGCCTTCTGATTTAGGCAAACCAATAGTCTACCAACTCTTCCAATGCAGCTTTTTCTTTCCCTCTGACCAGCCCCATAAGAAGTTAGCAAAACGCCGCTCCAGCGATTTGATAACATTGGAGGGGATGATAGTGACAGCCATGGAGTGAACAAGAATTCTCCCAAGAACATGTTTAACTAGCACTAGTCTTCCAGCCTGAGAAAGGAAACGCGCTGCCACCTACATGTTTAACCAACACTAGTCTTCTAGCTTGATATCCACCATTCATCGTGTGGGGCGCACCTTCTATGTAAAGGTGGGCACCGGACGACTCGATCCGGCTAACTTGACTCGTCCGACTCGACCCGAACCAAATGGATGAGTTGGTTCGAACTGAGTAAGCTTCGCCCAATTTGAATTCAAACTGAGTCGAATTCGACTTACCTAGTAACTCGACCCGACTTGACCCGAAACTCGATCCGGTTAGACTCAACTAGATTCGAAACCCGACTCTCTAACCTTACCCGCCACACCCTACCTCCACCCGATCCCAAAATCTCTCCCTCCCTCCCTCATCCTCCTCATCTTCCAAGACCGATCTCTCTCCCTCCCTCCCCTATCCTCATCTTCCAAGCCCGACAACCACCCACCACCATTACCCTCCTCCTCCTCTCTCTCCTCTCCAATCTCCCGGTCTCTCTCTCCCTCATCTCTCAATCGACTCAGTGCCAACTCGACCCGACTTGGTACCTCTGACCGGATTGGACTCGGTCCGGATCAGTCTAGGCCAGACTGGACTCGGATCGAGTCAGGCATGCTTAGAGCTGGGCATCGGTCCGAATCGGATCGGATTGGGTCCAACTCGATCCGATCCGAAGTCTCAATGGCCTAACCTGAACTCGATCTGATCCGGGATCGAGTCCGGGTCACTTGACTCGGATCTGAACTTGCTTCATTTTTTTATAGTACCGTAAAAATGACTCCTACAGATCGGTTAATAGGTATGGACGATGTAAAGACGTTTACATCACAATGACTCCCACAGAGCTCTACTTAGACGAATTATCATCCGGGCTGGTAGGATGCAATCTGTTACCCATTTTGAAAGTTCATTTTAGGATCCAATACTTAAGTTGTCACACAAGAGGAGGCGAGACGGAAAACTGAGGAAAGAAATGCCTTCTGTTCCTTACTTCACATTGATGTTTATCTGCCATTTAAATAATTTATAAGGTTATTTTCGTTGAGATGAAATGAAAATAACAAAATTTTAATTCAATAAAAAACTATTGTGGCCGTACAGATGTTTGAACTATGATGGTTCAATCTCCGCTGTTTTCTATTGTGTCGGACTTATTCTTGAAACCGGCTCATATTTGTCCTAAAATGAGCTCCCAAAATGGATGGGCCGTTGGGATTCTCACAAACATAATGGCAGCCCACTTGACGTGGACGGTCTTGATCGTATCGTTCCTACATGAGGTACTCGTGCTTTTTCACATTTCTCAGTGCCTCAAGCATCCATCACATTCTGCCACATCACCAAAGATTCTTACCTTTATTCCATTCGGTCTTTTGGTATGTGGTTGTCCCACCTCATGCCTCATGAGTGTAGTAGCCTGGTTTATTCTCCACGTGCGTCGCACGTGCCATGTATCTGAGTCATCTTTAGGGTGGGAACCACCATATGCACCTCTCTCGCACACAATTGCCTGGCTAGCACGTGTGCTACATGTATAGATCCTTGGTAGAGCGTGCTGTCCGACACAGATCGGGTGCTGAGTAAACTCTGTGGGGATACTATAATGTATGTGTCTCATCCACGCTGTCCATCCGTTGTAACAGCTCATTCTAAGGCATGATTCATGTCCAAAGCCCAAGTAGACCACACCACATGAAACCGTGGGAATTGAGCACTTACCCTTGAAAACTCTCCGGGGAAATAGAAGTTTTAGATCAAGCTGATATTTTTTTATTTTTTATTTTTTATTTTATATCATTCATTCATGTTTGTATGACCCTATGAATATATTGGATTATAAATGAAAATAACTGTGGATCTTAGAAAGGTTCCAACAACGGTGGTTGTCAATTTCTGAACCGTTTTTTTAGTGTATTTGGGCTTTGATTTTTTGAATCTTACCTTAAAATGATATGGTAAAATGGATGAACAATATCGATAAGACATAAACATCACAGTGGGACCCACAGACTTTACCCAGTACAATCTGCGTTCGTGACTGTCTAGCTGTACATGGATGGGACGATCCAAGCCATGTTTGTTCAACCATTGCCATATATTGAGAGGGAAGCGGATTGCCTATTGAGTAAACTCCGTGGGGTCTACTATGATTTACATATTTTATCCACTACGTATTTTACCTGATAATGTTATGGCTTGAGCCCAAAAATGAAGTATATTCAAAGCTCAAGTGGACCAAACCATGGGAAATAGTATGAATTCAATGTCTAATGTTGAAAAATTCATGGGCCAACGAAGTTATGTATCAATCTGATATTTGTATTTTTACTTTCATTCATGCTGTGTGATCTTGTGAATGGGTTGGATGACAATGGTACACTTTACCTTTGAATATAATTCAATTTTTGGCTAACCAGATGAATGTGGGCTCATCAGTGGTACGATAAAAGCATAGCGAGTATCTCAGCATTCAATCCGATTTCCATAGAGAGAGCACAAACGGCGAGTTGCCTGTGCGCACGGGCAATGTGGGGCCCAAAGATATTCCCGTAATAAATCAAACCCGTCCATCATTTTTTCATGATAAAAATAGGACAGAAATCCCAAAAATAGTAATATCCAAAACTCATATGGGACACACCATATGAAAAAGTGATAACAAAACATTCACCATTTAAACTTGTCTGGAGCTAACTATGATATTTGTATGTCATCCAAACCGTTCATTGTGTTATTATCACTCAGATAAACTATAGGCACAAATATCATCCAGATATAACACTTACGTGGGCCTCACGGAGTTTCCCAATGGTCAGCATTCAATCCCCTACTTTCACTTGGTGTGGCCCACCTAAGTCTTGTATCTTCCTGATTTATGCTTTCCTGCACTATTTTGATCTTGAGAAACTTATGGACGGAGTGGATTTATAATGGGAATCTCTGTAGGTCTCACATAGATTCTGACCACAGTAGTAACCTCCGGATGGACAGTCCCAATTGATACATGACTCTGACACGCGTATAATGCATAGAGGACACCTCCAAATTCAGGCCAGACAGGCCCTACGGTGAACTTTTGCAGTGAAGATATTTTGACTGTGCACCATGAGCTTTTGGCTTGCAATCCGAGACGTAAGTTGATCAGACGGCCTGTGTCAATCGCACCCGCACGTACGCCCGCAATCCGCCTCATAAATGGTCCTAAAGACAGCATTTATGACACGGATTGTGTCCTACCAGCCTGTACACGAGCAGATTTAGCTCGGTAGCGCCCTCGAATTTACTCAGAAAAGCTGGACTCGACTCGTTTTGAAACTGAGTTCAAGCCAAGTGGGCTGATTTTTTAAGCATGGAAAAGTTATGAGCCAAGTTCGAGCTTGCTCGAGTTGGACCCAACTCGACTTGGTATTGGCTCGAACGTGACTCGGTTCAACTCGGATCGGCTCTTATTTAAAACCAAGTATGTATATATATATATATACTTACTCTTAAAAAAAAAAATATTAAATTCCTAAATCCTCAAATCCACCCCCCTCTCTCTCTCTAAGGTACAGAGTCCATAGATCCAGAAATCTCTTCTTCTCTAAAAACACTGAGAAGAGAGAGAGGAGATGCCAAATGGGATCATCGGGGCGGTTTCGTCACTAGATGGACAGTCATTTGAGGTGACCCTTCTGCCTCAGGTGACCCTCTCTTCTTCTCGCTCCTCTCTTCTGCCTCAGGTGACCCTCTCTCTCTCTCTCTCTCTCTCTCTCTCTCTCTCTCCTTCTCCTATAATTTATTTTGATGGGTATGCACACCTCTCATTGGGGCTTGCTGGGTTGTCGGCCGGGATGGTAAATGAGATCGTCAATGATGCTAGCATCTGGTAATTTATCCATCTCTATTCATTTTCAACTCAAACTGGACCGAGCTGCTGGTTAAGCCGAGCACGAGTTGTTATTCCAATCTTGAAGGCTAAGCCGAGCATGAGCCGAGACTCAAGTTGTCCGAGCTGAGCATGAGCTGGGCAAAGCTCGGCTCGCTCAACTCATGTACACCTCTAGTCCTACCCGTCGGTCACTAGCCACGAATGGGCCGTTCTATGGACAGAGCCATTGTGATGTATCTGTTTATCTATACTGTTCATCCCTTCTGACAGATCATTTTAAGATATGTGCACAAAAATGAGACAGATCCAACCCTCAGGTGAACCACACCAAAAGATGACTGTTGCATTTAATGCTTTGTGCATTAAGCGTTGGATCTACCTAATTTTTGCGCACATACTTTAAAATGATGCGAGAAAAGGGATGAATGGTGTTGATAAACAGATAAATAACGGTGGTACCGCCCACGGAACTGCCCGTTCGTGGCCAGAGACGGGGGGAGGGGTAGGAGGCAATCCACGTCCGACTTTCTGTTATCTGCCGTGAATCTTATTTAATACAACTCCTCTGACAGTCGTGGGTCATGACCATGTGACAGCGCTCCTCCGGGTATTAATGAGAGGAAGGTGCGCAGCAGCAATAGGATTCCGTGCACGTGGGGCCCAAGATTTTATGATCCAGGCCGTGGATCTGATGGCCCACCTTTGATTGTGGAGGCCCAAAAAATAAAAACCTTTTTTCTCCGTTGAATACGAGCCATTGCTTTGTTTCATTCTTGACCAATGGGTAGGATCTTTCAATCTGGGAGGAATGGTTTTGACACCCATCCTGTTTGATGGGTACACCATTTTTATTTGATTCTGGTAATACAATAGTCAAATTTGGATTCTGAAGCATGACTTTCGATGGACTAGAACCCAAAATGCAACGATCAGACCCTCATAAAATGTTGGCTGGACCATCGTACGTTCAAATGCAAGGTGGACCAAGGAATATACATGTAGACGATTTCCAGGTACAAATAGCAGGATATGCCTGCGGCATTCCAGGCCATCCACATGGTGGGGCCCACCGTGGAGTCTCCAATGGAAAGTGATTGAAAGGATTTGCCTACTAGATCCACGGACTAGTGCTGAGTGTGGCCCACATTTTCCAGTGTCCCTTTGGACATCATTAATGTAGGCTGTTACGGCTCTCATCCTTACATCTACTCTCACTTACATAAATTTTGAGAAATCCTTAAATCATCCTTTACAATTATGGCAGAATAAGCTTATCCAGCTACATGTGTGGGCTCACATCCCCTCCATCCATGATCACTACTGAAGGGACACTGATTGGATACTGACAAGGTCAGTAGTGACGTCCCAAGCTTTGTGTACCCACCATGATGCATGTGTTGTATCCATACCGTCCAACCATTTTTAGAGATCCATTTATTGGATTAGAAAGAGAATGAGATAGATCTAAAGTTTAAGTGGATCCCACCATAGAAAATAGTGGGGAAAGTGACATCCACCGTTCAAAATTTCTTAGGGACCACAGTAATTTCCAATCAAGCTGATATTTTTGTTTTCGCTTCATCTATCTCTATGTTAACTTATGAATAGGATGAATCTCAAAAATACATCACTGCAGGCCCTATACATGCTTCAACTGTGGGTGTGACAGCTCCCATGGTTTTCTGTCGTGGGTCACTTAAAATTTAGATGGATCTTATTATCTCTGTAATGCCGTAAAAGGATCTCTGCAAATGATCATCATGTTAGAGCTCACAGAGCTTGGTGACGTAACTTCAATAGTGATTTGGCTACTGACTTGTCCGTATCCAATCCACGCCCACATTTAAAATCCTTTCAAGAGTTGGATGTGTCACTGGACTATTAGCGTATGGGTATTTGGTCTAATGATGATATCCTAAAACAATTAGATTATCAATTGCATTACTATAATTATTTTAATACGATGATTTGCACCGTCCAAACATTATTAATATAAATCAATGGTTAAAAATTGTTAGTTAGTTACTCGGATGTAACCTTGTGCTAGTAGCCCATTGGAGACTTGGAATTTCATCTTTTTTAGGTAAAGTATGTATTTCAATAGGCTTGTTATAACCATTATGATGTAGAGCGGGTCGCGGACAATTTCATGGCCAAGATGGATCGGAAAAGGCCCGGTCGACGACAGAAGTGATCCGGACCGTCGGACCTTAGATCGGGCGTATCTCGTAATCCAGAATGAGTTACCTGACGTAAAATATATGATTTTGGGGTAGAACGAGCTACTTTAGCCAACCAACCCTGCATACCCTGCTATGCAGGGTTGCAACACCGGAATTGCGAAAAACTCTTGGATCGACGGTCGTTCCTGCTTTAATTTCGTTTTTACTATAAATAGTAAGTTTTAGTTTGATTATAACTCTTCATCCGTCGGGCTTTAGGAGTTGCGCCCAACGTGAAAAAAACTTAGAATAATTAGGAGAACGGTTTGGTGAAGCCAAATAGGACACTTACTATTTTTGGCCGAAAACCTTGCGCACTAGTAGACATCACGACGTCTGTAAATAGTAAGTTTACTATTTATAGTAAGTCGTGGATTATAGGAGTTTTAGTTGTAATTTGATTCTGATTTCTTTCTCATTGCTTGGTACCCCTATTTAAAGGGTTGTGAACTCGTTTTTAGTAATTAATTAATCAAGTTCGAATTTATTAGAATTTATTTCTATTTCCTGCTTTCTTTCCTCGTGGATTCGAGAAGTCTCTGTGAGGAGTCCAGAGAAGCTCTGTGGATTCGGAGTAGTTATCCTCATCACGTTCATCCCTGCGTCAATTGGTATCAGAGCGAGGATTCCCCTCGGGCCGATGCAAACAATGAAGGTATGAATCAAAATTCTGTGGACAGTGATTCAGGGATTCGTTATCTTTCGAAAAGAATGAAAGCTTTCCACCGGGAGAGTCAGTTGACCATGCAAGGGCTGTAGGCAACCCTCGACCGTCTTGCGGATGCGCTACTTCCGCCCCTAGCCCTAGGCGGTGCTCCACCACCTATGGTTGCTCCACCACCCATGGTTGCTGTACGACGCAACCACGATTTTCGTAGAGCACTACCAGTGGCAAACCGTAGGGCTACACCAGATGATTCAAGTTGTAGCGACGAGGACCTTAATGAGGGTTTTGCCCGCGACCAATCCATGGAGGCGATCACTTAGATCATGCTGAAAGAGACTATCGAGGTAAGGCTGAACTTCCTAGTTTTAATGGTTTATTACGTATAGAAGATTTCCTCGATTGGCTAGCCGAAGTAAGAGATATTTTGATTACATGGACGTGCCAAATCATAAAAGGATAAAATTGGTAGTGTTTAAGTTAAAATCTAGTGCTTCTACATGGTGGGAACAATTACAACTCTCACGAGCCCGCCAGAACAAGACGCCCATCTCATCATGGCCACGGATGAGACGTCTTCTTCAATCATGATTTCTCCCCAGTGACTATGAGCAGATATTATTCCAGCAATACCAAAATTGCCGACAAGGAAACCGAACTGTTATAGATTACGCTGAAGAATTCCAACGGTTGGCTACACGAAACGATCTGTCAGAATCTGAGTCACAGAAGGTGACACGATTTATAGGTGGGTTGCGACCGACAATTCAGGACCAAGTTCAGATGTACCTAGTTGGGACTGTGGATAAAGCAGTTCAACTGGCGGGTAGGGCAGAAACACAACTTGCAAGAGTTCCTGCTCGTCCCTATCCTTCAACTCGACCCCCCATGACGGGTCCCACGCAGGATTCAGCGTGGCACGAGGAAAAGATCCAGTAGGAGAAAGTGCTCAACCTCCTACAAACGCAAACCGTGATACGAGGAGCGGCTCATCCAGACCTCAACGTGCAGCACCCACAACAGTGGGCCCGAGTAGGATTCCAAATCCTTATGCTCGGCCAAGGTCGAACAATTGTTACCGCTGTGGCCAGCCAGGCCACTTATCAAACACCTGTCCTCAACGTCCTACAACACACTTAATTATAAACGAAGGGGGCACTGAAGATGAGGCCGCAGAAGAAGACCATGACTATGATGAATATGAACAAACCACTGAAGAAATAGCAGGTGACGATGAAATGACGGGCGAGGATCGTGGTGAATTTCTAGTTGTGAGGCGATTACTGTATACCCTACGAAAGGAATTACATCAACAGCGACACAATATATTTCGTACTCGGTGCACTGTCAACGGAAAGGTCTGTGATGTGATCATAGACAATGGTAGTAGCGAGAACATCGTCTCAAGAGTGATGGTGGACAAGTTGCGGCTACCAACGACGAAACATCCTTCCCTATACTCAATTGGCTGGATAAAAAAGGTGAATGAGACCAAGGTAACTGAACAATGCACTATCTCATTTTCAATTGGTAAAAATTATAAGGATCAGATACTTTGTGACGTGGTCGACATGGAAGCTTACCACATGCTACTCGGTCGACCCTGATAGTCAGACCGTGATGCGACCCATCGGGGACGAGACAATGTCTACGTATTCGTTAAGGATAGTCGAAAAATAATCCTTACCCCTATGGCACCAGAGAACCACCCTGAAGCTTCTAAAGTGGAGGGGAGTTTCCTCTTGACCATTTAGGATTTCATGGAGGAATCCAAGGAAACCGGCGAGGTATACGCTGTAGTGGTGAAGGGCGAGGAAGAGGAACCCTCGAACATCCCTCCAAGTTTAAGACTGTTGCTAAACGAATTCAAAGAAGTCTGGCCTGAGATTTACTTGATGGATTGCCCCCCATGAGGGACATCCAACATCACATAGACTTCGTCCATGGGGCTAGCATGCCTAATCGCCCTCATTATTGGATGAGTCCGAAGGAGTGCGAGATACTTCAGGGGCAAGTGGAGGAATTGATCTGTAAGGGTCTCTTGAGAGAGCATGAGCCCATGTGCCGTACCAGCATTATTAACGCCAAAAAAGATGGAAGTTGGCGCATGTGTGTCGACAGCCGGACAATCAACAACCATCAAATATCGGTTCCCAATACTACGGTTGGACGACATGCTCGATATGCTAGAAGGGGCCAAGGTATTCTCTAAACTAGATCTAAGGAGTGGGTACCATCAGATTCGTATCCGACCCAGTGATGAGTGGAAAACGGCATCCAAGACCAAGGAAGGGTTGTATGAGTGGCTGGTTATGCCCTTCGGCCTATCGAAGGCACCAAGTACTTTTATGCATTTGATGAATCAAGTTCTAAAACCGTTCACTGGCCGATTTGTGGTAGTTTATTTTGATGACATATTGATATATAGCCAGGATGAGGTGGAGCACAGGAAACATCTCAGGCAGGTGCTGCAGGTCCTACAAATTAACAAGTTATACCTCAACTTGAAGAAGTGTAGTTTTTTAACTAACAGCCTGTTGTTTATAAGATTTTTTGTAACGTCCACAGGCATTCGTGTGGATGATGAAAAGGTGCAAGCTATTAGGGAATGGCCGATCCCAACAAACATTCATGAGGTGAGGAGTTTTCACGGCTTGACGACTTTCTATCGTCGGTTTGTGCGAGATTTTAACACCATAGTCGCGCCTATAATAGATTGCATGAAAAAAGGACCGTTCCAGTGGACCGATAAAGCTGATAAGAGCTTTCATGAGATCAAGCATGTTTGTCTACAACACTAGTCATGGTGCTTCCTAATTTTGACAAATTATTTGAGGTTGAGTGTGACGCTTTATACGTCGGAATTGGAAGAGTATTATCACAGGAAGGCAGGCCGGTAGCCTTCTATAGCGAGAAGCTCAGAAGTGGTCGACTTATGAACTTGAGTTGTACGCAGTTGTTCAGGCGCTGCGACATTGGCGGCATTATCTGATTCAAAGAGAGTTTGTTCTGTACACTGACCATCAAGCATTAAAATTTATTAATAGTCAGACTAACGTGAATCGTGTGCATACTAGATGAGTTACGTTTTTATAGGAATTCACGTTCGTTTTGAAGCACAAGTCAGGGCAGCAGAACAAGGTGGCTGATGCACTTAGCCGTCGTGCATCACTACTTGTTACGATGAGCAATAAGGTGGTCGGCTTCGATTGTCTCAAGGAGCTGTATGTCGAGGATGAAGACTTCAAAGATTCTTGGGTGAAGTGCCAAGAAGGTCACCCCAGTGACCTTCATATACAAGATGATTTTCTCTTCAAGGGGAATCGATTGTGCATCCCTTAAAGTTCCTGAGGGAGCAGATTATTCAAGAGCTACATGGAGGTGGACTCGGTGGACACCATGGGCGAGACAAGATTCGAGCTCTTGTGGAAGAACGGTATTACTGGCCGCAATTAGTACATGATGTGGGAAAAGCCGTATAACGTTGTCATGTTTGTCAGACCTCCAAGGGGCAATCTCAGAATACGGGCCTCTACACCCCGTTACCTGTGCCCAACAGTCCTTGGGAGGATTTATCAATGGACTTTGTGCTTGGTCTCCCACGAACACAACGCGGTATGGATTCAGTGTTCGTGGTGGTAGATCGTTTCTCTAAGATGACACATTTTATCCCATGCAAGAAAACCCTTGACGCAACACACGTGGTGAATTTATTCTTCAGGGAGGTCGTACGACTACACGGGGTCCCCAAGACCATCACTTCTGATCGTGACATGAAGTTCATTAGTCACTTTTGACGGACTTTGTGGACTCGATTCGATACACGACTTCAATTCAGCAGTGCTTACCACCCACAGACCGATGGGCAGACCGAAGTTGTGAATCACACGTTGGGAAACCTCATTCGCTGTATTTCATGAGAAAAACTGAAGCACACACTTGACTTGGTCCCTCTGTCCAAGCACCCAGGCACGAGCATTGCAGTAGAACATATGGCAGACAAGATCATGGGCATCCATGCGGAAGTGCAGAGCAAGCTACATGCCTCGAACGAGAAGTATAAAGAACAAGCGGACAAGCACCGGCGACAAAAAGTGTTCGAGGTGGGCGACCGCGTTATGGTCCATCTGCGCAAAGAGAGATTTCCGACCGGGACGTACAACAAGTTGAAAAATAAGAAGATTGGACCCATCCCAATATTCGAAAGATCAATGACAACGCGTATGTTGTTGATCTTCCAGATGACATGGCGATCTCACGGACTTTCAATGTCGCGGACCTGACCGAGTATCATGAACCAGCGCAGGATGAGAACTCGAGGACGAGTTCTTTTGAAGTAGAGGGGACTGATGTAGAGCGGGTCACAGATAGTTTCATGGCCAAGATGGATCAGAAAAGGCCTGGTCGACGACAGAAGTGATTCGGACCGTCGGACCTTAGATCAGGCATATCTCGCAATCCGGAATGAGTTACCTGACGTAAAATATATGATTTTGGGGTAGAACGAGCTACTTTAGCCAACCAACCCTGCAACGCAGGGTTGCGACGCCCGGAATTGTGAAAAACCCCTGGATCGACGGTCGTTTCCTTGCTTTAATTTCGTTTTTACTATAAATAGTAAGTTTTAGTTTGATTATAACTCTTCATCCGTCGGGCTTTAGGAGTTGCGCCCAACGTGAAAAGAGCTTAGAATAATTAGGAGAACGGTTTCGTGAAGCCAAATAGGACACTTACTATTTTTGGCTGAAAACCTTGTGCACTAGTAGACATCACGACCGTCTATAAATAGTAAGTTTACTATTTATAGGAAGTCGCGGATTCTAGGAGTTTTAGTTGTAGTTTGATTCTGATTTCTTTCCCATTGCTTGGTACCCCTATTTAAAGGGCTGTGAACTCATTTTTAGTCATTAATTAATCAAGTTCGAATGTATTAGAATTTATTTCTATTTCTTGCTTTCTTTCCTCGTGGATTCGAGAAGTCTCTCTGAGGAGTTTAGAGAAGCTCCGTGGATTCGGAGTAGTTATCCTCATCATGTTCATCCCTGCGTCACATTGCGTCAAACATTACATACATACACTAATTAAAGATATTAAAATTGATTTAGTAATGAAATTCAATCCCCATTAAATATATTATGCATAACAACTTTTCAATTAGAGGGGATTCTAAATTCTGACCGCCAAACACAAGGAAAGGATTCCAAATCCAGGAAGTTTCAAATCTAGGGGATTCCAAATCCATGCTGCCAAACAAGTCCTTATTCTATTGAAATTGCTAAATTGCAATCTGTAATCTATATTTGAATGGACGTTCACAAACCTCCATCTGTTGCCTTGAACCAGTGCAGAAACATTTGGGTAATTTAAAAAGCTAAGCTGTCTGCTTACAAACCTGTTTTTGACCATGACAGATCCATCACATGCTTTCATATACCTTTCAATTCTCCATAGCTGTCCATTTTATTTTTATATGTGGTGGTCCACTTGAGGCGTTAACTGGCTTAATTTCTAGGCCCAAAAATAAAAATAAAAAATAAAAAACTGTAGGGCGCCTGATGGATCTATCTGATCAAGCATCGTAGTACATGGCACATTTGTTGTGTGTGGATCGGCAGGCATGCACACGGCGCTTGGACCAATGGCGAGTTTGGTAATTTCAGATGTGCACACGTGTTTGAAGCAGTTACTTCCTAATGCTTTAAGCCCTATCCTTGTAATTAAAGTAAATAATAATAATAATATAATAATAATAATAATGATCTATGTCTACTAATTTTGTATTATTCCCAATATATCCTTGCTGCCACTTAATTGGTTCCTTCTTTTGGCATGCTTGTTTTAACATTTACAGAAATGTGGGTAAATGGGTAATAAGTTTATACTATTGTAATTTCATGTAAGCTGCATTTATAACGTTGCACTTGGGCCCAGCTTAATGATTGTTTCTGATCCAAGTCATTCATTTGTTTTAAAAGCTAATTTTAGGCCAATGGCCCAAAAATAAGGTAAATTTAAAGCGCATGAGCCACACCATAGACTACTGTGAGAATCGAATAGTTATCATTGAAAACATATTAAGGGCCATAAAAGTTTATGATTAAACTAATATCTGAGTTTTTGGTTTATCAATGTCTTTCTGATCTCATGAACACGTTGGATGACATATACACATCATTGTGGGCATCTACAAATTTTAACTTTTAATAATGGATGTAATTATCCCTCTTTTTCCTGTGGCGTGGCCCACATGTGCATGTCTCTTTTTTTGTCCATGTCTAAAATGAGATGGTAAAACAAATGAACGGTGTAGATCATAAACATATGTCATGTCAACGCTTATAGATTTACATATGCAATTTAGTCATTTCAGTTTTTCAATGCAAAATTGCCTCCCTATTTCTCTTCAAATCCGAACTGATATAAAAATAATCATTACATAGGCTTAAGTGCACTTACTCATATGCACCCATACATCTATATAACAACATGCAAGATCCAAGACACGGCATTAGGTAGATGGCATAAGGTAGGTTGTCCCATGGGGGTCAACACGCCAATGTAATGGTTATAATTGCTAGGAGATGAGAGACCAAATCAATTTATTATCATTTATGGTTATAATTGCTAGGGACGCGGGGAAGCCATGACACCACTTGTTTGTCATAAAAGCAACTTAACCAAAATCATACAAGATAAATAAAAATTTAAACAATTACTTGTAACACATAAATTTTACATAAAAAAATATTGTGAAAAAAAATAATAAACAATTCACTATAATAAAAAAAGTTACAAGAAATGAAACAAGTTACATATATGAAAATCCTAGCCATTTCTATCTCAAAACCCTTAGCTCACAGGCTCTTATGATTTCATTAGCCATAATCGTATTAATCTGGTTTATATAATTCCCGTACATAATTAGAAATAAAACTGCACACTTATACAGAAGTTGCATAAATAGTTGATTGAATCGAACACCCACTATCGATCAAATTAAAGGTGTCCAGAGAATAAACTTATATTTTCAATTTTTTCAATAAAAATGACTAAACTATCGATTGAATCAAAAACCCTATTTCGACAACAGATTAAAGACACCCGATCAACAATAATAGGCTCCACCAAGTGAGTAGCTTGGATGTTGTAGTTTGAGACATAAGTTATAAGTGTGCTCACAATGCACCTTAAAAGTTCATTTGCATACACACTGGCCAAAATAAAATAAAATAAAGGGAATTGACTTTTTTGTTAGTTTTGCACCATCTAAAAAGTGATAGTGATTCTTTAAGTAGTTGGAAAGCAATTGAGACCATCAGTTTTGCACCATCTAAAAAGTGATAGTGATTCTTTGAGTAGTTGGAAAGCAATTGAGACCATCTAATGCCCGGTTCCAATCCTTGCCTGAGTGGTAGACTTTCAACATGAGGTCTTGGGTTCAAAATCCATAGGCGGTGAAATCCCACTAAGGCGTGCGTGGGTGTGTGGCGGGTCCATGTGTTTAAAAAAAACACTATCTAATGCTCGAACCATATAAGATAGTATTAGCCATCTAATTTTATCCTTCTATTTTGGACCACAACATTTAGCATTTAACCATCCATATGATAGCCATTAACTGGCAACCCTAAATGTTGGTGAAAATACCCAAGCTTTATGGGCCAATGGCATTATACATATTACATCCATCCATCTCTTCAATACTAAGCCTAAGGGCCAAACATCAATCCAATAAATAACACACCACATGCAATAATAAGGACCAAAATGCCAAATATAAGTTTATTTTTGTAGTCACAACAGTGTTTATCCTTAACCAAACCTCATCATCAAGTGTGGCTCACAAGATGAAGGGAATATACAAAAAATCAGCAGGTAGGCCACACCACATGAACTTGGAGGTTTTAAGCATTATTATACATTGTTGCCATTGGTTTTGCTTACGTGAGTCTTGTGTAATTTTATGAACGGTGAATTTCAGAATTCTTACTTAATGGATGGAGTGGATTCCTCTCATACAATATAGTAGGCTCCATGGAGTGCTTTACACTATGCATGAAACTAGTGGATATGTCTTTAGTCAATGAATTTGCAATAAAGCAACTAATTTGTGGTTCACCACCATCATTCCTCCTTCCCACGTGGTCCACTCATGTAGTAATTATCTAGACCATCTAATTTGCGGGTGCATTTTGGATAGAACAACGTCATCTGGTCATCCCTGCTAAACCATTGTGTACCTACAAAACCAAGTGATGATAGGAGACTTGGTCATAGCCGGGGACCTTCCGATGCCTAAGTCAGAATAAGCCCACTGGTTTTAATTGAATTATATTAATAGTGCATGCGTGTTTCCATGGGTTAGGTCCTTATTTATAACCCTCAAGTTCTTCTTACTAATATGGTAATGCATTTGCGGTATCATACAAGGGATCTTCTCTTGGATATATCGTGTTTATCTATTTGTTGATCTCAGGGAGGTAACAATTTCCTTATATGAATATGATCTTCTAGTGGTCAGTATCCGAGGAGGTCGAAGTTGATAGCCGAAGCCGACCTCTAAATTATTGGCCGATGTCTTTCTGACTGAGGTTAATAATAGAGGTCAATGGCCGAAGTTAGAATCGAGTCTTGAGGTTTGGACCCTCGGTGGTCGTCTCTCGAGGTCGGGTTCTATAGCTGCCCTTAGGTTGAGACAGTGGGATGCCAGTCAGGCGTCCGAGGTCACTGCCTACGGTTGGTACTCGGATTAGTCGCAAGGGTCGTGCTCAGCATGAGAGGCTGAGCTATTGGCCTGGTGTTGTGTTGCTTCCATCCAACTCCAATTGTTTGGTCAATTAAGTTTTACCCCTAACATTAATAATTCATTTAATAGATTCAAATTAAATTGTTAAAAGTAAAATAATGAATCGTCTAAACTCCATTGAAATATAAATGGTTATGATAAAAAAGAATTTTAAAATTTTTTGGGTCATACTTAATCCTCGTTAGGTTAACAGCTTGATCAAGCTAAAATACATCTGTTCCATGGGAATGCGAGTGGTTGATGAAACACCGTCCAACGTGAATTGTGAAAAGGCGTAGAATTGGAATTAGAAAAATATATAACACTCACTCAAATTTCTCAGACAAGAGAACTGACCAAAATGCAAGCGTTTGGAATAAACGTTAAAAAAGGTCGGGTCGATCAGAAAAGCTAAAGCCAGGGGTATTCTGGTCTTAGTCCCCAATATTATTGTTTGCCTTTGCAGTTCTGGATAAACTTGAATTGGTCCACCACAACTTTTGTCTTTCCATAAATAACCCTCGCCAGGCTACGGACTTTCACAGGCTATACTCGTGGCCTGTGTCTTTGTACAATATACACGGTTTTCAGTTCTGATAAGTGGACCCATGGTCGGGTAATCTGGACCATTGGGTCTGTTGTTTCCACGGTAGATGGACTATGCTAAAAATTTCTCCTTGGTACTAAAAATGTTAACCTTTGATTTGGGACCCACGAATCTGTGCGTTGTCAATTCTGAAAAGTGTGGGGCCATGGCTTATAATCCAGAACATTGGTATGTTGCGTCTCACCTTGGATGGACCATGAACCGAAAATCTCCCAGATTTCAGTGTCTAATCTGTGAGACTTTTTGCAGTTTATCTGGGCCATTGTTGATTTCTTTTCTTGACTGTCTCTATAGGCCATGGATTGAAAGGCTAAGATTATAACATTGGAGCTTTTGGGGTATATTCCATTAACGGTGGGAAGAAATGTACCAAATCGTCCTGATTACAAAGCCATGGGCCCAATTTCTCAGAATTCAAAAGCTGCTCATCCGGCCAAGACTAGAGGTGTCGATGGGCCGGGTTCGGGCCTGAAAATCAGAATTTTGTATATGCCTTGCATGGCGGCCCGCCTGAAACAGTTCAAAATCTGGGCTGAGACCTACTTCAGGCCTAGAGCTGGGCATCGAGTCGAGTCGGATCGAGTTATGGCTGACCCAACTCAATTTGGTTTTGAAATAGGCATGACTCGAACTTGACTTGGTACCGACTCAGCATGCTTGAACCGATCCAAATTCAAATCTGGCCTGAACTAATCTGAACCGAATCCGATCCGGTAAAAAGTACCGAGTCTGTTCGAGTTGGCACCGATTCGAATCGAAAGATGAGGGAGGGAGAGAGTGCGGTGGGTGGCTGCCAGGCTTGGAAGAGGAGGGTGGGAGAGAGTGGAGAGGAGAGAGAGAGAGAGGAGGAGGAGGAGGAGGGTGGTGAGTGGTTGTGGGGTTGGAAGAGGAGGAAGATGAGAGAGGAAGAGAGAGTTTGAGATCGGGTCGGGTGCAGCGTATAGGATTAGTGATACTTTAAAATTAGAGTTTTTTTTTTATTATATATATACTCGAATTCGAGTCGAGTCAGTTACGAATCGAGTCAAGTCTTACCGAATTGAGTTACTGAGTAACTCAAACTCAACTCGATTTGAGTTCGGATTGGGTGAAGCCCACTTGGTTCGGACCGATTCACCCATTTGGCTCGAAACGAGTCCGGTCTGAACAAGTCAAACAAGTCAAGTTAGGCGAGTTAAGTCATCTAGTGACAAGCTCTACTAAGGCCAGCGGCATTGACAGCCCTGGCCAAGACGCCAACCGCGCATCATTTAACTAGAGCCATTTTCACGTGATTTCGTTTTTCCAAGTGGTGCAAATGGGCCCGGCACGGGCCTGTCAAAATTAAATTTTAATTAACCCTATCGGAAGGTTTAGCCTGGAATAATTCAAAATTCGGGTCGAGACCAACTCGCAGCTTAATGTCCCGCGTGTTGCCAACACCGAATGGGGGTAGCGCGTCCCACATACTCACATGGTCCGATGATTTAAACGTCCGTATTCTAGTAACTACCACGAATAAGCTATGTAGCGTCTAATCACTGTTCTCTGATGATTCTAACGTCGATTTTTAAAGTCGAATGAGAACCATTGAAATTTCTATTTTCGTTGTTCCAGACGCATCCACGGATAGTGATGGTCACGATCACCCGTTTGGCTTCTTTTCTTTTATTTTTCTTCTTACTTTCTGGACCTCATAGCTTCAGCCGCCATGCACAGAGGCGAAGCAACCTCTTTTCACGTGGTGGGTTGCATATGGACATCGCTGCGGACATGGATTTTCCTGCGAAGGCCCTTTGCACAAGTTCCTGCACAAGGATGCTGGTGGAGCCACCGTGATGTTTGTGAGGAATCCACCCCGTCCATCCGTTTTTCAAGCTCATTTTAGGGAATGCGACGAAAAATTAAGTGGATACAAAGCTCAAGTGGGTCACACTGTAGAGAAAATCGGGGAAAGAAATTACTACCATTGAAACCTTTCTGGGCTCCATCTTGATGTTTATATGCCATCCAAACCGTTTACAAGGTCATTCCCACTGGGATGAAGTGGAAACACGAAAAGGTTAGCCTGATAAAAAAACCTTTTATGGCCGTAAGAATGTTTCAACAGTGCTCATTGAATACCCACTGTTTTCTATCGTGTGGCCAACTTGAGTTTTAGATCCACCTCATTTTTGGTTTAATATACTAAAATAAGATCTCAAAATGGATGGGCGGGGTGGATTTATCAAAAAAATCGTGGTGGGTCCCACCCAGCATCTTGGGTAGGAACTTCATGCGAAAGCCTTTCGGAAATCCGCGTCCATCAATTGCTCTCCAACCACGTAACTTTATGCTGACCAGCTGTTTGTGGGTCCTCGCTTGCTAGAATTAGTAGCCCTTCCTAGCCTCTTGGCATTTTTCAGTCTGATTTGATTTACGGTGGTTAGGCTGTCATCACTCATCACTCATGGCCATTTACTAGGATAGGCGATGCGTTTCAATTGTGGTCGATGGTTCGGTAATCTGGATCACTGGAGTATTAGGTGTCCCATCATTGATGGACGTGGCCCCAAAGTTCTCCTCCATAGGACGATGTTGACAAACAAACGGTTGGGATGGGCAGCAACGGCCCACATTCAACAGAAAAAAAAGAGAGTGAGAGCAAGGACGGCTAGTTTTTAAATCCACGGTAGGAATTCTAAAAGGTGCCATTATTGATCAACAGATCGTCCAGAGGGTTAGATAGTGTGATCGGGAGTAGGGTTGTACACGAACCGAGTTAGCCCGGTTAACTCACTCAACTCAACTCGAAAAAAGCTTGATTTGGCTCGGTTCGAAGTTGAGCTGATTTTTTGAGCTTTAAAAAAATTTTAAACCGGGAGCCAAGTTTGAGTTGGGGTGAGCTAGTGGCCGAGCCGAGTCAAGTTGTGCCAAGCTTCACTCAGTTCGACTCATGGACACCTCTACTCGGGAGTACTAGTACTGGACCCCACTTAATTGTGATACATTTAAAATCTTGTAAGGGGTAGTGCACCATAACTATATACACAATGTTTTAGTTGAACTAGGATTCCCGCGTAGAGCTGGAGAGAAGTTTGGATGGTTTCAAACCCCTCAACCCTCCAAAACTATATAAATAGGGTTGTGTCCTCAATCTTATATATAGAGAAGTTTTTGTTCTATTCCAGTGCTTCTCTAGCAGTGTAAGGTGCAGAAGACTACAACATCAAGGCTATTGTGATCACACCTCAACAAGATATGCTACTTAGTTGATCTGATCTCCATATTCGATGTATAGAACAATCCTTTAAAATTCCAAATTAACTTTACATCCACCACAGTGGAATGGTGCAAATTCAAGTTGGACTCCAGCAAGTCACCCCACCAATGAGTTAAGTGAGAATTACCGAGTCTTTTAAAACCGTGACTCACGCAGAGTACTTCTCTCTTCTGCAGGTTTGAAAAAGCATGAACATGTACATCACATGGACCATGTCTTGATCAATCACACTCCAAGACAATGACTTGACAATGCAACCTTACATAAAATAATTTTATTATAAAAGAGAAGTGGAGAAGTGAAGCAGCCTGTATTGTCTATTATTTAGTAGAAAATTACACAATAAAGCAAGGAAACGCTGGATCATGAAAAAGAAAGAAAAAGACAACAGAAGAGACTGCAGAAGAAGGGAGAGTTGCCCATGTAATAATAGTTTTGGAGACGTGATATTAAAAAAGGACATTCACAGGGAAGTTGGTCCAGATGTCTTTTATCTCAGTGCCAATCTTGTTGGCTCAAGGGTATTTTATCATTTTCACATCTACTATATCCATGACATGTCCACAGCTCTCGTATGGGTCACCCAACGCCTATGTCAATACATGATTACTTATTTACTTCTCCCGCTTGCATGAATAAATCCATTGAAGTATTTGTTAGAGAAACCGACTCTAATTAAAAAAAATCCTAAAATGATAATCGTTGCTTTCCAAGTTTAACATACACGGTGATTTTACTACCTAGGGAGCTTCTATCCTACTTTAAAATCTTAATGCTATTCAGTAGCATCACCCTTTGTCCTCTCTCTCCATGGGACACGGATTTCCTGCGAAAGCCTTCCTGCCCAAAGATGCTGGGTGGGGCCTACAGAGATGTTTTTGAGAAATTCAGCCCGTTCATCATCTTTGAGAGCTCATTTTAGAACATTAGACAAAAAAAAATGTGTATTCAAAACTTAAGTGAGTCACACGAGAGTAAAAAGTGGGGATTCAGTATGAATCGTTGAAACATTCTTGGGGCCATAAAATTTTTGCGTCAGTCAAAGTTTTTGGTATTTTCAATTCATCCCAGTGGTAATAACCTTATAAACGGTTTGGATGGCATATAAACATCAAGGTGGAGCCTAGGAAGGTTTCAACGGTAGAAATTTCTTTCCGCAATTTACCCCCTCGTGTGACCCACTTGAGTTTTGGATGCACCTAAATTTTTGTCAAATTTCTTAAAATGAGCTCTCAAAATAGATGGACGGGTGGATTTCTCACAAACATCTCTGTGAGCCCCACCGACATCCTTTCGCAGGAACTTCCTTCGGTAGGAAATCCGCGTCCCTCTCCATGCACGTGGTTCATGTATATCTCTCTCTCTCCGTGTGAGTTGCACGTCCCTTACCTACTAGTTATGGGTCATACTAAAGTACACGCCTTCCTTGGCATTAATTCTTGACCGTCCATCCATTAATAAGCCATGCTGCAAAAATTGCACCAATTTAAGATACCAACCATCTAATCAATGAAAGAGACGTTGTTAGGATCAAATAGAGGAAACATATATAGACCCTATTATCATCTCGAAACATCCATTCAATGCTAATATAAAATGAGATGCTAACCATCCTACTTATGGACCGTTAAAACTTTTTCTGGACGGCTATGATCGAAGTGCTAGAGTTGTGTAGCATGGCTAGAATGAATGAATGAATGCTCCAAATAAGAAGTGAACTCTCCCCTAATGCTAACACACCTATGGATGCCAGCAGATTAGATTTTCCCTTTTAAAATGTGATGCCATTCTATTCCAAATACATATAAGGAGGCTGGCGCGGCTCCTCTTCAACTATTGTAGAATAAGCTAATACTTCCAACTATTTAGTAGGGTCCACTGTGATGTAGACTCCACAATATGATCCAGTCCGTCCATTAGCTGCACTGTACTAGTTTACCTGGCATATAAAAAAATATTAGACACAGATAAAATACAAATGGGTCACACTACAGTGAAAGAATTATAGGTTTGGGAAGATCCAAGTAAGATTTTTTTTTTTTTTTTTTTTCCAATCAATAGGGATAAAAATAATTTTTAAGTGGCAGTACTGGTAATAACAATAGTACCAACGTACCGCAATGGAACAACTTGGGTAATTCCTTCGTACGGGTCACAAACAGAAGTGCACCTTATATTACAAGGGCATAGTTCTAGTAACTATTTAGGGTTAGCTGTATTTTTCAAGAGCATGCAGTTGGCTGTCACCCTAAATATTCCGCCTCTCTTAAAGGCTTCTCCCCTCCTTTCTTATGCTACATGAGAATGAAAAGCATGATTATAATACAGATAGTGTAATTAGTCTAATTAATTAATCATCGAGTGACTGGTTAACTTTCTAATTTCTTACAAACCGGCTAATTCTAGCTAATCAAGTGACCATCAGAAAAGGATGGGTCACGCCCGTAATACTTCAAAATAGATTTTTTTTAGTTCGCCTCAATTAAGATAGGTTCATGATTTGCAATTGAACCTCATCCCCATTTGGTGATTATTAACCTATTTTGTTACTACATCAGGAGCCAACAACTAGCTCTAACATATATTAACAACTAGTATAAAGCCTTCTTTGGATCTTGACATCAATCAACTTTATATTCTCTTATATACACCAAAATTTTAATTACACTTTTTTTTTAAAAAAATACCTACATTTGATCAAATAGTTGTACCATAGATAACAAGTGCATGACCAAAATACCATTTTTACACTCTCAGGTGAGCTGGCATTGGGGTGGGGATGGTTAACATGCCTCTAGTCTTCACATGCGTCAAGGGTTAGGGCTATTTATTTTGTGGGAACCACTCTTACCATTTCTTGTCCCAAAATTAGATCGGTCCACTCATTAGATGGATCACACTTGTATGAGAAATATCTCATGTCTACAATCTATACATGGAAGAGGGTCTTGATCAATCGGATGGCATGATTAATTGATCAAGTGAGCCCTAAATAATATAGATTGGACTTTGGGTAGTTTTGGATAGTCTCGATCGATCGAACTGTCGGGTCAATCGATCAACAAATTTTGAAAAATACTTGTAAACTCTCTGTACACTTTTGAGCATGTTTGAGTGATCGACATGTAGTGCTCGATCAATTGAGGATTTCTCGATCGACGTCGATCGATCGATGGTTAGATCAACATCGTGCGGAATTTTTGCATAATTATATGATTCGTTTCCTATTTCAGGTGTTATGCTATATATATAGGTGTAATTGTGGGATTAGGTGATTCCAATCAGGGCTAAAACCTTTCTAGGGTTTGGAGAGGAGAAAACAAGGAGTTTCTAATTGTAAGTGAATCAATATCTTGTATTTTTCAATTTTCATAGTGATCATTATCGCTTTGTACTGTGATTTTTTTCCTCGAGGTTTTTTCCACGTAAAAATTATGTGTATTTATGCATGCTATGTTTTCGTTTGCTTATTGCCGTATGATCCTTATTCGAGGTCTGCTTCCACGGTCCTTCAACAAGTGGTATCAAAGATAATGTTGGGATTTAAGTTTGGATTTGAAACATGATGATTAAGGGATCAAACATGAAGTATGAAACAAATAATTTCACTAGGAAAAACAACTTCGAACTATGGAAGGTGAAGATGAGAGTCATTCTGGTTCAACAATGGCTGCGATATGCACTTTTTGGTGTAGAGAAGCATCCAGTGTCTATGAGTGATGAAGAGTAGGAAGAAATGGATAAGAGGACGAAAACTTCGGTCCAATTATATTTGGCGAATAATGTCCTTTACAATGTCCTTGATCAAAAGACCACCACAAGACTTTAGAAAAAGTTAGATAGCCTGTACATAATGAAATACTATCGAATCATCTGTATTTGAAAAAGTAATTCTATAATCTTAAGATGGCAGAAGGGTGAGATCTTAATGATCATATATATAAACATGTTTAATCAGATACTTTGCAAATTAATGAGTGTGGAAATGAAGATTGGTGAGGAAGACCAAACCTTAATTTTGTTGAACCCTCTTCCAGAGTCTTACGATAGATTCATAGAAACTATGTGCCACGATAGAGAGACTATTGATGTCTAGGTTGCCATCTCAGCCCTTAAGTCGAAGATGTCGAGAAAGAATGATAGGTGGCGTGGGGTCCTCTATGAATGTGTTGGTAGCTAGGGGAATGAATTCTGAGTGAGAGAAGGGAAACTCGTAATCACAGTCCAAGTCTAAGGGCATGGGGAAGATGAAGTACTGGAACTGTGAGAGAAAAGGGCATATGAAGAAGGATTGTCTAAATCCTAAAGCCCATAAGGGAAAAAATCATATGAATTGCTGAAGAAGGACAATATGATAAAATTTAGCAAAGAGGTGGATGGTGGTGATATCTTGACTACATCCAATTCCGACTATCTTAGTGGTGAGTGGTTTTTAGATTCGGGGGCTTCATACCATATAGATTTTTAACGAGATTAGTTTACTAGTTATAGTCAATGCGATAGTGGACATGTGTTTATGGGCAATGACATTGATATAAAGTTGTTGGAATTGGAACGATGGACATCAAGATATTTGATGGAACGGAGCACATCCTAACAGATATTAGACACGTTCCTAAACTGAAGAAGAGTTTGATATGCTTGGGAGCTCTCGATGCACTTGGGTGCAAATTCATTAAGTTTGATCGTATCCTAAAAGTTTCAAAAGGGACACTCATAGATATGAAATACAACAAAATTATAACATTTACAAGTTGATCGGGATACCGTATTGGGTGGAGCTGCAATGTCTGGAGTGGAGTCCACGTCGGCATGTTTGTGGCATGCACGTCTAGGCCACATAAGCGAGTCGGTATGAAGGTACTTTCTGATCGTTGTCTAATTCCTGCAATTAAAAGCATTTATCTTAATATATGCGAGCACTTTATATATGGTAAACAATGAAGGTTATCTTTTAAGTCGAAAAAATATGTTAGTAAAAGGGTGTTTGATTATGTGCATTATGATGTATAGGGGTCGCGTTGTTCGTAGTTTCGCGCGGAAGGGGGGGGGGGGGGGAATCATCGTTCTTTGTATCATTCATTAATAACTACTCTAAAAATGTGTGGGTATACTTCATGAAGTATAAATCAGATATTTTTTGTCACCTTCAAAGTGTAGAAGGCGATAATAGAAAAACAGTCAGGACGAAAGTTAAAAGTGTTAAGAACAGACAACTATGAAGAATTCACTTCAAACGCGAATTTAACCATTTTTGTAAAGATGAGGAGATAATATGTCATAACACAGTCAGTCACGTACTAGAGCAGAACGATGTAGTAGAACGGATGAATCGGACTCTCGTAGAGAGAGCCCAAAGCATGTTGAACAACGTTGCGTTAGGCAATGAGCTCTGGACTGAGGCCGTTAACATAGCTTGTTACTTTGTGAATCGTTTTCCGTCTACGCCAGTTGGTTGTAAAATTTTAAAGAAAGTATGGAGTGGTCATGATGTAGACTATTTAGGGCCGCGAGTATTTAGTTATGTTGCTTCCTCTCATATACTGTCAGTTAAAAGAGATAAGCTAGACCAAAGGGTGAAAAAGTGCACATTTGTTAGTTATGATAATGGTGTAAAAGGGATACTTGTTGTATAATCCGGTCACACGGAAGATTATGATTAGCCGTAACATCAGGTTTGATGAAGATTCTTTGTTATGTAAGGAAGAAAACAAAGAACCAGAAAAATTGACGGTGATCGATGTTGAAATTAACATGGGTGAAATACAAGATGAAGCTGAGCTTTAGCAAGATGTACGGGAGCAGGTGGATCTACCACCTGCGATAAGAAATCCACTGAGAGGTTGTAAATTATAAGAGAGATACAAAGATGACTTAAACATTGCATTCTTAAGATCTGTCTACTTTATATGAAGCACTGGATGATTTAGTTGCTGAGAAGTTGATGCAAGATGCAAGATGAGATAAACTCTTTGTATAAAAATGAGACGTGTGATCTAGTGGAGTTTTCCGTTGGGCGTAAAGTGATCGGGTTGAAGTAGATTTACAAGAAGAAATATGATAGGTACAAAGTAAGATTTATGAAAGGGTATGTTAAAAAAGAAGGCATCGACTTCAATGATATATTCATGCTGAATGTCAAGTAGGTATCTATCATAATTGTGTTGGCGTTGATTGCCTAATACAACCTTGAACTAGAAGGGTTTGAGATACAGGGAACAGAAAAGTTTGAAATAAAGGGAGCAGAGACTAAAGTTTACAGTCATTGTATGGCCTGAAATAGTCGCCTAGGCAATGGTACACGAAGTTTAATACTTTTATGGTGAGTTAATAGTTTAGTAGGAATAATTATGATCATTGTATCTACTTTAAGACTCTAAGTGATGAAAAATTTATCTTACTGGTATTATATGTTAATGACATACTTATCGTTAGCCATAACATGTCTGAAATCAACCTATTAAAGACTCGGCTATCATATATATTTAAAATGAAAGATATGGGGGTTGCAAAGAGGATTATCGGTATACAGATACACAAAGATAGGGAGAGGAGCAGGTAACAATTGTCTCAAGCAAAATACCTTGAGAAGGTATTGATAAATTTTGGGATGGACAAGCCTAAACCAGTTAGCACACCCCATGCTACTCACTACAAGTTTTCTTCAAAGCAATGTCCCATTACAAATGAAGAAAAGTGGGATATGTTTCGTGCACCCTATTTGAATGTAATTAGCAGTTTAATGTATGTCATGATCTTTACAAGACCAAATATTTCACATGTAGTCGATGTTGTGAGCAGATAATGTTAAACCACGGCAAGCAACATTGACTGATAATAAAATGAGTACTTTGTTATCTACAAGGTACAATGGACTATGTCTTAATATTTTAGAAATCAGAGGAAAAACTTGTAGGTTATGTGGATTCGAATTACGCAAGGTATGTGGATAATATAAGATTGACTTTAGGTTACTCATTTGTGCTAGCGAGTGGAACAATCAGTTGGATATCGAAGCTTCAGTCTCTGGTTCTCTTTCCATAACCGATACAAAGTACATAATAATGATAGAGGCATTCAAATAAAGTGTTTGGTTGAGAGGAACGATGAACGAACTTGAGCTTCAGTAGGAGGTTGTGCTGGTTAATTGTGGCAGCAAAAGTACAATTAGTTTGGAAAAGAATTTTATTTACCATTCTAGAAGTAAACATATTAATTTTCATCATCATTTTATCCAATAGGTACTTGAGGAGGGATGTGTCACTTTCAAGAAGATACACACAAGCATAAATTCGACGAACATGCTTACAAATATGGTTTCCATAGAAATGCTTTGATTTTATTCGACTTCTGTAGGTTTGACAAAGTTTTATGAAGACGGAGTGTGCATGAAAAGTGACAGCGGTGATGAGATATGATGGAGGTGATTAGAGATGAAGTTTGGAGCAATGGTTCATGATGATTGAAACAACTGTAGAGATTGTTGTCTTTAATTTGTACATGGAACATGATCCTGATTGATCGAATATCATGATCGATTGATCCAGTGGGCCTTGAATAATACAGATAAGTCTCTGGACAATCTCAATTGATTGAACTGTCAGGTCAATCGATTGACAAAATTCGAAAAATACTTGTAAACTCTTTGGATACTTTTAAGCACGTTCGAGTGATCGAACATGTGGTGCTCTATTGATCGAGGACTACTCGATCAACGTTGATCGATCGATGGTTAGATTGACGACACGCAATTTTACATAATTGCACGATTAATTTCCTATTATAGGTGTTATGCTACATATATGAGTGTAACATAGGATTAGGTGATTCTAATCAGAATTAAAACATTTGTAGGATTTGAATATGATAAAATGAGGATCTTCTGAGTGTAAGTGCATCCATCTCTTAGACTTTTTATTTTTCATAGTAATTATTGTCGCTTATGTCGTGGTTTTTTTACGTGAGGATTTTTCCATGTAAAAATCATGTATACTTATACATTTTATTTTTATTTGCTTATTATTGTTGTGTAATCTTTACTGGTGGTTTGCTTCCGCAGTCCCCCAATAAAATAACAGGGCATCCAGAAAAGGACAAGTGGTTTGCATTAAGTGTACTCATGTAGGCTACCTGATTACTAGCTCGACGCATTGACAGCCCCAGGTAAATGCCTAAAAATGAGTTCATATCATCTTAGTTTATAGTCTGATTAATACTGGTTTAAAGTTTCGTCGAGCCAGTTTGTATGGCATGATATGTCTATGAAGATACAGCTGTATTGGCCCGAAATAGTCCGATGATGGGCGATATCTGGCCATACCGGTAGAGAATGATATGATATCCAATACGCCAATTTAATACCTTGTTATCAAAATTATTTTTAATTACTGTAAAGAAATATGGTCCAAATATAATTATTATTACAGGTTTTGGTATTTGACGTCCTTCTTTTCGCCTAAAGACAAATAACATCCTTATATCTTTTTCCAAATAAGAGCTTTTGTTTTCCACGTATGACAAACTAATTATGGTTAGGTTAGCAATTTTTTGAATGACCATATTACTTCTTTACAAAATTCCAAGAACCATATCCCAACTTAACATTTCTTCTCTCTTCCATCATAAATGTCATTTTTTAGGGTTAGCAGCCAACGATATTGGCTTTCACATGGTTTTGTCACGTCATATTGTCGTCGTTGACTAAATATGGAGAACAAAATATATTAGAGATTTTTACCAAAATGTTTCTAAGATATGATTCTTGCGTCTATCTAGCTTCCTTTTAAATGTTTATATTTTTTTAACCTCCTGATAGCTTTTTTTTCATGGGTAAAACTACCCCTGGTATTCAGACACGTTGTTGTTGACTTGAGCCCATAAAGTGTTGATTGGGCCCACTATAAGAGAGATCCAATCCGCTTATTCTCATCGTATGGGCATAAACAAATTGAATAAATTAATTTTTACCTGATACAAGCCCTCTATGAATCACAACAATCGATAATCACTAGTGTTCAATTATAACTCTTTTTTTTATTACGTGGTCCACCTGTTATGAGGATGTATCTCATTCTTAGGCCCATGCCCTTAAATTAAAATCTGAATCTAATGGGCAGAGCGGATTTAATACATGCCTCACAGTGAGCCCCACAAACGATGTTCGAAGACCGTTTAATAGGGTCAAGTCGGTTGGGAAAACCTATTTCGATTTATATATTTTTTCAGAAAGCTTCTTCTTCATTCGAAGTTTACTTCATGGGACCCACTGCACTATCCAGCCCACTCCAGTCTCCGGCATTCAACACTTTGGTGTTACATTCTCCGGCATTATTTACTTCGAAACTCTTGTTCTTCAAAACTTCCTCTAGGAGATCCACCACCACGCTCTTACGTTCTATTCTCCGGCGAATCATTCCCATGCATTCCATTCTCCAACATGGAAATCGGGTTGGATGCACATTTCTCCCAATCAGTAGAAAAATTAATTATTGTGTATTCTTATACAAAAAATGAATGTATATTTAAACTCTTTTGTACCTTTATATTATGACATAATTGGACAATCTATTCGTATGTTTATCGTGTGATGGTGGGTGTTGTAAATGTATTTACGTTGATGTCAATGGTTCAATAGAACAGCTGCTATATTATCCTAACACCCACGAACCTTAACACTTGACAACCATGACCCTTTACACATAGCAACCATTAAGGGCCCATAACGACAATCCCAACCCTTAGTAGATGATAACCTCAACCCTTATGTAGTAAGGGTCTTGGTTGTCATGTGTTAAGGGTTATGGTTATCAACACGATATAGTAGCAATTTCATTTAACCTTTGACATCAATGTAAATACATTCACAACACTCACCATTGCACAATAAAAATGTAAATAGATAGTTCAATCATGTAACACTATAAAAGTATAAAAGAGTATAAATATACACTCATTATTTGTATGGAAATATACAATATGTTGATATTATAAATGGAAGGTCAGTGAATAGTTGGATAAAAAAGAGAATACTCTAATTCTCATTCATTCAGAGAAAAGAACATCGGAGAATGGAACGCAAGAGAAAGGTCTGTCGAAGAATAGAAGGTAGGAGTGTAGTGGTAGAACACGTGGAGTAAACTTCTAAGAAGAAGAGTTTTGAAGTAAGTAACACAAGAAAATAACGTCGGAGAATATAACGCTGGGGAATGGAGTAGGCCGAAGAGTGGTGGTGGGTCCCACAAAGGAAGCTTCGAAGGAAGAAGCTCTCTGCAAAAGCTAAATTTTTTGAAATGAAGTCTCTCATTGGGCTTGGCCTTATTAAATAGTCTTCTAACATCGTTTGTGGAGCCCACCATAAGGTATGTGTTAAATCCACTCCATCCATTGGATTTAGTTTTTTGAATTTAAGAGCATGAGCTTAAAAATTAAGCACCTTCATAGTAAAGGTGAATCACACCATAGAAATTAGTTGGGATTGAACGCTGATTGTTATTGGTTGTTTTGGACAAATTAGGTTGATATCAGGCTAAAATTAATGGTGGGACCCAATCACTCCTTGACGAGGAGAAGGAACTGATTGGATCTCTCTTATAGTGGGCCCAATCATCCTTTCATGGCCCACGTTATATATCATGGTGAGGCCATGTAACTTCTCCCGCACTCAAAGGCAAAAGTATAGGTGCATTTCTCGATGTCAAGGATTAAAAAAAAAAAATGAAAATGAAAATTGAGGCGAAACACCCGCTTGGACCATTCCTTATGGCCATTTTGGTTTTAAAAAATTGTAGGCATTATTTGAGGAAATGCAAGAGGAAGGATTATTGTCTTTAAGTTGAAAGAGAGAGTTTTATATATCAAAACCTTTTCCGAGTGACAGAAACGAGATGAACTCATTTTTAGGCTTCTATCGATGAGGCTTGTTTGGGAGCTTAGATTTGGAATGCATTGGAATCCAAATCGAAATTACATTGGAATTAACATGATTTTGAATCCTCGTTTGTTTTTTTTGTTGAAATGCATTAGAATTCAAATCTACCTTTCGAAAGCTTGTATTTGGAAGGCATTGAAATTCTTTTGTATATCTTGGATTTGATTAACTAAATCAGCTTTCATATCTCAAATTAGTGTGTGTGTATGATATTGGATAAAAGATTGTAATAAGCCCATTAAAATATATATTATGCCAAAAAGAGAGAGGAAATTTTGAGCTTTGGATGGGCCACATGCAAGGATCACAACAAGTGACTCTTACACGAAAAAAAAACACATCAAAAAGTTTGGTTTGAAATAGCTCCGATTCCATTTACCTCCAAATTCAAGATTGCCATATGCGAAAATGCAGCTATCTGGTTTTGAAATATACTCATTTACCACTAAATCCAAGGTGCCAAAGGCGTGAAGGGAATTTAAATAATTTTAAATCGGCAAAAAGTCATGTGTAGTTCATATGAAATTATAATGTTTTTTATTGACGTTTCATGGGTACCACTCCAGCTGGCAGTGATGCACATGCAATCCTTGAAATGGAAAATTAAAATTTAATAAATAAGATTGTACTGTGCTAGCCTGACTAGGGTAGACATGCGATGGCCCCACTTGGGTTAAACTGGCAGGGACATGTATGCGTTGAATCTACTCCGTCCATCAACTCTACTGCCACATTTTCACCGTTCATCTTAAAAGTCATCCAATCCAAAAATTAGGTGGACTACACCTTAGAAAATGGTGTAAAAAAACCATGCCTAAAAGTTCACATGGGTCTTATCCAAAATTTGAAGGAATTCATTCGTCATGGTGCGGCAAGCTAAATGAATGTATTTGGTATGACCTATGTATGGTGGACCCCACACATAATTTAGATGATTTTAATGGTGGGACTTTTCAGCTGTTTAGCATACCTACCTAATACCTTTAAATTCACGTGGTGTGGTCCACGCTAGTTTTGAATGTATTTAAATAACATACGCAAACAATGGTGGATCCCACACACAATTTTAAAAATTTTAACGTTAGGATTTCCATCTCAACGGTTTTGCATGGCATAGCCCACTAAGGTGCTGCATCAGTCTTATTTTTGGGTTATGCCTAAACAGAGCATGTAACATCTATTGTAAGGAGTAGATCTCACCCACATGAAGTCATTGAATTCAATTCTCAGCTTGCCACAAACACAAAATTTTTATTTATTAAAGTCTAATTGAGTCACTTCATCACACACGACATTTAATGCAGTAGTGTCGAGTAATTAATCAAGATATAAAAAAACAAGAAATTTCTATTTATGGCGCCCAACGAAAAATCTGAATTCAAAGTCATTTGATCCACATAAGCAAGGGTCACGCAAGTTTTTTGGAACAAGATAGCTGGCACAAGCTGTACTAATAAACGATGATGAAGTACAAGCAAAGGGCTTTGATAGAAAGCCGCTCGCCCACTCACGGAACCATCACAAAACACGTGCATGCATGACTTTGAACCCTAAATGAAGATACGTATCTAAGTGTATTTAAGTTCATCTACGTACCTACCGAAGGAATTTAGCTGCATTTGTGCATGTTAGGGCTTCATGTATAGAGGTTTGCTGGTAGGGTTGTCAATGGGCCTGGCTTTCGCTGAGCACACCCTGTCTGACCCGCTTGGACATTTTGGGCCGAAGCCTACCCTAAGCCCGGCCCATTGACAGCCCTATTTGCTAGAAGAGGCAATTGGGTGCAAACGACTTCTACATTTGTTCAAGTGTGGGCATTTGGTCCTTTTAATCTAGTTTGTGAAAATGTTTAGGTAGATAATTACATGGTGTTATCTGGAGTTTTTAAAAAGGAATTTTACAAGTTAGTACTTCATTAGTATGGTATTTACATTATGTACTTTTTTAAATTAAGTTTTCATTAAGCTATTTCATTAATCATGTTATTGTCAAACAGATAGATACCTTCCATTTGTTTTTTCTAACTTTCCTTAATTTGAAGTATGAGTTTCTTGAAATGACAAAAATGCCTAGCAATTAATGGAGTTGCTTAGGAATTAAATAGATACATATGGGATTAAATGGACATGGATTGGTACTACCCGACCTGCCCAGCAATCTAACCATTAACTATTTTTAATCACATCCTTTCAGGTTGCTAATCTTGTTGCAGAAAGTAATCTCTTTTGCCAAAGCTTCCAATGCTACTCGTTGTGCCATTACCTTTGTGAATTCTATTTTCAATTAGATATGTTGTATGTTGAATTTAAGTCTTGGAGGAAGCGATGGAGAGATTGCTTCATATCTCTAAGAACTTCATCCCTTTAAAAATACAGACCCTCATGCGAAAGAATTAGCAGCCGTTTTATGATTGGTTTAATCCATTTATAAAAAATTGTGAGAGACTCAACAATTTTAAATTACGGTGACATAACAAGTTCGTGCTTAACAAGTTCTTTAGGAACAGCTTAGAAAACTGTGAAAAGACATTAATTGTGTCCAAGCCATCATAAATGTCTGCTGCACATAACACCATAATGGCCGACACTTTCTCCGACAGCTCGCTACAGTCGTACACAAATGGAGACTTTAAATCCAAAAAAAAATAAAAATGACTATCTTGCATAATTGAAAGACCATCCTCATGAAGTCAGAAGAAATGTCCACTTTGCCATGTCATTTTAAGGCATGTGACCAAAAATAAGACAACAAGAAACTATGGAAATGAACGCCCATCATTAAAACTTTGTGCGGCCTACAAAAAGTTTTGAATCAAGCTAATATTTGCTCTTTTCCTTCGTTTAAGTTTGTGTGTCCATATCAGCAAATAAACATTATGGTGCGGGTTACGGTGGGTCCTATGAAGTTTTAGGATGGATGTTTAATCTGCACAGTTTCCCATAGCATGGTCCAACTAAGATTTGTTTCTTCTTAGTTTTTTAGTTCATGCCTTAAAAGGGACTGGGCAAAAATATGAACAATATAGATATACAATGCATAAATCAAGTAGGAAGACCCACGGTCAGGGCGGCACCTTGTCAGGCGAAGCCGGCCGCACCAAATCCAAGAAGCTTTAACCTGTGGCAAAAAAGAGATTGTCTCTCTTCATGACTTCATATGATTAGAAGCTTTGTAGGTCCCATAGAGATTTCCGTAACAAATCCATTCCGTTCATCAGTTTTACAAGGCAAGACTACAAAAATTAGACAGATCAGACACTCATGTGGGCCACACCAAGCGAAACAGTGGGAATTAGACGCCCACCATTGGAAACTGTGGGGGCGACAGAAGTTTTGTATCAACATGATATTTGTGCCTACAGTTTATCTGACTTATAATAACCCTCTTAACGGTTTGGATAGCCTACAGACATCATGGTCAGCTCTAAGAAGGTTTCAACGGTGCACATCTGCGTTCACACTGTTTAATGTGGTGGAACCCACATGAGTTTTGGATTTACCTGATCTTTAGAATCCTGCCCTATTGTGGTCTTGGAAAATTGATGGACGAAGTAGATCTGTTACGGGCATCTCTGTGAGCCCCACCGTTTCTGACTGCACGAACTTCCTGTGACTGCGCTGAAGCAATCCGCGTCCGGCAGGGAAACCAAAGCAGTGACTTTAACCTGGATTCAATAGGATTCTCTGTGGACCCTACCATGATGTATGGATTTAATCCATACCTTAGATACATTTTTTTATATATCATTTTAAGGGACCGAACAAAAAATGAAGCAGATCCAAATCTCAGATGGACCACACCACATGAAACAATGGTGATGAACACACACCATTAAAAACTTCTTTGGGCTGCAAAATATTTAGATCAAGCTTATATTTGTTTTTTCCCTTCATCCAGGTATGCATGACTGGATCAACAGGTTAGATAGAAAATAAATATTATGCTGAGCCCTAGGAAGTTTTTAATGGTGGTTGTTCACTTACCACTGTTTCCTATGGCGTGGTCCACCTGAGACTTAGATCTACCTCGTTTTTTAGCTCATGTCGTAAAATGATCTACAAAAGTTGATGGATGGTGGGAATATATCATTGTGAATCCCATGAAGGACCGATCGACCAGTGACCACATCCCTACTACTATGCAATAGGGGTTTAAAAAATTATTTTTTATAATAACACCTCATTGATGATATTTACATTTGAGTATCTAT
This sequence comes from Magnolia officinalis, assembly GCA_021015155.1. Taxonomy (NCBI): domain Eukaryota; kingdom Viridiplantae; phylum Streptophyta; class Magnoliopsida; order Magnoliales; family Magnoliaceae; genus Magnolia; species Magnolia officinalis. Next base: position 99,296,448 of record JAJHSJ010000002.1, read on the forward strand.
TTAATTCTTACTAAGCAACTTCATCAATTGTAAGGCATTTTCATTATTTTAGGAAAGAAAAATTCTATTTAGATTCAAAGAAAGCATGAGAAAGTAACGGGTGTTTCCCGTTAAACTTACTTTCCTTTGTTTGTTAAGCATGCCTTTGTACAAAGCCATGTTCTCATCTTTTATGTTTGTTAAAAAATAAATAAATATGTTTTCCCACCTCTACTCCTAATAAGCACATTTTCTCATGATTGAAGGAAAATGGATTTCTAAGCTGTTAAAGCCTAAATGCACCACTATCCATATTGAATTGTCTCACATGTGTCACACATGCCAATGTGCCAAATGAGACATTGTCCATCTTCATGCCACTATGTCACATGTGCCACCATCCTATTTCTCTTATGCTCCCACATGTGTTACCATCCATCTTCTCTCACACCTTACATGTGCTATTCTTCCACATGTCTCCATTCATCTCACTTGTGCCTCCACATGTGCAAAGCACCTCACAGGCACCAATATAACACATGTGCCACTGTCCATCTTTAATATTTAAATACGTCATTTGCGATGGTGCCAATATACACAAGTATTGTTATCTAGCTTTAGTGACCACACATCAAATGTGTCAATGTTTGTCTTGTACCACACGAGCGACCGTACAACTTCAAGTACCTCACATGTGCCATACGTACCACAATTCAGCTTCAAGTGCTCACATATACCGTGTATGCCACATGTGGCACTGTTTATCTCTATGCATCCCACATGTGTAGCATGTGCATGCTAGTGCCTACCTAAAAAAGGTTTCCAAGATTTTTTTAAAATTTTTTTTGCCAAACAACAAACTTGAAACTTGAAAGAAAATTCTAAATTTCTATGAAAATTTCATTGAAAAGCAACCAAGGAAAACAATTTTTCCTTTTTTACAATTTCCGAAAATAAAACTTTCCAAGAAACACTATTTCCTTTATCATGCTTTTCATCAAAATAAGCCCTAAATTGATGGACCGTATAGAAAACTGGTAGAATGTACCTATTTGACAACAACTTGATTAATGAGGTAACTTCATGAAAACTAAATTTTTTTAAAAAAAGTATTGAGATATAAATATCATATTAACGATGTATTATTTTGTAAAATTTCCTTTGATACACACTTTACATACAAGTATGTTAATCCAAACTAAGGAATTGTGGTTGAAAAAAAAAAGGGTTAACCATAGTGATCTGAAAGGTGGGCCACACCCCCATTTAATATAGACTTTATTTTTTTTATTATTATTATTGCTCCATTGAGTTTTTAATGGAGATAATTTTTCAAATGTGTGGCCAACTTAGAGGGATTTCACCCAATAGAGGGATGGGATGCTACACATAAAAGTTTGTGGGCCCCACATAATTTGAGTGGCATGCACATTGGGTATCACCATTGTTGTATAGGATTTCCATCATGCATGCTCGAAATTCACTACTTCATCCTTTTGGGACGCGAATCAGTTGCTGTTGCCCACACCACGCATCAGCAGTTAGAGTGGTGATATGTTTGTGCGAAGGAAGCCCACCTTGATGTATTTGTTTAATATCCACGCCGGCTATTCATTTTGCCAACTTGTTTTAGGAAATTAATCCAAAATAAAGCAGTTTCAAAGCTAAGTGGACCACAACAACACAGGAAACAGTGATAATTGAATGTTCAGCGTTAAAAACTTCTTGGGGGCCAGAAAAGTTTTGGATCAACTTGATATTTGTGTTTTCCTATCATCCAGGTTTGTGTGACCTTTTATTAATAGGTAGGATGTCAAATAAACATTACAGTGGGCTGTAGGAAGGTTTCAACTGCATGCCATTATCCCTACTGTTTCATGTGGTGTGGTCCACTTGACCTTCGGATTTACTTCATTTTCTGTGTTCGTGCCCTAAATGAGCTGGCAAAATGGATGGACAGTATGGATGTAAAACACATACATTATGGTGGACCCCACAGCGCCCAACACATCCACACCCCCACGGGGGGGGGGGGGGGGGGGGGGGGGGGGGGGTGGCTGGATGTGTATGCCATCCAATCAGGACATGTCCCGCATGGATGAACAGATTCCCTGAAAATCAGGACGTCCGAGACTCACGTGGACCACACCATGTGAGTTTAGATTTTGTAGGCATGATTTTACACCGTACTCTATGGTGTGGCCCACATAAGTATTTGATTGTAAAGAGCTCTCATGGTGAAAATTTGACGGCACACTTGAATTGGTCCATTTAATGGTTTGAAATCTCATAAAGTAATAAAATAATTAATTAAAGAGAATCTCATGATTCCCATTATTAGAAATTTACTAATTTACTGGATTAGGTGTAGGAATGGTTAGGGAAAATGAAATAGGTTAAGTAATTGGATGGGTTAGGTATAAGAATGGCTAAGGACAATGAAGTAGGTGAAGTAATTGGATTTTGCAAGTTGTTCGAACCACTGTTGGATGTGATTCAAAGAGCCAAACGAAAATGAATATCATAAAGAAGAGTCAAGACAAGGCGGAACTAGTGAATGGATTGAAGACGTAATAAGATATGTGTACTGGAAGGTAGGGTTGGATCACCTCCTTTTCAAGCATAGGTAATGCTTGTTGGGAATTTAGGTCCCCAGCTTGAAGATGAATGCTCATATCAAAGGAAGTTCGAGGGTCAAGTGTTAAATGCACCCCAACATAATTATTTTAGTGGACTTTTATATGCTTTAATGGATTCGAACAAATTTTGTTGATTTTAATAAATGTAACACACTTTACTAGGTTTTAACGGATTTTAAAGTATTTTAGCTGACTTTTATAGACTTTGACAAACTTGAATGGGTTTCAATAGAGTTTAATATTAGAATTGACTCCACATTAGAAAATTCAACCATACTTTAATAAACTTTCACAAATTTTAATAAACTTTTATAGACTTTAACAAACTTTAACGCACTTTTGCAAACTTTTATAGACTTCAATAGATTATACTAAACTTGAATAGGCTTAAGCAGGACCTTTACCAGCATTGAGCCTTGAGAGAACTTTATCAACTTCATAGACTTTCACAAACTTGAGCAAACTTACATAGAGTTTAAATGCATGTTTGAATCATAAATCATTTTGGTTCAACTACTTATAATTGAAGTAGTGGATCTTAGTTTCAACTTATTAAGTGTATAAGTTTGTTTAGTAAACAACAAACTAATTAAGAAATATTAATGCAGAAAATAGATATATAAAAAAAAAAAATGGTATTTTGGAGACAAATAATATAAAGTGAGAGATGTAGAACTGAGGCATGTTACGGATGTTGTCTTAAAGATAAATTTACCCCCATAAGTATTTAAACCTCGATGTACTAGGTCGCAATACCTCTATCCTTGGGATACAATAGCTCTCATTGATGATGGATGGCTTGGACCAAGTGCACACATAATTTAAGTCTCTTGAATGTAAAATTATCTATTGCTTTTTTATAAAGAAGGAGAGAGAACAAATGATACAAGAGAAATATAGCTTTTTCTACATTTGTAGAGTGCAATTAGGAAAAGATAGAAAATCCTTTTTAAAAAATAAGCTGCGATAAGACAAGTCAAGACATTTGATGTACAAGGGGAAAAGGCATTGTTATGTCGATGTATGCATAACAACTTCTAGAGCATGCCTGACAGCGCAATATAGCCTTATATGCACCTATCGCACTACTCCTCATTGTGCCAAGACCGCGGCCTGGCTCAGAGCTGCGCGTGCTTGTGGATGTCTCTAAAGCATACCCTTAGTTTCCATTACAAAATATTTAGATGAAGAAATCAATATAAAGGCCTTTTCTAAACATCTCCTTATTCGATATGAGATAAAAAACCACTCCAAAATAAAATCAAAGAGTTACATGGATTTCTCATATTTTTTCAACAATCCATCATAATTTAAAAAATAGAAAAATGGTAAAAGAATGACTTAAAGGAAAAGCTAGTACGCAGATAAGTGAAATGAGATGCATCAATAAATTAAGGTATTTAGAAATTTGAACTTTGTCTAGTGTAAATATATCTAGTTTGTCAAGAGGTTAGTGACTTAGAGTCTTAAACTAGTTCATTTGAAAGACAACCCTAATATATTATACATAATATTTTCAAGTAACTCTAAATTCTTACAATGCCAGTATGTTACTTATGGCCATGTGCTATATCCCAGAGTGCTCTAAAAAATGTCTTAATTCTTATAAGAAATGGCGTCACTTCCACACTCATATAAGTGAGTCTATTAAAAATATACTTATAGCTATACATTCTACAATATCACATCTATGACCCTCATTAAGGGCATTGTCTAACCTTTCTTGTTATCACTCATAGCACTGCCACATTATAGGAATGAAGCCCTCCACAACGAGTTTACATACTGATTTCAAATCACTCAAGAGCAACTTGTTGTTACCCATTAAACTTTATTCTTAAAATCTCCGACCGTATGGTTTGGATTATCATTGTCAACGATTTAATTTACGTAGGACTTAACTCCATTTTATTCTATGTATTTATCACCAACTCTATAGATAATCATTTGACTAGTGAATCAACTAAATTATCATTTAACCTTACCAAGTTAATTGCAATTACTCTATCCTAGACAAATTGGTAGACTAAATTGTTCCTTATACCTAGATGTCCAGATTTCTCATAGTAGATCCAATTATTTACCTTTACTATTATAACTTAGCTACCACAAAGCAAGGCTATTGCTACTATAGGTTCATCTTATAAAGGTACATCCGCGAGTAATTTTTTAGCTATTCTGCCTTTTCTCCGGCTATAACTAAAACAATAAATTCAGATTCCATTGTGGATTGAGAAATATATATTTATTTCTTTGATTTTAATGAAATTGCAGCTCCTCCTAAAATGAAAATATATTTACTTGTAGATTTGGACTCAGTCAAATCTAATACCCAATTAGCATTATTTACCTATCAAGGTAGATATTTTATATATTGGAGACCATAATTATAAGTTTGTTTTAAGGATCTCAAAACTCTTATTAAAGCATACCACTGATCTTTTCCTAGATTACTAGTATATCTACTCAATTTACCAATAGCATATATAATATCGAGTGTAGTACAATTCATTAAATACATTAAGTGACTAATAACATTAGAGTACTCAAGTTGCAATACATTATCCCCTTCATTTTTAAACAATTTCAAATGAAAATTATAGGGAGCACTACCAGGTGCACAATTAAGAATATTATAATTACTCAAAAATAATAATAATAATAATGTGATTGTATTAATGTAATTTCAATGGAATCTTTGATCATTTTGATTTCAAGAATTACATTTGCTTCTCATAAGTCATTCATGTCAAAGTGAGATGACAGGAAGAATTTAGTTTCATTTACTACCTTTATGTTGATATAAAAAATTAATATATCATCCACATATAAACATATGATAATACAAGCAATCTCGAACAGTTTGCTATTATATACATTTGTTAGATTTATTTATATGAAACCATTTGATATAACTCTTGTCGATGATTGATGGCTTAGATAAGATATACATAATCAATGCCTCTTGGTGTACCATAATCAATGCCTCTCGGTGTACCATGTACCTAATCAAAGCCTCTTGAAAGTAGAGATGCTTTACTGATTTGCCCACAAAGATAAAAAAAAGAAAATATGCAGAAGAATGAAAATGAGAAAGATATTTTTCTCTTTTGTTATAGAGAGTAATGATGAAATAGAAAAAAAAAATCTCATTAAAAGAAGTTGTAAGGATAAAATCCAAGATACATGATGCACAAGGGGTACAAGCGTTGGCACATCAACATATGCATGACAGCTTGCGGTGAACGTGTAGCAGTGCATTATAGCCTGATACACACATGTGGCCACACAAGAAAAATAAAAATAGCAGATGCTCAAGAATAGTTGGACTACACCACACCACACCTCACTGCACCATATCGTGTTACACCTCGCCTCGTTATAGCCCAACACATACGTATATGGATATATTAAAGGTGTACTCTTTGTTTGTACAATAGGTCTTTAGATGAATAAATTAATATCAAAGAATTTTCTAGACCCCTCCCTATCCGATATGAGATAAAAACTACTTCTAAAGAAAACCAAAGATCAACATGTTTTTTTTATATTTGTAAATTAAAATCCCCCCCCCCCTGTAACGCCCTGAAAATCGGGGGTCGAGCATAAACTCAACTCCCGAGTTCCAGAACATCACTTATGCAACAAAATGAATGATGATTGAATGTTGACTGTATTCGTGCATTGAACATGAGTGAGATTAAGCCAAACAGCATATCATACTCATCTCCAGAGACAGTTAATTTGCAAGCGGAAGACTGTGATAGATAGATAAAATATATAACTTATGATGAGTCTCCAGAGTGTGATAACATTACCAGGTTAAATAATACAAGTGCAGTTCTAAAATGTATCAAATGTGAGGAAGTGTAATGCCTCCTATCTCATGTACCATAGCCCCGTCATACAATATCAGGTCTTCATTGACCTGCCAGAGAGAGATACAGATAGGAGAATTCCTCCTATCTCATAGAGTAGTCCGGCTCTGCTCCACAAGCATCGCCATCACCTGAAACTCAACAAATCTGGTTGGTGTGTACAACACCGTCCCGTAATGTGGGAGTGAGTGATCAACTCAGTGGAACAGTAAAGCATAGGTTAACATGTTATCAATTCAATCAAGCAGTAATGATAAAAGCAGTACAAATCAAACAATTCTAACTACTCTTATTAAATGTAAGAATGAAATGACATGATGCTGTATGCCCTTGGCAAACCACCCTCAAGCGACATCATCTTACGTTCGCGAATGCTTAACTCCCTCAGTGCGCCACATCTACAAAGCACATGCGGTGCGATGATGCTCATGATTACCAAGTTATTATTAGTCCATTTCAACCAGCAGTATTGGGAAACTAAGGTACCTCCCTTGTATCATTCCCAAACATGATCCATTCTAGGGTCGTCAATCCTAGTTAATCTCATACGATATTATGGTTTAAGAAGCATAGTGAAGGCATCGCAAAGGGCTCGTCACCCGTCAGCGCGGATACAGATCTCACCGTATGCGGCTCAATTGCTGACCGTCAGCTCGAGTACAGGTCTCACCGTACTCGCTCAATCACTAGCCGTCAGCTCGAGTACAGGTCTCACCGTACTCAGCTCCACTCATACTCTAGTCGCTGTGAAAGACTCGTCGCCAATCACAGCCCTTGGAGTATACTCGAAGATACTACGGAGGACTCGTTGCCCGTCAGCACAGTACAGGTCTCACCGTACTCGGCTCTCGCCGTAAGTATCGACAGCTCGAATACAGTGTCCCATACCACCATATTCGGCTCACGAGTTGGTTGCGCAATGGTCACTACGGGGAGGCACATGACCCCAGCGTAGGCCGACAGCTCGACCACGGTGTCCCATACCACCATGCCCGGCTCATGCGTCTTAGCGGATCGGGTACTATGGTTAAAAGGGGATTTCACTGGTAAGTTTGGTACCCTAGTTCAAGCAGTAGCGTCCAAACAGGTGAACATGCATAAGACAGATCGGGTTACTACGAGCTCGACTAGCACGATCGTCCGTTGAGCTGCACGACATGAAGTGCATAAACAACTTCGTGTGGCTTAACCACTGCCGACAGACAACGCACGACTCGAGTTCGTCGAACACATCCCACGTGGCAAATGAATCTCAGCCACGAATTCAATCCCATTACCGATTGCCTGGGCCATAATCATAGCCCCAAACACAATCAATTGCAGATAGATAAAGCAGTAATGGATCAATATCGAACTCATACAATCAAGGTCTGGTATTATCCGTTTAGGGCTGCTAGGGCTGTTGCACGCACTCGTTGCTCCGCTCCCCCATCACCCATGACGGATCATACAATGTAAATATAAATTTAAACATATGCATTACATAGTTAAAATCATAAGCAGTTGAGCATGTTATGAATCACAACACAAGCATGAGTTTGTACATGTTCAATTCCTAATCACACAACTATCAAAGGAGATCATACACATAGTTAAAAAGGTTGAGAATCATATCTCAACACCCTATACTTTACAATTTGCTAACTACTACTCATCATCAGACATTTCAAGAAACACTTAAACAAACATACATCAACATACACGACATATGTCGATCACATAGGCATTAGGCCAAATCCTTTCACTAGGGAGTTGCCCCAATCATAACACGCGTACACCCACGACGGATAGTCATGGCAGCAGGAATCCAAGTTCCATATTCATTCAGTCATTTCCACAAAGACTTGGGCCACACATTTTAGCATATATAGTGTATATTGGCCGTGCGTGATTTAGGGCAAATCCTTTCGTCAAAGGGGGTATCGCCAATACATCAATCATGAATCCATGACAATTAGTCATGGCGAGCACGAATGAGAATTCTATACTCATTCAGCCATTTCCACAAACACTTAGAATACACTATTACAACATACATGGTGTATGTTAGTAAAACATGTATTAGGGTTATCCTTTAGCCAAACGAGTATTTTATCCATGTATACCATAATCATACTACAAAATAATCATGACAATTACATTTCCAAAACTTACACATATACGGTATTTCTAGAATACACAATTTCAACATACGTAGCATTTACAAGTGAACATGTATTACGGCGATTCCTTTCGCCAAACTAGTATTTTATCCATATATAGTATAATCATACATTAAATAAACATGTCAAACATTTCTCCAAAAAAATACGTATACGGTATTTCTACGTATACCTAGAGTATGTGAAATTCCATATTCTACAACGTTAATCGAAACAGGAAACGAAAGCACTTTGTACATGTGCAATTGCATGCAGATCATGAATCTATCATTATCTGACATTGAAAGCGTTGAAAACCCTAACCTATACACCTAAAGTCCGCACCTTTTGTCATAGAATCGTAACGGAGTTGATAGGTTTGCTAAGCTTCCGTATTCGGCAGTTTGGCAACCTAGAGAACGAAATAGGTTAGCTATTTCACAACCTACAACAGTCTAAACCCCAAAACAGATTAGGGTTAGGGTTTCTTACCTAGAAACGACGCCGAAAACGCCGGAAAAGCGTCAAGAAAGGGATGGTGCAGCCCGTGTGGTGGCAAGGAACGATGGCAGGAAATTCTCTCACTTCTCCCTCACTTCCTCTCTCTTTTCCCTCTCTCTCAAAACCCAAATTCGTATGGCTGCCATAAGAGAGGGTTTAAGGTCCTTATATAGTCTCAAAACTCACTGAAATAGACTCCTGTTCAAGGGTTACTGCTAATATAGGTATTTCGTCACTTTTCCAGCTCAAAGAGAGGTTCTGGTGGCCCTCCTTGAGCCAAACGTCAGACTTAAGCTCTCCACACATGGATCTACGTGGGATTACATTTTCGACTCGATCGGATTCCCAGATCACACGTGGCGGACCACTTTCAGTTCAACGGTCAGTGGACCACGATCCGAAATTCCAAGTACATGTAAATGTTCCTGAAATTTTTCCTGATCCGAGGGTGTAATTTTGTCTGATTCTGACGGTTTGGTTGCTTAATACTGATGCGCAAGCGAATGGTGCCAGATCACTATTCCTGATATTTATTTTGGAATGGGAATAGTGTTTTTCACACTCCCTCGCTCCGGATCCAAACGAATGGCCGTGGGACATCGGCTGGACCTGATTTTCGAGATGATTGTCAAGCCCAGTGAGGCGGTCCTAGTTCCTTAACTTCGTGTTAATCGGACTTCCGAGGTGCGACCTGACCTAATACGAAGTTTCATTTCATTCCCGAGAGCAGCCGGGAAATGAGTTTGGTTCTAAACTTTAGGGTAACCTAGAGTCACTGATTTTGCAAGTTTTGGGTCTTGCAGATCGTATTTAAAGCGATCCCAACGGATTTCATGGCTAATCGAGTTTTGCACTTAGTTAACTTTGTTAAATTTCTAAAGGATTTAATCCTAATTGTTTTCTAGTTGAGATGGTACTTAGGCCTTTGTAGTTTGTATATAAAGTGATCCAAGTTTTACTACTTAGCTAGTTTAAGTTAGTGTCTAGGGCGAAAGTGCTTTGAAAAATTGAAAGCACAAGGTAGTGAAGAGTGGGATTTGTGAAGGAAATGGGTTCAGAAGCGATTTTAGACTGTGGGGTTCAGTTCTGACGAAATAAAATGGTGTTAGGAGCAACCCATTGCCTAAGGACCTCTAATCCCAGGTTGGCAAAATTCGGGATGTTACACCCCCCCCCCCCCCCCCCCCCCCCCCCCCCCCCCCCTCAAAGAATTTTCTAGACCCCTCCCTATCCGATATGAGATTAAAACTACTTCCAAAGAAAACCAAATATCAACATGTTTTTTCTATATTTGTAAATTAAAATCCCTCCCCCCTTCGAAGATAAAGGAAACTTAACAGACTTTATTTTCACAAATGCTAGAGAACATTTATATATTTTAACGAACTTGTACTTTCACTTTCTGACACTTTAACACAATTAAACCAAGTTTAACAAACTTAATCATACTTTAATCAAACTTTGACAGACTCTTATAAACTTTAATAACCTTGTACAAACTTTTATCATCTTTAACGGACTTAACTAAACTTTAATATATTTAATAACTGACTTAGCCTACTTTAATAAATTTTGCCCGACTTTTATAAACTTTAACTGACTTCAAGAGTATTTAATTGGCTTTAATGTACATTAGAGAACTTCTACAGATCTTGATAGAATTTTATAATCAGACATGCTAAGTAAATGATCAATGGTCATATTTCGCGAATAATCAAGTATGAACAGACATATCTCGACTATGGTCAAATCTCACATAACTCATAGATCAAAGATCAAATACACCATTACTCATATACTCATAAATCAACATACATAAGGGGAATACCATTACTTTTACTTTCTGATATGTCAAGTTGATAAACAACAGTTAAATCATATCCACCCACAATCTAGCATAATGGTTAATTCTCACCTAACTGGATAGTGGACAGTTAGATCCACCTAA
>JAJHSJ010000002.1:99307633-99587496 GCA_021015155.1 Magnolia officinalis
TTTGCATGTTTGCCGTGTTTCGCACACGCGCACCTCTACAGGCCAGCCTAGCACGTGTGCAGGGCATCGTAGCTACACATCAGGAGGGCTCACTGCACTCAACCAAGCCCAAAAATCTGGTCCGTCCACAATCAGGCAGGCAATGCGTGTATAAACATGGACGTACGGTGGGAAAATTAAAGAAGCCGTTCACCTTCTCTTAAGTGGGCCATGTAAGTAGACAGGAAGGTGGCCCACCTGATGCATGGCTCGGATGTTCCAAGTGTGGATTATGCAGAGTTATTGTGGGGTTAGCAAAACAAGAACATGGATGGAAGTCCAGAACGGATAAGAACCATTTGGGCCTTAATGGGCCATGTTTAGGTTTATTAATTGTACATAAGTCCAAGATCAAATCCATCCACCAGTTGCTACAATCATATCTTCCCTGAAATTAAAATGGTCCACTCGAGAGGTGGGCCCCAATATTGAAAATAGGTGGATGGGTAAGAAAACTTTAGACAAGTGTTTTAGAGCCGTACATTTGTTTTGTAAATTATAGCCCACCTGAGTAAGGGATCAACCTAATACTTGGATAAGGGCATTAATATAGCGGCACACGTCTAATGGATGGATTGGATCTTGGACTTATGTGTCATGATGGCAAACGTAACAAGTGTACATAAGTTGTATTGTATTGCACAGATGCATCGGCTTAGTTAATGTAATCTCCAGAGAAGTGGGCTACACCCCATGAAACAGAGAAGATTGTGAGACCTTGATGACCGTGAGACATCCACTGGTCCATCTGTTTCACTGTATTATGTTAAGTTATGACTCAAAACTAAGGTAGATCCAAGACTTAAGTGGGCTACACCACATGAAACAGCAAAGATTTAATACTTATCATTGAAACATTTAAGGAGAAATTGTTTTTCTTATGCATATTTACCAGGCATGCACTTTTTCACATAAGCAATTCTTCAATTGTTGCTAGAAACAATATTAAACATGCCCTAAGTTATTAGAAAGATACATACATGTTATGGATCTTCTAATCAGTTCAGTAAAATATAATCGCTTTAGGAGGTAAGTTCAATTTGAAGTCGAAATTTATAATAATAAGATATATATTTTGTTATTTTAGTTGTTTTAAGATTTAAAGAGTTTTCTAATCAGTTAATGTCATCATTGCAAGTCTTTCAAGTGAATTTGGATAGTAAACTGTTTTTAATAAGTTTATTATTTTTTATAAAAATTATTATTTTGAGAAATTTACAAACCTAAAGCTTATTGATTTATTCATCTCATTTCTTTGGGCAAGAGTGGTTGGCCAGCTTTCAGATAAGGTTTTTGCAATTTACTATCACATTCAAGTATTTGTCTATCATGAAGGATTGGCACCACATCTGAGATAAATGAAAACTCAGAAAAATTAAGTAAAACTCATAAGTGCCAGAATCGTGTCACGAATATACTCCCCTCTACCTGGATAATGGATCTTTCAAAAAAAACAAAACAAAACAAAACAAAACAAAACAGAAAACAAAAAGCTCCACCTATACAATTTGTAGAGCCTTGGGTCATCCTCATGCCCCCGGCTCTCAAGAGGTTACATTCTTGTTTACCGGAAAGAAAAGTGTCAGCTCGCTTACCCTAAGAAAAACACAATAAAGTGAATGTGTAAAGGCTATGTATTTGGTACTGGCTAGGATAGAAGACTGCAATTCTGAGTACCCAAATTTGAAAGGCTATGTGTTGGGGGATGACTTTATGCAGAAACTGATATCAGGCTAAGGTTTCATTTGGCACCATGGATTTGGGGGTTGAGGGAATTTCAAATCCTTGCTGTGTTTGGCACCATAAAGTAATTTGGGGTTAGAAATTCGAAGTGAAATATTGGATTACATCTAAAATCATTTCAAGAGTTGCATGTGTAACATGTGTGTAACTAGGCTATTAATCTATTAGGCACATGGCCTCCTGATGATATCCTAAAACAATTAGATTATCAATTGTATCACTATAATTACTTTAATATGATTATTTATGCTATCCAAACATTATCCATGTAAATCATTGGTTAGTTACTCGAATGTGATCTTATGCGGACTTGGAATTTCATCATTTTCGAGCAAAGTATGTGTCTCAACGGGCTTATTATAACAATTGTGTCAAACATTACATACATATACTTATTAAAAATATTAAAGTTGATTTAGTAATTAAATTCAAACCATTGTGAATATCCTATGTATAGCAATTTTTGGATTACAAGGGATTCTAAATCCACGGTGTCAAACATAGCAGGAGGATTTCAAATCCACGCTCCCAAACAAACCATAATGGTATGTTTGGATGCATAAAATTAGTCAATTCATGAATTTGGAAGTTTGTTATCGTCGTGGAATTAGAAATTCACTAATTAGAATATTTGTTCTTTTGGGTTCTGCTTGTCAAATTCATAATTTGGTGCACGTCCAAACAGGCACTAAGCATATGAAAATGGTGTGGCACATCCTCAAGAAGGCTATCCAGACAATCCAAATTGTGGGTCCCATTATGGATGTAGCATCTCCAAAATCCGATCAAGCAATTCTAACCATACATCAAGTGAATAATTAAAATTAAAATAGTGAGCGGTCCAAATTTGAAGGGAAAAATAATCAGATGGTTTTTTTTTCTTCGTATATTAGAATGGAATGGGTTTTTTATGTGCTGACCAGTTGCCGGTTTTTAAATTGGAAAAGTCGTCAGCCCATATATTCCGACGGCGTATTAGTTTTGAAAGTCAAAGGCCAAGCCTTATATATGAATCTAGACAGATATTGTGAAATTGGGAGATTTAAAATTCATCTGGGGCCAAGTGGGCCCAGCTATGACCAACGGCAACTGCTGGATTAGATTGCATCACAGATTGGATATGATCCCAAACTCACCATGATTGAAAGATCACGTCCACCGGATTAGCTGCTTACAAAATGGACAGTAATAACAAAAATGGTCTAACCTGTTGAGGGACCGCGTAAGCACACCTAGATAATTAAGCAAAGTATTTTGATCGCACAATCAAGTCCAATTACAAACACTCCGAATTTAACATCGAAAAATTCTCGCGGAAAAAAACCATAACACAAAGAGACGGTAATTTACTATTAAAGTAAAAAATTACCAGAGATATAGATTACCCGATTCAAACAAGTCTCAAATCACCCCAAGCTTTGAAACTCCGAATTGAATTAGAAAGCTCTCTCCTTTCCCAAATCTTGATTACACCTATATATATATATATATATATATATATATAAGAATCATAATCAAAATCGGAAACAAATCCTACATTTACGCAATTCTACGAGCGCTCGATGACACCTTCGATGGGACTTCGATGGCATTGATAGATTGTCAATGACATCAAACACCCTCGATGTCATCAAGTAGAACACCAAAACAATCCAGCAAAAAAACATGGATTTTTTGGATTTTTATCATCAGCAGGCCTGTTGATTTTCAGATTTTAAGACATCAACAACATAACCGTCCATTTTGCAAACCCAATGTGTAGTTATCATAGGTGGGCCCACCCGAGCACAGTAATAGATTTTGCATCAAAATGCAGTAAGAAGAATTGCTACTGGACCATTGCTAGATCCAACAGCATTTATGATCGTTGTAGATTTAAAAATCAGTGGCCCACCTCCATGATTTCATTGACTTTTGTGTGGACGGCTTGTTCAAAGATGCTTTTTGTGACTTTGTCACATGATATGTAGTTGGCTATCAAGTCTCTAATGATAATAAACCACACACCGTCTCATATTAATACCTGAAAGCGATACAAACCGTTAAAATGGTACGGAAGCCGTTAATTAAATGATAATCACATAACCATTTCAATGTTGTAAATGAATGATATTCTTGGAAAGCTAATTGGCGAGCTTGATCCATACAAATCACATGTATGCAACTCTAATTGTGGTTGTCGATAGCGATTTAAATGGGCAATCAAGATTATCTCAAGGGAACACTTAGGACCCACAGATGCATCTCTCTATGTCTTTGCATCTGGTGGGGCCCAGATTTTAAGACTTTAGATAATGAGGCCATTCAACTGTCAAGCAAGCAACCGTCTTCTAAACAATTAGGTGTGGGAAAAGGATAGCACGTTATCTCTGACCATCCATTGTTTTGTACGTGTATGGATTACGTGACAAATGATTCTTCTTGAGTTCTTTGCTAGATTATCAATAAGGTGGGTCCCACTTGATAGATACATGGCAGTAAGGTATTGGTGCAAATGGGGGGTTGGGTCGATCCAACAGGTCATTGAGTGACTCTGGGTTCGAAATTTGGGTCCATGGTGTATGTTTGGGTCCAAAAGAAAGATCTATCAAAATTATGAAATGGGTAAGGTTTCCGATCCTATCTCTCAAAATCAACCACACCCATATGGATTTTGAATGGGTCCAATTTAGCCAATCTTTAAATAGACCAAACATAGGCCTGAACCCAGGCCAAACCCTGAAAAAATAGTTAATATATGTAGAGGAAAGTTTAGACATTTGCAGGGCTGTTAATGGGTAGCTCCACCGGGGGGATGCTCCATGGACCAACACAGTTTAATGGGTGAGGGTCCATTTATTGGACCCATTAAGAAATTTTTCGGGTTGGGGTCTCACCGTTTGGACAGGTTAAAAATCAAGTCTAGTCAGGTTCTGGTCAGGTCCATGCGATGGATCCATTTAAAATTGGGTCTGATCGGTCTAGTTGATCCAATTAGTTTTAATGGTGTGGTGTGTGTATATATATATATACTTGTAAGAGAGCCTGTTTACATATTGTGTGTGTTAAAAGTGGTACATGTGTGTGCGATTTAAATCATTTAATCCTTCCATCGACTAGGCCCATACATTTAAATACTCTTATTTGTTTCAAACCAAACTTAAAGAACTAGATCCAAAGACTCAATGGGTACCTGATGGAAACCCTAGCCCAATAGGTTCCACATTTGGGCATTCAAGAACTAGACTCAAGACTTGAAATGGCATGGACTCCGCAAGACTTATAGTCACTGCTTATAGTTACTGAAAAGGAATTTTTAGTGTAGTGTAACAAAGTGCTTCTGTTACGAGGCCTGATAACACAACTGTGGCCAATGTACCAAGCCCTCCTTTGACGTTTGTGCTTGGAAACTACCGGCTTAGGGGAGTTCTTCCATACTATGGAGGAACAGATACTATGAATCAATTAATGGATTTAATTCTTCAAAAACATCATTAGATACAAAGGAATGGAGTAGTTTGAAACGTTGGAGCAAAGGATCCGTTTTGTTATTTCTAGCAATATAATATGATTAGGGTTAACCTACGGGTACTATAGGGTTGGATCGAAAGTTAGAAACTTGACCCACTGATAGCCCTAGACATTGGTTTAATTAATTAATACTACTTATTGTAAGTGAAAGATTGGGAACCCTTAGAGGAGATCCAACAGCCACTGCTAAATCCATCTTAAGTTGAAAACTTTGAATAAATGTGTTGGATTTTGGAGGAAATTATAATGGAACCTTACTTATACAGTTATACTAAGAGGTATGGAAAGAGCAGGGGACGGGAAAATGAGAGAGATTGAGGGAAAGAGTGCGGCCACACACCAAGAGGAAGAGAAAAGTGTCCATATGAGTTTCAATAGTGGGCCACCAATCCCAACCTTTTTCAATGTCATGACCCACTTGAATTTTAGACCCGCCACATATAAGCATTGGTGTCCACCATGAGACAGCGCAACATATGTATAGAATGAATGTCACACAATTATTACAGTTTCCCAACATTGCTTTTGTTAAGTGAGTTCTTGTTAGAATGAGCTATTTCCATAGCTAATTGCAATGTAAAATTAGCCATATCTGAATTGTTTTTCAAAAGTTTATACTATTTCCATAACTAATTGCAATGTAAAATTAGCCATATCTGAATTATTTTTCAAAAGTTTATACTATTTCCATAACTAATTGCATTGTAAAAATAGCCAAATACTATACACATCGTATATAGCAGAGTTGAAAACCCACTTGAAATTTTTTTCTCAACTCAGATCAGACTGAAAGCCAACTAATGGGATAAATTGTTTAGGTTTGCATCTCCTTACACCCTCACATGTGATAATCGGTCAGGTTTGCATCCCCTTACACCGTCGCCGTCCCGTTAACTAAACATGGGTGGGATGATTATTACAACAACTACTACTTGAGCTGGATCTGAATTTTGATGGATTGGTTATAGGTGTGACCGGTCGGTTAAAGGGGTGAGGCAGAAGCCACACTGGGCTTGACCAACTGGATCCATTTGCACCCTAAGTGCAGGGGAAGCAGATTGCATCCTGCCCGTAATGGGATGATAATCTGTCGAGGCAAGGCTTTATGGGCGCCACCATGATGTATGGGTTTTATCCTGTGTCCATTCACTTTTCTAGATTAGGGAGTTTGTTTTTTCAATTACATATATAAATGGGGTAAATTGCTAATAATGACTTTTGAAGGTTGCTTGTTAAAGAGCCTTGAAAATAGGGTACCTTTAAAATCCATGGGTCCCAAAGTGATGTATGTGTATGATCCATGTTGTCTATCTGTTTTACTATCTAATTTTAAGGTATGCATCTAGAAACGAGTTAGATTGAAAGCTCAAGTGACCACACCACAAAATATAAGGTGGTTAATGATGTCCACGGTTTAAAATTGAAACCTTTTTAAGGCTTACAGGGATGTGTATCTATCATCCAACCTGTTTACAAGATAAAACTAAAATGCATAAGGTTATATACAAAATGCATCAGCTTGATCCAAAAGTAATTTAGGAAGTGGAAAGCTTTGCCAGCAAACTCCCTGTGAACGTCAACCTTGGAGCTGCTGCTGTAAATATACAGGCAAACGATTATCTCAAATTACATTGGTAAATGAAAAAACAAACCTCCTGTGAACCCAAAAATAGGGCAGAAGGGGAAGCGGATTAATTGGCTGGTGTACCACCCGTGTGTTGACATCACTAAGTTCTGTGGGTCCCATCATGAGGTATGAGTTATATCCAAACCTTCCGTCCACTTAGTGGGTAGTTGTAAGTCTTGACCTGAAAAATAAGACATATCCAAACATCAAGTGGACCACACTATAAAAAGCAGTGGAAGATTGAACGTCTGCCATTGAAACTTATGTGGGTCACATAAATTTTGGATTAATATGATTTTTGTATTTTCTCTTCATCCAAGTCTGTGTGACCGTATGAACAAATTGGATGGAAAGTAAATGTTACGGTGGCCCTACAAATGTTTTAATGGTGAAAATCATTGTGCCATTGCTATTTGTGTTGTGGTCCACTTGAGCCTGCAACTGGGAGTGTGTTACATCACCTATTTTTGTGAGCAAAAGTAGGTGGACCATGAGGAGTTTTCTGGTTAATATCCCGAGTAGCAAAAGTTTTGGATCGATCTTATATTTGTGTTGCACTTTCATTTAGGTTTATTGGGCCTTATTAAGGGATGAGATGGAAAATAAACATAGTAGTGTACCATATAAACATATCAGTGTACCATGAGAAGGTTTCGATGGTGGGTGTTATTATCACCCTGCTGATTATAGTGTGGCCCACTTGAGCTTTGGATCTGTAACATTTTTGGCTTCAAATCCTAAAATTATCTGGAAAAATAAATGAACGGGCGTGAATAAAACCCATGTATTACGGTAGGTTGACGTAGCTATCGTGAGACGGGGGCAGGACGCAATCCGCTTCCAAGTGGAGGCGGACGCGGATTAGCTTACAGTAACTGAAAGTGGCATCACCTATTTTTGTGAGCCCCACTATGACGGCCATTATTGAAACCTTCCTAGGGCAATGTGATGTATTTTTTTTTGAGATTCAATTTACTCGTGATCTAAAACTTTGTGGCGTTAAGAAGTTTGTAATGATAGGTGTTCAACTCCCACTGTTTTCTTTAATAAGTCCACTTGAGCTTTAGATCTGCTTATTTTCTTTGCACGCCCTAAAATGATATTTCCAAATGGATGGTTGTGATACAATACAAATATCGTGTTAGGGCTCCCGAAATTGGTTTGACGGTCAGTAGCTAGGGGTGTATATGAACCGAGCTAGCACGGTTAGGTCGCTCGACTCGACTCAAAAAAGCTCAATTCGACCCGGTTTGAAGTTGAGTTCGAGTGAGTCAAGTTGTTTTTTTGAGCTCAAAAATGAATTTGAGCTGAGTTCGAGCTGGCCCAGCTCAACTCAACTCGGATTGAACCCGGCTCGATTCGAACTTAGATCAAACCAGTTCGGTGTCTCAGTTAATTTGATATTGACGTTGCTCACCAAGTGTTTGATGAAATGACTCAACGAAGTGTGGCAGGTGGCAAGGAAGGTACCTATATAAAACAAATACTTTTTATTTTCTTAATTTTTATGCTACTTAAAAGGTGTTTGATAAAAATACTTGTAAAACCATTACCATTGTTTTACATATAGTGAGATTTCGAAGGTACAGTCCATGTATTTGTAAAAGTGCGGCATAGATAAACTCAGCTCCAACTTCACTCAAATTTACCTCGAACCACCGAACCGAGCCTAGCCAAGTTCAAGCTGAGGTCAGCTAGCGGCGGAGTGGAGCTGAGGCGATGTAGACCCTATCAGTAGCTAATCCGCGTCCACGCGAAGGAACTGGTTATTGTCAGATGTAACATGCCAACGTGCACCTTAAAGAGACGTTTTTGAGTGCCTTGACGATCAGAACCCCTTTAAGACTTCGGTCTGACCATGCAATCAATACATTTTGGATATTTGTGGAGAAAATTCAACCGTTCCCACTTGGGAAGGGTTTTCCAAGCTATACTCCAAACATGCAATCCCATGTAACACGTCGACCGTTGGATCGACGCGGATTGCGTCTTTTACCCTTCCACGATTGACTTGGTCCAGGTAGGGACTATAGGGCCCACCCTAATATATGGTTTCCGTCCATCTATTTTGTCCAATTATTTTAGAGTATAAACCCAAAAATCAGGCAGATCTAATGCTCAAGTTGAAGTTTTGATGAAGCTGATATTTGTATTTATTTTCGTAAAGTTTCTATATCAAATAAAAATCACGGTCGGTAATACCCTCTTTCCATACCTTAAAAATCTATTTTGGTAACCTAAGTTGTTAGATGTCGGAAAAAAAAAAAAAAAAAAAAAGCATACAAGGGAAGAGCCCACCGTGCTAATTTTTTACTTCAACATGGGTGTCATTAACAGACACTGTGGATAAAGCATACACGTCATGACCCTGCCTTTACAAGTCATCAGGAGACAGCGAATTAGGTGTGCCCTGAACTCACCCAAGATGGTGCGGTCCTTACATGGGGCCCACGTTGATGTATTTATTATATATCCACCGTTCATTCTTTTTACCCGATCATTGTAAGGCATATGCCAAAAATCGGCGTCCAAAACTTGTACTTGTAGCCTTAGCCTAAAAACTTGAAGAGTACATTGCTTTGGAATCAAAAGGAGGAAACTTCCGGGAACTTATACGCGTTGATTTGTAATCTCTCTGTCTGCCTCTCAAAGGCGAGGAACCATGCATGCGCCTATCCCCGATTCACGTGTGGGCGGGGTTTCATTGGGAAATCGGATTGGGTACTGGGTAACTCACTACGCTTTTATCTACTGTATACTCAGTTGGCCCACCATGCATGTATGTAGTTTATCAACGCCGTCCATCCGTTTTTACATCTCATTTTAGTGGTTGAGCCCAAAAATGAAGCATATCCAAAGCTCGAGTGGATCACATCATAGGAAAGGTGGGAATAATGGTATCTACCGTTGAAACATTCCTAGGGCCTACAGTGATATTTATTTGTCATTCAATCTCTTGATAAGATCTCACAGACATGGATAAAAGGAAAATACAACTTTGGTGGCCTCGTGAATTTATCAACCGTAGACATTCAATTTCCAATTGAGATTTTGATATACTTCATTTTTGGGCTTAAGCCATAAAATTATATGGTAAAATGGATAGACGGAGTGGATAAAATACGCAAATCACATTGGGCCCATGCAGTTTGTTAAGTGCACTGAGTTAGGTAATATGCTTCCGTTCATATCCATGCTACCATATGGCATTTAACCCAAATTTAAAAATAACAGGTAAGAAGGTTTACCTTATGTGGTCAATGGTAAACTATAATGGCTAATATATGATCCCCATCATATCTTGCTAATGAAAATTATGATGGTAAATGATTGAAAATATGTAATGATTACTTATTCCTATAATTGTAATTGTGTCGTAACATTGTTTACATTTGATTGCAATAATAAATTACCTATAAATGTTTATTTCACATGAAAAATGTTAATTTTATAATATAAAATTATAGTGATTACAATTTTCTTATTTTCTTTACAAGTGCATTTGACTCTTGATGCAGAAAACTGTAATTTTTACATACTAAGATTCCTTAAAATAATAATGGCAATCATTTATTTTAAATTATATAAAAAATTAAAAAACTTAATAGACTCTTGTTGAAAATGCAAATGGATTATATGGGAACACTCTTTTTAGATCTTCACTGCAATGAGCACTGTGATCCATGACCTGGTCTTGAAACTCTTGCGAGGTTACATCATTTGCACATCAAAGTCAAACCCTGCACCAAGAGAAGTTCCAGCTTTAAGGTAAGATAAAAGCTTTGGTACTCTGTCAAAGTATGATAGTTGATCTGCATGTATTTAGAAATTAAGTAAAATTTGCATATGCAGCATATAAGTTAAATTAGACTTTCTGAATTATGGTTCATAGTTTAGCTGTAACATTAAATAAAAATTGTGCTTAATTGTTGATGTGACTATTCTATTTGTGGACATTTAATGTACGGTTGAAAATGAGAATTTCCAATGGTCATATTTCCACAAACAAGTGTCTACGTATCAGAAGCTATGGTTGTTACCAATTTAGTCGGTTTCATTTTATCTAATCAATGACACGTATGCATTTTATGAGTGCATGCGTATGAAGTGTCATATACTGCCTGAGTATTATATAAATCTAGATACCGAGGCGTAAAAATTAGCACTGCATACGCTTACATTTTATGAATTTTCAGGTACAAAAAGAGGATTTTGGATAAAAATGCATGTGATTTTAATGTGAAAGTAGCTAAAAAAGTTAGGATATTTTCATTTTTATTAGGTTGTTGTATGGGTAGAGGTCTAGATTGATAACGTCTGTTCTATACAGTAAAAAAAAAAAAAAGGAAAAGGTGGATGGAAGGTTGCGTTTACAATAAAAAAAAATTACCTCACAATAATAAAAGAAATATTTTCTACCAAAAAAAGAAGAAGAAGAAGAAGAAGAAGAAGAAACCAATGAAAAGTAATAGAATTCATGGTGAGAAGAAGATTATGTAAGGAAAACAGAGCTCAATTGCCACAGTGGCACACGTATGCAAGATCCAAGCCGCTCATAGTAATAACCACTCTAGCTAAAAACCCACCATGGATTAGAAAGAAATGAAGGGTAAAAAAGGACTTGATCAATTGTCATGGCCCATCAAATTAGAAAAATGGCCTGATCCATGGGCCAGGCCATGTACGGTAGAGGGAATTTAAACCCAACACGTGTGCTAGGAGCCCCAAAAAGAAGAAGAAAAAGAAGCGGTGGAAACTTACTGTTGGAATTCGATGTTGATCTCCGATGCCACCGAGGAATTGGCGATCATGCCGAATGCATTAACAGACAAAACCATCGTCGATCCAGAAGTAGAAGGCAGAGAAACAGACATGCTCGCGTAATCAACGATCATGATCTGGATCGTCTGGTCCATGATACAAACGCCTGGCTGGGCGGCGCTGAGGCATCTAACCAAGTACTGCCTTCCACAAGAAGCTCCATTGTCCCAAATCCCATCGCCAGCAGCTGCAAACAGATTGTTCGCTGGGAATTGGGTTGCATCATTACCGTAACAAACGGTGGCTGTATCAAAACAGAATAGAAATGAATTGAAGAGGGTGTATGAACATGACTGAATATGCAGTGTAACGTTTTTTGAGGGACTTACGTAGGTATGGCGGGCTGTAGATAGCAGAGGTGCCGACGTCGGCATGAGAATGATGGAAGAGGAATACGATAAGGAAGGAGAGGCAGGGAAGATGTTGGGGTTTGTACATGGCTCAAAGGACCTTCCCTTTCTTGCTGTGCCCTTCCTGTTTTTATTTCTATATGAGGTCAACGTCTACGTTACTGCACATCACGACACTGCCACGCTGGCACGTGTGTGAGATCTGAGCCATTCGTAAATGGCTCCCATTGTAAATATGTGCTGGTCAAAAATCAGGTGGATCCACTCATCAACTGTGATGTAGAGCGGGTCAGGGAGACTTTCATGTCCAAGATGGATAAGAAAAGGCCCGGTCATAGGAGCAAGTGACCAAAATAGCTATTCAACATACCATTTATGATTTTGGTGTAAGAGAAGCTACTTTAGCCAACTAATCCTGCTACCTCGGGTTGCCACGCTGTATTTGTGAGATTCCATTATATCAATCGTCAAAATGTAATTTGTGAGATTCCATTGTATTAATGGTTGAAAGTACATTTTATTTTTGTTTTTACTATTTATAGTAAGTTTTTATTTGATTATATCTCTTCAAAAGTGTCTCTACATGAAAAGTCCTAAGAAAAATTAAAAGAATAAAATTGTTAAGCCCAATAGGACACTTACTATTTTTGCCGAAAACCCTATTACAATGGTCATGGTAAGTATACTATTTATAGCAATTTACTACTGAGTTTGAGTTGAAGTTTGATTTTGAAACTTATTCGGGTTTTATTTCACTATTTAAAGGGTAGTAAATTGTCATATTCCATCATATGAAGTCGAAAGAAGCTCCATGGATTCAGAGTAGTTATCCCCTTGAGTAAGACGGGTTATTGATCTCATCATGGCGATAGACCTCATCACATCCATCCCTGCGTCAAATTACAAATTGCCGTTCACTTAAGTGAACTAATAGACGGTTTACTATACATCTCTTCCCTACACCAACCTGATGAGGGTCTGGCCTGTTGGTAGGCCCGCAGACCTCGACGGGCCTAAACCCGGCCTGAGATGATTATGCCCATCTCGATCTAGCCACGGTACCCACTTTTCTAGAGATCTAGGCTATTCATTTGGTGTGTCCCATCATGCATGACACATTACAAAATACACTTGAAACCGTAACTGGGCTGGGCTCAATCTACAATAATGGGCTCTTATACAAAGCCCGCTCAATTAACTACGTCCATCCCTTTTATCATATAACTTTAGTGCTTTAAACCAAAAATTAATCTTATCCAAGGATAAAGTGGATCACACCACTTGAAATAGTGTGAATTGAAGTCTACTGTTGAAAAGTTATTGGGACCCACTGAAGTTTTAGATCAAAATGACATCTGCGTTTTCCTTCCATCCATGTCTTTTTGATCTTATGAACAGTTTGGATGACAAATAAACAGAACTGGGGCGTTAAAAATGTTTCAATGGTAGAAATCAATACTTCTACTGTTTCTTTTGGTATGGTTTACTTGAGCTTTTGATATAATACAATTTGGGCTCAACCCTTAAAATGATATGGAAAAATGAATAGACGGCGTGGATAAACCACATGAATTCACAGTGGGCCTAATAGAGTTTACTCAGTAGGATAAGAGCTACTGAGTAACTTAGTACGCAATCCGATTTCAAGACGAAATCGGATTGTGTAGTGAGTTACTCAGTAGGCTTTTATCATTATGAGTAAACTAAGTTGGGCTTATTGTGAATGTATGTGGTTTATCCACACGGTCCATCCATTTTTAATACTAATTCTAGAGGTTGATCCCAAAATTGAAGTAAATCAAAATGTCAAGTGGAACATTACATAGGAAACAGTGTGGAATAATGATTTCCACCGTTCAAACCTTCCTAAGGTCCAAAGTAATTTTTATTTGTCATCCAACTTGTTCATAAGATCACAAAAACATAAATGAAGAGAAACCACAAACATCAGCTTGATCCAAAACTTCTTTGGCCTCTAAAAAATTTTCAATGATAGAGGTTTAATCAAACTGTTTCCTGTAGTGTGGTCCACTTGAAATTTTAATTTACTTCATTTTTGGAATTAAGATCTAAAATTATCTATTAACATGAATTAACGGAGTGGATAAAATAAATAAATAACAGTGGACCCCACACAGTTTACTCAATAGGCTAAGGTTACCGAGTTACTCAGTACGCAATCCGCTTCCGAGGAAAGAAGCTTTGACACTCTGTCACCACGTGATGAATGATGCGCAGGCATTTATAAATTACTTAAAAATCGCATGCGTTATGTATAAACTAATTTATAAATAAACCGTCCAATTCATAGAGTAAAATTAAACTTGTTTAATTATCTTACTATCAGATTTGTGGACATTTATTGATGGTCTAAGATGTTTTGAATCCAATGGTCTTATTTCAAGAAACCAATGTCCAGTAATCAGAGGTTAGGATTTCTCAATAAATCTAATTTTGGAATTTAACCTGGTGAAAATGACTTAGACAATTCAGACTTAATTTGGGTTAACTTGTACCACTTGTACCCTTTTTAAAGTGCCTGTGTATCAAGCCTTATATGCATCTGGAGTATAAAATAACTGGCCTGGAAAGATCTGTCAAAATGGATGGACGGTCTGTATAAAACACACATCACCCTGGCCCTACGGAGCCCCTGCCTGGACTGCGTACTGCGTCCTGTCCTTTCATCGCCGTACAATCAGAGTTCCGTGAGGCTAACCGTATTGAATGTGTTTCATCCACACCGTACATCTATTTTGGGCATATCATTTTAGAACATTAGACAATAAATGAGGCAAATCTAAGGCTCACATGAACAACACCACAAAAATCCGTGGTGATCTTGTTCATAAGGTCGCAGGGACATGGAAAACACAACTATCAGCTTGATGGAAACTTCAGCCGTACCTAAGAAGATTTTAATAGTAGGCGTTCAATCCCTACTTTGTGATGCACTTTAACCTTGGATCTTCCTCATTTTTGATCTAATAAAATAAATTAATATTTCAAAATGTATGAACGGTGTGGATAAACTATATACATCACGGTGGGCCATACAGAGCCCCTGCCAGGGACCGAGTCCGTCTAAGCAGGGGGACAGGACGCAATCCGCGCCAGTTGCGTACACGAAATAGCAGGAAAGAGTTACGTTTTGCCAAAAAACCGCCAATCGCACGCGCCATCTTTGCGCGAACGTTAAGGAGACAGACGCGGATTGCGTCTTACCCCCGCCCGGAGCGCTCTGTCGGGCCCAAAGTGTTGTACATGTTTTATCCATGCTGTTAATAGTTTTTCTTAAATCATTTTAAGTCATAATCCAAAAAATGAGGCAGGTCAAGAGCTTAAGTGGACCACAAAGTGGGGATTGAACGTCCACCTTTAAAAACTTCCTGGGAAGCGGAGAAGTTCCGTATCAAGCTGATATTTATTTTTTCACTTTATCCACATCTGCATGACCTTATTAATAGGTTTGATGGTAAAAAAAATCACAGTTTCCATTAGAAAAGTTTAAACTGTGGTTGTCATTATCACCGCAGCTTTCTTTGATTTGGTCCACTGGAGCTGTGTATCTACTTATTTTTTGTCTCAAACTTTAAAATGGTTTAAGAAAAGCGATGAACTACGTGGATAAAATACTTACATCACGGTGGGCTCCACATAGCCCTGACGGTAATCCGGGTTGTGGTAGGACGCAATCCGCATCCTAAGGAAACGGATTGGCTACTCCCCTGTCACCCGCCAATGGCTGGTGGTCACTGGTCCATGCTCTTTGGGCCCACTATAATGTATGTGTTTCACCCCTGCCTTCCATCTATTTTTATAGATTATTTTATGGTATAAGACTAAAATTTAAGTATATCCCAATGTCAAGTGGACCGCATTACAAGAAACAGTGTTTAATGAATGTCAACCATTTAAAACTTTTTGGGGCCATAAAAAAGTTTTAGATCAAGCTTATCTATTTTTTTTACCCTTTATTGGGTCAACAGGTTGTATGTCAAATAAACATTCATTGGGCCTGTATGACTTAATCAACAGAATGTATGTCAAATAAATAGTACAGTGGGCCTTACGGATTGTATATCAAATAAACAGTACAGTGGGCCTTACTAGGATTTTAATGGTGGATATCCAATTACTATTGTTTTCCTGTTGTGTGGTCCACCTGATATTTATATCCCTCTCATTGTTCTAAGCTCTAAAATGATCTATAAAGACAGGTGAATGGAATGGATGATACACATATATCATGGTGTGGCCCACAGATCACCGACCAGCAGCCACCCGGCTGGTGGCAGGGGAGTAGCCAATCCGTCTCGGAACGTTAATGCAGTCTGCGGAAGCACGCGGCAACGTGTGCGACGTATGCCGAAACCATGCAGCACATCAGATGGGCCCGACCGTGTTAGTTGAGAAGTGGGAACAGTCTAATATGGACTGTCGGTCCTTGTTTTCCGTTCCCCGCGTGATGAATAGATGGTCCTGATTTTGTTCCAGATTTCCGTACGAATCCCACGTGATAAACAGCTGTTTGATTGATGTCATTGACGGACCGTGGACCTTACGAACCTACGGTGAAAATTATTATCCTCTCTACTATTTAGGGTGCGGTCTATATGATATTTGGATAGATAATGCTCTAAAATTATAATCTCTAAAAACAGATAAAGGGTATAAATATAATAAATACATAACTGTGGCCCCTGTAATTTTGATCCCTTTGAACCGTTGGTATAACTCAGAGCTTACTTATTATATCCACACCACAAATCACAGCAGGATAATGTCACCATTAAAACATTCGTATGTCCATCATAGCTTTTATTTTACATCCAATCTGTAAGGTCATGGACCCGGAAGCGGATTGGCTGGTGTACCACACACCAGCTATATAGTATTGACGTCAGTAAGTTCTATGGGTCATATGACGAGGTATTTTTTATATCCAACATCCATCCATTTGGTGATATAATCTTAAGGCTTGAGCTAAAAAAATAAGAGAAATCTAAAGATCAAGAGAACCGTAGAGCAAAAAGCGATGAAGAATTGTGTGACTACCATTGAAACCATTATTGGGGTCAAGGAAGGATCAATATGAAATTTATTTTTCCTCTTCATCCATGTATTTGTGATGTTATTAACAAATTAGATGGAAAATAAACTTTACAATGGACCTTACAAATTTTTTAGCAGTGAAACTTATTATCCTCGTTGCTATTTTTAGTGTGGTCCAATTGAGCTTTCGGATATAATTCATTTTTTGTAATGCTCTAAAATGATCTTAAAAAAATGGATGAACAGCATGGATATAATAAATACATTATTGTGGGGTCACGTAACTTTGATTCCCTTGAACCGTTTGTAATGAAGAGGAAAAATAAATATTATGATGATCCAAAACTTTGATGACCACAAAAAGAGTTCCAATGGTAGATGTTCCATCCCCACTGCTTCTTTCAGTGTGGTCCAATTAATCTTTATAACTGACCTATTTTTCGTGTTAAGCTTTACGACGAGCTCACAAAATGGACGGACAGTTTGGATATAACACATACCCAGTGATAGAAGCCACAAAACTTGCTGACCTAAATACACCAGCTATATCGCCGGTGCGTGTTACACAAGCTAATCCGCTTCCGGCATTGACGTGGAACGTGGACTTACGTGTGGATGAGCGTGCAGGGAGGAGTCTTTCATTTTTTTTTTTACCATCTCGTCTGAGGGGAGCGGATTAGGAGCGGGTACTTAAAGTGGGCCCACCTTGTCTATTTCATGGTATGAGCGAAAAAATGAACCGAATCAAATTCTAAGGTATAGTGGTGATAGAATATTAATGGGCCACAAAAGTTTTTGATTGAGCTGATATTTATTTTTCTTTCCGAACGTTTATGTGACCTTATAAAAAGGTTGGATGTCTAATAGACATTGCAGAAACGTCGTAGTGGGCTATAAAAACGAGTGGACAGTATGGATACATAGAATACATACTTAACGGTGGGCCCCACGGTAAGCACCGCATCATCTTGGGTGAGGCCGGGGCCGCACCTAAACGCTTCCAAATCTTTGGTGGACTGCACCTGTCTCTTTATCCAGGTCTCTTTGACCTTATTAACAGTTTAGATGGCAAATAAACATTATGGTGGGCCTTAGGATATTTTAATGGTAGGCATTTAATCACAACTGTTTCCTATGATGTGTTCCACCTGAGATTATACATGCTTCAGTTTAGGGAAAACGTACTAAAATGAGCTGAAAAAACGAATGAACGGAATGGATATACAATACATATATCAAGGTGGGCCCCACGGTTACACCTTACGGAACTCCATCAGCTGCGGACCTAAATGACCCACGCCCGTTTCATCTTTGATAGGTTAGACTCGTGTCTTAGTTTTGCACCCGTTAGAAAATGACTGACTCATCCACATTTCTACATCTGTTTGCTGCAGTTTAAACAGTACAGCTATCCAGACCATCCAAATCATGGGTTCCTTCAAATGATAAGCAATCCTAACCATTCAATCAATGGCTATGAAATGAATGTTTAATTAAAACAGTGAGCAGTCCAAATTTCAGGAAAAAAAAAAATGAGACGGTTAATGACCATTAAAAACTTTTTGTAAATCACAAAAGTTATTAATAGATTGGATTGCAAATAAACACTATGGTGGG
Source organism: Magnolia officinalis (assembly GCA_021015155.1). NCBI lineage: Eukaryota > Viridiplantae > Streptophyta > Magnoliopsida > Magnoliales > Magnoliaceae > Magnolia > Magnolia officinalis. The sequence goes on from JAJHSJ010000002.1 coordinate 99,326,396, forward strand.
CCCTAGTAAATTTTTAATAGTAGTTATTCAATCACAACTATTTCTTGTGGTATGGTCCACCTGATATTTGGATTGCTTCATTTTTTGGATCATTTTTAAAAATAATATGGCAAAATAGATGAACAGCCTAAATATACAATACATACATCAATGCAGGGCCATGGTCAGGGCCGCACCATGTGGGGTGAGGCTGGGCCACACCTAGTCACGGCGTGCTAGGAAACGGATTGGCTACTCCCCCTGCCCCCATCCAATGGCTGGTGTTTGGTACTATGTGGGCCCCACCATGATGTATGTGTTTCATCCATGCCGTTTATATATTTTTCCAGATAATTTTATGGTATGAGACAAAATATGAGTATATCCCAATCTCAAGTGGACCACATTACACCAAACAGTGTTGAATGAGCATCAAGCTTTAAAAACCTTTTAGGGCTCATAAAAGTTTTAGATCAAGCTGATTTTTGTTTTTTCCCTTCATCTGGGCCTACATGACCTAATCAATCGACTGGATGTCAAATAAAAAATGGTTCACTATATATATACCTCTCAGTTTTGGGATCAAGCTCTAAAATGATCTTTAAAAATAAATGAATGGAATGGATGAAACGGGTGGAGGCAGGGGGAGTAGCCAATCCGTTCCCGGCGTGCTACACGTGGATGAGAAAAGTTGATGGATGACCGTTGGTAAAAAAGTAAAGTAGCACGTGAAAAGTGAACGGATATGAAGAAAAAAAAGGACCGTTAGTCCAAAAGTAAACCACCATGCGGTGGCCACCTGAATTGGCTTGGCTTTTGTCGGAGGGAACATTACACTGGTAACCTATCGAATAAGGTACGCGGATGGGTCAGTAGCGAGGTTCTACTGACAATGCTTTATGGGCCCCACATGGTGCATATGTGTTATATCCAAGCCGTCCATCAATATTTTCCAGATCATTATAGTGCATTATATGAAAAATGAGAGAGATAAAAATCTCTAGTGGACCACACCAGAAGAAAACACTGGCAATTGAATGGCCACCATTAAAAACTTCCTAGGGTCTCACTGTAATGTTTATTTATCATCCAACCTGTTGATTAGGTCACGCACACCTGGATGAAGAGAAAACGCAAATATAAGAATAATCTGCAACTTTTGTGGCCCTTCAAAAGTATTTAATGGTGAGTGTTCAATAACCTTTTTTTCTTATGGTCTGGTCCACATGAGATTTATATCCGCTTCTTTTTTAGGCTCATGCAGTAAAATAGTCTTGAAAAATAGAGGGATGGCGTGGAGAGGATACATATGGCATGATGGGCCCACAGAGAACTGTCAGTAGCCACCTTGCTACTGACAGTTGATCCTTTCACCCTCATGGAATAATTGGACAACTAAGGGTATGTACTTGTGCAGTAAACATGGGGAGATATGCCATTTTGCAAAATGTGAAATTAGAGACGGCAATGGGCAGGACCTACAATTAGACCACAAGGCCTCAGGCCCATCCAAGCCTGCATGAGCCTAAGACAGTAGGCCCATGCCTTTAAAAGTAGATGGGCCTGAGCCTAACCGAAAGAACCGGCCAGACTCGAAAATTGATAACATTTCATATTTACTACTCGAATGTTTCTAATTTATCGTATAAGAAATAGACATTTTACAGAAATGAAACCAACAATCTGCACTAAAATAAAACTAGGTTGGGAAAATTGATTGAGTGCAACCCCAATCTAAATTTTTGAGGCCGTGCTTGTGAGTCCAGAGCCTACCCCACGGACCAAGCCCAGCCCAAAGCTAGTTGGGCTTGTTCAGTCAAGCAGGCTACCTAGCCCATTCCAGGAACTCAAGATGGTGCCGTCCTTGCCATGGTGCCCACCTTGATGTATGTATTTTATATCTATGTTGTCCATCTGTTTTACAAGATCATTTAGGGCATTAGCCCAAAAATAAAGCAAATTGAAGTCTTAGCTGGACCATGCCATAAGAAACAATGGTGATTGAACGACCCACCATTAAACAATAAGGGTCAGCATTTTTATTTTTTTTTGCCATCCAACCTGTTGATAAGGTCTCATAAACCTAGATGACAGGAAGAAAATAAATATCAGCTTGATCCAAAACTTTTGTGGCCCATTATAAAGTGTTAACGTTTAATCACCACTATTTCCTATGGTATGATCCAGCTAAGATTTGGATCAACTTCATTTTTGGGGTCATGGCTTTAAATGATTTATCAAAATGAATGGATGGCATGGATATATAATACATGCATGAAGGTGGGCCTCATGATAAGGTGGAAAGAAATGCCCCTATTTTAAAATTCTAATTACTCAAAGCAGTGTGTTGATCTTGAAATCGTAATTAAATCTTTTATTTTTGTGTCATCAAAATGATATATATATGCACGGGTCAAAATCTGACATGGATTAAACTGTCCATATAGAACACCAATTAACGTAAAAAAAATCACCCAATCTACGTCATACATTGTCCATTTAAATTGGACAGATCCGCAACCATAAAAATGGGTCAAAGTTGAATTATTTTGGGGCCATTTGACATACAATTAGTGTATCCTAGACCTTGAGTTGGACGTGTAAGAAGTCCAAATTAGACCACTTGATTTAATGTTTAGCGCTGCTTAGTTGGGTTATGCTCTAATGTCCAAAGGATGCTCTAAAATTTTGTTTAAATGTAGTACATGTAATCCTTTAATTGATTGAGAAATTTTCACTTTCTCTTACCTATAGGTATATGCTATTTTTGGTGCATAAATGAGGCATTTTGGACACAATGGACATCGCAAATGCACCCATTAAAAAAATGTGTATATTTTTTAATACAACTATGATTGAGGTGATTTAAAAATCAAAATGAAGTTTGATAAGTCTAGTTTTAGGAAAAAATAAATATAAGTAAAAAAAACTAAACTCAAATGAAGATCATGTTAGGACGTTTTGAAACTGCCTAGAAAATCATCGGTTTCACACAGCTAATACTTCAAGAATTTTGATAAATTTTTTAGAACATATAATATAATGGAATTTCGTAGAATGAGAGTAAACTTGATGATAAATTATCAGAAAAAATAATAATAATTTGGTCACTAGAAATTGTAGAAAAAGTTGTAAGAAACAAACCCGTTAGAACCGCAGTTTTTGCAAGTACAAGTTGTCGATAAACCAAACGAATTGTCGTTGAAATAGGAATCACTTGACTATGTTAGGATTTTGGACTGCGGAATCACACAAATCTAGATCTAGGATAGCAATCCAATGGCACTAAGCACACACAAGAGAACACGCAAATTTAACGTGGAAAACCCTTGCGGGAAAAAACCACGGCACAAAGTAACAAATCTTCATTATGAAAATAGAAATTACAAAGAGAGAGGACTTACCCGATTCGAACAACCTCGAATCTCACCCTTGCTACACCCTTTGATAACCCTATAACCCTTTTAGAAACCCTTGGAATTCCTTAGAATAATATCTCCTAATCCCGTTTACACCCATATATATAGTTTTAGGAAGAATCCCAAACAAAATCGGAAAGAATCATAAACGAAATCAGAAACAAATCCCGCCCTTTCGCAGTTGCGCGAAAAATCTGCGCAGAATCTGATTAGATTTAAGGCATCAAATACAACAATCTCCACCATGTCTTCAATCTTTAAATGTGTAGCTCTTCGTCCTCTTCTCTTATATCTGCATCACAACATAGCTTCTCATGCACACTCCATCCTTCTTTTTCGCCATCGCCAAGCCCAGAGAAGTTGCACAGAACTTGAACTTCTCTGCAGGAACGTTATAGGTGAGCATGACTGCTGGATCAGAATTCACGTGCTTAACCACCTTTGCTCCTGTCTTCTCAAAAGGAAAGACGTAGTCTTCTTACCATCTCACCGCTACCCAATATTGCTTGCCGGGGTATTTGCTCACAACATTGATAGCCTGTGAAATAATTGATCTAATACAGACCATGGCAAACACAGCCAACTGCATTCAAATACTGCTTATGAGATATATCCTGCTTTTCCTCATCTGTTTTGGGACATGTCCTGAGAAAAACTTGAGGAGAGACGCGTAGGGAACACTCTCCAGCTTTGCCTGGTCCATCACATCCTTGATCAATACCTAACCAAGGTATTTTGCCTGAGATAATCAAAGCCTACTCCACTTTCAGTCTCAATGTCGAGAACCATCTTTGCAGCCCCCAGATCCTTCATCCTGAATGTCCTACTTAACCGAGTCTTCAATACATTGATTTTGGACATGTTATAATTGACGATTTACATGTCATCAATTCCTTACTCACCATGAAGAAATCAAACCACTGCCTAGGAGACAGGTCGAACCACGACCTCCTGCAAACTTTTTTCTTAGCCCCTTTAACTTCGAACCGCTCTGGTTGCTTCATGTAGATTTGTTCTTCACTTTCCCTTGCAGAAGTGCAGACTCTACATCCATCCTTTCAGCTCAAGATTACATTGGCCAACCAGCGCCAATCACGGATCTAATAGACACCTGTTATACCGTCGGCGCGAATATCTCTAAGAAACCGATCCTTTCTCTCTGAGCATAACCCTTTGCCACCAACTTCGCCCTGTATCTATATTGTATCCTCCTGAAGATCCACATGCATCCAACCGCTTTCCAGCCTACTGGAAGCTCCACCAACTCCCATATGTCGGTTTGGTACAACGAGTCCATCACATCACTCATAGTCACCTTCCACTTCTCAGCACCAGGCTCACCTAGAGCCGTCTGAATAGAAGATGAATCCTCTGCGATATTGGAGTCGTCTATGTACCTCGTCGATATCTTGCGATTATGCCGTGTGATTCTCCTCACAGGTGGCTGCTCCACCTGCTTTGTATCCCTGTCTGCGCGTCTCAGCCTTCCTGCCCTACCCGCTCATGTGGCAATGCCTAACATGCCACACATGTGCAGAGGTGGAATCCACTACATCCATTGCAGCTCCACCTTTTGAAGTGCTCCCGATCAACCTGTACATGTTACTAAGTCGTTGCGCTTTCATGATTAGTCGTGCCCCCTTTGATACTTTAAGAGCACCATCAATATCTGTCAACTTACAACTCATTACCTCAAGTACACCAAGAGAAATCAGATTTTTCTTCATGTTAGGAATGTGCTTCACATCAGTCAGGGTACGCTCCACCCCATCAAACATCTTAATACGCACCGTACCAATAGCCACAACATTATATGCAATGTCATTGCCCATAAATACCTGTCCACCATTGCACTCCTTGTAACTGGTGAACCAACTCCGATGAGGAGTCATGTGAAAAGATGTCCCTATGTCTAACATCCACTCGTCCTTACGATCATCATATGACCGTTTGATTGTAGACACAAACAAAACATTACCATCACATCCACTCAATCCATCTGACGTGACAGTATTGGCCTCCTTGTACGAAGCCTCAGAATCTTCTCTCTTAGATTTAAGATTTTCACAATCCTTCTTCACATGTCTTTCCTTCCCACAATTCCAGCACTTTACCTTTCCCTTGCCCTTGCCCTTGGATTTGGATCTAGAACTTGTACATTGTTCAGAATTCCTACACCTTGTAACCAGTGCATCAGAAGATATCCCCATGTCGACGTTAAGCTTTCTCACAACCTTCCCTTGAAGGACTGAGATAACAGTGTCGACACTCAGGGTTTTATTCGTGGAGCACATTATGTCCTTGAATGACTCATAAGACGCCGGAAGAGAATTCAACAACATATATACTTGTTTTTCATCTTTCATCACTTCCTCCATATACAATAATTTGCAAACCAATTTATTAAAGTTGCTGATGTGAGCCTTCAGATCTCCACCTTCTGTCATCTTGAAGTTATACCACTGCCGCTTTAAGTGTAAACAATTTTTAGAGAATTTTTTCGCATAGACATGCTCTAACTTCGCCCATAACTTAGCCGTAGTTTTCTACCTCATGACATTGTAAAGAACCTCATCCGTGAGACGTAAACGGATCGATGATAAAGCCTTATTATCAAGAGTATTTCATTCATCATCAGTCATAGTAGACTTTCGCTCCTCAAGGGCACCATCTTTGCCTTGCTTGATTAAGGAACTCATCATCTTGATCTTCCATAATTCAAAATTATCTTTCCCTAAGTACTTCTCAATATCATACTTGGTGCTTGCCATTATTACTAATCCCTCAGATTCATATCTGTGCCCCAACGATTACTCTGATATCACTTGTTGGGATTTTGGCCTACGGAATCACACAGATCTAAATCTAGGATAGCAATCCAATGGCACCAAGCACACACAAGAGAACACGCAGATTTAATGTGGAAAACTCTTGCGGGAAAAAAACACGGCGCAAAGTGACAAATCTTCACTATGAAAATAGAAATTACAAAGAGACAGGACTTACCCGATTCGAACAACCTCGAATCTCACCATTGCTACACTCTTTGATAACCCTAGAACCCTTCTTGAAACCCTTAGAATCCCTTAGAATAATACCTCCTAATCCCGTTTACACATATATATAGTTTTAGGAAGAATCCCAAACAAAATTAGAAAAAATCATAAACGAAATCGGAAACAAATCCCGCCCTTTCGCAGTTGCGTGAAAAATCTGCGCAGAATTTGATTAGATTTAAGGCGTCAAATACAACAGACTAATATAGGTTAGACTTTCGGTATCTGCTGAACTTTTGGGTTGAATTACAACTATGTAAAATTGATTATAATTTATTTTGTAAAATTGTATTTTAGCTTAAAAAGATTCAATAAGGTATGTATATCAATTATTAATGTGTTTTCATTAAATTTTCATGATGTCGTGATTACTGGATTCATCATTATAGAAAGTACTATTGAAGGTACGAGCATTCTACCTTGGGATATTCTTAAAAGATCATGATCTTTGAAAAGTTTCTTTGTGGAAGATTCGATCATAGGTTCCTAGGATACCACTAAAGAATATGGTGACATACTGTCCTTGGATTACAAGTCTCGAAAGCTAATATGTTGAGCTTAGTCGGGGGTAAAAGTCATTAAAGCTCACTTGCGACCCTATGGTTCAGTGGTAGACTCACCAGAGTTTTAACACAAGGTCATGGTTTGAGCACCCATTGTGGTGTGAGTGCGTGAGCATGTGTGGGGTGTGTGAGCGTGTGTGAAAAAAATTTAAAATAATAATTAAAAAAAAAAAAAAAAAAAAAACATGTTAGGTTGAGTCCTTGAGTTGAAAATCCCTAAAGTCAATATATTAGGCCGAGTCCTTTGTTAAAAGTCCCTAAAGTTTATATTATATTGCATTACTAGGTTGAAGTCCCTAAATTAAGCTCAGTTAGTAACGCATCATTATTTAAATTTATCATCATGCACATTTATGTTTCTAAATAGGTAAACCTTATATATTAAAATTTTTAGTGCAAACCTCATGAAATATACCTTGTTAGTAATTTTTTAATTATGGACTATTATGATGTTTAGGTTGTTTTTTTGTAGAATTGTCACATTGAAAACTTTCTTTCTTTTGGATATCTATTTTTTTTTTTAGCCATTTTTTACAAGTATTAAGACCTATTTTGGACATTTATTTTGGGTCCTCCTCATTGGACTTTGCAACTTACCTATGTTTGGAACATGTAAGTTGCATGAATTAATCCAGAAGATAGTGGCCATGAGAAATAGAATTCAGAAAATCAAGCTAGTTATTATTATTATATTTTTTAATTCTATCATAATGTGTTTACTTTATAAAGGAAGTATTTTAGTAACTCCGTATATAATAGGTGTAGAGATTAGTTAACTTTATTTATGATCATGGATTCCTTATTTATATTAATTTTTTATTTATTCTATTTATAGGCATGAACTTAAATTATGTAATGATAGAGGGGATTAGAATTCTTATTACAATATTTTTCATGTGATTTAATTTAGATGTGAATGCTAAATGAAAATTATTTAAAAATCTTATACCTCATACTGTGAAAACTTGGGACTAGGGACATTGGACTTGATGCCGAATTTGAGGACCGTGACAATCACACCTAGTCCACTCTTTGTATGCTTTCTCGAAAAGATCATATTGATCTGATTATCCAGAATTATACTGTCATTGGCATGCAAAACTTGATGGATGATCCAAAATGAAACTACAGCTCACCATGAGAATCACTCTTCCCAAAAATCACATTTATCCACTCAATAGGTACACATCATATGTTGAGTCAGACCATCAATTGTCCATTGATTCTAATGGCGTGGCTAACCTGCCTGATATACTAGCTAACATTCTGACGCAGCAAAGGACGTGGGGTCGAGTACCATCTTCCTCAAGGGGATAATTGTTCCGAATCCACGGAACTTCTCTGGATTCCTCATAGAGACTTCTCAAATCTACGAGGAAAAGAACAAGGAAAATAGAAAATAAATTCTATAAAATTCGTAATTTGATTGATAAATGAAATAAATGATTTCAAAACCCTTTAAATAGGGATACTAAGTCATGGGAGAAGTTTCGGAATCGAACTACAACTAAAACTCCTACAAATCGTGACTTACTATAAATAGTAAACTTACTATTTATAGACGATCGTGATGTCTACTAGTGCGCATGGTTTTCGGCCAAAAATAGTAAGTGTCCTATTTGGCTGAACTATGATGTTCTCCTAATTATTATAAGCACTCTTCATGTTGGGCGCAACTCCTAAAGCCCAACAGATGAAGAGTTATATTGAAACTAAAACTTACTAAAAATAGCAAAAACGAAAATAAAACGGGATTTTGACCGTTGCTTTGATGGTTCACAAAATCGGCATAGGTAACCAGGCATAGCGGGGTTGGGTGGCTAAACTAGCTTGTCCTATCCCAAAATCATTTATGGTACATCCGATAGCTCATTCTGATTTGCGAGATACGTCCGTTTTAAGTTCTGACGGTCCGGATCACTTCTGTCGTCGACCAGGCCTTTTCGCACTCCTTCGGACTCATCCGATAGTGAGGGCAATTGTGTAAGTTGGACCTGGGGACAAGGTCGATATGGTGTTGGATATCTCACATGGGAGGTAATCCATCGGGAATGTGCTAAATTTCTTTAAACTTATGCAATAAGGGTTTTAGTTCATTAGAGATGTTGGTAGGATCGAGTTCTTTTCCTTTTACAATTAGTGTGTAGGCCTGTCCTGTTTTATTGGATTCCTCCACAAAGTCTCATATGGTTAAGAGGAAACGACCCTCTACATTAAAAGTTTTAGGTGGTCCCTCTGGATCCATGGGGGCCAATATGGTTTTCCGACCGTCCTTGATGAAAATATATACATTATCTCACCCTTTTATGAGTGGCATCATATTCAGATTTCTAGGGTCGACCGAGTGATATATGACATACCTCCATGTCAACCACATAGCATAATACTTCATCTTTATAACGTATGCCAATTGAAAAGGATATGGTTCACTGTTCAGTTACCTTTGTTTCACTGACCTTCTTGATCCAACCAATTATATATGGGGAAGAGATGATGCTCCGTTTTCAATTACAATTTTCTCTACCATTACCCTGGAGATGATGTTCCCGCTGCTCCCACTATCGATGATCACATCGCAGTCTTTTCGATTCATCGTGTACCTAGTTCGAAAGATGTTATGTCGTTATGGGTGTACTTCTTTCCTTGGCGCTTACAACAGTTGTCTCACAACGAGCGATTCGCCACGATCCTGCTGAACTCAACCTGCCTCACACGCCTCATCTTCGGTGTTGTGCTCTAGTTCCTCAACGCCTGGATCCTCATCGGTGTTTTCAGCACTACTATCATTGATGACGAGGTTCGCCACTTGTCGCTCGGAACAAGTATTTGATAGGTGACCCGGTCGTCCACAACGAAAGCAATTGTCGGGCTTTGGCCGAGCATAGGGGTTCGGGATCCTGCTTGGACCAGCAATAGTCGATACGCCCTTTTGGGGCCTAGTTTGCCAGCTTTCTTGATCTCGATTCACGGGTGTAGGAGGTTAACTGCGTGCTCCTACGGGCCCCTTCCCTCTGGGTTGTGGAGTTCCCTTGGGTAGACCTGTCGTGGTGACCCTAGCGGTATGATAAGCCCGTGTGTTGGGACGTTCGAGTTGTGCCTCCACTCGAGTAGTCAACTTGATTACATCATTCATCATCCAAACGGACTTCATTTCGACCTGATCTTGGATCGCCATATGTAATCCACTGTTGAATCGGGCGACCTGCTATGATTCAGTCTCAACAAAATCGTTACGCGTCGCCAAGCAGTAGAATTCTCCTGCATAATCTTTCATTGACCAACTACCTTTCGACAATTCCGGTATTGTTGGAATAATACCTAATCATAGTCGCTAGGGAGGAATCAGGCACGTAGTAGTTGCTTAATCCGCTGCCATATGTGGATTGATGCTTTCGTTTGCCTGGTCCGTGCGAGTTGCAGTTGCTCCTACGTAGCTGAAGTGCCGCCCTTCAACTTGTGGGCCACGAGCTTAACCTTTTTTGCTTAGGGATGTCCATATATTCGAACAATCGTTCAACTTCAGAAAGTCAATCGAGGAAATACTTAATGTGTAGTTGGCCATTGAAACTAAGAATATCGACCCTCATCTTGAACTTCCGATCTACTCGATTGCCACCTTATCTGGGATATTGGAGGACCGTGTCGTCAACCTCCCCGTCCTTGGATTCCCTTTCCTCAGGAATGATCCTTTGGTGCATTGTCGGTACTAGCCTATGATCAGGGCGAGTTTCAACAATTTATGGTGGAGGATTACCACCAGGAACACGGAGTTGCCCTATGGCCTACATCATGCGAGCGATGAAAGCCTGCAGCCCTTGCATGGCTTGTTGATTCTTTCGCTGTGCTGCTTCGAAAGTTGTTAAAAGATTATCCCATGGAGCACCATCCGCATGATTGTTGCCCAACCCGTCGTAAGAAACCATAGATTCGAGGAAAAGCCTTGCTCTGATACTAAACTAACACAGGGAAGGACGTGAGGTCGAGCACCGTCTTCCTCAAGGGGATAACTGTTCCGAATCCACGGAACTTCTCTAGACTCCTCACAGAGACTTCTCGAATCCACAGGGAAAAGAATAACGAAAATAGAAAATAAATTCTATGAAATTCGTAATTTGATTTATAAATGAAATAAATAAGTTCAAAACCCTTTAAATATGTATACTAAGTCATGGGAAAAGTTTCGGAATCAAACTACAACTAAAACTCTTAGAAATCACGACTTACTATAAATAGTAAACTTACATTTTATAGACGGTCGTGATGTCTACTAGTGTGCATGGTTTTTGGGCAAAATTAGTGTCCTATTTAGCATAATCATGATGTTCTCCTAATTATTCTAAGCACTTTTCATGTTAGACGCAACTCCTAAAGCCCACCGGATGAAGAGTTATACTGAAACTAAAACTTACTAAAAATAGTAAAAATAAAAATAAAATGGGATTTCGACAGTCAATCTGATGGTATTTTGCAAATTCGGCGTGGATTGAGTCGGGTGGCTAAACTAGCTCATCCTACCCCAAAATCATATATGGTACATCCGATAGCTCATTCCGGTTTGCGAGATACGTCTAGTTTAAGTTCTAACGGTCCGAATCACTTCTATCGTCGACCAGGCTTTTTTTTATCCATCTTAGCCATGAAACTGTCCGCAACATGCTCCACATCACATTCATGGTGGCTCCCACCATTTTCCACGGTACCAACGTCCAACAAAGCATGTTAGACGTAAAGATGAATACATAAGTTGTGGTGGTCAATTCTCTTTGCAAGAACCATACAAGATATTTAAAAATAGCTCTTGTTTCTCAGTATTTAAAAATAAAAAAAAAATAAAAAAAATAAATAAATAAATAAAAGCCAAACGCAGAGATAGCTTGAGAATTTCAATGAGATAGAGAGAAAGAGTCATACCTATCTGTGGAGCCTGGAAAAACCAGAAAGGTTGGAAATGATTAAAATCGGCAGAGCTATAGAGTGGAATACAAAGCTAAAAAGGATAGTAGAAATCCAAAAGAGTAGAATATCCGGCATAGACAAGCAAAACGCCCGCAAATGGCCAATGCTTTAAGACATGAAAATCAACGAATACACGCTATACGTATTGAGTAATAATTCATTGCACTTAGACCACTTCAAGTTCTAGTGCTTCTAGTTTCATCTAGACACTTTGACAGTCAGATCGGTAAATCCTGACCCTACATTAGCTCCGGCACAGATTTCATGGCCCACCGTGCAAAAAAAATAACACGGATTGATGAAAAAAACATCTGTACGTTGGCCTTCTTTTTCATATACATCTATTTTTAAAGCTATGGATGAGATATGGTTATGGTTGCAATATAGAAATGATTGTTGGAAACCATAATAGATTCATATGGCCCCAATAAACAGACGGCTTAAATTATTGATTGGACCCGTCTATATGATTTTGAGAAAAAATTATATTGTATGATCGGATGCTTTCAAACGTTTGAGAGACTGATTTTAAATTTTATTTTTCTTTTTTCCTGATAGGTCGTGAAATGTATACTCGATCTAATGGACGGTCCTGATCAATTTATTGAATTTTCTAGTTGTCCCTAATGCAATAGAGGGTAACATAATTTATAGTGCGTGAGAGCACTGGATATGGTAATAAATTGCACATACCATTATTATCCACTTGTTTCAAGTGGTGGTGTCTCATACACCACCCACATGGCACAGATGCTTCAATCCAGACCGTATAAATTCTGGGACTCATAAGCAAATAATCACAATGATCAAAGGATCGTAATCTTCCCATTGGCGGCTGTCAAATGGACAAATCCAAATTCAATTGGGAATCGGATTGTTAAGTCATTGAGTTGTGAAATTTTTAGATCAAAAATCAAAGTGGCCCATAGTTAAGATGGACCGTTAGATTTATGCCACGTGGGCGATGTAACACCAGTTACACCACAAGTTAATAAACGGTGATGAACGATCTCCCAACTTGGCTTTGACAAAATCCACGGTATTTATTTAGAATGAGGAAAAAACTACCAAAATTTATTATAATTAAAAGTGGAACAGACGCAAAAATAACGACGGATATCTCTCTGTCTTCGATATGACCAAAATACCCTTCAGAATCTCGATATAATAAAAGTCATAACAAGAAATATGAAAGAGCCCGATAGGGTATGACCGGAATATGGTAAAACTATCTCTGTAAAGCCCACATGGCAGAGAAGCTTATCAATCAGGACCGTTCATCTGATGTCTCGTAATATTGATGATATATGTATTTTAAATTCACGTCCATCAGATGATCGGATACGTCTAATATTTGTCCCTTGAAGCAACGGTACTAAGTTTGATATCGTTCAAACATGCCACGTGATGCCGGCGAGGGACGGCGTGTCTATACATTAGCGTTTTACGTGCCGGCTCCTTCTGATTTTTAGCCTGGCAGTGGGACCGGAATCCTCCACAACACCTGTTATACGGGTGCAACACACTAACTCCGTAGGCCCACCGTGTTGTGTGAGTGAACATCCACACCGTCCATCTGGTGCGCCCTTTATGGCAGTCGATGGGATTAAATGGTATGTAATTGTATTAAATGGGATTAGTACACCGTTATTATACTATGATTGCATATCTAGAAATACCATGGTATTTGGGCCATCCAATCCTCATGTAAAATTATTGCAGCGGGAAAAACTATGGATTCATCGAAATCTAGTTTGGCGGACCATGGAATTGTAATTAACCAGCCAAATTCACAACCGATGTCAGTCACTTGGATGAGTTTATAACAATAATGTCACATATAAAGGACCTATATGGATGGATGGCATGGATAAAACACATGCATAAATGTGGGGTTCACATTTGTAGTGGATTTCAAAATCCATGGAAATGACCGTGAAGTGTATGGAAATGACCGTGAAGTGAGGCGATTGGACCGTGAAATGCACGGAAAATGTCCGTGAAGTGAAGGGGCATGATTGTGAAATGTGCCGAAATGACTATGCATCAACATGGAATAGGCGGGAATGACCGTGATTTCCAAGCATATCACGGTCATTCTCGCCTATTCCGTGTTGATTCACGGTCATTTCGACGCATTTCTCGATCATGCCCCTTCACTTCACGGTCATTTCCGCGCATTTCACGGTCAATTCGCTTCACTTCACAGTTATTTTCATGCATTTCACGGTCATTCCCGCTTATTCCGTGTTGATTCACTGTCATTTCAACGCATTTCATGGTCATGTCCCTTCACTTCACGGTCATTTTCGCGCATTTCACGGTCATGTCCTTTCACTTCACGGTCATTTTCGCGCATTTCACGGTCCAATCGCTACACTTCACCATGAAATGCGTCGAAATGACCGTGAATCAACACGAAATAGGCGGGAATGACCGTGAAATACATGAAAATGACTGTGAAGTGAAGCGAATTGACTATGAAATGTGCGGAAATGACCGTGAAGTGAAGGGGCATGACCGTGAATCAACACGGAATAGGCGGGAATGACTGTGATATGCATGCCAAAATGACCGTAAATCAACACGGAATAGGCAGGAATGACCGTTATATGCATGGAAATGACCGTGAAGTGAAGCGAATTGACCATGAAATGCATGGAAATGACCGTGAATCAAAACGGAATCGCCGGGATTGATCGTGAAATGCATGAAAATGACTATGAAGTGAAGCGAATTGACCGTGAAATGCATGGAAATGATTGTGAAGTGAAGGGAATTGACCGTGAAATGCATGGAAATGACCGTGAATCAAAACGGAATCGTCGGGATTGACTGTGAAATGCATGGAATTGATCGCGAAGTGAAGCGAATTGACTGTGAAATGCATGGAAATGACTGTGAAGTGAAGGGAATTGACCGTGAAATGCATGGAAATGACCACAAATCAAAACGGAATCGCCAGGATTGACCGTGAAATGCATGAAAATGACCGTGAAGTGAAGCGCATTGACCGTGAAATGCATGGAAATGACCGTGAAGTGAAGGGAATTGACCGTGAAATGCATAGGAATGACCGTGAATCAAAACGGAATCGCCGGGATTAACCGTGAAATACATGGAATTGATCGCAAAGTAAATGAAATGAGCGAAATTGACCGCGAACTGATTGAAATTGACCATGAAGTGAATGAAATGGATTTTCGACCATCGACCTGATGGAATCTTGAAAAATAACCAGGTTGGTTGGCTAAAGTAGCTTCTCCTACCCCAAAATCATATAGGGTACGTCAAGTAACTAATTTTGGTTTAGAAGATATTCTTGTTAAATGAAAAAAGAAAGAAATGAAAAAAAAAAAAAGTGAGAAAAAAAAATTATATGCTTATATATACATATTTATATAAATATCTATTAGAGAAAATTATAGTAGAATGAAGTTCTCCATGTAAAAAAACTTAAAAATAAATAAATAAATAAAAATTTCATAGATTGGCACAGACTACAGTTATGGCTACGGTTATAATCTGTAGCTATAGGGGTCGTCAAATGGATGTGACTTCGCCAGATCGGCGCGCCCCTGCCAGATAGGTCAACGAGTAGCGTGAGCAAGTGGCGCGGGCACCCTAGTTCAGTGCGCCCACCCCGAACAACCCATTTGGCTACATATTTTTGTAGGTATGGCTACGGTTATAATCCGTAGCCAAATCTCTTTATCCAATAAAATAAAAATCTGTTTTTTTTTAAAAAAAAAACCTCAAATCTTTGTTGTTTTTTGGGTCCCATCATGAGGTCTATGTTATATGTAAACCGTCCATCTATTTGGCAAACTTGTATTAAGGCTTGAGAGGAAAAATAAGACAGATCTAGCTATGAAGTGGACCACGCTGTAAAAGGCTTTGGAGGATTGAACGTCTACCATTGAAAACCTTTTATGGGTCACAAAAGTTTTGGATCATTATGAAATTTGTTTTTCCTCTTCATCCAGGTCTTTGTGACCTTATGAATAGATTGGATGGGAAATAAATGTTACGGTGGGCCCTACAAAAGTTTCAACGGTGAAAATCAATTTTCTGCTACTCTTTGTGGTGTGGTCCAGTTGATCTTTGGATATGATTTTTTTTTTTTGGATAATGCTCCGAAATGATCTCGAAATATGGATGAACATTGTAGATATAATAAATACATGACTGTGGGGCCCACGTAACATTGATCTCTTTGAACCGTTCGTACTGCTCGAAGTTCGAGGAGCGTCAGCGCTTGTCTTCGAGCACCAGCCGATCCGCTTGAAGGTAAAAGCAAGGGGCATTTTCGACCTTTGGCAAGTCGTTCATACAGCTGGGGCTTATTCTCGCAAGGGAAAATGAGGTGGGCTTCGTCTCATAAATGGGTCATACAGTCGTAAATTTCTCTAAAATTATTGCAGTGGGAAAAACACTGGATTAATCAAAATCTAGTTTGGCAGACCATGGAATTGTAATTAACCAGCCAAATTCACAACCGATGTCAGTCACTTGGATGAGTTTATAACAATAATGTCACATATAAAGGACCTATATGGATGGATGGCATGGATAAAACACATGCATAAATGTGGGGTTCACATTTGTAGTGGATTTCAAAATCCATCGATGCATGGTTTTCATGTTGGCTGAACAGAATCAATAGGAAGTTGACACATGTAAGGCATAGCCAAAGGCACTTATTGCTATCATTTTTACCTTCTACCCCAAAGGCGAAAGGAGTCTTTTTTAAAACCATTCTTAGAAGAGCCAATTAGGAAAGGACATGTGTTATTGTATAAAGACGGAACATGGGCGAACAATTAAAGACAAAACGTAGTCGAGAGAAAAGCGGTGCTAAAATGATTATCGACACAGGTGTCCAAGAAGAGTCTGAAAGGCTGGAGCGATGCCAAAGCAGTAAGAAGAAGCATCTAGATAGTTATCTCAAGAGGATCTATAAATAGCGAAGGAATTCAACGAAGCAAAGTATTTCATACCAACTCATTCAAATAAATCAAATATATCAATTATCATTTATGTTCCTTAGTATAATCTATCATTTATGTTCCTCGACTTAACCAGTGGCCTAATTATATTAGGAGTATCAGTAATTCAGTAGTTATAATCTTTAGTTGCAATCCAAGTCTACGCTCCTACATTGGACGAATTTCATTGTAATACAACTAGTTCTATCATAAAGGTTGTTTGCAGTTACGCCCTCCATTTGACTATAAGTGTTTCCTTTTTGTTTACTTTTGTATTGAAAAGCTCTTTTATATGGAAGGCAATGTACAATCCGTTTTCGGATGATGAATCTTACCCTCTGATAATTTCCTGGTCATTTTAAACATCTTACGAGTGGTTGAATAGGCGAAATCACATACTACTATCAATCTATTGATGTTTCGAACCAAGCTGAAAGTACACATTGAGCACCAACCCAATCACGGTGACAAAAAAAAAAAAAAAAAAAAAAAAAAAAGATTTAAGGCCAAGCTCGTCACATGGTTTTGAGAATGAGATTTGCAATTGTTAACAAACTTTCGTATGAATTCCTCAGGGTGATTGTTTGATATCTCTTTCCTCTTTTAGATTGATGGACGTAGCTGAAATCATATATGAAATAGTTGATGAGATAAATTTAAGAACGCCTTTTCCTTAGAATGTTTGCAGAAAAGGGATAATGTACAGTTATGAGTTGTCCATTATATCCTTTATGAAAATGGCAAACCAATCCAAGAAATTTATCACACAAGTATTCAATTAGTCCAGACTCATTTAGTATTGAATTGGGACTAAGATCGAAATGGTTCTACAGAAGAGGTTCATGCTTCCTTCCACGGTATCTTCCTATCTTGGTATTTGGGTTTAAAGTTGTTCGGTTGGAATCGATTCACACTGTCGATTCTAATACACACGCGCATATCACAAGTGACTGAATTTTGAAATCGAGAGGCAATGGACTGATGGTTGTCATGGGTGCCCAAGCTCGGGATGGCAAGCCTGGAAATATACTTGTTTACTAGATTCAACACTTTTATCCCATACCTGTTTATGGTATGGATCGCTTAAGGTGCATCCGGAGAAAATGTCAAGTGGCCAAAATGACCATTGTGCTAAATTCCACCACCATCGAAAATGGCCATTATACTGAATTGGACCACCAAATAGGGCTGTCAATTGACCAGGCCGAGGTCCATTGAAGGCCAACCCTCAAAAAAACCTAGCCAAGAGCCCAGTTTAGGCTTGTGATGATTATGCACGGCCCGCACATGCCCAAGCTTGGCCACCCGTTGTCGTGCAAAATCACGATATTCATTAAGTGTGCCCTACTCATGCATAATATGTCACAAAAATTACCCTTGAAACCCTAAATGGTCTGTGCTCGAACTAGGTTGATGGGCTCTTAAACCAAGCTTAGGTCAGTTATTAAAAGGACTTAAAATTAAAACCGGGCCTGGCCATCTATGTACTATATTCAGCCCAAGCTTGGCCGGATGCCCGTGGGGTCAGCCCGGCACATTGGCAGCCCTACAACATGGTTTGCCAACTTGTCTGAGTCATATCCGGCTCAAGCGAGCCACCCATCCTCAAATCAGAACTTTGGAATATTGTCTCAACCAAAAAGTGGAGTAAAATTATTATTATTATTTATTTATTTTAAGTAGTTGAAATTGCTACTAAATGAGTAAAATTTTAATATAAATCGAAGAAGTAAGCAGTAAGTTGATGGCAATAAAATAAGAAAAGAAGTACATATTTTGGCATTTATAAAATAGCAATCATCACAGCATGGCCCACCTTTTTTAACAAATCATATCTCCAAGCATGCAACATGTTGGTGGGAAAGAAGTGGCTAAATGTTCATATATACACCAGAAAGTGATTGATCAAAGTCCAATTGACGCTTGTTTGGACCATGGCTCCATCAATGAAGTGGCCCATCGGTTGGATGATCCAAGTTAATAAGCTCCAATCAAGAAATTATCAGGATTCAGAAGCTGCTGCTGCTGCAGGTGCCAACGTGCAAGAACAGTTGTTAAGCAAGCTTGAAGGAATTTGTAACCACCAGCTATTTGAATTTCCATTGGTTATTAGAATACCTCCTTACGTGGCAATTTTAATTTTCAAAAATATGGTAGAATTCCATCCAATGTCCACTAGCAGTTCTCTATATTCGCCTCCAAATTCACATTGTGGCTCATATGATAGTTGGATTGGATTATATTTTGAACCATGCATCCAACATACATGATTCAGCAACTTGGAGAGACTGGTTGGATGTCACATACACAAACAAGTAGATCTCACAGATAATCATTTGGGGACGCGATTTGGCTAGTGACCCGAAGATCAGCTAACTAGCTAGCTATGTCAATGCTTTATGGGCGCCACCATAATGTATGTGTTTTATCCATGCCGTCCATCTATTTTCAGCTCATTTTTAAGGCATGAGCCCAAAAAGAAAGTAGATCCAAATATAGGACATGAGCCCAAAAAGAAGCAGATCCAAATCTCAGGTGGACTATACTGCAAGAAACCAATAGGAATTGAATGTCCACCATCGAAAACTCCTGTAGTGTTTTTGATGGCCTACTGTAGTGTTTATTTCTCATCCAACATATTAATAAAGTCATACAAACCTAGATGAAAGAAAAACAAAAATATCAATATCAGCTTGATACAAACTTCCATTGCCCCTAAGAAGTTTTCAACAATAAGCATTCAATCCCTACTATTTCCTATGACGTAGTTCACTTAAAATTTAGATTTGTCTCATTGCCAAATGGATGAATGACTTGGATAAAACACATCATCATGGTGGGTCCCATACAGCTTTGCACTAGGTAGCTGGTGTTGAGGTCACTAGCCAAACTGCATCCTTCATTTAGAATAACTTTTTCTAGAAGGACGAGTGGAGGAACTGGCCTCTACCCTAAGCAGTAGAAAAGGCCCTAGAGCTTCTAACCAATAATGATATGTGGATCTTGAGTGTGTGCAAGTTGGCCCATCTTTAGTTGACTTTGATGGGCCAATTTAGATGGAAAGAAAATCTATCCATCCAATTTTGAGTTTTTGCATTGTTGAGCATGGGTTATTATTATAGCTTTTCCTTCACCATCAATCCCAAGTCATTAACTAAAATATTAGATGTGGGGAACATGAAAGATTACGAGCTACTAAAAATTATATAACAGTATGTGTGGAACATAAATATTATATAACAATCCGTGCGGAACATAAGATATACGTGCAATTAAATTAACATAATTAAACAAGTGCAAACCACCTAGTCATTATCATCCATCTAATTTGTATAAGTTGGCTTATCTTTATTTAACCTAAACCATTGATTTGATGGACCAGTTTGGATAGAATGAAAATCTATCCATCTAATTTTGAGTTTTGCCCTCTTGAGCATGGGCTGTTACTATAACTTTACCTTGACCATCAATTCTAGGTAATTAACTAAAATATTAGATGTGGGGAGCGTAAAAGATTACGGGGCTTTAAAAAAAATATATATAACAACCCATGCGAAACATAAAAATTATATAATGATTTGTGAAGAACATAAGATATATGTGCAATTAAGTATAAGATATGGATGCAATTAAGTTAACATCGTTGGATAGCTGTGGACCATCTAGTCATTATCATTCACCTAAAGTGTGCAAGTTGGCCCATTTTTGGTTGACCTAGACCATTTAATTTAATGGGACCAGTTTGGATAGAATGAAAATCTATCCATTTAATTTAGGGTTTTTGCGCCATTTGAGTGTGGGTTATTATTATACTTTTTTCCTGACCATCAATCCTAGGTCATTAACTAAAATATTAGATGTGGGGAACCTAAAAGATTACGATTTGATAAAAATAATATAATTGTCCGTGCGGAACACAAGATATATGTGCAATTAAGTTAACATCAGTAAACAGGTGTGGACCATCTAGTCATTATCATCTACCTAATCACGTGGTATAATATTATCCTATTGGTAACCATCTATATGGATGACACTGATTGATATGGCCCATCGATCTATCTATATTCGCGCACTGTGCATGTAAAATTTTTGTTGATGTGGGCAACTCCCAATTCACTAGTAATTTTAATCACACCATTTAAGGTTTTAAGTCAAAATTTGAATTTAATTGCATAAATTGATGGGACACACTTATTTGTTTAATTTGAGAGCTTCATAAAAAAGGAAAACAACACTTGTGATTTCCACTTTCTAAGCTAATCAAACACAAATATTAAAATTTTTAAAAACTTTAAAAATCACAATATTTTTAAGGATCACCAACGGGCGTCACTCCTTAGGCCCCACATCTTGATGACAAATCTGAACAGTCCATCATCTGGCCTTATTCCGAATTGCCCATGATCCAATATGACCTAGCTAGCTATATGAGCACCGGAATTTTTTAGATGTAAATATCAACAGTTAGAATCATTTGTGTTGTATTGTATTTTTTACCATTTTTGGAAAACCCAATTGAAAAGGACATGCATTATAGCACTGAAAAGATATTATAAGGTAAAGATCTCCCAGATGCTTATAGTGTTTTTTACGAAATCACAGCTGAAAGGATAACAAGACAAAGGACAATTGAGAGAAATTCAAAAGCAAACCAAGCAATCGACCAAGCGGCCGATAGCCATCTAATATATCGAGCAAGCGGTCGATGGTCATCCAATAGCTTGAGCAAAGCGGCTAATGGTCATCCAAGAGCTTGACCAAGCGGCCAATAATCATTCAGGAGGTCGGTCAAGAGGCCGACAGCCATTCAAGAAATCGATCAAGCGGTCGATGGCCATTCAGGAGATCGATCAAGCACTCGATAATCATCCAGAAGGCAAACTAAGTGGCCGATGGTCATTTAAGTGTCACGCTCCGACATTCGGGTACTCGAATAGGGTATATTCGAGACCCGAATCCCAGGTTCATGAGTTTTAATATATTGATATTTATTACAATCCACATGATTCAATCAAATTTAATAAATATTCAAGTCATCTAAAAAGAAAATACAGCTGAAATGTTTATTAAATTTAACTTTCTTGATAGTTTTTTTTTCTACATCGAAATTTAAAACTAAAACTAAATAACAAAAGCTGAATTGAATTTAAACTAAACCCAATTTTCTAGAAAAATAAAACTAATAGTAGAGGCCCGCCTGCTCATAGTATATTCCAACTCTACACCTGTGCATTTTTGTAATAGAGTGAGCATAACAGCCCAGTAGGATCATTTCTTACCCAAAATTTAACATGTTTGGATTATATTAAATTTTTATAAATAATGGAGAAAAATAGAATGGAGATAATAAAAGAACATGAATTTAAGCAATAGAATTGTAAAATTGTGATGCATGTGATACTTTCCATAAATTCTCATAAACAATATATATCATTTCATACAACATCGTACCCAAGTAGATGACCATGGTGTAATAATGCCCACACACCGGTACCTCATGGTGATGAATTCATTTATACATTAGTTGGTTAGACTACCGCTCCAGTTGTACCTCCGACATATGTCTACGCACACAATTGTACTCATACGCTGTACACAAAAGAAGACTCCAAAGGATCCAATGGATTTTATGGTCTTTCACCCAAGGTCCACAATCGCCCTACTTACTGGCTTTAGGTTTTACACCCAAGGGACACGATTACCCTATTTGCTTACGTTACATCCAACATATAAAAATCGATGTTCAATGAATGCTAAACATACATGTAAGATGAATCATTGTTCCGCAATCAAAAATATCGACAATATAAATTTTTATTTCTAATTAATAATTCTAGATATAATTTTGTTAAAACTTTAATAACTAAAACATTTAAATAAAATATTATTTTTACTATTATTAAATTTAGAAATTACTGATTTAATAATGTATAAGAAATTTTATTTTAAATTCTAACTTTAATTAAATCAGAATTCTTTTACTCAAATAATATTAAATATTAGCATAAAAATATTTATTATTTTTATTCACTAAATTCTAAAATTTAAATTTTATTTTAATTATCACATAAACTTAACAAACATATATATATAGATATATATATATATATATATATATATATATATATTATATATATATTAATATATATATTATTATTGTTATGATATTGTAGATACTGGAAATCGGCGCCCACGCTGATTTGTAGGTTACGGTTTTTGTGGTGGGGGCTATTAGGCTGATTCGTGGATGTTGGATTCGCCACTAGCCAATTAATATCATAATCCCGCAGTCGGCTAGAACCCGCAGAATATGTAAGGTTTGAGAAATCCGAAGACTCTTTTACCTTAAATTGACTCCTGGCCTGCGATCCGGGATTCAGGGTAAGGGACCTCGGTTACAAAGAGGGAAGATATTAGGCACCCTCTTTGCCCGTACAAACATACGGTCTCTACTTTGTGTAGTAAAATAATCTCAAGGGATGGATGATGTGGTTGAGATAGGACTGGGCACACACATGGATTTCTGATGTAGGAAGATCCGAGATTTCGGCAAGCCACAGAGCATACATCCAGGAATGTGTCTAGAAAACGGATGTAATGATGTTTATGTGAAAAGGTGAAGAAAAATGGACTAGATTGCTAGGAATTTCTGATGTGACAAGATTCGATGTACAGCAAGTCACAGAGCATACGTTCATTAGAGAGCTAGAGAAGCAGGGGGTTGAGAAGGGAATAGATGTCATGATGAATGCTTGTATGTAAAAGGAATGATTTTTTGCTTGATCTTGAGTAGGCTAAGACATGTACTGAACTATGACCAATCTAGACTAGACTTATGGGTTGGAAAGGTCAAGAGGAAGGGCTAAGGGGTGGCCAAAAGATCAGAACTTTGGCAGTTAGGGAGCTCCTTCCTTTTCCTTCACTCTCTTCCTCCCTCTCTCTCTCTCTCTTAGATGAGAATGTGTGTTGTGAAAATATGAAGAGGAGAGGGCTATTTATAGCCTTCTCCAATGGTTTTTTTGGTAAATGTGGGGTTTAGGAAGGGTGAAAGCTGATGTGGCAAGCTATGAGTGGTTGAGGGGAGAGAAACGCCACGTGGCGCACTCCCATTGGCTCTTGGTATTGGTAAAAGGGTAAAAACGATCGGATGAAGGGGTAATTTTTTTAAAAAGTTGACTCTGGGACAGCTGTCTCCAGAAACTTACATGCGGGCCGCGAGTGGCGGCACTCCAAGTACCGCCGGCGGTAGTTGGACTACCGCCCAGTAAGGGCTCAGGCCGGGCTCAAGCGTGTGGGTTTGTTTGGTATACTGGTTCGTCCGATGATCCTCTTTTTGGGGCTTTGGGGTTCAAATCAGTAGACTTGGGTTTGGGTAAAGGGCTCAGATCAAAGTATAGGGTATAGGCGGGGGGCTGCTGGTGGGTTGAACGGTTTGGATCAGGGTTTTGGGTTGCGGATTGGAAGCTTGAAGTTTGGGTCATAGTTTTGGGTTAGGTTTAGGTTTAAGCTAGGATTAGGGTTTGGTTTAGAATATGATCGTGGTTCTCGAATTGTCTTTAGCCTTCTCAAGATGTTAGCCTGGGTGGGGTGTCTACAGATGCCTCTCTTTGACCGAGGTTGTGAGCAACCGAAGGTCAAAGCGAGTGGACACCCCACCCTTCTGGTCAGGAAGGATAGTGATTCGAATCTGTTACCTACCATTGTATCATTGTCGGTTGACTGTTTGGAGTAAAGACGACTAGCATATATCTCGAGGGTTGAGGAAAACGTTTTGATTGTCCCCTGCGCATTTTTCGCGACTTTACGGGTCACCAATCACAACCTTTTTCACATTGGATTGTTAATAGCATTGGAGGGTAAGTCTGAAAAGTAGGGCCTCTGCGCGTTGGTGCGGCTTTACGAGGATTCCCGTACTGTTTGGTCTATCGTTCCTTTACTACGTAATCACCATAGGAGTATTCGATCCATCTTATCGTCAAAGTGGTTAGCTGCCCTGCGCATTGGTGCGGCCTTACGGGGAACTCGCTACGCCGACTTGAACTCGATCAAATTTTACGAACATCCCAGACTAGGTATGTGCAGGTAATCCTTTGCCAAGCAGTCTGCTAATTCTGATACTTTAGTTACAATGGATTGTTGTTACTTTGAGTTTTAATTGTTCTTCCCAGAGATAAATCCACTCATTTCTTACTAGCATTCGTACGACTGTCCAGATATAGAGATCGGGTCAATCGTACATGTATCATGTACGGATCTGATCATCCTCCGGGAAAACTGGGAGAGATCAAATCTTATTAGTTGTTTGCACTGACCGCAACTGAAGAATATGGAAGATTCCTCAGTGTACTGCGCGCCGCGTGCATTTTCGAAAACTTTATTTGAAAGTTATTCCCTTTGGAGCTAGACCCCTTAGGGATTCTATTTAAAAATATTTTTGGATTTTATTTTAAAAAATATCCGTTTGATCTCGCGTGTGGGCGTCGTCGTTCGATTTTATATGTAGAAAAATCAAACGGCCTCCACTAATAAATTAATGGGGCTAATAATTTTTATTTTTTATTTGGACTGACAGGTGGCTTCCATAGGGCTATGTGCTTATATATATATATATATATATATATATATGGATTTTGAAAAGATCCGTCTGATCTCATGGTTGATTGAGATTGTCTAGTTTTTATCAACTAACAAATTAATGGGGCATTTTATTTTAAATATATATATATTTTTGTATATCTTCCTAGCAATTTTCCAACGTCTTTTATTAAGATTCTCAATTTCTCGCGAGATTTTGGATTTCTCGTGAGATTTTGAAGGGAATATACCTTTTTACTTTATTT
Organism: Magnolia officinalis; assembly: GCA_021015155.1. Taxonomy (NCBI): domain Eukaryota; kingdom Viridiplantae; phylum Streptophyta; class Magnoliopsida; order Magnoliales; family Magnoliaceae; genus Magnolia; species Magnolia officinalis. The sequence goes on from JAJHSJ010000002.1 coordinate 99,352,200, forward strand.
ATTTATTTTTTCCTTAGGTTTTTACCTAGTGGACCAAAGGAAAAACCAGTCGTTCTAACTCACCATGGGGGACAGCACGCCGTCCCGTGCAACTTTTGGTCGAGCGGCAGTCGAACTGCCGCCGGTCCGTCAGTTTGTTCGCTGGTCCATTCTGTGCGCTGGTCCGGACGGTGGCTCTTCATCTTCTATTTGAAACCGACCCATGGACGTCCAGGGACTCCATTGTGGTCCTTGGAAGCTCTTTGGTGGAGTTTTTTTTGTTTGGTTTTTGGCTTACATTTTTGTATTTTCTCTCTTCCTCATTTTCAGGTAATCTTGATTAATGATTTCTTGTTGGGCCACCATTTTTATTTGGAGGAGCTATTGATGGGTTTGGATCTTCTCTTGGACTTTGAGAGGGTCATGATCGGGACCGTTGGTCCATTTGGATTTGATCTCAACCGTCGAATCTGGCTTGGCTTATTGTTTTTGGGCCAAAGAATTGGCCGAATTTTCCATTTTTGTTTTTGTCATCATCATTTTTTTTTGTTAGAGTGGGGCGTGATAAGAAAGGAGCCCCACCTTTTATTTAGAAAAATCTTTTTTTATTTTCCCCTTTATTATTATTATTTTTATTATTTTTGAATGATCTGGACCGTTGGATGGGTGATTTGGGGTCCACTTTAGTGTTTTGATGGTGTGGATGGTTGGTCACCTTTGTGGATGATGCATGGATGAGATTTTTCAAGTGGGCCTCACATCATGATCTTGATATGGCCAGATATATTTATTAGAAATGGATTTGTGAAGGTGAGCTTGAGTTATGGACATGTGGGTGTGAATGGTGGTCTTTGAAAACAGGCCTTGAAAATGGGTCTTGGAGAATGGGCTTTTGAAAAAGGGCCTTGGGCCTTTGAAAACGGGCTTTTGAAAATGTGGGCCCTGAAATGGGCTCTGGACAATGGGCCTTGACATGGGTTTTGAAATGTGGGCCCTGAAATGGGCCTTATGGGCTTTTTGAAATGGGCCTTGAAATGGGCCTGGGCTTTTGAAAATGGGCCTTGAAATGGGTCTGGGCTTTTTGGAAAATGGGCTTTGGACAATGGGCCTTGAAACGGGCTTGGGCTTTTGAAAAATGGGCCTTGGACAATGAGCCTTGAAATGGGCCTGGGCTTTTGAAAATGAGCCTTGGACAATGGGCCTTGAAATGGGCCTGGGCTTTTGAAAAATGGGCTTTGGACAATGATGAGAAGGGTACTTACTTGTGAGCCTTGTTTGTGCAGCATGCCTCGTCGTGGTAGGAATGAGGCCCGCCCTTCTCGCCAATCGACTGAGCCTTGTTATGTACCACGCGAGGGCCGACACCTTTCTGATGTAGCCCGGGAGGGCGGAGTACCTTCAATCTTAAGGGGACGAGGGGTCAGGACACATTGGCCTGATTGGTTTCATGATCCACATCCTTTGTTCTTTGAGGTGTTGGAGCGTACTTCGTTCGCCAACCTATTTCGAGTTCGTCTGAGCAAGACGAACATGTCCCTTTTATCTGCCTTGACCGAACGGTGGCACACCGAGACCCATACCTTCAATTTTCCTTTTACAGAGTGGGGGATTACTCCTTATGACATATATATGTAGTTGGGTCTTCGATATGACGGAGGATCTGTTCCTTTTGAGGAGGATCTTCAGGTACCTTCTGATGATGACTGGATAGAGCTGTTAGGGATGATGTTGGATGCTTCAGATTTTTTCGGCCATCGATTAGGCTGCTTTGGCTGTCCTCGAACTTTGCTAGGCGTGTCCCCGAGACTGAGGCCGCGGCTGTGGTGAAAGCCCATGCTCTGATTTTGTACACCATGGGGGCGATGATTTTCTATAACGGGAACGAGCTGGTGAGTTCCCGTCTATTATCGCTTGTGGCTGATATCACCTTTCCCACGCCGTACAATTGGAATGCAGCCCTCCTTGCCCATTTGTATGAAGGGTTGGACAAAATCAGCTGTTGTATTAGCCGATCTTTGAATGGCTTTTATCCGGTCATCGAGGTACATTTTTAGATATCCCTTCTGCATTATTTTCCCTGGAGATGGTATGTTACGATTTTTCTGATTGCGGCCTTGCACAGGTTTGCTTTTTTGATCATTTTCCCCACCTGGCGCCCACTTTGATTGACCATTCGCCTCCTTTTCCACGTATGATGCTATGGTATAAAGATAACCGCAGCCGTACGCGTATGTTTTCTGATCTCGCCTAGAGGTCAAATGTAGATGCCCTTGTCCCTGATGATGTGAGTGATTATCATGCCCTATGTTGCCCATGTGTTGTCTGCTTTCTTCTTATCCTTCTGCCCTTAATCTTTTCTTTTTCCTGCAATTTCGTACCAGGTTGTACCTCCGGTCGAATGCGGCACTTACTCCTGAAGCTCAGGAGGCTTTTCAGGCCTCACAGCGACGTCGCATTCTGGAGGATTCTCGCGTGACGAAGTGGTATCTTGGAGAGAGGCTCTTCTGGCAGCTGACTGGCATCCCATTGGTTCCACTTAGTCCACCATCTGGTCCATCTGATTGGAGGTCGGTGCCTGAGTGAGAATTGGCCGCCGCTTTGAAGGGCTTTGATGTCAGTGCCTTCATTGATCCGGCGAGGGAGTACAACTCCTGGTGTGAGCAGTACGGTATCGGCCCGATTTTGCAGTCTGGCTATGCTCCAGGTGACGGCGCGCGTTTTGCTGAAGGGAGGATTTTAGGGCCTCACTTTCGTCGCAAGGATACAGATACCTATCTCCCGGATGATGATCAGCTTCACTGTATCATGTATCATAGCTGTGTAATCCTCTATTTATATGAATTTAATGTTGCTTTCTTGGATTGTTCTTGATCGTGTTTGCAATCTCATTTGGGCACTTGGATGTATGTTTCACTGTCTGGACCTTCTGGGGTGGACCCCATGCCAATTTCACCCGAAAGTGGGTCCGGGCGGTAGTCGGACTACCTCCGCTGACTTTTCTCCTTCCCATTCTGTGATGTCAGCGCTGCATCGATGCGAAATGTCAGATCTAACCGCGGTTTTTGGAGTACCGCGGGCGGTAATCGGATTACCGCCTCCGTCCATTTCTTTTCTTCCAGCGAGTACACTTCTTCTTTGTTCATTCTTTCTGCCCCCTTTTCGGATATTCTCGTTCGTTCCTGGCCATCCGATCATTCCGTTTATCCCTTGCTTCTTTTCTTTTTGTCTCTTTTCCCTTGTCCTTTTCTTCTTTTGTCCCTTTCTTTCTCTTTTTTGATTGATTATGGCCAACCATGATGAGGGGTTTGGTGGATCCATAAATGGTGGAGAGGTTGGTAGGCCCATAAATGGTGGAGGAGATCCATTTATGGATGGATTGATGGCGGTGGGTGGAGGAGTAATGGACGATTAATGGACCCTTTGGAAGAGGTAAATGTTATTTATGGCATAGATCCTCCTTTCTTTGATGGTGGTTATTGGGATGGATTGATTGGATTGGATGGGTTTGATGGGTTTATACTATATGGGCCACCAGGGTTTGTAGATGTTGGCTTGACGAGGGTGGATGGTTTTGATTGTGAGGATGGTACGATGATGGTGACAGATGGTTTGGTTAGTAGACCAATGATCATGGGCGGTGTGGATGATGGTATGATGATGGTGGATGGTGTAGATGGAACAGATCGGATCTGAATGGGTGGCTGGCCCTACTTTGGCAGTTCGAGCGGTTTGGATCTGACGGATGATGTACTCCTTACAGACGGCCTTGGTCAGATTTTTTGCCCGGATCTCAGGGCAGTGATCGGACAGTCGGCTGTTGTCAGAGGTCAGGATACTAGTGCCATCAACTACTGGGATACTTTAGCGTCGCAGCTCTTGGGGCATCTGCTTTCCAGACGGCTCCTGATGTGGCGGTTGTTGGTGGCTCGGGCCCGCCTGTTGCAGCTTTTCAGGATAATCTGCGAGATGCGATGGGTGAGTCTGGTTTCTTCCTTCACCATGAGATAGACCTACTGGAGGAGGGGATGCCCATCTTCGATGATTCGCCTGTGGATCCTGGGTTCCAGATTATAGAGGGCGTGCCTGTCCGGACTTGTCGATTGCAGCCACGCGACACTTGTTCTGAGCGACTGCACCTTTAGATAGAGAGCTTGACAGAGTCCGAGATCATCGAGCTGGGCTCCTTGGGTTTCTAAAAGGTTCTCCACTTTCACCGAGTTCGCCTAGATTGACGACTGTTGAGTGCGGCTTCGTACGAATGGGTTCCAGCATTGAACCTATTTTCCTTCAATGATCTGGAGCTGGGCCCATTGTTGGAAGAGTTTGTGCGCTTGTCTGATCTCCCTCTCACTCGAGAGCCTTATGTTCCTTCGTCTGAGCCGGTTCGCCCCACCGATCTAATCTTCTGGTTTGGATTTCTTGTTGCTCTTCTTACTACAGAGGGTAGGGCTGGTGAGCTTTCGCTTGAGCTCCTTTATGATTGTTGTTCTACTTCCCGAGGAGGTCCTGGATCAGATCGCCAGCTTCAGTGCTTGAATGCATTGATATTTTGTGTCTTAGCTGAGTTGCTTTTCTCTAGCTGGCGGCAGTCATCGTTGGCGGTTTTACTGGATGTATTCCGTCGCGTTCTGTTTCGTAGGAGCACTGCTTTTGTGGTGCTGACAGAGCTCTTCTTGGGTTTGACTGAGTGCTCGCTCGGACACACCCTCGTCCTCCGGGGCTGCTGTTCATTTCTCTAGGTACTCTTTACTCTGATCGTTTCCTTTACCCCCTTTTTTGTGTTTGCAACTTGAGCTCAACTTGTACCTTTTCCAGATGTGGTTGTGGGAGCATCTTTATATGACCCCTCCGCTTGTGTGGCCCGATTCTCGCCGTGACGATGTGCTCTCTCTATTGATTGATGGCCTTTCCTTTGGTGTCGAGGCCACTGAGTCTCTTTATCGTCACATGCTCTCCCAGCTTCGAAGGTGGGAGATTAGTCGGGAGGCTCTATGGCTTTGTCGGACGCCCTTGATTTGTAGCGCCGCTCGTACTCCTTTGTTGTTGTTAGGCCTCTGAGGATACTGCTCTTATCATCCTACTCGTTTCCTTCGGCAGTTTGGCTTTTGACAAGATATCCTAGATTTCGCCTTTTCTGGATTTGGACATGCTTCTCTTCCTTCTGATTTGATCGTCTTGTACCGATGAGTCTGGATTTCCCAGCAGGGCTCATTAGATGCGACATCTTTGGATCTTGAGTCTTGGGCGCCTCCTTTGGCGACGGTGCCTTATCAGCGATGGGTGGTAGAGCAGTCACTTTATCGTCAGGTTCCAGGCTGGCATTTGGCGGACGAGGCTGCTGATCGGGATATGGTGGGTGATACTGCTTTGTCTTCCTCATGTGTTGACGATTCGTTCGAGGCTTTCGAGGAGCGGCCCTTCATTGATCTGTCTTTCTTGCTTGCCACGCATGGTCATCTGATCTCCGAGATTGTTGTCCTTCGCCATGCATGTGAGGATATGACTCGTCGATTGGCAGTGGGACGACGGTACGATGAGAGTATGTTCGCGGCACATCGCTTTGATAGGGATGAGGCCTTTTACATGCGCATAAAGATAGAGAGGCTTAGGCAGAGATTGTTAACGTATGAGAGATAGGAGCTTACCTGGGGTCTCTGGTTTTGATCAATTGCTTATCCCATATGCATGAAGAATTTTTTATTTTTATTTTTTTATGAAGAAAGAAAGCAAAGTATTTGTAAAAAGATTTTAAAGGAATAAAATTTTTTGTTTGTACCAAATTTGCTAGTGTTTGCTTGTGTTTGGATTTGTGCTTTGGATGATTGGGATCAGAATATGGGGCTTAACCCACGTTGTGTGCAGTAGTCTGGATTGTGTACTTGAGATCTCGGTTCCCTGAGAGGGTGTACGGGATCACGTCCTTTGGATTTGAGCAGAGTTTGATAGTATCGATCCAAAGTTGATCTTTCCTTGTATCTCATTGTGGTGTTTGCTACCTCAACTTCTCCTGTACCTGCACTTTTATTTTTATTTTTATTTCTTTTTAAACCATTTTTACCCATAACGCCTTTTAAGTTTTCACCACGACCGGCTTTCTCGTCATTTTTGCCCATGGCGTCCTTTCAGATTTTCACCATGTCCCGAATTTTTGCTCTTGCCTCCTCCTTGGCAGCTGTGCTGTTTTTACCCTTGGTGCCTTTTCAGGTTTTTACCAAGTCCGCTACATATCCGCTATTTTTACTTGAGGCGCCCTATCGGGTTTTTACCTCGCCCTTTTTGCTTAGACATACGTTTCTTCTTTTTTTAAAAAAAAAAAAATTGGAGTGCTGGGAGTGACGGAGAGATTTCCTTCATAGCCGGCCAACTAGTTACCTTCCTGTCCTTGTCTTTGATTACAATTGTTAGCTGTTTTCGAGCGAATTGTTTAGGGATGCGGTATAGATTTATTTCTTTCTCCTTCTCGGTCTTCTTTTTGGGATTTCTTGTCTTTCTCTTCTTTTCTTTCTTTTTCTTTTTTTTTTTGGTTTCTTCCTTTTTTTTGTGCTTTTGTTTTCTCTCTTTTTTTGTGGGAGAAATGACGGGCGGGTATGTATTATTTTATTTTTTTTGCTTTTGTTAGGGGAGTAATGGGTACAGCTTAGTGATTGTAATCATGGACAAAGTTAGGTACGACTACCCGTGATCGATTTTCACATTGTCGGCGTTGATGGGCTCGGGAAGATCTTCTCCTTTCAGATTGGTGAGCCGAAGAGCACCTCCTGAGAGTACTTCTCGAATGATCAGCGGTCCATCCCATGAGGGTTTGAACTTTCCTCTAGGGTCTGGTAAGTGCGGCGGTAAGATACGCTTCATGATCATGTCACCGACTTTGAAGCTTGTCTTTCGGACCCTCTTGTTGTAAGCCCGTGCAATCCTTCTTTGGTAACATTGGAAGTGGTTTAGCGCACGCATGCGCTTTTCGTCTGCCAGATACAGTTGATCATACCTTGCTTGTTGCCACTCGCCTTCCTCGACTTCGCTTTCCAGCAGTATACGGAGTGATGGGATTTCAATTTCAACTGGCGATACCGCTTCCATTCCGTATGAGAGTTCGTATGGAGTTGTGCCTGTAGCAGACCGTACAGATGTCCGATAGGCCCAGAGTGTGTAAGGAAGCATCTCCAACCAGTCGCGATATGTCTTCACCATTTTCTCCAGTATGCGGATGATGGTCATGTTTGCGGCCGATGACGTTGAATCTTGAACTTGTCGAGGAAGTCGCTCATTCATTTGAGGACGGTAGGGGCTCGACCGATGACGTTAAATCTTGAACTTGTCGAGGAAGTCGCCCATCCTTTTATTGACGAACGGAGTTCTGTTGTATGTGATAATGGCCTGAGGGACCCCATAACGGCTAATGATGTTGTTCTTTATAAACTTGACCACGTGAGATGCTACGATGGTGGTGTATGATACTACCTCTATCCACTTGGTGAAGTAATCAACCGCCACCAGGATATATTCATGCCCGTTTGAAGCTTTGGGGCTGACCTTGCCGATGATGTCAAGTCCCCATATGGAGAAGGGCCATAGTGTCGTTAGGTTATATAGTTTGGAAGCAAGCGCATGGATCTGGTTTGCATACTCCTGACACTTGAAGCATTTTCTGACGCGTTTGCAGCAATCTGTCTCCATCGTAAGCCAATAGTAGTCGAGTCGTAAGATCTTCTTCGCCATCATATGTCCATTCATATGTGGGCCGCATAGTCCTTCGTGGATTCCTGACATAATCTGTGCTGCTTCCGTCTCATCCATGCAGCGGAGAAGGATTTGGTTAAAGGATCGCTTGTAGAGGATACCCTCAGTGATCACGAACTGTGCCGCTAGCCGCTGGATAGTGCGACGATCAGCTGGTGTTGCTCCTTCCAGGTACTTCTGATGTTCGAGATATTCCTTGATGTCTGTGTACCACGGCTGATCATTCGAGGGAGTTTTAGCTTCGTCAATCTATAGGCAGAATGCGGGCTCCTCCTGGAGTTTGACGATAAGTTCCCATTTAGTAATTCCTTTTAGGATCTCCAGCATTGAGGTGAGGGTATCTAGAGCGACTGCGAACTGGTTCCTGGCTCTTGGCATATAGGAGAATATGATATCTTCGAATTCCTTGGTTAGATTCTCCAGGTAGACATGATACGGGATCAACTTTTCATCCTTAGTCTTCCAGTCATCATTTATCTGATTGATGATGAGTTGCGAGTCTCCAAAGACTCGTAACTTCTTCACGTTGAGGGTTATAGCTTCTCTTAGACCTGCGATAAATGCTTCATATTCAGCCACGTTGTTAGTACATTGGAATGCCAGTCGCCTGGATATGGGAATTGGGACGTCATCGGGAGAGTAGAGTATGACGCCTACTCCACTTCTTTTGAATTTGCAGCCCCGTCGAAGAAGAGTGTCCACTCTCCTGCATTTATTTCTTCTTCTTCCTCAATCAGGGGGATATCCTCGTCAAGGAAGAAGGTCTTTAGTGGTTGGTAATCAGGCAGTGAGTGTGCTGCCAGGTGATCGGCCAGTGCTTGCCCCTTGATTGCTTTTTGAGTGACATATGTGATGTCGAACTCTAAAAGCAGTAATTACCATTTTGCAATCCTACCCGTTAGTGCCGGTTTTTCGAACAAGTACTTCAACCGGTCCTTGAGGGCGAGCAGAAGGATTGGGTGAGCAATCATGTACTGTCGTAGCCGTTGTGTTGCCCAAACTAGAGCAAGACACGTTTTCTCTAAGCTAGAGTATTTGGCTTCATAGCTTGTGAATCGTCAGCTTAAGTAGTAGATTGCTTGCTCCTTTCTCCCTGTATCGTCGTGTTGGCCTAGGTCGCATCTGATTGCTTCTGCTGCGACGGAGATGTATAGCAGTAACGATCTACCTGGAGTAGATAGCATGAGCACTGGAGGATTTAGTAGGTACTTTTTGATCTTGTCGAAGGTCGTTTGGCAGTCATCGTTCCATTCCTTTAGTGAGTTCTTCCGCAGAAGCTTAAATATGGACTCATAGATCAGAGTGAGTTATGCGATGAATCGGCTGATATACTGGATTCGTCCGAGCAAAACCCCAAATTTCCTTTTCAGTTTTGGGCGGCGGCATTTCGATGATTGCCTTAGTCTTGGTTTCATCCACCCAGATACCATCTTCGCTGACGATGAAGCCTAACAGCTTGTCTCCGGTTGCACCGAAGACACATTTTTGTGAGTTGAGACGGAGCTTGAACCTTTCTAGCCTGTTGAAGAGCTTCTTGAGGTCTTCGAAATGTACTTCGATCGTGCGAGACTTGACGATCATGTCATCCACATAAACTTCCATTTATTTGTTTATCATATCGTGGAATAAGGCGGTCATGGCTCGCTGATATGTAGTTCCTGCGTTCTTCAGCCCAAAGGGCATAACCCAGTAGCAGAAAGTTCTCCATGGTGTGATGAAAGAAGTCTTCTCTCGATCTTCAATGGCCATCTTGATCTGGTTGTAGCCTGAGAAGTCATCCATAAAGGAGAAGACTTTGTGTCCTGCAGTATTATATATCCACCAGTGTGTTGATGTGAGGCAAAAGGAAATTGTCTTTAGGGCTTGCTTTGTTGAGGTCTCTAAAGTCGATGCACATTCTGACTTTGCTGTCCTTTTTTGGCACTAGTACGATGTTTGCGAGCCATTCCGAATAGTTGGAGACTACCAGGAATCCCGCGTTGTATTGCTTGATGACTTCATTACGAACTTTCAGGGCCCATTCTGGCTTCATTCTTCGTAGCTTTTGCTTGATAAGCTTCATGTCTGGCTTTGTTGGTAGATGATGTACCACTAAGTCTTCATCGAGCCCTAACATGTCCTCGTAAGAAAAAGCAAAGTTGGACAACCTCGGCCTCAGAAATTCCATGATCCTTTGCTTGTACTCCGGAGACAATGATCTACCAATACGCACCTCTCTGGGGAGTTCCGGTGATCCCAAGTTCACAATTTCGAAGTCGTCTGCCACAACATTGGCTTTTATTTCAAAATTTTCGAGATTGTCCTCGAGTTCAAGAGTTGTATCATCATTTCCCTCATCCAGGGCTTTATCCAAACCCATGAGTTCGAAGTCCTACTCCAAATTGAAATCATATGAGTCGACCTTGAACTTTGGCACTGTGTGTGAAGTGTTTGGCAAGGTGATTTTTGAGAATTTTTCTATTGTTTTTGTATTTTGAGAATTTTCTGATGTTTTGTGATTTTGAGGAATGTTTGATTTTTTTTGTATTTTTTGGAATATGTGATGTTTTTGTGTTTTGTAAATTTTTTGATTTTTTTGTGTTGCCAAGGGGTCTCGAACAGGACAGTGTTGTGAACCATGATTGATAATGTACTAGTTCGGGGTACCAACTACTATGTACATTGACGGTTTTTTTTTTTTTTTTTTTACCGACATCCATGGATGGCTTACTGGTTGATTCGATCGTCAGGGGGATGGCTGACCAGCTTGGTTCTTTTCACCTTTCGATCCTTCTGTTCTGACCTGTTTGTACCTGAGGGTCACCCGTCCTAATGACCATGCTGTCTGTTGGGCTGGGCTCGGAGTCGAAGTCTGATTTGATCTCTTCGCTCAGAAGCTGGAGCTCTTCGGGCTCTTCGGATTCACCTTGCGGTGGGATCCTGATGTCTGTCCAATCAAGGGAAGGCCACTTCCCTTTATCGATCCAACGGATGGGCTGCTTCTGCCCCTTGTGTTGCTGAGCTGATGGCGGGGATGTATCCCCTTGACTGTGGGTGGAGATGGGTGTCTCTCCATTCTTGCTGTATCCTTTGTAAGGGGCACCTTTGGTCTTAGGTCCTCCATAGGTGGACCTGTTTCCATGCCCCTAGCTTCATGTGATGGGTCCGGGGGTTTTGCCCCTAGCATTGAGTGTGCTTTTGATGTCCTAAGGATCTTATCCCATCGTATGGGCGGCCAAATGGATTCCTGGCTGGAATGTTCTGTGAGTTTGAGCCGCTGGAAGTGATCCTCAAGAGAAGTCATCGTGTCACCGCAAACTATTTCAGCCTTAACAAACTCGATGGGTGTGTATTTGAACGGTTACCTCTTTTTTGACCTTACGGCCTGATCTTCTGGTGTCGGTTGATATCCCAGTCCCTGTCTCTGCACGTTGGCACGTGCTGGCTTTACTACCATACCTTTTTCATGAAATTCAGTTTGGTAGTTCAAATTAATTGTTCAGCAGGGGGATGACATACTCAGCAGCGAGAGGGCGTGGATTGACATTTGAGTTCACAATTTCGAACTTGAAACTGTGATATGATATGTCACCTTCGGCGTGCTGAACTTCAATCAATGGAATTCAGTTTCTAGGATATTGACCATCACCGGTAGAATAATTTCTGCTTCTGCCAGTACTGAGATGATTCGATTGCCCGATGGGAATTTAACCATTTGATGTAGGGTAGATGGGATGGCTCCAACAGCATGAAGCCATGGCCGCCCCAACAGAAGGTTAAATGAGGCAGGGATGTCAATGACCTGGAACGTGATAAGTGTCATGTCAGGTCCAATTTGTATCTCAATGTCGACTTCTGCCTTGACTTGCCTCTGGAAGTTATCGAAGGCTCCGACGCTCATAGTACTAGGTCGAAAGGAAGACGGTTTTATCCCTAATCGTTTGGCAGTTTTCAAAGGGCAAACATTTAGGCTTGATCCGTTGTCTATGAGTACGAGCGAAACTTTAAAATTATTGTAACGGACAACTATATTTAATGAACGCCCATGTTTGCGACCTTCGGGTGGTAACTCCTCATCAGAGAAAGTGATGGCTCGTGGTGCGAGGAGTTGTCCGATCATACTTGCCACCATTTTGGGAGGTACGTCAGGAGATATGTGTACATCATTCAATGTTTTCGTAAAGATTTCTCGATGCGATCTTGATGTGCATAAGAGTTCCCGATGGAAATTTATGCGGGAATGGATTTGAGCTGAGCTGTTATGTCGTAAGCAGCATCGGTTTTGTGGGTGGTTCCCGACAAAGTTCCCCGGGTTTCCTTTGGGTTCTGGTTGTCTCTCCTAAAATACCTTCCGTTGTTGCTCACTTCAGCGCATTCTAGGTAATGCCATGGGATTGCTTTTGGGTTGTAGGATGGAACCGTTCTCCCTTCCAGGTATATCATTGGTTCTTGAGGCTGAGAGATTGTTGCCTGGAACTATTTGCGGTGGACTTGATGATTCTTCTTGAAATGTGACCGACTTTTTGTGAGATTTGTCGATGGGGTTTTCCTCCTCCACTTGATGTGTGGGAGGGATCCTCCGAGCATGTGCCAATTGGTGAGGCATTAGGAAGCTTGATGTTTGGACCGGGGGTGCCCCTTGCAAGGTTAGCGAAGCTAGATCAGAGAGGCCTATTTGAAGAATGAGGGGTTCAGGATTCGACCTTTTGGGATTTGAGTGTGCCCTTTGGGGGACAAGATGCTGAGAATATGACCCGTTTGGTGTTGCTTCGAGGACGATGAGAGGTTGTGCTGTTAGTGCCGCTTCAAGGGTGGAAGGTCGTGTCGTCATTGCTACTTCAAGGAATACGAGAGGTTGTGTTGTCAGTGCTGCTTCAAGGAATATAAGACACTGTGTTGTTGGTGCTGCTTCAAGGAATACCTATGGCCCAGGCGATGGGCCCTGTCAGTGTCCCCATATTTGGTTTGTTGTGCCGGGTATGATTGCTTGTATGGAATGATGTGGAGAGGAATACATGGGTCGTCCTCCCTCAATGTGGTTGACGGTAGAGGTACTGGGTGTGCTGGGTCCCGCATGATGTGATGGCAGAGGATTTTGGAGAATGTTGGCTTGAGCCATATTGTTAGCCTGTGGGGTGATCGCAATCTGCTGGCTTTCAATTAAATCTTGGACCGCATGTTTCAAAGTGAAACAACGGTCCGTTAGATGGCCAGGAGCTTGGTGATATGTGCAATACTGATTTTCGTTATAACCAGGAGACAAAAGATTAGGTGGAAGTCGACGCTGGAGCGGTGTTAGAAGTTGTTTTTGCATTAGCATTGTCAGAACCTGACTGTATGTTTGTGCTAAAGGGGTGAACTTCCTACGTAACATTGCCTATTTGTATGGGTCTTGCACATCCCCCTTAGGCTGTTGTTGTTGTTGAGACGGCTGTGCCTGATATCCCTATTGGGTTTGTTGTGGTTGGTACTGCCTATTTGATTGTGAATGGTACTGCCTATTTGATTGTGAATGGTACTGCCTGTCTTGTTGTGGCTCCAGTTGCGGAGCATATTGATTGCCTTAGGTGTTGGCGACGATATTGTTAACCTCCGTAATGTGTTGCGCGGGAGCAGTGCCATTTCCATTCCCGTATCCAACGTGTTTCCCCTCAACTTTGTTTCTTCTGATTACGGGGGTCTGGTGTGGCCATGGGGAAATGGTTCCGGTTCTAATCCTGGCTTCCACTTGTTCTCCGGCTCAGATGAGCTGAGAGAAGTTTACGTATGAGTATGAGATCAGATATCCTGAAATGCTGGGATTTGCTGAATGAACGATCGTGGATATCTGTTCTTCGTCGTCGATGGAGTTTCTCATTCGGGCTGCCATGACCCGCCATCGTCCCACGTATGCTGACAATGATTCGTCGCTTTTTTGTCTCAAGGCAGCCAGATCTGCCCTTCTCGGAGCCATGTTCAGATTGTACGAAAATCTGTCGATGAATGCCTGGGAGAGTCTTTCCCAGGTCCTGATTTGATGGTTGTCCAGCGAGGTGTACCAATCCAAAGCGTCACCTTTAAGGGACTTCTAGAAAAGCCGTATCAAGGCTCTATCATTCCATGCTATCGCATTGAGTTCCCCACAGAAGGCTTTTAGATGTGCTGTGGGGCACCCGCTACCGTCATACCTTTTAAATTTAGGTACCTCGAAGTTTGGAGGGATCCGGGCATCAGGGAAAGGACACAAATCTCTAAACTTGGTGGATGAGTGATCCACTTCTTGCTATCTCTAGAGCTGATTTTGCACAATTTGCAACTGCTCTCGTAATTCCTCAATTTCTGACTTGCCTTGCTGCGAATATCTTGCCCCTTGATGTAGGGCTTGTGTTGTTTCCTCTTCGTATGGATCAAGAATAGGTGGTTGCTGGAAAGACGGTGGACTCTCGGTGGCGGGAGGTAGTTGGAATTAAACGCCGCTCCCTTTCGGAGGAGGGTGTGATGTTCGGAAATGTCTCCCGCCTGGGGTATCTGCCAATTCGGAATGTTACTCCCATTAGGGGGAGTGAATTGGACTCGAAACTGGCCCCCTTCATGGGCATTCGCCAGTTCTTGTCTGTGGTTCCCATTAGAGGTAACTTGTGTTGTAACCTGATTGTTGTGATGTTCTGAGTAGAGATGTGTGGGAGGGTTGCTCCCGTTTGCTGGCTGCTGTTGATTTTGTGTTGACTCTTCTGGGAGAGGGATAACAAGATTTGTTGGAGAAATGAGGGGAAAAACGAAAGGAGTTTGAGGGATAGAACTATTCTGTACACTAGGCTGGGTTGCCTGTGTATTTGGTGTGGCACTTGGTACTAGGCAAAGTAGTAGCTTTTGCATCGGTCGGAGACTTTGGGCCACCTCTTGCATGGTTGTATTGACTTGTGGGTCTGTTGGAGCTACTGGAGGTAACAGCGTGGTTGTTGGTGCAGGTGCGGATGTTGATGATTCGGGAGTTGGCTGAGCTGCCGGCTCTTCTTCATGGGTAGCTTGAGAGGTCATGGCTGCGAGGGATCGAGTGGTCATGGTTTGGATCTGTGCCTAAGAAAGTACAAGCCAAAGTTTTTTTTTTTTTTTTTGTATGAAGTGATGATGTCCCTTGAGATTAAAGTAACACAGATTTTCGAGTCAGGTTTCGGCTAGTGCGAGCTAGCATATCCCCAGTGGAGTCGCTATTCTGTAGATACTAGAAATCGGCGCCCACGCTGATTTGTAGGTTGCGGTTTTGGTGGTGGGGGCGGGCTATTAAGCTGATTCGTGGATGTTGAAGCACTAGCCAATTAATCTCAGAATCCCGCAGTCGGCTAGAACCCGCGGAATATGTAAGGTTTGAGAAATCCGAAGACTCTCTTACTTTAGATTGACTCCTGGTTTGCGATCCGGGATTCTGGGTAAGGGACCTCGGTTATAAAGAAGGAAGGTATTAGGCACCCTCTTTGCCCGTACAAACATACAGTCTCTACTTTATGTAGTAAAATAATCTCAAGGGATGGATGATGTGGTTGAGATAGGACTAGGCACACACATGGATTTCTGATGCAGCAAGATCCGAGATTTCGGCAAGCCACAAAGCATGCGTCCAGGAATGTATCTAGAAAGTGGATGTAATGATGTTTATGCCAAAAGGTGAAGAAAAATGGATTAGATTGCTAGGAATTTCTGATGTGACAGGATCCGATGTACAACAAGTCACAGAGCATACATTCACTAGAGATCTAGAGAAGTAGGGGGGTTGAGAAGGGAATAGATGTCATGATGAATACTTGTATGTAAAATGAATGAATTTTTTGCTTGATCTTGAGTAGGCTAAGACATAGACCGAACTATGACCAATCTAGGCTAGACTTATGGGTTGGAAAGGGCTTTGAGGTCGAGTTTGTTTGGTATACTGGTTCGTCCGACGATCCTCTTTTTGGGGCTTTGAGGTTCAGATAAGTGGACTTGGGTTCGGGTAAAGGGCTCAGATCAAAGTATAGGGTATAGGCTGGGGGCTGTTCGTGGGTTGAATGGTTTGGATCAAGGTTTTGGGTTGCGGATTGGAGGCTTGAAGTTTGAGTCAGAGTTTTGGGTTAGGTTTAGGTTTAAGTTGGGATTAGGGTTTGGTTTAGAATAGGATCGTGGTTCTCGGATTGTCTTTAGCCTTCTCAAAATGTTAACCTAGGTGAGGTGTTTACAGATATTAAATTAAAATTTAATAAATTATACAAACATAATATTTTTACAATTTAAGAATTAATTTATATTTAAATTTAACTTTAGATTTAAATCAATCAATTTATAATATAATTTATTAAATAAATTCCAAAGCTGATGAATTTGATTATTTTAATAACAGAATTTATTTAAATTATTAATTTATAAAAGTTTAAAATTAAAATTAGATTTTTTTTTATCAATTTATACTTTCAATAATTTATTAATTAATATAAATAATTAAGATACACACACACATATATATAATTTGAATATTAAATTAAAATTTAACTATGAATCAAATCGATTTAATTCAACAATTGTTTCAAGGTATATTTCAAAATTTCGACAATTAAACTAAATAATTAAATAAATTTTAAATAAAAAGATCAATCACATAATATTTATTTAAGCAATATTACTATTAAAATTTTGGAATAAAACAACATAACAATTAATTGAAAATGTTAAACTTCAAGTTAAGATCATCTACTTAAAAAAATATGATGATCTGGCCTTGCTCCAATCTCTCTCTCTCTCTCTTTCTCTCTTTTTGATTCTCTCTCTCTTTTTAATTCGATTGTTTCTTTATTATTATTATTATTTTTTAAAATGAGGTGAGTAACGAAATAGAAGAATGGGGAATGTGGACATTTCGATTGGTGGGAGGGTTCAATGCCCATTACCATACGAAAAAGAAGGAGGAAAAAAGGGAGAGAGTGTGTTGGTCGGCGATGACGTGCTTCCGCATGTCAGTGGAGATAATTCATTCATTTATTTATTTAATTTTTACATATGTGGTAGGTCCCACTAATGAGGTTATAAATTCACTCCGTCATCATCTTGGCCTGGCCATGAGAGGACATGAGGCAAAAAATGAGGTTGATCCAAAACTCAGGTGGGTCACATGCAAGCGAACGGTGGGGTTGGTTCTCACAAAAAAATGGGTTGTTACACTAAGAGCTCGATCAGGCGACAGATGGTCATTTAAAAGCTCGATCGAGTGGACGGGTAGAATGCGGTCGAGTCAGCAAGGAGTGGATAAAGGGACATGTGGTAAGAAAGTCTCTAAAAGGCTTTGTAGTGCTGAAGGGCACAATAACTATTAGAACGTGGAAAACATCCAGAAAGCCAAGTAGTATTGAACGGTTATGACAATCGTTAGAATGTGGGAATGATCCAGATGGTAGTATTAAAACTATAAATAGTAAAGGAACCGAATAGGAAGATTTCGTATCATACCAAAATCAAGCTAAACATTATCTTTCAATTACCACTTAATTTACATATCATAGCGTAATCCTTTATTTTTTTTTGTCAAGCAAATTACATTCCTCAATGTAATTCTTTATTTTCAGCTTACTATTTACATTCCGTGGTGTAATCCATAGTGCTAATCGAGTAACTGATAATTTTAGCCGTAACTTAAATATATGATCGCACGTTGGGTTCAGCTATTTACTCGGGAATGTGTTTTGCAGTTGTTTTCCACGAACAAATGTAAAAATCATTTTATCATTTAACTTTGTTTGTATTGAAAAGTCATTTCGTACATAAGTCAAATGTACAACCCATTATCAGAGGATGAACCACACCTTCCGAATATCGCCTAATCCTGTTCATACATTGAGCAAGTGGCTGAATAGGTGGCCAATATCATCAAATCTTGGTCATACATTACGTATCTGCATATCTCGGCACTAGGGGTCATAGTTGTTCGGTTTGAATTAAGCTGCACACATACAGCCGAAAACTGACCACCGACAGTTTATTTCTACTACAGGTCTATGACATCAGGCAGATCATGGACGGCTCTGATTACTCGAAGTCCATGTCGAACCCATAGGGGCGACCCACGCTGGTAGTTGTCAATCTCGATGGTTTAGGAGAAAAACCGATTTTATTGCAAGTTGGCTGCATATGCCGGAGCGGGCCCTCTAAAAATCCGCCCCTTCGTCGCGTAGCAGCATTGGAAACAGATGAAAAGTTCATCAGTGCCCCAATTAGCCACATGGGTGCGCATTGCGCATCACGCGTCCTTTGGCCACATCCCTACGTGAAGAGCCGTTTGCTAGAATACATCACAGCGTACTGACAAGGACACGTTGAGGATTTAGACTCGAGAACATGATCTTTACAGTGATCCAAACCGTTTATATGATGGAAATCACTTTGATTGAGATACATATAAAAAGAAATATCAGATTTAACCATTTTAACTGTTGACTATTAAAAGTTTAAACCGACCGTCGAATTCTAAGGAAGAGAGTCAAATAATCGAAGGTTAAATATTCCAATCTAAGAGGTTTTATCTTTGGCTACCGGTGTTGAAGATGAGGCCCATCGTATAGAGAGATTGGATCATTGAAATATGAGCTCAGATAGAAGACTAGTGTCCTGATGTATCCTGTAGCAGTACATCGGGATGTACTGTAGATAACTAATGAAGATTAGTTATCTTGTTGGTTTATTATCACACGACGAACGAGTGGATTTATTAACATTCCCTTTACTAACGAGGCATTTACTATACTCTTCGGGTGTATAGTCATATATAATGGACCTGCACCACCATCGTTCATGTGGAGTGCAGAAAGTAGATCCAATCCGTCAAAATAGTGGGACCTGCTTAAAAGTACTTAATATAAACATTATATTATTAAAAATTATTCTACAGAAAGGCATCGAAGAATCAATAGCTTATTAATAGGACACTTCGGATGATCTAATGAATATAAGATTTCATTTGTATCCTTCAATCAGTGTAAATATAATTTTAACGGTTTAGATTGATGAATATTAATGAACTTGAATAATTACCTGTGAATGTGTATGAATATCCATACTCATGCGGAGTATAAATATAACACCAAAAATTGTATATTGCAGCCAGTGCTGGGGTGGTTTTCTTCGATCTGTGTTCCCTAGAGAAATTCCATTGATTTTCACGCCGGAAGTTTAAAAGAAGAAGAAGAAGAGAGATTGCGGTTTTGGGTGGTTTCGATCACTTTTGGGGGTTTCTTTTTTAAAAATTCAGTTCCTTTCGAGCAGTTTTGGGCTGATAAATCAGCTCTGGGAGCATTTTCCCTTCTCGTTTTGGTCGTCTGTTTTGTTAAAAAAAATCAATTTTGGGGTTTTTGTTCAATTCAAGTTGTCTTTGTAATGGTGTTTTTTTCTATCATTTGAGTGGATTGAGTAGTTGGGTGTCTGGTTTTAGACATGGGTGCTGCTTCTGCTCAGTGCCCATCTGGAATTAAGGCTCTGATTCAGGGAGGATTTACTGTTTTACCCCCCAAGTTGGAGTTCTCTAAGCTTTCTTGCAACCCAAGAGGAGAATCTCTGAAATTGGGTTTCTGCCCAAGTTCCGATTCCGTTAGTTCTTCCAAGGTATGTCGAAATTTCTGCATGTTTCCATGTTTATGTTCTTGAAATATGATGGTGAATTGATTACTATTTTTGTCTATTTTTGGATGCATTATGTGAACAGAATGTGTTACATTTGCAGTATTGTTTGCCGATCGTTTACGGCCAAATTCTAACTTACCTGCTGTTCCATATATGTGTTGTAAGTATGTATGAGATCTGGACCGCTCATCAGGCAGGCCCCACCTTGGATTTTTCCTGGCCAAAAAAAAAGGCCCAGTTGGGTGATCCCAAGGATAAAAATAGGTTGTGGGAAAAGTTCAGTGTCTCTCCAAGAATGTGCAAATCCAGCAGTTTATACCATTGAATGGGCATAAGTTTTGAGACAAGGCACATTGATGGTGGAGCCCACCTGATGAGTATCTTGAACTTGTGTGTCATGTGTGCAGGGGACAGCAATTAGGTGTGCCTGTGAGTAGGATATGCGTTCTTCTGGTACGTAGGGACCACTTGGTTACCATCAAAGTTATGTTTGGGTAGGCTGCTCTGGACACATCAATCTAGCTTAAGCTTGTCTGGACAGGCTTGTATGGATAGATTACGACGTTGTATCGGTTGTGGTTTGTTAAATGCTTGGTATAAGGATGGATGGACAAACATATGCATCTCTTGTAAACATTCACATTGGCACATTTGGGCATGTGGGGTGCTTGTAGATTGATACTGGCATGTGTGGCACATGTGGGATGCTTGAAGATTCACAAGGACATATGTGGGTTTCTTGAAGATGTATGGTGGCACTGCGGCTAATGTAGGTTGTTTGAAGGTGGGATGTCCGACATGTGGGCTGCTTGAAGATGGCAGTGTTGTAAATAGCTACGTTGTGTAGTGTGTAGCTTACGCTACATAGTGTAGCATAGTCTTAATGCCACTTAGCATATGAAAATAGCTTAAGTTGCTTGTATCCAACACTACATGATAATTTGCATGCGCTACACACTGTATAGACTACGCAACGCTACATTGCTCACACTATAAGTTATTTTTTACTACAATATTAGAATCAACTAAATTTTCAATGATTTGTTACATTTTTCTATTTTCAATAAAATTAGTTAATCTTTTTAATGCTTTTAGTAAAATAATATAATTAACAGTACTAAATCAATTTCGTTGCTCTTTCATTACCTTTATACTTAATCATTGCTATTACTTTAGGTTGTTTTTGGTTGCAGCAAATATCATGAAATTTTGTTAACTTTCATTATTAATCAGGTCTAATTTGGTGTAGAAATCATGAAATTGGCGCAACCAGGCACAACCTTGATAAAAAATCTAGAAGTAGTGTATAGCTTATGCCTCATGCTTTAGAGGGGTGAACGCTACACTACACGCTATTTTCTATTTAAAACACTGGAAGATGGTTAGTCTCACTTATGGTGCATTGGCATGTGTGGTACATGTGCCACACATGTGTACAAAGAATAACTACTCATTCGTGCATCTTATGTAATATATGCTAAAAACAAAATTTTATCCAGGTTGCTTTATGTAAGGGAACAACTATTTTTTGGGGTATCGTTATTTTTATGAGAATTGTTGCCAATGATGGTTGACAAACCATGGACATGCCACCATCCAGACAAGGCTATTGGACTAGAACTTTTAATGTGATTGCAGTGTATATGATCTAAAAATTTGGATTTATATGATATCAAAACCTACATGCTAAGGTCATTAAATTCAATGATGTTTAATCAGTTCCATGTTTGGTTTTGTATTTCTTTTCTTTGTTCCAATATGATGCTGCTGAAGATCAAGGTGGCATATGCCATATGTAGAAGTCATCGTCTCATTGCTTAAATGCAGTTTCTCAAGTTTCTTGTTGTTGATGTGGGGTCCTGAAACTTCAATACCGAGTTGACTCATGTTGGCCCTAGTCTTGACGATTTAGGGCCCGGTTCTGTACAGAGGAAAGACTTGGTGGACTGAATTGAATGAGGCCCTTGGTCTTCATTCTGATTCAGCCGAATCACATGGTGTGATTTCTTTGTATTGACTATATGCACAGCGCGGCTGGGTTGTATCAGCCATGTCACACAGGAATCATGGTATTGAAGTTTTAGATCAACTCCTTGTGACTCTCCCAATTTGCAGGCAATACAACCTAGACACAACAGACAACAATGACCAATTCTGGCAATGAAACTGTTGTTTTTAATATATGGTTCTATCTTAGCTGGTCCACCAAGGCACTTGGCTTGCTTCTTGGAAACTTCATAACTAGCCCGTTGATGCAGGACAATTAACCACTTGCTCTAAAATCTCGAACTGTTAGAGCATGACAAATTAATCCCATTATCTCATAGCCCAGACCCCAAATCCATGGGTTATGCGGGCCACCCACCCCGAGTGTGCCCTTGCATCCCACAGGCCACCCCACTCGAGCCTGGTGTGAAAATGACCCCACATTAATCGCCCCCAGTGAAGAGTCTCGAACACAAGACCTACTCTAATACCAATTTGATGCAGGACAATTAATCACTTGCTCTAAAAGCTTGAACTGTTAGAGCATGGCGAATTAATCCCTTTACCTCATAGCCCAAGCCCCGAGTCCATGGGTTAGGTCCTCGGCTGAACCCTCCTCGTGAGCCCCAAATCCATGGGTTCCACTCCCTCGTGGGCCCCGAATCCATGGGTTATGTGGGCCACCCACCCCGAGTGTGCCCCTGCATCCCACAGACCACTCCACTCGAGCCCGGTGTGAAAATGCCCCTGCATTACCCGTCTGTAATGATAGTCTTCCATAATTCGTTCTTTGATTCAACTCAGTAGAGGCTCGCATGACTACTAGAGTAATGATTGTTTTGATGAAATATTTGGTTGGATTTATCATTCGTAAAACGGAGAATGTAAAAGAGTATTTCTATTTATCGAATCTAATGGGTGAAAGTCATGCTACCCTAATCATATCCAAGCCCATTTAAGATTCCCTTTTTAGTTATTTTTAGTTTGAAACTTTCAATAATTTATTCTCCCATTCTCTGTTTTATTTTATTTTATTTATTTTTACATAAACGTAATTGAACTGCAAGGGTCAAAACTAAGCCCCCAAGTAACCTGGATCAAGGCAAAAGGATTGAAAATCGGTTTTGGTGTATTGTTTCAGTCACCACCAAAACTGGGTCATATTGCCTTGTATTTGGCTGTTTCGGGCTGATACAGCCATATTGTTTATGGATGAGATGACTTGGTATTGGTCAATGCGTACTGGTTTTGGATGATACCTTAAATCTTGATTGGAGGAGTTGGGTAATATTATAGTAGGATTAAAACAGTAGGCGCTGGCTGGAAAACAGGCCTAAAAAATAGTAGTTGTTTTGCTCTATGCCATTTTCTTTGGATTAGTTTATTCCAGTATGTAAGAAACCATAGTTTTAGATGACCTTATAGAATGTCTCTAAGTGGCACCTCTGGTTTTGATTTGCATCTATTAGGCATTCATGTCTGGGCTTCCCCTCGCTGTTTAATGCTGGAGCCTGGAGGTGCTTCAATGTTTCATCTTCCTTTGATGTTCATAAACAATGGCTTTACACATGTCATGGAGTTAGTCTTGATCCTTGTAATTGTTTGGTGCATGCAAAGAAGGAAAATATTGTGGACAAAACTAAGAGCTTCTCTTCCATCGCCCGAACTGTTAGATGAAACTTCACGTAGAAAGATCTTCTTTCATCATCATCATCATCTAAGCATTATCCCAACTAATTGGTGTCATCTAGAAGGTCTTCTTTCATCAAAGACTATTTTTTGAAGCAACAATCAATGGTGCAGGGGTGGTGTGGTTTGTAAAAATACGGCCTTCTTCCAATGTGCACAGGAGAAAATGCTTTGCCAAGGTAGTCATAACAGGCCTGAGGCCCCTTAACCTGCCCCTTAACCATGGTAAAGTCACATCAAATCCACATTAGCTTTTTCCTAGAATTTAAGGCCAACAATGGGTGAACCAAACTTTGTCTTTTTTCAATGATAAAGACTGTTTGGATTGGATGCACAGCTGGTTTTAATTGGGGACACTAGTTCAATCACCAGGAAATGACAAAAAAAAAAAAAAGAAAGAAGAAAAATGGATCCTTAGGATTTGAATTGCTGGTACTTTCTATCAAACCTGACTTGAATGCAACGCTATTGCAATTTGGATCCCAGATCTCAACATGAGTGCCATGCAAGGAATCACAATTTTGTGTGTGTGTGTGTGTGTGAGAGAGAGAGAGAGGAGAGAGAGAGAGAGAGAGAGAGAGAGAGAGAGTTTTTGATGCAGGATGATCTAAACTAGGATGCATGTGTGAGCACAAAAATTATCCTGTGAAATAAACTAAGCAAATCAATTGAAATATTCAACATTCCACATTATAGTAAAGATAATAACAAAGGAAACATGCAATGGTTGAAGACCATCGTTACAATCCTGCAGTACCGTATTCAAATCATGCGTGGATTGTATCCGGCGAGGGATGAGATCTCCTGATCTTGCATGGTTTCAATCCAACAATCAATGCAGCTTCTCCAATCTAGGAAATTAAAGGATTTTTGGAATAAGGGACGACTGAAAAATATGAGAGAGGGTTGGGATCAATTATCAGATTTTTAGGGTAAGGGGACTAGGGCTATACACGAACCGATTTAGCTTGTTTAGCTCGCTCGACTTGACTTGAAAAAGCTCGATTTGACTCGGTTCGAAACTGAGTTCAAGCCGAGTTGAGCTGATTTTTTGAGCTCGAAAAAAATTCGAATCGAGTTCAAGCTTGGCCAAGCTTGACTTGACTCGGATCGAACCCCAGCTCAATTCGAACTCGGATCGAACCAATTTGGTGACTCGTTTACTTTGATATTGATGTTGCTCACTAAGTGTTTGACGAAATGACTCAACGAAGTGTCGGCTAGTGGCAAGGAAGGTATGTATATGAAACAAATATGTTTTTTCTTGATTTTGATGTTGCCTACAAGGTGTTTGATGAAATACCTATAAAACCGCTGCTGCCATTTTACATATAGTGAGATTTTGAAGGTGCAGTCCATGCGTTTGTGGAAATGCTGCACAGGCGAACTTGGCTCGATCTTGGCTTGAACTCGGCTTGAATTGGCCCGAGCTGCTGACCGAACCGAGCCGAGCTGGCTAGTCAGGCTCGAGGACCGAGCTGAGCTGAGTTCGAGTGGGGGTTAGCTAGTGGCCAAGCCGACGGATCGACTTGTGTACACCTCTATAGGGGACTTAAAAAAATCTAATTATAAACAGTAGCAATCAAAGAATATTAGGCATAAAAAGAGAAGAAGAAGGTTGGAGGGCTAAAAACCGAATTTAGAAGAAGATAAGAGATTATGGGAAGAGAAGAAATTACCATAGAGAGAAAGGGGAAGGAGGCAGCAAGCTTTCATTAAAAAAATATCATTAAGTTTAAGGTAGAAAACACCCTATTTATAAAATTTGGATTTAAAAAATGACTAAACTACCCCTATAACAAAAAAAAGAGCCCAAAACAAAGCCTTCTAAAAAATCCCGCATAACAGATCGGTCTTCTAATTCAATCCTACATGTGTATCCTCCTAATGTGAGGCCTTCAATTAATCTAGGGACACATGTAAGGTCTTCAAAATCCTCCCTGGTTGTGCCACGAACCATCATCAAGCCATAAAAATGTATTCGTCAGCCGCCTTCATCTTTGATAAACTTTGAAGGGTTTAATGTCCTCATCAGTTTTCCATCTTTCTAAAAAGCTAGCAAACTAACTGTGGGGACTGTCGACATTATGCCTTCTCTTTTTTGTTGTTTCCTTTATTTTCTTAGAGAGAAAGGGAGAGAGAAATATGGGATTGAGAAAATTCAGAGAAGGGTTTTGCTAGGGTTTTAAATGATGATTTGAACCATTTATGTTATGCATCCTATGCTACCTGGGCCATGGAAAGAAACATTTGTTGAACGGGTGATTGTGTATAAAGATGAACATTCAGTGTCTCATATTCTAATCAATGAAGCATGATTGTAAGACTTTAGCTTCCATGTGGTCATATTGAGAACATGGACAGTTCAGCTCAATCTAAGGATGCAATCCAGGGATGTAAACCAGCCACCATACCATATTGTGGTAAGAGGCGACCGTACTGTAGCAAAACCCTTAGAAAAAACTCTTTTCATGGAAAAATCCAAACTTATGGCAGGCTTTTGTCAAGTGGAACCTGAGCCATTCGACCGACAATAGTCACATTTGTCAGTTCCCAAAATACCCCTGACTTCGCTTGAAATGTCTTCCCATGCCTATTGAATATTCGAAGTTTTCTACCCCTTCAAAACTAATTAAGGGGGTCAAAATGTCCAAAAGCTGCTTGTTTTATATATATATATATATATATATGTATATAGTATATATTTGATGTCTTTATTGAAGTGATGTTATGTACATATTGATGCTGATGCAGGGGTCCCAGAGGCGAGTTAGTGCTCTACCTGATATCGACGATTTCTTCTGGGAAAAAGATCCAACACCATTGCTGGATATGGTAAAAAATCCAATTCATTTGAAGAACTTATCTCCCAAGGTATTGATAGTTCTCTTTGAAAGCTTTCAACCATTCAAATTTGAACTTCTCTCAGGATTAGGTGATTATTTGAAATGGTTACAATGCAGGAACTGAAACAGTTAGCTGATGAAATCCGTTCTGAGATCAACTTTTCTATGTCAAGAACACGGAGACCCTTTAAAGCCAGTCTTGGGGTGGTGGAGCTGACCGTTGCAATACATTACGTTTTCCATGCTCCAATGGACAAGATACTGTGGGATGTTGGTGAACAGGTAGCTGCTACTGTTTAGAATTTCCTTACTAGGATAGCTGTTGGTATATTTGAGAACTCAGGAAATTTGGTGGCTCAATTGTGTTTCTGACGGAGTAAATTTGTTCATTTCGAGTAGTACCTGAAATGAACAGTACTATTTATGGGAAGAAAATTGGAAAAACGGCAACCCGCCTGTTTGGATTTCCTTCTGGTGCCGCCTAAGACTTTCAGTAAATACAAGATGAATTATCCCCACCCCACTGACATATTCAATCAAACAATGATTTCAGTTCACTTGTAGGGGTGGCGTTAGGGTTGGGTCCAGGCCCAGAATTCTGACCCAAGCCCAGCCAGTGATCCATTATCCTATGGCTCAACATGACCCTCTCAAAAATTGTCAAGCCCGGGCCCAACCCATTGGAATTGGATTGGATTGGGGTTGCTCAACTACCCTGCATGACCCGACTCAGGTTATGAATGGAATATAGGGCTAAAGGTATGCCCAGACTGGCATGTTTAGTTGATACATACAGAGACACATACATCGTATGTATGTATCTATGCTTCTGTTCTTTTATTTTCTTTCGGATTTTGGGTCAAGTCAAGTTGGGTTGTCTGGCTGAGTCACTGTAAACCTACTTGGCCTCTTAAAATTTATCAAGCCCAGGCCAAACCCATTGGAATTGGATTGGGCTCAACTACTCAGCACGGCCCAACTCAGGTTATGAATGGAATATGGGGCTAGAGGTATGCCCAACCTGTCTTGGTTAGTGGACACACGCACACATCTTATGGATGTATCTCTGCCTCTATTTTATTTTGTGTTTTGGGTCAGTTGGGGTTAGGTCATCTGGCTAATTGTAATGATAACCTATATGAGCAGGTCAGATCAGGTAGGGTTCTACCTGAGTCCAACCGATTTACTTAAATCAGCCACATTTTATTGCCCGAGCCCACTTCCGATTTAGCTTGTCTTCAAAATGCCTCAGAAGCTGGTTGCGCTAGCATGATCCACTGTCACAACTATTCACCTCCATTTTAGAAGTGGTGGCGACTCATCAACCTTACACATGGCATGGTTGTACAGCTTTCCAGACCATTGATAGTGCTGACCTATCGTGGATGGAGAATAGCCTAAAAATCACACTCTGAATGAATGATAGTAACTGGCTGATTTTGCCCGTTAAACTTGGACCACTCACCATTTTAGTTTTGACCTTGCATTTGATGGCCACCATTTGGATGGTTAGGACCACTCACCATTTTAGTTTTGACCATGCATTTGATGGCCACCAGCTGGATGGTTAGGAATGCTAGATCAATGTCATTTTTGAGCCATGCTCCATCCACATTGTGCACCACAATTTGGGTAATCTGGGTAGGTGTATGCTTGTGCCACATGTAAGGAGGTAGGGAGGATGAGTCACCACGTCCTGAAGAACAACTGGAGTCTTGTCCTTGTTTATGAAGGAATTTTTGATTGAAAGGAGATAAGTTTGGTTGTTTTGGTTGAACAGACATACGCACACAAGATTATCACTGGAAGGCGATCTCTTATGCATACACTAAGGCAAAAGAACGGTCTCTCAGGTTTTACTTCTCGCTTTGAGAGTGAATATGACGCATTTGGTGCTGGGCATGGATGCAATAGTGTCTCTGCTGGACTTGGTAGTTTCTCTTCCTTTCTATCCTTATATATATATATATATATATATATATATATATATATATATATATATATATTATTTATTTATTTCAGCGGGGATCAACAAAAACATTCATGCATGCATTTCTTGAATATCCTTCTCTTTTACATGCATTTCTTGGGGTCATGAGTACTTATGGCCATTTTTGGTTGGAAGATGACCATCTTCCAACGAATATTTTTATTTATTTATTTATATTTTGAGAGGACCGTTTTCCATCTTCCGACGTCATTAAGTAAACCATTATAAAACTGTAAGTTGTTCCAAGACATTTAATGCATCGGCATTTTGACACTGGGCTCGAGCGGGGTGACCTGTGGGATGTGGGGGCATACTCGGGGTGGGTGGCCCGTGGAACCCATGTGATTTGGGGCCCATGTGAGGCGAAGCGGAACCCATGTGATTTGGGGCCCATGAGGGGGCGAAGCTCATGGATTTCGGACCCACGAGGAGGGTTCGGCCGAGGACCTAACCCATGGATGAGGGGCCTGGGCTATGAGATAAATGGATTAATTTACCATGCTCTATCAGTTCGAGCTTTTAGAGCAAGTGGTTAATTGTCATGCATCAACATTGCAGAAGAATTAATATCTATACTATGTTTAACGTGAGGAGCTTTTGGAGATTTTTGCCCCTTCAATTAGTTATAGGGAGGAAAAAACCCTTTAGTTTTTTCATTGTCGTAGCCCTTCAGCCCGATGGCATTTTTGCTCCTTCTTATTCCTGGGAGTAGCCCACATCCACCCCTTCTCATGTTTGCATGTAGCCTATATGGAAGATTACAGTGGTAGAGAACTCGTGCGACAAAGTATTTGTGGGGCACATTGTGATGAGTCTGCAACATCCACACCATACATATGTTTTACTGGCTCATGTTGGGATGTCAGCCCAAAAACTAGGTGGATCTAAGGCTCAAGTGCATCACAACACTGGCAAAAGTGGGCATACATCACCCACCGTCGAAACCCTTCTATCCTCTGTGTGTGTAGCCCCACATATGTGTAGCTGCACCCTTACCCTCATTCTCACTTTGTTCTTCTCTATCCTACTCTCTTTGTGTGCATTGCACTTGCCATAGCCTTAGTAGTGTTTTAAATAGCTTCACTATGTAATGGTAACTCACACTACATAGTGTAGCTTAGCCGTAACGCTAGGTAGCTCATGAAAATAGCTTAAGTTGTGTGTAGCTTACACTATATGCTAAATTGCTTATGCACATAAGTTATTTTTCACTAAAACATTAAAATCAATTAATGTTTTCAATGATTTGTTAAAAGTTTCAATTTTCAATAAAATTTAGTTTTTTTCTCAAAGATAGGAATTTATTAAGAGGGATATCAAAGGTCCGAAGAGAAACTACAAAAAAAAAAACAAAAAACCCAAAGCCCAACCTGCTCACTACAAGTTACAAAAAACCTCCCATAAGATTACGGAGCCCAATTGCGAAAAAGGATTAAAATCTTATAGAACACTAACGCTGACGAGGCACTCTGGTTTTTGAAGACTTTATTATTCCTCTTGGCCCACACCACCCAAAGAACAACCATCATAATAGCGCGCCATTTCTTTTTGCCTAGCGAGCCATCCCACTTGCAGAACATATTGTCGAGGGAGGAAGGCATCACTCAGGAAATATCTGCCAAGCAAAGCACGCTCCACCAAAGGTTAGCAGAGAAGGGCAGTGGATAAACAAATGGTCCATCGATTCTTTGTCCTTAAGGCACAGGGGACAAGCATTCAGAATAATCATCCCACGTTTACGAAGGTTATCTACTATGGTCAGAACTCTGTTTTTGACAGCAAGCCACCCGAATGCCGCCACCTTAGGCGGAACCAGTGTTCGAAATATCGGTATCGCGCAATGTATCGCAACCTTGGGATACAGATACGTATCGGTTATCGCACGGGATATATCGTTTGTATTGCGTAATTTATCGCACTTTTTGGGAAACATGGGGAAACATTGGCAAAACAGTTGTTTTTTTTTAATGAAACTTCAGGAATTGTTTTAAAAGACCTTAATACACACTTTTAAATCATAAAATCTCAAGAAAGAAGTGCACATAATAAATTCCCCTTATATAAGGTCTTAAGTTATGCGTTATCTGATTAAACTAAGGTAAATATATTCAAATATGATGCATAACATTTATAATTGTATAAAGATGCGTATGAAAATATAACCAATGCATTCAAAAGCGAAAGATACATTAGAAATTAGAAAACATACCTATCAATGATGTGTGTATTCAATATCCACCCCGTCCATCCATTTTTCCATGTCATTTTAGGACATCATCCAAAAAATGAAGCAGATCCAATAATCAGGGGGACCATACATAAGAAACAATGGTGATTGACCATTAGTGACCACAAAAGTTTTGGATCAAGTTGATAATTGTTTTTTCCCTTCATTCAAACTTATGTGGACCACGCAAGTGAAAATAGTTGGAATTGATGCTACTGTCGAAAACAATAAGGCCCACCTTGATGCATGCACGATATATCTACATCGTCCATTGGTTTTGCAACCTGATTTTAAGGGTTGGCCTAAAAAATGAGTAAGTTACAAATTTCAGGTAGATGTGGTCTACTCCACACAAAATAGTAGTTATTGACCATTAAAAATTGTGGGCCAAAAAATTTTATCGATCAATCTAATATTTGTGTTTTCCTTTCATCCAAGTATGTGTGAACTTATCAATGGGTTGGATGGTCACAATGGACATTAGGAAGTTTTCAATGGTGGGGCACACCTAAGTTTTCAGGGCAGGAACTTCCTGCAGAGACTTTCGCAGGAAATCTGCGTCCGTGAAAGAAACAGATTAGCTACTCCCCTGGTGGTCGGTGCTCTGTGGGCTCCACCATGATGTATATGTTTCATCCATTTCGTTCATCCATTTTTAAATATCATTTTAGGTCTTTACTCCAAAAATGAGAGGGATATAAATCTCAGGTGGACCACACCACACGAAAACAATAGTGATTGGATATCCATCATTTAAATCCTCCTAAGGCCTACTGTACTGTTTATTTGACATCCAATCTGTTGATTAGGTCATAAAGACCCAGATGAAGGGCAAAAACAAAGATCAACTTGATCCAATACTTTTATGGTCCCCAAAAATTTTTTAATAGTCGAAGTTCATTTAGAACTGTTTCCTGTAATGTGGTCCACTTGAGACTGGGATACACCTCATTTTTTGTGTATCAACAGAAATTGATCTATAAAAATAGATGGACGGAATGGATGAAACATATACGTCAAGATGGGGCCCACAGAGCCCCTGCCACTGGTGGCAGGGGAGTAGCCAATCCGTTTCCGTCCGTGACGATGGCGCTGAAGATCTCGAGCTGAGTTGTACAAACAGTTCAAAGGAGATCAAAGTTACATTGGCCCCAAAATAATGTTTTTATTATATCCACACCGTTCATCCATTTGGAGAGCTCATTTTAGATCATGAGCCCAAAAATGAGTCATATCCAAATCTCGGGTGGACCACACCACAAATAGAAGTGAAGGCAATGGTTCTCACCGTTATAACATTCGTAGGGCCCACCAAAACGTTTATTTTCAATCCAATCTTTTCACGAGGTCACAAAGACCTTGATGAAGAGGGAAAAAAAAAATCCTTATCGATCTAAAACTGCCGTGACCCTAAAAGGGTTTCAATGGTAGACGTTTAATGTCCCACAACTATTTTTAGTGTGGTGCACATGATCTTTGGATATGTCTTATTTTTTGGGTAAAGACTTAATACGAGCTCGTAAAATAGACTAACGGTTTGGATATAACATATAACCTACGATGGGACCCACAAAACTTGGTGACGTCAACCCACCATTTAGGTCGGTGGTGCGCTGTACACAAGCCCATCCGCTTCCTGCAAATAAGGGCTCGAGACCCTTTTTTTCGAAGCAGAGAGGGTTTCGGTTGCCGGAACCCTAAAATCTCTCCCAAATGTCGGGATTTGGAGGATTTATCTCGATTTCGCGCTCAAATCTCTCCAAATAAGAGACTTGGATTCGAATGCCCATCAAACGCAGCTTCCGATCAGGACAATCTTCTTTACAGGTACCGAAATCTACCGTTGAAAGTTTTCTTTTTTCTTTTTTCTTTTTTCTTTTTGATTTTTTTCGGATAATGTGCTCTCCCAGGTGCAATATCGACGATAATATCGGCCGATATCCGAAGTTTTGGATTTTCGGTATCTTCCGGGGGTTATCGGAGGAGTTTCGTCTCGCTAGGGCCCGATACCGATAATATCGGCCGATATATCGGCCGATAGTATCAATATTTCGAACACTGGGCGGAACAAAGTAGGCCCAAACCGCACTAGTATGACAACAAGAGGATGATTGTCTTTTAGAGGAGAGGAAGTTGTAAAAGGATCTTATTGGGAATTTTCCAGACTCTGACAACTTCCACACCAAGGTATCTTCTACGTTGGATCACGATGGAAATCTTGCAAAACGGAAAAGAGCGAAATGTCATGGCCCAAAATTCGAGTACAAAATGTGCACCCTCAGACCCGAGTTTTGAGTTGTAACTCGTACACTATGTGTACTTAACTCATTCCATTATACGATCATTTAGAGGCAAAAGTAATATTCATTTTACATTCCAACTAGGTTCATTCATAATCATTCACACAAAATGATTTAAGCACCAACATTCGTCCATTCTCAACATCCATAAACATTCAATCAGCATAAATTAGCCATAATTCATCAGTCAATACAGCTTACCAATGAATGCTTACTACAGATCTAGAACAATTCAATTAAATAAAACCAATCAAATGTTTAAAATCCTATAACTAATACCATAATTCATTATATATAAATCAGACTATCCTAACAAGTAAAATTCCAATTAAATAATTAAGAATGGTCCAAATACAGCCATTCCCTCTTCTGATAAGTACAACCACGTCTCACGTGGGTTGTGCACTAGTTTAGCCACAACTTCTTATTCCTGCACCAACTCATTAACTAATTGCTCATATTTACGATTTTTCCATCAATAAAAATGTAAGTTGGCCAGGCTTAGTGAGAAAACCCAGCATGGTTCATGCTTATTGAAATTAAGATATAATAAAAACAGAGAATGCATAATGATATGCATGCAAATGATGTATGAATGCGTCAGATAAGATAATCGTCCATCTGCTTGGGTTGGAAATCGTCAACCTGCTTTCACCCGTTGGGTAGGCTTCCACCTCTGGTAGGCTTGGGCATAGCCTGCATCTGGTAACGATTTACCAGGATCGACATTCTTCCAGGGAGGTCCCCTAGGATTGACAATGCATTATGTTTGTATGATGGATGATGTATATATGCATCATTTTCATAACTGCCCATAGATACTTGTCTTGATCAGAATATTTACATATGAATTCAATGTACAATTTTCATAGTTTATGCAACTTGGCACATGTTAGCATGTGATTTACCATAACATATATACACATTAGTTAAATCAACAACATTGTAACAAAACACTCCAAATATTACATCAATGACGCAAGGATGAACGTGATGAGGTCGATCACCGTCTTCCTCAAGGATAACTACTTTGAATCCACGAAGCTTCTTTGGACTCCTCACAGAGACTTCTCGAATCCACGAGGAAAAAGCAAGAAAATAGAAATAGTATTCATGAAAATTCGTAAATTAATTGATATATGAAATAAACGGGTCTACAACCTTAAATAGGGATACCAAGCCTGGGAAGAAGTTTAGGAATTAAACTACAACTAAAACTCCCTAAACTTTGTAACTTACTATAAATAGTAAATTTACTATTTATAGTAATTGTCCTATTTGACTTGACCACATTATTGTCTTAATTGTTCTAACCACCAGTGTTCGAAATATCGGTATCGCATTACGTATCAAATTCTTGGGATACGGATACGTATCGGTTATCACATGGGATATATTGGTTGTGTTGTGGAATGTATCGCTATTGTTGGAAACATGGGGTAACATTGGGAAATTGGTCGAATTTTTCAATGAAACTTCGGTGATTGTTAAAAAAGACATCAATACAATTTATAAATTAAAACATTACAAAAAACAAGTATACATAATAGGTTTTCTTTGTATTGGGGTCCTAATCTATGCGTTGTCTAACTGAATTGATGCAAGTACATTCAATGTCTATTCATATAATTTATAAATGTAAGAAGATGTGTGGAAACACAAGCAATACACTCAAAAGCAAAAGAAAAATCACTAGATTAGGTTACATACATGTTTGATTTGATGTTTGGACACAGATTACAAACGATTTGCAAGAAATTAGGAAATTTTGATTTTTTTTTTTTCAATTTTTTGCAACTCAGCCCATCTCTTCCAAATCTCGAAATTGAAGCTCCCAATCTATGATTTTTCATGCAAAACATGAAATATCGTGGATTTGTAACAATTTGACACTAATTTAACATGATTTACAGAAGATAAAAGGACTGAAATTCGAAAATGCTCACCAGATCGAACATGTGGGATATATCGCACTACTTATGTGTTTCGTATCTCACTGGTGGGATACAAGATATATCGTGAGATATATCGGCCGATATCGTCGATATTTAAAACACTGCTAACCACTTTTCATGTTGGACACAACTCCTAAAGCCCAACGGATGAAGAGTTACAATCAAACCAAAACTTACTAAAAATAGTAAAAACGGAAATAAATAGGGAATTCGACCGTCGATCTGATGGAATCTCGCAAATTCGGTATGGGCAACTCGGCATAGCTGGGTTGGTTGGCTAAACTAGCTCGACCTACCCCAAAATCATATATGGTATGTCGAGTAACTCATTTCGGTTTGCGAGATATGTATGTTTTAAGGTTTTGACGGTCTTGATGACTTCCGCCTCCGATCGTGCCTTCTCTGGTCCATCTTGAACATGAAGGTGTCTGCGACCCGCTCTACATCAATTAATCAATCAAATAATCACAAACAATCTATTTTAATTCCAATGAACATGAGACACGATGGGATTACTCACCTCTGTCCAATAGTGAAGATTTTATAAGAGGATCTTAATGATTTGTATCTAGAAATTCTAATAATTTATACCCATAATATCATTATTAATCCGATTATTTCACAATGGAGCCCACCTTGGATGAAACACCTTAGGTGATCTGATCATCCGCATGTCTCAAGATGATCAAAGTTTATGATTATTTTATATGATTCAGAAATTGAATGACAAATGATTAATTGGATTGGTGTGGCCCATCAATTTTGATTAATTAGATTAGATAATTAGAAATCTGGATATATTTGATTGCAATGATTGTTTGAACCAATTTAACCTGACCAATCTCACAAATTCAAGAGTTTCTACATGATTCGAAATTAGTATTAGATATATCATGCTACTTGATCGGGTGGCCCACTAGATGATTGGATCATCCATATTCTTGAGGTTTGGGTAGATTTTGCCTTTACAAATTGGATGAACGGTGTGGATACCCATATCAACGTTCTATGCCAAGTGATGCCAACACTTGCGCATAAATTTAAGTTTTCTTTATAATATCCTCCAGTTCTAACAACACAATACCCGTACTCATAGAAGCAAGGCTCTTAGACTCGTCCCATGAAACTTCTCCCTGCACTTGAGGAACCCTTTCTAGACGTGTGATCCATTTTGAACAAGATTGATGTAAATGTCATGCCCATTAGGAATGGAGCTGTTCGTTCGGATTCATCAATAGCTAGTTCCTTCCTTCTTGAGGCGGGTAAATCAAGTTTAGTCGCTTCCCCATCAGCGGCGGCTCTTGGTGTTACGCCTTCGAGCATTCCAATTTTGAAGTCTTTCTAAGGGCTCTTTTGATCCACATCCCTTCCTATTTCTTCCCCACCAGCTCTTCGATATGCGCCAGTTGATTCGTCTCCAATAACTACAGTTGATCCGTTTCATTCGTCAGAGTCCTTGGTGGTATATAAGGCCTTAATGAGTCTGTCAATTTGTAGATAAGGGGATTGAGATTAACGAATGGATGGAAACCTTTAGTAGGGCGAGCTTTTTGATAGTGACTTCTTTCTTAGGGTAGGGCGACGAAAGGCTACTTCAATGACAGAAAGAGTCGAAAACTCGAGAGGGTCGCCTTTGGAAGGGTTCTTACTCATTTTTGTATGCAGCTTTTGAATTTTCAATTATTTCTTCAATTGAGTGAAAGAAAGAGAATAGTAGGAATTCTCTTATCCTTCAACTGATGCTCAGCTGCTCACTATGCTCCCCATGTGACTCACTCTGCGTTGAGGTGCTGTGCCTCCACTGGCTCGGATGCTTCATTTGGGCTCGGGTATCCGCATAAAATACTGCTTCAACCATTCGATCAACTAGCTCTGCTACTTGCTTAGATGTTGCTTTCAGGGGAATAATGCAGAATTCATATGTTCCCAGTGCGAATAATGCACCGTAACATAACAGATATGCATACTTGCCTCCCGGGTAAAAATCAATCGAAATGAATCTTAGTGACCCAACAATTGAGCCCACATTCAGAAAGGGAGGAGATAGGACGAAAAAAAGGAGAATGAATATTGACCGTTCCAATATTCCCAATCGTGTGGGAAAAATGAGAGGGAGAGAGACAGGTATTTGTGAGATATATCCATCCATATTGAATTGTAGATACATCAATGATAGAATCATTTCCGATTGGACCAAATATTGCAGATAGGCTTTACCTTAATTATCAAGATTCATAAAAACTCGATCTATCTTAGAACCATAAATTGAATCATTCATTATTGTATGAAGAAAGAAAATTTCTGCATGTAAGTTAAATTGTGCAGGAAAAGATACATCTTATTCAAGCATGTATGATGGGTGTAAGGATAATCCAAACCATCCATTGCACTGGTCTGGCCAAATATTGCATTAAGAATATTAAAATTACAAATGTACTAACCTGAAATTGCTTTTTCACGAATTCTCTCTCCCAGTTGTACATAAGGTATCTTTTGGTTTCAATTGCAGTTGGATTAAAACACCTCCTATGACTCTTTTCCTTAAAAGGAAGAATCTGATAGGAAGTTGAGAGATACAGGGAGGGAGTTGGAGAGATAGAAGGGAGAGATATTATGGATAGATAAGATAAAAAGTTAGGACTAGATAGGAGACTAAAGATAGGGTTTTGGATAAGAGGGAGATATGAGATACAGAGTCTTTTTCTATCTCTCTTAATTTCAAATTTAAAATAAGTATTATTATTTTATTTTATTAAAAACCACGGGCGTTACACAAAGTAAACTTGTGGACCTCATCATTTGAAAATTTTCTTCTAAAATAAGGGATCCAGATTCCACCACGCCCATTATGGTAGAAGCAATCTTGGACAGGAGCGAAGGGATTGGATGAGACAGCGAACAAAGAGGGAAAAGCCTCAGCCAATGTGGACAAACCACACCACCGATCAAGCTGAAATTTGATTCTATTACCATCGCCAAGGGAAAAGGACACATTCTGTTGAATGGTGTAAGACACCTTAACAATGTTTCTCCAAAGAAAAGAGGATCTGTATAAGGAGGGGACTCCTTCGTCCACCAGCCAGACATAGAGGTGCCATCGTTTGCTGCTATCACCTGCCTCCACAAACTGTTGAATTCATTGCTAAACCTCCAAACCCACTAATAGCCAAAAGGGCTTTGTTCAAAGATAAAATTTATTTAATCTTACTTAATTTTAGTAAAATAATATAAGTAACATAATTAAACAAGTTATGTTGCCTTAAAAAAAAAACCTTAATCTGTCTATTAATTATTATTATTTTAGGTTGTGTTTGGTTGCACCAAATATCAACAAATTTCGTGATATTTCACACCAAATTAGTCTAATTAACAACAAAATTTAATGATATTTGGTGCAACCAAGCACATATGCTATCTAGCTTATGCCTCGTGCTTTAGAGGGGGTTGAATGGTATGCTACACGCTATTCGCTATTTGAAACTATCATCTGTTTCTTTCAAGGTTTGCAGATGTGGTATCTGGTATTGGAATAAGGTGGGGGCAATTTTGTTAAGTGACCCCTCTGAGATCATTTGGAATCAGTAAATCTATACAATTGGAAAAAATTTAAGAATCCTAAAAATAAAATATTAGGAACAAGAACAGAACACTCAGCCCGAAAACCATATTAAAGGAGAACCTATTTTCTGGCAATCCAAACTGTTCATGTGGAGGTCTGTCATCACGGATGCACGGTCCTTATTATTTTCCATCAGAGGATTCTAATTGTCCGATTAATGGACCTTTCTCTGAATGCAGATGTTGTATCCTATTGGACCATGCATTTGAAAACCTGTAGACTGTAGTCAAGAAGGATAGCGTGGTTTGATTGTAGAGATTTTGGTACCCTGATCATCTGAAGACCAGCTGACCTGTGTAACCTAAAAGGTTGGTAGGGTTAGGGTTAGGGAGACCCATATTTTGCTTTTTGTAAAGGTAAGCAGAATAGACCGATTCTGTTGAGTTGGTGGCTGATTCACCGATTCAACTGGGAATTGGTTAGTTCAGGCTAATTCTGATCAATTCCTTGGTCATCCATTCAGTCCACTGTCCGGGGTGCTTATCAAATTGGGCAGCTCTAAGTAGAGTTAATTGAATTTGCTAACTGAGGTGTCTAGTACATTGTAACCTCAATTCACTTCAAAAGATTGACGGCAATGTAACTTCTTGTGATCCCTTTCTTGCTGACTTAGTGATTTTTCTTCATGGGTTTCAGGTATGGCGGTTGCACGTGACCTGAAGGGGAAGAAGGACCGCATCGTTACTGTGATCAGTAATGGGACGACTATGGCTGGTCAGGTCTATGAAGCGATGAGCAATGCAGGGTATCTAGATTCCAATATGGTTGTGATTTTGAATGATAGCCGACACTCTTTACAGCCAAAGCCAGAAGAAGGCTCAAAAATGGCGATCAATGCTCTATCCAGCACTCTAAGCAAGATCCAGTCCAGCAAATCCTTCCGGCAGTTACGAGAAGCTGCCAAGGTATTCAAATTCATGGCCCCCCCATATGTAATTTTCGATGGTTGACTGGTTGTTATTTTGGTTTTCTTCCTCCAAGAAAAAGGTCAATTTTCTGCAAATCACAAGTTAGCCAATGAACCCTTTTTATCAGTTTACAATGACCTTTAAAGAAGATTAATGTGTTGTTCCTTGTAATTATCCTAGAGAGCAAGACTCCTACATGTCTTTGTTACGAGTTGCACCCAACTTGGACAAGTCTTAAAACCATGGTTAAAAGGAAAATGATTGGGGTTCCAAATACCAGGGGCAAAATCAGATGGCTTTGATCTTTCAGGTTTTGCTCCATGCCTCCACCCACATTGGAGCCACAGATTTTGATGTTCTGGGTTGGTGTGCTTCCCTGCCATGTGGATCATGGATGAGTTGCCACCATTTGGTACTTTCTGGCAACTTGCATGGCAATCTAACCCCCTGGCTTCAGTGTGGCCAGGTTTTAGTAAATGTTAACATGGATTTACTAGGAAATTCTTTGTTAGAAGTTTTTTATAATTTCGATCATCTATCAAAAGAATCGTTTTTTTTAAGGTGAAACTAATGTAGAGAATTGGACCTAATTCATGTTTGTTTATATATTCAACTGCACATGTATTTGAATGTGGATAGTTGGTCGATTTTTCTAACCATCCATTTCTAGTGATGTGCAACCATTGAGTAGTTGACTTGTCTGATTTTTGGGCCCAAACATCTACCTGTTGGGGCCTGCTTGGTGAGCAGCTTTGTTCTTGCACATGTGTGTCTTCACATGTGAGCCATGAGTCCAACGGCAAGTCTAAAGATGCATGTCGCGCTATAGAAATTTTTTGTTAATTTGTGATGGTAAAATCAAATATCTTGTTTCTGATACTGTTTATCGCACGCATTCGTGATCCCTATTATATTATCAATCCAACAGATATGTTTTCTGGCTTGCTTTCTTATAATCCATAATTTCATGATTTATCTCCATTTCACATTCGACTTATTCTCTTGTTTCCATGTATATGTACTACAGGGTGTTACTAAGAGAATTGGTAGAGGGATGCATGAGTTGGCGGCCAAAGTTGATGAGTATGCACGTGGTATGATTGGCCCGTTGGGATCGACTCTGTTCGAAGAACTTGGTTTGTATTACATTGGCCCTGTCGATGGACACAACATTGATGACCTCGTCTGCATACTCCAAGAAGTCGCATCTTTGGATTCTTCTGGGCCCGTGTTAGTTCATGTTATTACAGAGGAGGGTGATGGTTCAGAAGAAGCCCACAAAAATGGGATGACAGTCAAACACCAAGGTTTGTGTGGACAGTCAAACGGTCAAAGTGGCATTTACTTAGCGGAATGTAATGGAAATTTTCATGTTTTATGGGGATCATTGAAAGAGGAATTGTATGATCCTCCCCTATATGCACAGTATCCTTGGTTTCTGTTTGCACAGGTGGGCCCCATGGTTGGGCGATCCATACCTTCAATCTGATGTGCCCCACTGTGGATGAACCATGTGCCAAAAGCTAACCAGAAGATCGTGTCCAGCCAATGCTTGCCCTTTTTGAGTCGAATGTGGATCGTGGCTAAATTATTTTCTTAACCAGCCATTTGCCACTACTAATGAAACCAAAGAGGAAATTTATCAGATAGCTATAAGACCAGCCTTTACGGGATAGGATGTTGGGCAGTCAAGGTACAACCTGTTCATAGGATGATTGAAACTGAAACAAGGATGTTGAGATGGATGAGTGGCAAAACGAGGAAGGACAGTATTAGAAACAAATGCATTAAAGGGAACTTAGGAGTAAAACCAATAGCTAGGTAATAAGAAAAGGAAAGTAGACTTGGTTTAGCTATGTGCAATGGAGAACTAGAACTACACCGGTTAGGAGTGAGTGGGTTCAAGTTGGAGACTGTAAAAGGGCAAGGGAAGGCTTGAAAGGATGTGGGTGGAGCCGTGGAGGTAGTAAGAAAATATTTGATGACCAATGGTTTAACTGAGTCATATGGTCCTGGATATAGTGGAATACCAGAGTCATGTAGCTGACCCCAGTTTGTTGGGATAAGCTTAGACGATGATGATGAAGCATCCATTTCCAAGTCACCAGTTAAAAAGGGTCAAGATTGTTTCATGAAGGAGAATTTTTGGGGATTGTGGAGTGCATAGGATCATTGGAATTGGAATGCCCAACCACGGTCCCACTTATACAAACTAAGACCTAAGGATACTATGCATATGCTTGAGCTGAGAATCATATAGTCCCTCTCATCAAAATATCCATGATTTATGAGTGAAGATTTTCTTCCATTTGGGATCCTTTATTGGGAGGCTAAAATACCATGGTCGTTTTGAGAGAGATTTTCTCCTTCCTAGAATACCCTGGCCTTGACTCTCTCTCTCTCTCTCTGAGCTCTCTCTGAGCTCTGAGCTGAGCTGAGCTGAGAATCATATAGTCCCTCTCATCAAAATATCCATGATTTATGAGTGAAGATTTTCTTCCATTTGGGATCCTTTATTGGGAGACTAAAATACCATGGTCGTTTTGAGAGAGATTTTCTCCTTCCTAGAATACCCTGGCCTTGACTCTCTCTCTCTCTCTCTCTCTCAAAAAAAAAAAAAAAAAAAAAAATACAATGTAGATTATGTATGATAACATAAACAGGTTAATGTAACTCAGGTTTGTCTCCTTCATACTCAAGCCTTTTGAGCAGCAGCCTCTCTCGGACATACAGCGATTGCTTTGTTGAGGCTTTAGTTGCAGAAGCAGAGAGAGATAAAGACATCGTGGCCGTTCATTCAGATATGGGAATGGATCCATCACTCCAGCTTTTTCAGGAAAGATTTCCAGAGAAATATTTTGATGTTGGGATGGCTGAGCAGCATGCTGTAACTTTTGCTGCTGGTTTGTCATGTGGGGGTTTGAAACCTTTCTGTATCATTCCATCTACGTTTCTGCAGAGAGCATATGACCAGGTTCTCTCCCATGCAGACATTTGGCACTACATATCCACTACACATTTCTCTCTTGCATGTACAGTGTACAGTCATGCATGGATGCACGTGTACACATTTGTAATTGCTTGCATACCATTATCTATGTGCATGGCTGCACGCACTCTAAATTGCTTACACACCGTTCTCTCATTGTCTCACGGGGTAGACTATTATGTGCAATTTCCACCATCTCTTCAATTCGGCGTATAATCAACTGTATGTGGCGTAAATGTTCATCAGTCCTGGCCATCCAAAACATGAGCCCCGTTGTGGATTGATCATATCCAAAAAATCACCCTGGTTAGATGATCCTAGCCATCCATTTGGTTGCCATCAAATGAATGGTTGACAAGAAGAGAATGATCCTATGTTTGTGCCAACATGGTAAATTATCATGTTTACATCTTATGCAGGGCCCAAGATTGAATGTGTATGACATCTAAACCCTGCAAGGTGCATCCACCAAGAAGAACGCCAGATGCAAAAAATCAGGCCTATCCAATGATCAAGTGGGCCCCACCATGGAAAAGAGTGGACAACTACTCAAACATGCCCAAATTCACTCGAGGGCCCATCATGGTGTGGATGGCATCCAACTCGTCTAGGAGGGTTGCCCCACCATAAACTTGGGATGCCCCTAAAATTAGATTGATCCATCGTCATTGGGTGGGCAATCACATGAAATTGGAGGCTTTTTTTTGTGTGTGTATTTTTTATTTTTATTTTCCATTGTTTTGATGGTGTGGCCTACTGGTGATTGGACTGACCTGATTTTTGGGCAGGATGTTCTTTTTTCCTTTTTCTATCTTTTTTCTTTTGGGTGGGGAGTGGGTTGTGTGCATCTAATCCACAGTTTGGATATCATTTATCTACCATGATGAGCCTGCACTATGCTTTATACATAATGGAGTCCATGATCCAGGTGGTCTGGATTGATGTGCATCTATTGCATGCCACTAATTACAAATGATGTGAAATACACATAGCAGGCTCTTCTCTTGCCCTTTGCTTCTCATAGGCTCTCATTTTCGGACGGAAAAATTAATCCTCTAAATAATGCTCCTTTCCTTTGGCCAATGGTAGGTTGTGCAAGATGTGGATCTGCAGAGTATACCAGTGCGGTTCGCTATCACAAGCGCAGGACTCGTTGGTTCTGATGGCCCTACACATTGTGGAGCATTTGACATAACATTCATGTCATGCTTGCCAAACATGATCGCCATGGCACCATCAGATGAGGATGAGCTTGTTCACATGGTAGCCACTGCTGCGTGCATCGATGACAGGCCTGTTTGCTTCCGGTATCCAAGAGGTGCTATTGTTGGGATGAACATCCCTTTATGCAATGGGTTACCCCTTGAGGTAATCTTTCAATGCTCCATTGTCTTTTGATTTTTTACGCAGGCAATTTCTACTGGGCTGCCTTCGGGTATCTCACGTCTTCCTTCTCTCTTTTTCCCCCCTTTTTTTAAGAGGAAGGGAGTCTGGGGCCTTTTGGAATCTTGTGCTTAGCTTTTCTTTTACGTGTTTGAGAGATCAAGTCTTGTGTGCCTTTTCTTTTGTGTTTGAGAGACCATGTTGTGGGACACACCAAGTCTCATGTGCTTCTCTTTTATGTGTTTGAGAGACCATGTTGTGGGACACTTCTA
Organism: Magnolia officinalis; assembly: GCA_021015155.1. Lineage (NCBI taxonomy): Eukaryota > Viridiplantae > Streptophyta > Magnoliopsida > Magnoliales > Magnoliaceae > Magnolia > Magnolia officinalis. Next base: position 99,395,672 of record JAJHSJ010000002.1, read on the forward strand.
ATAGGTCATCATACAAGATTCAAATGGATTTATTAGTGAGAAATTAAATGTTTTTGAATTTGAACCATTGATTGTTTGCATTTTGACCCTGTTAAACATCTCTACCAAGGCAGTTAGGAAAATACGTAAACGTAATTCTTAGTTTAAGAGACATCTAAATCAGGGCCCATGATTTTTACCATTCAAGTTTGATTCGTTACATGCTGCATGTACACTTTCTTAGTGCTTACCTATCAAGTATCAAACTCTGCCCGAGTATCAAAGTTTCCTTGTTTTAAAAAGAAGCAGAGAGTCATCCAGACAGCTTCACGTTATGACCTTAATGGCCTTATTTCCTCACCATGCCCCTTAATAATGCATAGTTCCAGCCATCCCCATGCTATATGCTATATCTTTAGTAGACATGACATGAAATCATTGTCCTTTTTAATATAAGAAAACCAGATCAATGTGGAAGATATGTTTAAAGCATTTTAAATTTTAGAACCACTACAGAAACATAGATTGTGTTTCTCTCTCTAGTAGTGAATTGGTGTAAACAAATGCATAATAACTCTAATAGGCACATATCATTCATCTTGCCTACGTGAGTGGTATACTGCCATGGTATCTCTAATTTTCTTGATAAACTGTTGTTGCATGAAATAGATTGCTTTGTGGTTCCGAAGTACTGTTTGTTCCCAAATCTTTAACCATCAAGACACTGGGAAACTAAAGACCCTTAATTCAACCAGTATTTTTTTTGGTCTATGTTGCCCATATACTTGCATATGCACCACATATCATGTTGGAACATGACATGATGCTGACATTGGCGCTGATGGTGGACACTTGTGGGATATGTTTAACTAAATCTTATGGTATCAAGTTCATTATTTTTTTTATCACAACAATTTTCTTACATTTGTTTCCTCACACACAAACAAAATACTGGGTATGGCAGTTGGACGTGGAGAGAGAGTCTCACACACAAACAAACTTGTGGGTATGGCAGCTGGACAGGGAGGGAGAGAGGTGCATGCTACTCAAATAAAAAATTTAAAATGACAGAAATAATCCCTGAGTGGGTAAAATTGGCACTAGTAATTGGGGTGAGCAAGTAAAATCTGAACTATTGCTTGCTAAGCACGCAGAGACATCCATCACCTAAATATCCTTTCCTATGTTCAACATCTCTTCCAATTTCTATTCGAACCCAAAGTTCATGACTCTCGGAAGACTAATTGCATGGGTAATCATGTTTTATATGGTAGAGATGCATATGCATACACACATATACACACACATAGAATATGTATGCTGTAAAAGTTGTAAAATGATCTCACTAAATTAGCGTCCTAGAAAGATTTACCTCATTCAATAAAATGAGAAGCTGCTAGAATAGGTCAAATGTTTCTATTGAAAGTCATAAAACTAAGTATGAATTTCATGTTGCAAATGGCACACCCTCATCTGTATTGTCGGATCCTGTGTTTTTAAGAAATGGAGAGATGTATCCCCATATCTGGATATGCATCTATATGAGTATCTTTCTGGGTCTCATAGAAATCAGCCCACACTGATCTATATCCCTTTATGACTGATCTAAGTCTCACGTGTGGAACTTTGGTAACCTAGTGGAAGAAATTCCATTACCTACTCACATCTATCATCTCACCATTGAGTAACAATATGGGGACTGACCTTTTAACTAAGTAGACCATCTACATGGTTGAACCCCAGTTATATGGCATAGGTTGAATTCATCACTTTCGGTTACTATGGACTTGTACAGTGGACACGACCATAATCCATCATTCCTCCTATGCACGTAAACACCAAGATGATTAATCACCTCAGCGGGGTAAAGAATTCTCTTCATGTTCACTCCATGGCTTCTTCTCATTCATTGAATAGGATTACATTATTTTCCCTTCAGTGACCTTCACCTATTGTGATTCCACTCTTGAAATGGAGCACACTTTCTTTTACTAGCAAGGAATTAATATCTCGAGATAACATGGTAGCGTCGGTCGTTTGATGGTTTTAGGACTCGAAGGAGTCCGATACGACTCGTCCAAGTTGACTCACATTTGGTAGCACCTGTTCTGGTTCGATATCCCGAGTCACCCCTGACTCGGGTGAGTTGGTCCAATTCAGCCCCACCTTGGGTGATTCCCAGCTCAACTCAGGGCCGAATGAGTCGATCTGAGTTGCCCGAGTCTTTTAACCATGCTAGGTAGAGTCGCGAACAAGTTTGCTGATAGATTTGCTAAAGGCAGGAATGTAATTGGGAGTTGGGACCTCTGTCCCCCATTGTATCTTTTCCCCTGTTTTGAATAAATTTGAGCCATCTTCCAAGGAAAAAAAAAATGGTGCCGTTTGGATTAGTGGCTATGACTTATGAGTCTAAGCTGCCATAGGCATCTCACACATGTAAACTGATGTATCTCACTGACGCCCGTGTTGGGTTTTCTAGGTTGGGGTGTATGACACCAACACCCTGGCCATGTCTAAATCACATAGGTTATTATGCAGTCAAAAAGTTGATGTACTTTTTACAAGTTATCTCAAGTAGCTCCCGGGCTTGATTCTGGTTGCAAATGTGGTGTAGATCGGAAAGGGGAGAATTCTTGCAGAGGGCAAGAATGTGGCTTTGCTTGGATATGGAGTGATGGTTCAGAACTGCCTCAAGGCTCGCTCTCTTCTTGCCAACCTTGGCATTCAGGTGACAGTCGCTGATGCAAGGTTCTGTAAGCCACTTGACATTGAGCTTGTCAGGCAGCTATGCAAAGAACATGAGTTTCTGATCACGGTTGAGGAAGGCACCATCGGAGGATTTGGATCCCATGTTGCACAGTTCATTTCACTTGACGGACAACTTGATGGAAGAGTTAAGGTAACATTTCTTCGTTATTTATTTCATTTCTAGGCTAAGAAAAAATGATATTAGGATGCTACAATGGTACACCTTTTTTCCTGTTGTATCCCCAAAGGTGGGTGTGTGCATAAGCAAATGGTGGATTGAAATTGTGGTTCATTTGTCCTAATACTTTTGGTGATGAGGAATCACCAAATCCTGATGCGTCAAGATGTGAATAGTTTTCTTGATGTGACTTCAGTCACTTCACACTAATGGGGCCTTTGGTTTGGTGATCAGGGCCGTTGATATGATGCTCCACACTTGGATGGGGATTTCCCCAAGAGTCTTCCAATCAAGCGAGGGGGATTCCCTAATAAATGTTCCGGATTGGAAGTTCTAGATATTTTAGTTTTTGGCTGCCTTCTTCTGAGCCATTGATGTACCCTTTCTTAGCTTTCTATTTGTTGCAACGATTCAGGGGCCGGGATCTTCCAATGTATAAGTTTTTTGGCCCATAGGATCATCAGTCTAGATCATCAAACCACGTGCTCTATTTGTAAGGAATGGGCATTCGACAACTCACCACTTCATGATGCATCGGGGTTCAGGACCCAATAATTTCTCTTTAGTAACAAGCTCCTCAATGGGAGAATACACAAGTAGAAAAATCACAGTGCAAGAGAATGCTAAAAAATGGCTTCAGAAACAGTTAGTTTTAATTTTAGGGAATTGATTTTCAGACCCACCATACTTGGTAGATACTGAGATACACCTTTTCTTTTGCTATTTTTATACAAGACGGTGAAAAACTTTGAAATATAGTTCGAATAAAGTTCATCATCATCATCCAAGCCTTATCCCAGCTACTTGGGGCCGGCTACATGAATCTTCTTCAGCCATTCCACTCTATCAGTGATCATATCCTCAGTTAAACCATAGGCCATCAAGTTTTTTCTTACTACCTTCCCCCCCAAAATGTTCATAAATATCTGAATTTGGAAATAAAATTCCAATCAAGTAGCAAAATAAAGCAAAGAGTTCAATCACATGCATTCTCCATATCAGAACCCTATGACACTATAGGGTTGTATGGATGTTACAAATCCTATATATGTTAGCATCAGTTTGTCATAAACCCACAAATAGACATCTGATTAGTATGGTGCATATACAATCGATCTTGTGGATCCTACAGGTAATCGGTCCATGGGATGGGCCGTCTGATTCTGTGGAATTCCACACTTGGATTGGACCAGTGAATCTGTTCAGATCTTTCATCAGACCATGGATCCAATCCAGTTTCTCCCTAAGAACAATCTGAATACTTGATGTGGTCTGGATCTCCAATATGGATGGCTGGATTTATTAGATCTTTAATCAGGGACCCTCTCTGATGGATGCTTGGTGTTGATGCATCTTAGGAGGTTTTCTTATGATGCATCCAGGCCACACATCCATCAGGATCCCTTTTTTTTTTCTTTTTTTTTCTTTTCCTTTTTATTGAAATAAATAATGAGTATGCTTTATGTGATTGTGTACAGAGATTTTCCCATATATTGGTTGTGGGCGGGAATCCTATGCACACTTGAATTTTGAGTCCAGCCAACTGTCCAGAAAGTGGGTTGTGCACAGGGATTCTTAACCACACATCAAAGCACGATCGAGATGTTTGGTTGCACCAAATATCATGATATTCGGTGCAGCAAAACACACCCTACAAAAATATTTGGTAGTGAATGTAAATTTCTTCATTTATATTTACTTTCGGAATCTGATCTCTCTGGAAATGGTCAGTGGCGGCCCATCGTATTACCTGACAATTACATAGAGCAAGCATCACCAAAGGAGCAGCTTGCTCTTGCAGGCCTGACCGGACATCACATTGCAGCCACAGCATTGAGTCTGCTAGGACGCACCCGGGATGCCCTTCTTTTAATGCGCTAAAAGATCGCTGCAAATGCTACCAATCAAAAGAAGCCCAAAGAGCTGAGCCCCATATCTCTGCCTCCATGTTCATATGAGCACTGCTGGATTCCTCCTCTCATCTCATTTCCTGCCTATATTTATAGGAAAGAGAAATGACTTCCGATTCAGGTATGTTCTTTTATTGTTTGGTTGATGCTTCCCTGCAAATTTAAGAACCGTTGGTAAAATGTGTTGTTATAATTTTCATATTAAAAAAAAAAAAAAACAAGCTAGCAAAAGGAAAATGGGTTGGAAAATGAAATGCAGTGATTGAATTACAGGAGTCTTTGATATCTGTTCGAGCTGTTCTTTTGAAGGTTCACCAACTTTTATTACGGAATATCGACCTTTTAATGGTAAGGGTGTCCAAATCAGTGTAGTTGCTGCCCAGTTGCAGCCATTGGTAGAAATGATGGGCTCACCTGTTCTCAGTTTGGAACCAACAATATGAGTAGTTGGGTCCCATTTTTTCTTGGGTAAGTCCCATTATTTCCACCAATCAGAGCCCAGGAAACCATTATTTAGTCTGGTGGACAATCAAGGGCTGCAAATGGGTGGGGCTGTACAGGTCAGATGCAATTGGAACTTTTCATGCGTTCAACCAGGATACAAAGCAGATCTTGGTTTCAGGACCTGATCAAAATAGGAAGCAAACTGCATGTCCATCGGGTCCAATCCAGATCTGAACCCAAGGGCAAGCATATCTGTCTTGGGGTGGCAAGGGGTCAGGTTTGGGTGCGGTCGGGGTTAGCCTTAGCCTGATTAGTTTACTAAACAGGCCAATAATTCTGGTCCAAACCTAATCCTCAACCCATTACCGGCTGGCCTGACCTAACCTACTTAAATTTCATCAAATCCAAGCCCAACCTGACCCGACCAATTTAATTGTAATTGAGTTGGGCTTGATTGACCCAACTCAACCTGCAATGACCACACTCAGGTTTAAGAATGGATTATGGTAAAGACATACCACCACTGCCAAATTAGTGGATGCATACAGGCATACATCATATGTATGTGTCTGTCTGTATGTTTAATTTATTTTGTTTTTTGGGTTGGGTTGGATCATTCAGCCAAGCACATTGATAAGCTGGGTGGGTAGGGTAGGGTTCAATCCAAGATGACCTATTTACTTAAATGGGCTATATTTTCTAACCTACAACCCATTAGCTTGGCCCAAATCTGGATCAGAAGCAGGTTGGGCCAGTTGACCCGTGGGTCCCGATCCGTTGGATCACCACTCCTACATTATTCTCTGCTCCCTTTGTCCTGTGTTGCATCAATGGTGATACCTTCTCTTTTCTTGCGAGGTAAGCAAAAGGGATGATTGCATCCTGCCCCTGCCAGGACGGACTCAGTCCTAGCAGGGGTTCTGGGAGGCGCACCGTGATATGTGTTTTATCCACATCGTCCATCCATGTTGCCAGATCATTTGAGGGTATGAGCGAAAAAATGAGGCAAATCCCAGGCTCAAGTGGACCACTCAGTGGGGATTGAACACCTACCATTAATAACTTCTTGGGAGCCACATAAGTTTTGATCAAGCTGATATTTGTCTTTTCACTTCATCTAGGTCCACGTGACCTTATCAACAGGTTGGATGGCAAATAAACATCACGGCCGGCCCTACAAAGGTTTAACGTGGATGTCGTTATCACCACAGGTTCCTGTGGGGTGGTCCACTTGAACCTTGGATGCACCTTTTTGGGTTCATGCCCTAAAATTATCTGTCGAAATGGATGGATGGCTTGGATAAAACATACATCATGGTGGGCCCCACAGAGCCTCTGCCGGTACCAAGTCTGCCCTGGCAGCGGCAGGAAGCATTTCAAATTAAGAGTTGGAAATGATCATACACGACGTGTGCTGCAGATCTTAAATCCCAGTCTGATGTGCAATGCAAACAGGTTGGTTCGGACGAATGAGCGAGATGTGGGTCCCACTGTGATTTGAACAGATTGCATGTAGATCTCTTCCTCCTTACTGGTGTTGAACGAGAATTTTTAATATTATTGATGTATGTCAAGTGATGAATGTGGAATGGCCTTTCCTACAATTTTATACAGGTGTTATGTAGCATATAAAGAATTACCTTTGACATCATTGAAATGTATGGGTGGAAATTGGTCTAGTCATGGTTTGGCTAAGACTGGCCCATTTTTAAGAAATCTTGCCCATATGTGACCCATGATCACAATCCACTTAAAATTTGTCAAGCTCAACCCCAACCTGACCCGTTTAAATGTCATGGGATTATATTCGACTGACCCCACCCAATTGTCACAAACTGGCTCAGGTTTAAGAAGGGAACTGTCCCAAGTCCAATCAGTCGATACGTACATCATCAAATCTTTTTTTTTTTTTTTTTTTTTTTTGGTTTTTGTAGGTTTTGGGTTTTGGGTTGGGTTGGGTTGGATTGGGTCATCTGGCCTATATGTTGGTTCACGAAAGGTTTAGCCCAAGCCCATTTACTTAAATGGGTCAGCTTTCTAGCCTGAGCCTGAGCCTGAGCCTGACCCTGACCTGACCCTGACCTAGCACTTGTTTAGCATGGCCAGAAATTACACCAGATGAGATTAATTAGCTACATGATATATACCACAAAATTTGGTCAGCTCTCTATTTTACTTTTAACCATCCATTTGATAGCAATAATCATTGGGATGGCTTGATAAGTATCATTTTAAGGATATGGTCCACCTACAATGTTCACCAAAATTCGAATTGATTTTGATAGCAGTACACAAGTGCCAAGTTGGAGGATGGCTGACCACAAGAAAATGGAAGTGAACTATCATCTAGCCTCAGCTTTTAAGCTTATTCCTGTGGGTTAGCGCCACCCGGCTTGACCCTGGTCCTAATCAGCCTAAAGGGCCTTGCCCCTAGTCCTGTAGGCAAAAGAGAGTGACTTGATTAAAGATTTGAAATACCAAATCTAAGATTTTTTTTTTTTTTTTTTTTTACATTATCCCTCCATCTGCGGTGAACCTGAATCCAAAAATTCTTTTGGTTTACACATATATGTTGAATGAGGCCACAACAATTATTTTCAAATCATCTATTCTTTTATATAACAGTGACTCACTTGATTATTGGACTGGGCAATTTGTCACTAGCCTTGGACCCAGGAACCTAGATTTCAAGCTCGTGCCTGTTCCTTGGGATGGGTTTAGCGACCCAAGCCCATCCTACCCTATTGCCATCCCTATAATCTAATTTATCATTTGCAAGTTGCGATCTCAACAACTTGCATCTTGTTACCACCTAAGAACAAAACAATAAGATCGTGTCATGAATTTTAATGGGTAATTAATCTATAACAAGAAACAATGTCTGATTGATATTATTCCTTAATGAAAAACAAAGGCCCAGCATTATGTGGAGAAAAAACCAGGTAGAATCCTCTTGAATTAGTTTGCACTGCGAAAGGCGTCGTAGAAAGGAAGTCTTAGATAGGCTCCACCAAGAAGTTTATGTAGCCCATAAATCAAGCTAGATTACTCATATAGTAGGCCACATTGTCGCATCAATGGACAACTGATGGTTTACTCTATTTCTTAAAAGGGTTAATCTACATGTTAGGCCTTGTCATTTCTATGGTACTTATTTTATGCACAAGTTTCATGTTCACGGGAAACTGATAGGGTGCCAAAAGCTGCGTCTCGGTTGCTTAGGAGGCATGGTTTCTTTACTCTGCGACTTGGACCAACTGCTACAGTCATTAGTAAAAAAAGCAGTGACTTGTAGTTCCGAGTCTGTTTACACCCATTTTTTACACACTCATGTGGATCAATAAGAACTCGTTGCATGTTGGTAATATGAGCGTAATAATGAAAGAATCGTACTCATGCCTCAAGATATCTTTTGCCTCTTTTCCTTTGGTGATATGTCTTCTGTTATAAATGCAATGGCACGAAACTGTTCATAGATCTGGTTATGCTTAGTAAGGCCATCTTTTACAATCCTTGCAAAATGAGAGATCTTTTCAAAGGCGTTCGGAACTCTTACGACAATTATGAAGATTCCGAATATTTAAAGATCAAACCAATATCTAAGCAGATGAAAACCAATGGATTGAGGTTTGATCAAGATCTGGTGGGATCGCTTCTACCAACTCTGCAAATATTCATGGTCACAATAGGGGATCATTGAAGATGGCTTTGATCAAGTTAGGATCCGATGAGATAGAGCCCTGAAAGCGATTTTTGATATACAAAAATCATCGCATTCGCATTGGTTAGAAATTCGAAAACAGTTTTATATTTACAAAGATCTTTTATGGGAAGACCACATAAAAACGATGGCTGCGAAGGATACTGAACCAATAATGAAATCTAACGAGAATTTTGCTGCCTCTAAAAGGTATAAAAAGGAGAACATGACAAGAGCTTTAGGCCTATGCCAAACACAATTTACCTTTACGCTTATTTTTATGTTTTATCTTAGCATAGCTTAACATAATCTTAACTTAGATTGCTACTGTCCAATGCTATCTATAAAATATCATAGAAATATGATAAATATCTATAACTTTTCGTTGTTGGATCTGATCAATTAAGTTTTAACTTGGAAAATCAAATATTCCGAGTCACGTTATTGTTGGCCATTTGCTTAGATCATGTGTCCATACGAACGGTATGGTTATTTATCTCTTTTTATTTATTACTTTGTAGATTGTATAAGAAATATTTATAAATTAATAAAAAAAAAATCAGCATTGTTTTAAGCCTTTTTTCGTTTTAGTTTATCCATCTATATTACTTTAAGAAAATACTAATTATTGGTGAAAGAACAAGTACTTAAGACACAGGGTTAAAAGTATCCATAAGGAAAGACTAACCCCTATTAATTCACAAATGGCCTAATCACTGTTACAATCGGTGGCTCAGTCCTAGAATTTGGTCTTAATCAGTCCATGTCTTAATCGGTCCATGTCAGTGCGAGGATTACCCTTGTTCAATCAAAGGTTGAGTAGAGTACGACTTTGACACACCCATATCTCCTAATCGCATACATAAACCAAATACAAGCTCTCGTTAACATGTGTGATCTTTCATTTGAATAAATTGCACCAACAGAATCGAGGAGTGGGATCCGATTTGGACTGGGCGATCAACTATCTTTGATTAATGACTTGTAACAACTAGCTAGATGTATATGAAATAAGTCCTTTAGCGGTCCAATAGAAGTAGCTGAATGTACGTACAATAAATCCTTTTGCGGTCTGGTGGCCTACGTCAATACAGACAATAACGGACGGTCCTAATGTCCAAGACACAGAATGACCGCCACCTGCTGAACCACTTCGATGTTGGGGGAGGGATTGCCTGCCAAAGCCTTTTCGCGTGACCTTCCTTGGAAGGGAAGCTAGGCGGAGCTCATTGTAATTCTTGTGAGAAATCCGTCTATCCATCTGTTTTGCCTATTCATGTTAGCACACGGGCCTAAAAATGAAGCAGATTCAAAACTCAAGTGGACTAAATTGCATTAAACAGTATTGATTGAACATCTACCGTTGAAAAATGTGGGGCAACAGAACTTTTGAATCAAGCTAACATTTTTGTTTTTTTAATTCATCCTAGTAAGAATGACCTTATGAAGGGTTTGAATGGCATATAAACATCTAGGTGGACCCAGCGAGGCTTCAACAGTTGGCATTTCCCTACCCCACTTGTGTGTGTCTTGGACCTGTCTCATTTTTCGGTCCATGTCTAGTATCATATGGAGAAACGGATGGATGAGGTAGATTTCTCACAGACATAATGGTGGGACCCACCTAGCTTCCCACAAAAGAAGGAACCTGCGAAAGGCTTTTGTCAGGCAATCCGCGTCCGATGTTGTTGGGTGAAACACTCGTGCATGTGCATGGGCCCACAGCTCAGCTAATAGATAATAACATCAGCATCAGCTTCACATGGAGAAAGTGAGCTTTTTGGACTTTTTGATTACTCTTTCAGTTTTTAACGTTTTCTAGTTGTTGCTTTCATGTGTCTAAAAGCCTACTTAAACATCTACGTCATCCATAAAAAAACGGACCTCATCTGCGGAGAGTTGGTGCTACCCACGGATTGCCTGTGTAGCTGATGTAAGAACTCTATTCAGTGGGCCTCACTGATCAACGGTCTGGATTGTCATACAGTTGGACTGGATGATTGAGTAGACCAGTGGGCCCCACTTCAGGTGATGCACTGCGCAGTCTATTTGCGCAGCTCTGCGTACTATGGGCTGGAATGCTATAGCAGTCTTACGCAGACAGCGGTTTGAGTTGAACTGGGACACTACAATGTGGAGCGTGGGAGGGAGAGAGTTGTGATGGGTTTCAAACTCTCTCTCCACAGTCTCTATAAAAGAGAGCTGGGTCCCCGATCCTACACCACAAGGCAGAAATCGAGTCCCATCTATAGTTTTGCAGAAAGGGTGTGAAGGAGAGGAAGATCCTAGCTCTATCAGTATTTCTGGTTTTCTTATCCGGCTTCCATGGCGACATAGTAAGGTAAGCCATCTGAATCTGATGATTATGTCCCATGCACAGACAGATCTGTGGGCCTATTCCGCATACAGTATTAAGTCCCACATTTGGTATCAGAGCCATCTGTGCAAAGGCATGGATGATCAGGTTCATCTATTTCATATTCAGATTCGAATTAGGGATTTTAATCCCAAATCCAAATTGGGGATTTCAGCCTCATAACCCCAAAATTCAGCAAGATTAGGGATTTCATCCGGTCAATCTTCAGGGACTTAAGAACCCCTTACAAACCTCTTACCTTGGTCATTCGTACCGGCGGCCATTGATGAATCTTGTACAAGCGGACGAAGGTGATGGCTCATCTTTTCTTTTCTCTCCTCTATCCGGAGTCATCGTCAGCGTCTTGAGCCTTCGCACTCATCAATGGCAGCCGCGGCCGAGGTTGCAGCCGATGCTTCCGATGTCGTCTTCGGTTTCTACGACTGCAAGACACGCTGCAGATGAGAGGAGCTTGATCCCTTCTTCTTGCGTTGGGCGGACAGGGAGAGCGGCTCACCTCTCTCTCTCTTTCTCTTTCTCTCTCTCTCTTAGCGATTTCGGAAGAAGAGAAATCTCAGGGCTTTCTGCCCTGTTCGGATACAACAGACGGGATATCCTCCCGTTTCTTTTTTTTTTTTAATCGGCTCGGGTATATGGACCCGATTTCAGCCCGCTCGGGTATATGGACCCAATTTCAGTCCGTTCAGATATTGTTGTATATATATTCTTAGGGTGATATACATGTGCCTATACCAGATTTTCAAATCTGGAATGGTCCTGGCACAAGTGACCCTCATAAGAAAATTTCAGCATGGATGTTGATTGGCCCATTCAAATTTGGGCCAAGTGTTTCACATTAAATTCAGATTTCAACCGTAGGCCCACTACCCATCCTTAAAGGTCTTATATAAGCCATTGGATTATAGAGAGCAAAATATATCCGTCCATTTCTGTCAAAAGCTTCTCTATCCTCCAATGATCAATATTGACCATCTTGTAGGTCGTGTTAAACTAATTTAAGAAATAATCCATTGAGGCAGGATTATAATCGCATTCCTAAGTTTATACTAGTAATGATGGATTCGGTTGTGTTAGCCACCATAGTGACCTCAATCGATGAAAATTTTACAAGTACAGACTTAACATTGGGATAAGAAGGATTGCATACAGTTGTGTTCACTTTTCCATGCGTACGGTAACGAAAACACAGATGATTATCGTTTGGCAGTCAAGTGAACGGGTGAAGTAAATGGTGCTGGTAATGTAAAGCTAAAAGACTCATCTCACCCATAGGTGTTGAGTGTCTCAGATTTACATGACTTACATCACTTAGCTTCATGTTCAGGAGGATCACTTGCATGTTATTATTACCTCCCACAGGAGGAATGATGATGATGTAACAAATTCTCACCAGGATGAGATGGTTGGGCCCATCGTTATCTTGGATGATTTAGTTGATGCCTCCCTTAACAACTGAATTGATTCATTTAGCCTGATATTTTGTTTACATTCACGAAATTAATTTGTGAAATTATCAACTATTGTGAGTATATATATGTGCCTCTTCTATTTTTAGTCTCAATTCCAACTAATACGCATCAAGTCCCTGCCCTTAATGAATCTAATTACGCTCAATGGAAGAACGCCATTGAAGTTGTACTGGGCTGTCTTCAATTAGATCTTTCCCTGATAACACCAGAACCGCCAGAACCATCTGATGATGCCACTGAAGCTGAATATAATCGATGGGTTGCATGGTTTAGATCAAATGATACATGCCTGAAAGTAATTAAATATTCGATTTCTGAATCTATGAAGGGTGCCATGCCTGATACAGACAATGCCAAAACTTTCCTGACTGAAATGGGAAAACGGTTCAAGAAATCTGATAAGTTTGAGGTGGGCATTCTTCTAAATAAATTGACTCGCTCGTCCTACGATGGAAAAGGCAACATCCGTGAATACATTGTAGAGCAGATCGATGTTGTTTCTAAGATCCATGCTCTAGGGCTTATACTCACTGATGATCAACTGGTTCATTTGATCATGAATAACCTACCTCCCCAATTCGGTACGTTCCTGGTGAACTATAACACTCTGAAGGACATATGGACATTGGATGAACTTATCACTCAGTGTGTCCAAGAAGAAGACAGGATCAGGCAGGTGGTTAAAGTTCAAAATGTTAATATGGGGACCTCAGGTCATGGGCATGGGCAAGGGAATAAAGGTAAGAAGAAGAGGAAACAAGGTTCTAATAATGGATTCTCTGGTCCTCCATCTGGAAACCATGAGAATCAATCTGGAAATGGATCTAAACGGAAACGGGTTAAAGGGAAACCGTGCTTCTTTTGCAATAAGACGGGTCATTTCAAGAAAGACTGCAAAGGCTTTAAGAATTGGCTCATAAAGAAAGGTAATCATTCCGTTCTTGTCTGTTTTGAATCTTATCTAACTGATGTGTCAGCGGATTCCTGGTGGATAGATTCAGGAACTACTATTCATATATGCACTTCTATGCAGGAATTACTACAGGCCAGGCCACCAACTGATGCGGAGCGCTCAGTATACGTAGGCAATGGTGTCAAGGTAGACGTGGAGGCAATAGGAGTCTATAAGCTTAAGTTAAAGTCTGGTCATTTCTTGGATTTAGTAGATACATTCTGTGTGCCATCTATAAGGCGCAATTTAGTTTCAATTTCCTGTTTGGATAAGTTTGGATATTCATTCCACTTTGAAAATAAAAGTTTTGGTATTTACTTTAATTCAATTAAAGTTGGAATCGGCTCTATAGTAAACAACTTATACCAGTTAGACTTGATTGCCTCTCACGTCTATAATATTAATACCTTATATGGAAATGTAGTGGGATCCAAGCGAAGACTAGACTATGAGAATTCCTCTATGTTGTGGCACAGGCGGCTATGCCATATATCTCATAAGCGATTAGAAAGGCTTGTGCAAGAAGGAATTTTGCATTCTTTAGACTTCTCTGACTATCAAGTATGCATTGATTGCATAAAAGGGAAACATACTAGAACGAGAAAGAAAGGTGCAACCAGGAGTGTAGCTCTATTAGAGGTTATTCATACAAATATCTGTGGACCATTCCCTACAGCCTCATGGAGTGGCCACAAATATTTTATTACCTTTATAGATGACTATTCTCGCTTCAGGTACCTATACCTTATCAGTGAGAAATCAGATGCCCTGGATGTTTTTAAAATCTATAAGGCCGAAGTTGAAAATCAACTCGATAAGAGAATTAAAGTTGTCAGATCTGACCGTGGTGGTGAATACTATGGCAGATATGACGAATCAGGACGCAATTCAAGGCCATTCGCTAGATACCTATAGGATTGTGGCATTGTCGCTCAATACACTATGCCTGGCACTCCAGAACAGAATAAAGTGGTTGAAAGACGTAATCGCACCCTTATGGATATGGTGCGAAGCATGGTCTGTAATTCGACATTGCCAGAATCTCTGTGAGGTGATGCGATCAAAACCGCAGTTCATATACTAAATCGGGTTCCCAGCAAAGCAGTTAACAAAACTCCTTTTGAGTTATGGAATGGGAGAAAACCAAGTCTCCAATATCTACATATTTGGGGTTGTCCTGCTGAAGCCAAAGTTTATAACCCGCATGAAAAGAAGCTTGATCCTAGAACCGTAAGTTGTTTCTTCATTGGATATCCAGAAAGATCAAAAGGCTATCGATTCTACTGTCCTTCCCACTCCATTAGGATTGTTGAAACTGAGAATGCTAGATTTATTGAGGACACTGAAAATAGTGGGAGCACGAACATAAGAAATTTTGTATTTGAGGAACAAAGGACTGTAACTCCAGTCATAGTCAATCCAGATCACGTGGACATTAATGGTGCAGTTGATTCTGCAGTCACTGCAGAACACCACGTAAAACCTCAAATACAAACCACTGTTGAGGAAAATCAAGATCAGATCCAGCAAACTGAACCATTAAGAAGATCTGAAAGAGAGAGAAGGCCTGTAAATCGAGACGATTACATCGTATACTTACAGGAGCACGACTTTGACATAGGGGTGGACAAGGATCCTGAATCCTTTACACAAGTCAAACAAAGTGTTGATCCTTCTCGTTGGTTTAATGCCATGAAAGATGAGTTGAAATCCATGCAGGACAATAAAGTATGGGATCTCATAGAATTACCTACTGGAATAAGGCTGATTGGTTCTAAATGGATATTTAAAACCAAAAGGGACTCCAAAGGTAATGTCAAAAGGTATAAAGCCCGACTTGTTGTCAAGGATTTTAACCAACGTGAGGGCATTGACTTTAAGGAGACTTTCTCTCCAGTATCTAAGAAAGACTCATTCAGGATCATAATGGCTCTTGTAGCTCATATGGATTTAGAGTTACATCAAATGGATGTAAAGACTGCATTTCTCAATGGGGATCTCAATGAGAATGTATACATGTTGCAGCCCGAAGGTTTTGTAGCTACTGGCTCAGAACATTTGGTTTGCAAACTTAAGAAGTCCATTTATGGGTTGAAACAGGCATCGCGACAATGGTACCTTAAGTTTCATGAAGTAATTTCCTCATATGGCTTTGTAGAGAACACTGCAGATGAATGCATCTACATTAAAACCAGTGGGAGTAAGTTCGTTATAATGATTTTGTATGTCGATGACATTCTGTTGGCTAGCAGTGATACCAGGATGTTGAGTGACACTAAGAAATTCTTATCTCAAAGATTTGAAATGAAAGATCTTGGTGAAGCTTCTTACGTCATCGGCATTGAGATTCGCCGTGACAGAACACTTGGACTGCTCAGCCTGTCACAGAGGGCCTACATTAGTAGGGTACTCGAAAGGTATGACATGCAAAATTGTGCTCCAGGAAAGTCGCCTATTGTAAAGGGCGACAAATTTGGTTTATTTTAGTGTCTAAAGAATGATTTGGAAAAGAATCGAATGAAAGATTTTCCGTACACATCAGTAGTAGGGAGCATCATGTATGCTCAAGTCTGTACACGACCGGACATTGCCTTTGTCACTGGAATGTTGGGAAGATATCTATCTAATCCAGGAGTGTAACATTGGATAGCTGCAAAGAAAGTGTTACGGTACCTTCAGAGAACAAAAGACTTCGGACTCACATACAGAAGATCTGATCAGTTGGAGTTGATCGGATATTCAAACGCAGACTTTGTAGGCTACGTTGACACTAAGAAGTCTACTTCAGCGTACATCTTCATGATGGTGGGAGGAGCTGTGTCGTGGAAAAGCGTGAAACAATCTACCACAACTTCATCCACTATGGAAGCTGAATTTATTGCTTGCCATGAGGTATCTAATCAGGCACTATAGTTACAGAGTTTCTTCTCAGGTTTGCGGGTACTGGAGCATATCCCGAAACCATTGAGAATATTTTGCGATAATTCGGCTGCTATTTCCTTCTCTAGTAACAATAAGCATTCGTCAAGGTCGAAGCACATCGACATCAAGTACCTTGTTGTAAAGGAAAGGGTTCAAAATCATCAAGTGTCCGTGGAATTCATCGGCACTAAGCAGATGATTGCAGATCCGCTCACTAAAGGGCTCCCTATCACGCCATTTCAGGAGCATGTAACATCCATGGGAGTCATTGATCCCACAGGTGTTTTCAGTTAGTGGGAGTTGAGCGTATTTTGATTTTCACAGACACTTAGAGATTTCATTTTATACAGTTTGTTTGGATGATTTTTTTTTTTTTGATATAAAGATTTATTTCTGCTTCTCTATATACATGCGCAAATTTTGAGTAAGTAGAACTACAGTCGTGTCTCGTTGGAGTCATGTAAAAGCTTCTGGACCTCTTAAGGATAGACACATATCATCACACTAAAGTGTGTAATCCTTATATCACATTTCCTAGTTCGTGATCTATGTCGTTAAGATTGAAAGTACTTGTGATCGCGCTTAGTCTCACTTCTCCAAAATTAAATGTTGTGATGACTACCGCGTTTCGATACTGAATATCTTGATGGACCAGATTGAATAGCATTACTTATACTGTCCAACTGTTTTCATTGGTTAACTATTTGGATATTTTCTTAAAAGGATTAAAACTTGTTTTCAAAATAATTTTATATGACTATCATTGATGTTGCTCAATGAGGCCCAAGTGGGAGAATGTAAGAACTCTATTCAGTGGGCCTCACTGATCAACGGTCTGGATTGTCATACAGTTGGACTGGATGATTGAGTAGACCAGTGGGCCCCATTTCAGGTGATGCACTGCGCAGTCTATCTTCGCAGCTCTGCGTACTATGGGCTGGAATGCTATAGCTGTCTTACGCAGACAGCAGTTTAAGTTGAACTAGGACACTACAATGTGGAGCGTGGGAGGGAGAGAGTTGTGATGGGTTTCAAACTCTCTCTCCACAGTCTCTATAAAAGAGAGCTGGGTTCCCGATCCTACACCACAAGGTAGAAATCGAGTCCCATCTATAGTTTTGCAGAAAGGGTGTGAAGGAGAGGAAAATCCTAGCTCTATCAGTATTTCTGGTTTTCTTATCCGGCTTCCATGGCGACACAGCAAGGTAAGCCATCTGAATCTGATGATTATATCCCATGCACAGACAGATCCGTGGGCCTATTCCGCATACACTATTAAGTCCCACAACTGATTCCTCTTTAACCCTGACTGTGGGGCCCACATTAATCTATGTGTTTTATATCTACACCCATCCATCCGCTTCTCAGCTCGGTTTAGGGCATTAGCCAAAAAATGAAGCAGGTCCTGAAGTGGACCACACAAACAATGGAGATAATATCACCCGCTGTTGAAACCTTTGTAGGGCCCACTCTAATATTAATTTGCCCTCTAGCTTGTTCATAAGGTCACAAAGATAGGGAGGATGGAAAAATACATATATCAGCTTGATCCAAAACTCTCGTGGCTCAATTAACTTTTTAACGGTGGGTGCTCAATCACCATTATTTCTTGAGGTGTGGTCCACTTGAGCTTTGGATTTGCTTCATTTTAACTCTAAAATGAGCTTGGAAAATTGATGGACGGCATTAGTGGCCCCACAGCGCCTACAATTTCCTGGTGACCCCACCCAGGGGGATACGGATTGCCTAGTGAACCGGTCACCCGTCTGTGGGTCCACCATGGTGTATATGTTTTATCCATGCTGCATGTCTATCCGTTTTTCTAGCTTAGTTTAGGACACGAAGCCAAAAATGATGAAACTTCAAAGCTCAAGTGAACCACACCATAGAAAATAAGGGGAATAATGATATCTATCATTGAAACCTGGCCCACCATAATGTTTACGGCCGTCGAACCTATTTATAAGACGGCATTGGATGAAGGGAAAACATAAATATCAGTTTGATCCAAAGCATCCAAGGTCCCAAAAAGATTTTCAACTATTGGCATTTAACCCTCACTTTTTCTTATATTGTAGCTCACTGTACCCATGTGCATCGTTTTAAGCGTGTGACCTAAAATAAGCTGACAAAACAGATCGACGTCATGGATAAAACACATACATCATGGTGGCCCCACGAAGTGAGGTCGCCATGTCACCAGGCATTAGTCGTCCATAATCTCGAGTTGATAGGGTACGGTGCCAAGTGGTAGGGGACAAAGATTTCCTCCCAAAGCCTTTGTCAGAAGTTCCTGTGCAAAATTCAGAAAAAAATGGAGAAAGAAATGTCTACCGTTGAAACCTTTTTAAACTTCACCCTAATGTTTATAAGTAACCAAACCGTTGGGATGAAGTGAAAAAACAAAATATTTATACAAAACTATTGTTGCCACTCTAATGTTTCAATGATGGTCGTTAAATCGGACACGGATTAGCTATTGAACTCCACGGTAGCTACTCTGAAGTGACATCACCATGTTCTATGGCCCCACCATGATGTACGTGTTGTATCCACACTGTCCATCAACTTGGAGAGATCATTTTAGGGTATGAAACAAAAAATGAGACAGATCTAAAGCTCAGGTGGACCCCACCACAGAAAACATTGGGGCTTGAACGCCTGCCATTAGAAACTTCTCTGGGCCAGGCATCAATTTCATCACAGTTTTCTGTTATCCAAACCTTGGCTAATTGTGAGCCGGACCCAGGTCTGATCTAATCAGGTATGCGTAACAATCTGGAGTCCAGTTCAGATGGGTCCCGTCGGGTAGTTTGGATGGCAAATACATGGTTGTGGGCCACAGAAGTGTGCGTTAGGAATTTTTTAATAGTAGACGTTCAATCAATTTGGTGTGGTTCACCTGAGATTTGGATCTGTTTCATTTTTGAGCTCTTGCCCTAAAATGGTATGAAAAAAATGGATGGATAGTGTGGATATGAATTACATACATCAAAGTGGGCCCCGGGCGCACCTAATCCGCTTCATGGTGTGCACGTGTCTTGACATTATAATAATGCTTCATTGATGAACCTAATCTTCCAATCTCAGCGATCAATACCGGCCATTAAAATATTTATCTTTGTGCACAATCATCCATTCAATAGAGCACAGAGTCCAGAATATGGACGGTTCAGATCATCATTTAAAACACAATGGGGATGATAGAAATGGATGCGCATTGGGTATTTCCCTGCCTATCCTGAGCTGGGGATAAGATGTAGCTTTTATCCACACCGTCGATCCATTTTTTCATATCATTTTGGATAATGAATCCTAAAAGGAGGCAGATCCAAGGCTCAAGTAGACCACATGCAGTGTTGCCAATGATGGCCACCGTTGAAATCTTAGTAGGGCTCGCTGATGATGTTTATTAGCCATCCAACCTGTTCATAAGATCATATAGACCCAAATGAGGGGAGAGCCTACAAGAATATCAGCTTAATCCAAAACTTTTGTGACCCCCAAGTAGAAATTTAATCCTTAAGGTTCGTTTGGCACCGTGGATTTAGGGAGATTTGAGGGGATTTCAAATCCCTGAGTTGTTTGGCACCGTATAAGTAACTGTGTGTTTCAAATACAGGGGGGTTTCAAACCCCCTCAATCAGGGGGTTTGAAATTTGGGGTGAGACTTTGGATTACATCTAAAATCATTCCCATAATTGCATGTGTAACATGTGTATTACTGGACTGTTAATCTATTGGATGCATGGCCCACTAATGATATCCTAAAATAATTAGATTATCAATCGCATCACTATAATTACTTTAATACAATGATCATCATTGTCTAAACATTGTCCATGTAAATCAGTAGTTAAAAATCGTTAGTTAGTCACTCGGATGTGATCTTGTGCTTGTTGACCATCTGAGACTTGGAATTTCATCATTTTTTGGTAAAGTATATATTTCAGCGGGCTTATTATAACCATTGTGTTAAAATTTACATAAATTCACTAATTAGATATATTAAAGTTGATTTAGTGATTAAATTCAAACCCCTGAAAATATACTATGAATAGCTAATTTTGGATTAAAGTTGATTCTCAAGGTGCCAAACACAACAAGAGGATTTCAAATCCAGGGGGTTTTCAAATCCAGGGGGTTTCAAATCCATGCTCCCAAACAAGCCCTTACTATATGGTCTACTTGAGTCTTGGATCTATCTTATTTTTGGACTTATAATCTAAAATTATCTTAAAAAATAAATGGATAGTGTGGATAAAACCCATACATCACGGTGGCCATAAGAGTCGAATGCTATGCTGAGCTTAGAAGAGATCGGGTAGTGCCCAAACTGTTAGAAAATTAATAGTATCTTGTACACAACGGAGGATAAAAGAAAACGATAACGAAACGATCAAATCTTTCGGGTTCAAGGCTCGACTGTATTAGCTTCAGTAACCATTGTTACGAGTTGGTCTTCTGCCATGTTAGCCTGAGCTTTCAGTTGTTTCTTCCTGTGTCGACATTCCTTTATGTAGTGTCCAGGCTTATTGTAGAAGTGACACTTGCAATTTTTCATTCCCTTTTTCTTAAACTCTGTATCTTTCTTTGGGGGAATAGATTTGGGGTTTTGAGATTTTGGCTTGTCATCTTCTACTATATTTGCTTTGGAATGATTTTTCGAAGCACTTTCTTTCTTGTCTTAGTTTCTAGATTCTTCTTCTATACGAAGATGTCGTTGAAACCCTTCAAGAGTGTACTTCCTTTCATCATGTTTCAGTTTATTTTTATAATCAAACCATGATGAGGGTAATTTTGTAATTACTACACCAACCAGGAATTCTTCAGGAAGATCTATCCCACTAATCTTTAATTCATCAACCAAGTTCTGTAGTTCGGTTACTTGAGAGAGAATTGGTTGATCATTTTTAAACTTGAAGTGGACATAATTGTTGATAAAAAATTTCTGAGTACTGATCTCTTCAGTTTTATATTTTTGATCCAATTTTGTCCACAAATCTTTAGCAGAGGATATTTTACGGTACGAATTATAGATAGAACTAGAGAGGACGTTTAAGATATGACCTTTGCATAGAAAATCGTCCTCCTTCCTTTTCTTCCGTTCTGCCTTCACTTGTTCTGAGTCATCGTCTTTTGGTTCGGTCAGAGAAGGCAGATCATCATCTAGGATGTAAGATAACTTCAAAGTTGTTAGAAAGAAAAACATCTTCTGCCGCCATCTTGAGAAGAGTTGACCGTCGAAACGATCCAGTCGTACAAAGTCTTGATTCATAACTTGAATGGAATGAATTGCGTCCATTGTGAAAAAATAATAAATCTGTCTTAAATATTAGAAAATTAATAGTATCTTATACACAACGGAGGATAGAAGAAAACGATAACGAAACGATCAGATCTTTCAGGTTCAAGGCTCGACTTGAATAGTCAATTTCTCAAGATAGATTTGCTGCCATTTTTTCTGAAAATTCCAGCAAGTGCAAACGAAGGAAATCTGCAAATTGTCTTCAGGATACAATAAACTCTCAATCCGATTTTCAACAAAAAAATTTACACATTTAAGCGTTGAACAGATCTCTAGTTTTGACACCGATATGCCTTAAGACATTCAGAAAAAACTCAGCAAGAGAATAGATCGAGAGTAATTGCACAGAAGATGATATAATCTTGAGGATTAAGAGTCTTTTCTTCTGGATTATAGTATCTAGGATTTATATCAATTGAAAGGTTATGGATTTCTTTTTGAAGAGGTGCTAAAGAGCCTCTTCAAGAAATTCATACCCATTCACAACAAATTATTGCCTTTTCATGAAAGGACATGACTCTTTGTCCTATGATAGTTATTTCTGTACCCATTCAGACAGGAGCAGTTATCCAACAGGAAAAATTGTATCCACATAAGCGACACATGGCATAGGTGCCACATGTACAATCATGTCACAATTACTCTCAATCAACAAAAAAAGTAATAAACATCAGGGTACCATGGCCTAAAAAATATGAACCAAGTGCCAAAAAGACTAAGGCTCTCATAGCTCCTTGCGACGATGCGCACGTGGGAAGTACTAAGTGTGCCTAATAAAGCGCCCAAGCAGCCCTACAGCCTACGCCACGCACGCGCGGACGGTGCTTCGCACCATCCTCGAGGAGATTTGAACCCTGATTGCATAAGCAAAAACCCCTTCTCTTACCAATTGGCTAAACACACTATTTATGGAAAGTTTAAATAATTAATATATTTATTTACTTTCTAAAAATAACATTTATTTTTATTCTAAAAAACACAACAATCCCCCACAATTTCAAAAATAAAATCAGATTTTTGAACGATTGACATATCGGTATAAATAGGTGCATAAGTAAAGGTATCTTTTGGATTTGAACCTTTACTTTAGTGTATACGTATCAAAGTTATGCCAGGTATTTAGTGACCCATTAGTCTTGAACTAAGGACCTTATATGACTTACCGGACACATAACACACATCTATTAATATATAACTGGAGATCTAAAAGTTCGCACATTTCTGGCCTTGTACGTATCCTTATTTCATGAGTATTCTAGAGACGATCCCAATCTCTTCAAAAGCAGCCTCACTTCTCTACTCATATAGGTAGATCTATCAAAGATGATTCTGCTTCATCTCAGCAAAGTCTGCTTATAGATCTATTAAGAGTTAGTACTCAACCTCTTATGAAATGCAGAAACCAAACACTAGACTTTTTAGGAATGAGACTCAAAATTTATTTTTCTAGTGTATATTTTAGTCACATACTTGACTTGTTTGTCCCTTTGAACCTAGCCTAGATTTCAAAACATAGGTAGGGTTGCCATCAAGAGTGAAAGTTATATCTTTATGGATCTTAGTCTCATTCCTTTAGTGGTTCTTCTTATTTGATCTATTGATAAACTTTTTGTCAAGGGATCTGCTAAGTTCAGGATGGATTTAACATATTCCATTGTGATTACTCCATCTCTGAGCAATCCTTTAACAAAGTTATGCCTTAGACGTACATTTCTAAACTTACCATTATAAGTCTTACTCATAGCACGATAAAGAGTAGCCTGACTATCACAAAAGATAGATATGGCAGGAGTGGGTTTTGACCAATACAAGATTTCCAACAGTAGGTATCTTAGCCATTCACCTTCTCTATAAGCAGCACCAAGTCACTTTCCATTGTAGAGTGAGATATGCACGTTTGTTTCTTAGATGCCCATGATATTACTCCTCCTCCCAGAGTGAATATCCAGCCACTTGTAGATTTAGATTCTATGCTATCTGCATTCCAGCTTGCATCGCTGTACCCTTCAAGTACAGCGGGATATGATTTATAATGCAGTGCATAGTCTATGATTCCTCTTAGATACTTTAAAACTCTCAAAATTGCATTCCAGTGTACTTGTCCTGGATTACTAGTATACTTGCTTAGCATTCCTACGGTGAATGCTATATCGGGTCTAGTGCAATTCATTGCATACATTAAACTCTTAATAGCACTTGCATATTCTTGTTGTGCTTTACATCTACCAGTATTTTTAACCAATTTAATACTTAGATCAAATGGAGTTGAAACCGGTTTACTATCATAATGATTAAACTTCTTTAACACTTTCTCTAGGTAATGAGATTGTGTTAAGGCTATTCCATTATTAAGATTATAAATCTTAATACCTATTATTACATCGGTTTTCCCCATATCCTTCATGTCGAAGTTGGTACTTAGAAACTTTTTAGTTTCTTTCACACAGTCCTCATTTGGTCCAAATATTAGCATATCATTTACGTATAGGCAGATAATGATTTGATCTTTAATATATATGCACTTATCTGCTTGGTTTACTCTAAAACCATTAGATTGTACTACTTGATCAAACTTCTCATGCCATTGTTTAGGAGTTTGCTTGAGCCCATAGAGAGATTTGACTAGTTTACACACTTTCTTCTCTTGGCATTTAACCCTCACTTTTTCAACTATTGGCATTTAACTATTGGCATTTAACCCTCACTTTTTCTTATATTGTAGCTCACTTACTTTACCCATCTGCGTCGTTTTGATCGTGTGACCTGAAATAAGCTGATAAAACAGATCGACGTCATGGATAAAACACATACATCATGGTGGCCCCACGAAGTTAGGTCACCATGTCACTAGGCATTAGTCGTCCATAATCTCGAGTTGATAGGGTATGGTGCCAAGTGGCAGGGGACAAAGATTTCCTCCCAAAGCCCTTGTCAGAAGTTCCTGCGCAAAATTCAGAAAAAACTGGAGAAAGAAATGTCTACCGTTGAAACCTTTTTAAACTTCACCCTAATGTTTATAAGTAACCAAACTGTTGGGATGAAGTGAAAAAACAAAATATTTACACAAAACTATTGTTGCCACTCTAATGTTTCAATGATGGTCGTTAAATCGGACACGGATTAGCTATTGAACTCCATGGTAGCCACTCTGAAGTGACATCACCATGTTCTATGGCCCCAACATGATGTACGTGTTGTATCCACACCGTCCATCCACTTGGAGAGATCATTTTAGGGTATGAAATAAAAAAATGAGACAGATCTAAAGCTCAGGTGGACCCCACAACAGAAAACATTGGGGATTGAACGCCAGCCATTAGAAACTTCTCTGGGCCAGGCATCACTTTCATCACTGTTTTCTGTTATCCAAACCTTGGCTAATTGTGAGTTGGACCCAAGTCTGATCTAATCAAGTATGCGTAACAATCTGGAGTCCAGTTCAGATGGGTCCCGTCGGGTAGTTTGGATGGCAAATACATGGTTGTGGGCCACAGAAGTGTGCGTTAGGAATTTTTTAATAGTAGACGTTCAATCAATTTGGTGTGGTTCACCTGAGATTTGGATCTGTTTCATTTTTGAGCTCTTGCCCTGAAATGGTATGAAAAAATGGATGGATAGTGTGAATTACATACATCAAAGTGGGCCCCGGGCGCACCTAATCCGCTTCATGGTGTGCACGTGTCTTGAAGTTATAATAATGCTTCATTGATGAGCCTGATCTTCCAATCTCAGCGATCAATACTGGCCATTAAAATATTCATCTTCGTGCACAATCATCCATTCAATAGAGCACAGAGTCCAGAATATGGACGGTTCAGATCATCATTTAAAACACAATGGGGATGATAGAAATGGATGCGGATTGGGTATTTCCCTGCCTATCCTGAGCTGGGGATAAGCTGTAGCTTTTATCCACACGGTCGATCCATTTTTTCATATCATTTTGGATAATGAATCCTAAAAGGAGGCATATCCAAGGCTCAAGTAGACCACACGCAGTGTTGCCAATGATGGCCACCGTTGAAATCTTAATAGGGCTAGCTGATGATGTTTATTAACCATCCAACCTGTTCATAAGATCATATAGACCCAAATGAGGGGAGAGCAAGAATATCAGCTTTATCCAAAACTTTTGTGACCCCAAGTAGAAATTTAATCCTTAGGATTCATTTGGCACCAAGGATTCAGGGGGATTTGAGGGGATTCCAAATCCCTGAGTTGTTTGGCACCGTATAAGTAACTGTGTGTTTCAAATACAGGGGGTTTCAAACCCCCTCAATCAGGGGTTTGAAATTCAGGGTGAGACTTTGGATTACATCTAAAATCATTCCCATAATTGCATGTGTAACATGTGTATTACTGGACTGTTAATCTATTGGATACATGGCCCACTAATAATATCCTAAAATAATTAGATTATCAATTGCATCACTATAATTACTTTAATACGATGATCATCATCATCTAAGCATTGTCCATGTAAATCAGCGGTTAAAAATCGTTAGTTAGTCACTCGGATGTGATCTTGTGCTTGTTGACCATCTAAGACTTAAAACTTCATCATTTTTTGGCAAAGTATATATTTCAGCGGGCTTATTATAACCATTGTGTTAAAATTTACATAACTTCACTAATTAGAGATATTAAAGTTGATTTAGTGATTAAATTCAAACCCTTGAAAATATAATATGAATAGCTAATTTTGGATTAAAGTTGATTATCAGGGTGCCAAACACAACAAGAGGATTTCAAATCCAGGGGTTTTCAAATCCAGGGGGTTTCAAATCCACGCTCCCAAACAAGCCTTTACTATATGGTCTACTTGAGTCTTGAATCTATCTTATTTTTAGACTTATAATCTAAAATTATCAGAAAAAATAAATGGATAGTGTGGATAAAACCCATACATCATGGTGGCCATAAGAGTCGAATGCTATGCTGAGCTTGGAAGAGATCGGGTAGTGCCCAAACTTCGTCGGATGCATGTATGCCAATGTGAGCAGATTTCTGCTAAAGCCTTTGACATGATGGTACTGTGCTGGAAACTTAGGTGGGGCATACCATAATTTTTATGAGAAATATACTTCATCTATCCATTTTGTCATTTAATTTTAGGACTTGAGAACAAAAATGATTAGGATACATGACTAAAGTGGGCTACTAAAGAAAAAGGTGGGTAAGAAAATTTCCACCATGGAAACCTCACTGGGTTGAC
The DNA here is from genome assembly GCA_021015155.1 of Magnolia officinalis. Lineage (NCBI taxonomy): Eukaryota > Viridiplantae > Streptophyta > Magnoliopsida > Magnoliales > Magnoliaceae > Magnolia > Magnolia officinalis. The sequence goes on from JAJHSJ010000002.1 coordinate 99,422,874, forward strand.
AGTGATATTTACATGCCAATTTTAATGGCTAGAGTCAGCCCAGGGCATGAGTGGTCACGTAAGTAGGAAGAGTAGGCGATCGTGGGATTTACCACCAGCTGATCAAATCAAGAAAACTATATATGGAACGCGATAAGAAATCAAGCCTCTCACTCAGCCCGTCTTACTTGGGCTAAAGAAGGATCAGCCCTGCTCAGGTCCATGGGGGACTTGCGAAAGCTAAAATGATTAAATGTTTGAAATTGGTCCTGAGTCTATTAAAATCTTTTGTAGTATTTCCTATATCGACAAGGAATCCCACCATATAAAATAATTTGGTCATAGAAATATGACCATAGATATAGGAGTAATATTAAACTAAAGGTTTGTTAGATGTGAGTATTCACATCCCTTGAAATCATTCATCCTTTTATATAATAGTAACCTACTCGCGGGTTGAACTGAGCTGATAGGCAAATTGAGTCATTGATCACTACCCTAGCCCAGCTCATTTAAAAATTGGCCAGCTTTTTGGATACCTAGAGAGAAACGTGGATCCGGTGAGGCTGTAACAGTGGGGCCCACCTTGATATATATTTTATATGTCCATGCCGTGCGTTTATTCTTTTTGCTAGCTCATTTTAAGGCATGCTTCCAAAAATAAAATAAGTAAACTACATATAAACGGTAGTAATTGAACACCTATTACACAAAATTTCCTAAGGATTAGGGTAATGTTTATTTGCCATTTAATCTATTGGCAAAGTGATACATATTTTTATTTATTTTATTTTATTTTATTTTTTTATTTTTTACACACGCACCCACACACGCTTTAGTGGGATTTCACCACCTATGGGTATGGAACCCAAGACCTAGTGTTGAAACTCCTCAGAGTCTACCACTGAGGTAAGGACCAGATGAAGAGCAAACACAAATATCAGCTTATCCAAAACCTTTGAATGGTAAAGGTTTAATCACCACTATTTCCTGCGGTGTGGTCCACTTTAGATTTCGATTGACTTCATTTTTAAGCCCGTGCCCTAAAATAATTTATCAAAACAGAAGGACCGCATAAATATACAACACATACATTAAAGTACGCCCCACGTTCACGATCAAGTCGGTGTTTGCCCGGCCTCATCGAAACCACATTCCCTAGTAAAATACCTAACCCGAGAGACCCGGCCAATTGCCACCGCCCCGCCCAATGACGAGCGGAAGGTAGCATTGTTGTTTCGCTATTTCGGGGACGCGGATTAGGTAATACCCTCACCTATACCGAGCTCGAACATGCTGGGTCTCTGAGGGGCCCACAGTGATGTATGGATTTATTAACACCGTCCATTCATTTTTTAATATCATTTTAAATTATAAAACAAAAAATGAGGAAGATCCAATTCTCAAGTGGACCACGCAGTATGGATTAAATGCCCACCATTAAAACTTGTTGTGAGCTGCAGAAGTTTTGGATCAAGCTGATTTTAATATTCTTTTTTGACTTCATCCTGCTCTACGTGGCCTTATGAACAGGGCGGATGGCAAATAAATACCACGGTGGGCCAGGGAAGATTTCAACGGTAGGCATCACTATCTCCGCTGCTTTCTGTTGTACGGTACATTTGATCCTTGTATCTGACTCATTTTAGATTCATTTCCTAAAATTATACGGACAAATGGATGGACAGCGTTGATAAAACCATACTTCACAGTGGGCCCCTCAGAGCCGCAGCGTGTTTGGCTAGTGACTTTGCCACCAGCCAGGTGGCTAGTGGTGGGTGCAATGTGGACCCACCATGATGTATGTGTTTTATCCACGCCGTCCATCCATTTTAAAAGATAATTTCAGAATTGATCCAAAAACGAGGTAGATCTAAATCTCAGGTGGACCACATTATGCAAAAACAGTAGTGATTGAATGTCCACCATTAAAAACCTCATGGGCCCACTATAACCTGTTGATTATATCGAAGGTAAAAAATATATCTAACTTAATCCAAATCTTTTGTGTACCCTCAGGAAGTTTTTAATGATGAGCGTTCAATCAACACCGTGCAGTCCACTTGAGATTTTAATCAACCTCATTTTTGGTATCATACCATAAAATGATATGAAAGAATGGGTGGACGGCATGGATGAAACAAATACATCATAGACCAATGGCTAGTGGTAGTGGTAGGGTCAGTAGCCAATAGGGACAACCTAATCCGCGTCAATATTTCGGGCCCATTTGTCTTCTTCTTACGTACAAGACAAGAGTCAAACCGTCAAAGGCTCCATCCCAGCTGGCACGCGTGCCAACTATGACCGACGAGAAACGCGCACTCACGTGCGGCGCTCGGAAGTAGCATAGCGACTAGCGAGTCTCGCGGCCCGCACGCATCTTCTTCGCATTCGCCTCTACACGAGTAACACGCGCGGACTCGGATCCCGCGTCGAATACATGGCTAAGATGGCCCCAACGCTCTTATTGCAAGGAGCAAATATCAGACCGATCAGCCCTGTCCAAAACAACGACCGGTTTAAAAGATAACACCAACGGTCCACATTCAAGGCGTCCATCTGGCCAGCCTCATAACTGGGTTCCACTCGATTTTTCTTCACATCCTATTAACCATGGATCTCACCTTACTGACAGATCAGATCTCCCACACATGTTCCGTATTAGCATGCATGACGCATGTGTAAATATGGTTTTGAAAGGCGTGCGTGTGGGCGTAGTTGCCGTGGGGAATGCATGCAACTGGTTCCAAACTCTCCAACCTGGGCAGTTTCGTTTCACGTCCTCTTCTGTTGGCCGCAATCAGCGGTGCTTCGATTTCTAGTTTTTCTTTCCAATCACAAAAGAATATCTTCTCCATAATAATTACAAAACGCGTTTCGGTCGAAGGGGTTCACTTGATACGCTGGCACTCATGAATTGTACAAGTGGCATATATTAATTCAAATAAATCTGATTACATTGAGGAACGTAACATGATTAAGTCCCAGTCCCGAAATTAGTTTGATTGAACAACCCTAACCTTCGATATAGGACCATTAGTTTTTTTTTTTTTTTTTTTTTCATTTTTAACTGTGCAGTGCATATCCAACCGATCGGATTGTCAGATAATCGGATAACCGTGATTTTTCGGTTCATGAGACATCTAACCGAGATCCATAATTTGGACGGTTGAATTACTCGTATCCCGCATATGTAATTTTTAGTTAATTTGTAAGTGGCTGTGTATCATCAGAGAGGGCCTCCAGAGTATCAAAGTTTTTCATTTATTTAAAAATAACAGGTTTTTAATTTTGGAGAAATGGAAAGACGGGCCTGTCGCACGTTTGATCTTGTCTTTCTTTATCGTTACAAAACTCGTCCACGTATTTTTGTATTATACATCCGAACGACAGCAGTTGATCATGGAAATTCTTTCGATGATCCAAGCCGTTTAAATGATGGATCATCAACTATTATCGATTCCCAAAATTGAAAATCTCAGGTTAGATTATTTCAATACTCGATCATTTAACTTTTTAAAATATGAACCGTCTCCTTTAATCTTTGTTTTTATGAGCCATTAGTCGGAAGTTTAAAGATCATGCAATCTTGAAGATTCTCTTTCATCATCAGCTGTGCATGTCGTCAGAGAAACGGTTTCGATTACAGTAAATAACCTCGGATCCAACGGCCCGAAGTATCCTCCGGACTGATTGTAGAAAACCTCTCATTAGAAATTTACTGAATAGCAATATATTTGTAAATAAAAACAATTTATTCTTGTATATCTGCCATATCTAATTAAAATATGAGGAGGAAAAAAAAAAAAAAAAAAAAAAAAAAAAAAAAAAAACAAACAGGTCGACATTAATATCCATGTTTATTCATATAAGAATAAGATGATTTACGTGGATATTACAGAATTTCAGGGTTACTTTAGTCCATATTATTATTTTCATTTGATAGATTAGTCATCAGTTTGTATTTAATCAGATGAAAATAAAAAAATTTCGTAGGGAATGCCGCATTAATTCAATAGAGTAAATGTTCTTTCTGTCATTCGCTTCTAGACGTTGATTTGGTACTACTGAGCGGGTCCCAGCTCGGCACAAGCTGGAGCTTTAAGGAGCCAACCGTGATGTATGCGTTTTATCCACACCGTCTATCCATTTTTTTTTCATATCATTTTTGATATTAGCTAAAAAATGAGGCACATACAAGGCTCTGGTGGATCTCACCACAGGAAGCAGCGGTTATAATGACACCGACTGTTGAAACCTTATTAGGACCCACCTTGATGTTTACTTTCATCTAACCTGTTCATAATTTCAGATAGACTTGGATGAACGGCAAACACAAATATCAGCTCGATACAAAACTTTTGCGGCTCACAAGAAAAAATTGATGGTGGACGTTTAATCCCCATTCTATGGTCCACTTGAGATTTGGATATACCTCATTTTTGGGCTCATACTCTAAAATTATAAGGAAAAATGGATGGACGGTGTGGATAAACCCATACATCATGGTGGGCCCCTTAGAGCACCAGCGTCGAGCACAGGACAAGGAGAGTGGGTACCCAATCTGCGTCATTCGCTTCTACGCCATGGCAGATCTTCGGCAGTTGGATCCCACTGAATGGGTGCTTTGTATCAAGCGCATTTTGAGCGTTGGGTCATTTCTCTCAACCGTTATTTATATTTGTGTACGTGTGGCCCAGATGATGGACCGATAGGTCTGCATTTTTGAAAACATGAACCTACGGACTGGACCTATCACTCGAGCCGCTTCGATTTCAAACACGTGGATCTGGTTTCCACGTGTCAGAGGAAACTACTTGCTCGATTTCATTCGCTTTCCGAAAACACGAAGAGCCTGTACTTGCGCGAGTAGGATTTTAATCCAATATGCCTGTACGCATCAGAGCCGAATTCTTGTTAGCGATCTGGGTCGTTCATCATGTGGAATCGTTCGTATATATAGGATAGGATCAAAATGAAGCTAGTTATATCATCACGTAGTGGACATTTCATGATGAATGTGAGCCACTGGTTAAGCTGTTCTGGATGAATGACCTTCATAACGACTGGATCAGAAATATATTTGAGTATTTACAGTAATCAGTAAAAACAGTGGACCTACGATACGTCAGATCCGATAAACGCCGTCCAATCTGCTACCTATTGTCGCGAGTAGATCACCGATCCTCTTTGATCGAATGCTAAACGCATTTTGCAAAACCACATGCTTCGGTCGTAACAAAACATTTCTCCCGAAGCAGAGTGGCGAGAATTTCCCGCAGCAGGGAGCCCGTGCAACAGAAAGCTCTGTGAGGCCCATCGTGATTTATGTATTAAATCCACTCCGTCCTTCAGTTTCTAAAGATCATTTTATGGTTATAGACGAAGAATGGAAAATATATAAAACTAAAGTGGGCCACACCGTAAGAAAATGTGGGGATGGGGACGGACGTCATTGAAACCATCATGGGGCCCATATAATTTTTTTTTTTTTTTCGTGTAGATATCTATTTTTTAAAACCTTTATACTGATGAAAATTACCTTATGAACGGATTGGATGGAATAAAAACATCAAGGTAGGGCCTGGAATAGTAATAATAGTTGCCTTCCCCAGATCCATTTTTTCCCATGTTGTGAATCATTTATTTCCTGGTTATGACTAAGATTACTATTTTTTAATAATAAAAGTAGCTGATCTATTTGATGGACGGATTAGATTGTAGAAATATGTTACTATGGTTCCTAGAGAGCTCTTTTGTTGCACGAACTCCCTCTAACAGGTGTTTTGTACAAGTTTCGCGTCCGAAGCGCGGACTGACCCCAACAAGAACCGCGCACCGCTCTGTCCACTCATACCTCGCCACGTGTCAGAAACAGAGCGTTTCCAGGGTGGGGTATGTAAGGCCGTTGGTGGTCCCACATCCACCCCGCGAGTTTTGAAAAGAGCGAGCGAGGGAGGCACAGATTCGCGTCTCTCGCTCTCTCCCGCCTGATAAAGAGCGGAGAACTCCGATCCTCCGCTACCTTTCCTTTCCCCCCCGTCGGAATCTGACGTTCCGCCCACATTTATCTTTTCCGGCGAATCTTGACAGGAGAGGGAGAGATTGGGAATTTAACGCCTTTAAATACCGGAAGAGGTTTCTAGGGTTTCCGGTCATCGACTTTCAGTATTCTCACTGAAAGATCCCTCGCTTCTCCACTCTTGCCGTTACTGACGGGCGTTTTGGCGTCAAAGGTAAAGGTCCTTTTGTAATTCATTGTTGTTTTGAGGACCTTTTTGTTCTATCTTTTTGGTTTTCCGATTCGAGATCCGGATTCGAGCTTTTCCTCTTTTTCGTGGAAAATCGGTTGAATTAGGATTATTTTGGTGTTTGGTGAGTAGATTTAATGATTTTTGTGTAAATGATGGCAATGTCAGTTATTTCCACCGGATTATTGGATCCGGTTTTGAAGTTTTTTCATGCCGGGGAAGTTTGGATTGGCGTTTTTTTTATTAGGATGGGTATTGCAATGTGATGTAGGACGTGACACAGATACATTCCTAGCATGGTTGGATCAAAATAAGGTGAATTATAAATTGGCTATAACTTTTGATCAGGTATTGTTATGGGACGCACAATATCAATCTTTACGGTAACGGACCATCTGGGGTGAACCGACCCACAAAGTAGCTCAAATATGGGATTTTAGGAAAAATTAATATTTTTAGTAATTCCGATTTTTGTATTATTTTCTTATTTTTAGAGTTTTAGATTTTTTTTAGTTTTTATTTTTTAGAAATAACTCCTAATCATGCTATTCTAGCAAAAGTTTATTTGGATTTTTTTTTTTTTTAAGATATTAGGCTTTAGATGAGTTTTGCTAGAAGTAGGACTTTTGTTAGATTTAGAATTTTGTTATTTTTGATAATTACGAATTTTGGTTTATTTTTTTTATTTATTAATGGTGTAATTGAGACACATACCCATTCAATAATTATTGATTAATAAAATTCCGATTTTTTTTTTTGTTTCTCGTGAATTCCAGAAAATGCCCTTGTGGATTCAAGGTTTTAATCACTTAAAGGAAGAGGTGATCTTTCTCATTATCACTTCACACTCTTCCCTGCGTCACAATGTTTCTTGAAATCTATAGAAATATCCGCTTTTGTTTTTCTGATTTTTTTGTTTTGTTTTTTGAATGCTATTTTTTCCCATCTTTCTTGAAATCTATTGTGATTATCTTTCTTTCTTTCTTTTTTTTTCTTTTTTTTTTTTTTTTTTTTTTTAATTTAATTTTTTAATTTTTTAATTTATTTATTTTTTAACCTTTTCAATGGATAATTGTTTTCAAGGCTTTCTATTTGTTTATTTTTTATTTATTTATTATTTTTTATAATTTATTTATTTTCTTTTTTTAATACACGAGTCATTGGATTTGTTTCTTCAGATGCTCTGGTTTTGCAGATTTTATGATTTTTTTTAGAAGGATTTTATTGTTGAAATGCCTGTTTATGTGGATTTCATGGAGATATCATTGTGTGAATATTCTGAATTTCTTGCTTCTTCTCTTTAAAAAGAGGTATCAAGGCTTTTTCTTTTTGAGAATAGTTCTATGATTTTTGCTTGCTTGGTGATCCATGACGCATGCATCAAAACAGCTCCATCGATCAGGTCCATTTGGTTTGGTGTGCCACTGAGAGATCTGGCCGTATCATGAAAATAATGGAGATTGGGCTGTGGTAGCCAACCTGATTAGTGGGCTGGAAAAAGGTCAGTTTGCTCGAACACAGCAGAGGTCCACTTTCAATGGGTCGCAACAACTGGATGGTTTTCACAGATTGGGCAATCACTGTGAGTTTTCGCCTATGTGCCATCCATGTGGTGACCCATTAGATCAACCGTCCTGAACCATACATGTTTCAGACGTGTATTGTCGAGGAGTGAGGACAGATCAATGTGTAGTAGAAATGTCTTTCTTTCTTTTCCCTACTGTTGTTTTAGATATATTTGAAGGTTCGAGGAGGATGGAGCTTCATTCTGTGTTTCTTTCCTATGCTTTTATTTATTGTTGCTGGAGGAATGCATTTCTCTGATTTGCTTGTTGCAGTGAATTTTCGCTGGAAGAATATTCTAATTTTCTACTTCTGTTTTGTTCTTTGGTCCCATGTGCTAAGCTTTCTCATTTTTGTGTCCTTTTGGCTTTATGTTGTCTGATGTGCTTTGTGTGTGTGTGTGTGTGTGTGCGTGTGTGTGTGTGTGTGTGTGTGTGTGTGTGTGAGGTCAACCTTATGGGAGCTTCCATGAGATCGAGCTCTGGGGACCCCACTATGATTTGTCTTGGACATCCACCTGCTACATTAGATGCACCCTCCCATGGTAGGCTGTGGTCACTAATCTCAAGCCAATTTATCACTTGGGTGGGCCACACCATAGGGAATAGTTAAGAGTATATGGTCACCATTAAAACCTTCCTGATTGTTTGTGGGGCCAATGAGATATCTATGTTATGTTACAGATTAATCTTTTAGACATCGCTCTCAATATTTTTGAATTATGGAGTTGCCTAATGCTGATTTGAGATATTTAAGATATAGTTGTTTAATTTGGTTATAAAAAGGCATGGACTAGGGATTTTGGAGAATGTTGAGGTGTATATCTTTTTAATCAGTTAAAAACTCAATTTTTCTCTTTCAAATGCAACTTTATACAATCAATCTTGTTTCCAGTGGATTTCTAGTGACCGGTGAATTTTTCATTATTGTTTTGTTTACGTATTTGAAATTACAAAAGAATTCTGATGAAGATTTTCTTCCTTTATTTTTTAATTTTTTTAAAATTTATTATTCATGAAAGTATTGCCAAGAATTTTTAAAATTTCACATAATTATTGCATATCTTTTCATTTCTTTTCTTTTTTCTTCTTGCATTCAGCAATAGGTAACATGAAAGCTCCCTTCCATGGAATCGTCAAGGATATCAAAGGAAGAGCAGCATGCTATAAGCAAGATTGGGCAGGCGGACTTTGTACTGGCCTCAAGTACTTCCACTACACATTCATGATCTTTTACTTGTTCGTTTCTGTTATCAGGAATTTATGATTTTGATATCTTGTTAATCTATGTCAGGATATTGGCTCCGACTACATATGTCTTCTTTGCTTCTGCACTTCCTGTTATTGCCTTTGGAGAGCAACTCAGTAGGGAAACAGGTTGGTATATTTATTTTCTTGATAAAGGGAATTTTTGAGCCGTCAATGGGTTTGAAAAGTCATGATCATTGTATTTTGTACTCTGTAGATGGAGCCCTGAGCACAGTGGAAACTTTGGCTTCAACTGCTATTTGTGGCATCATACATGCGATACTTGGTGGACAGCCAATGTTGATTTTAGGAGTTGCAGAGCCGACAGTCATAATGTATGCTTATTTATACAGTTTCTGCAAAGAGAGACCAGATTTGGGTGGTCACCTGTTCTTGGCTTGGGCAGGATGGTAATGGGAATAAACCCTCATCTCTTTATCCAGTTTCTTGTTATTCTTGTTTGAAATTTCTAGATTCTGTTTGGTATTTTTCTTTTTCAGGGTTTGTGTCTGGACAGCTTTCCTTCTATTTATTCTGGCAATATTCAATGCTAGTGCAATTACCAGCAGATTTACACGGGTTGCGGATGAACTCTTTGGCATGTTGATTACAGTTCTTTTCCTTCAGGAAGCAATAAAGGTTAGTTTCCTTTTTTTTTAAAAAAAAAAAAGGGAGAAAACCATGAAGTTAGTTACCCTTGAATATAAAAAAATCATGTAGTTAGTTACCCTTAAATAACCAAAAAAAAAAAAAAAAACATTAAGCTAGTTACCCTTATATTATAAAAAAAAATGAAGTTAGTTCACCCCTAAGGGAAGCTTGTTGATCTTGAACCTGTTGAATCACAGGGAATGGTGAGCGAATTTCAGATGCCTGGGCGAGAAGACCCTAACTTGCCAGAGAACCAATTCCAATGGCTTTATACGAATGGACTGCTGGGGGTAATTTTCACCTTTGGTGTTCTCCTCACTTCACTGCGAAGCAGAGAGGCAAGGTCATGGCGATATGGCACGGGTTGGCTCAGAAGTTTTATTGCAGACTATGGGGTTCCTTTGATCGTTGTGGCATGGACGGCATTGTCATACTCTTTGCCAGGCAAGGTTCCATCTGGAGTTCCTAGGAGGCTCTTTAGTCCTCTTCCTTGGGAACCTTCATCATTATACCATTGGACTGTTGTCAAGGTAATATGGTTTTGGATAGACTGCTCTTGTTTGTTGTAGTTGGCAGAATCTTCGTTCCTTGCTTTAGACTAACCCTTTAATCCTACTAAGGATGTTATTGAAGCTTGGTTGAATGTCCCTTCAGAACCACCCTTTTCCCCCTCCAGTTAAACAAGGTTTCATTAAATTGTTTTTTTTTCCCTCTATGTATTTGCCTAGGAGGAATGTGTTCTGTGGCTGGCATTCCCTTGCCCCTCCCTCCCCTCATTCATGTGTTAAAACATGTGCTACCAAAGTGAAATGTAGGAGTTTTTTTGCAATCGAATCATAGTCTTTTCTATATATGACCCAGAAAGTCAAGTCATGGTTTTAGTGTCCTCAACCACATCATTAACAAGTACGTTTCTTGGCTCTTGAATGCCAGAGACTTGAGAATGTTTCAGCAGGTTTTGTGTTCTTATGAAATGTGTCTGTTTGCTTTGCCTTGCAAATTTTTTTTTTTTTTTTCTGGAACTTGCAGACCCATATTACAGCTGCCTTATTAAATTACTTTCTTCATATTGCAATACTGCAGGATATGTTCAAGGTTCCACCAATGTACATTTTTGCTGCCATTGTACCGGCTATAATGGTTGCGGGTTTATATTTTTTCGACCATAGTGTCGCTTCACAGATGGCACAACAGAAGGAATTTAATCTCAAAAACCCATCTGCTTACCATTATGATATTCTGCTACTTGGGTTCATGGTATAAATGGTTCCTGATTTTTTCCCATTTGAATTATATCACTTTTGTTATTGCCATACTTTATCAAGCCTTCTGACTACTGAATTCACAACTTCAGGTTTTGATTTGTGGGTTGCTTGGAATTCCACCTTCAAATGGGGTCCTCCCACAATCCCCCATGCACACAAAGAGTCTTTCTGAACTCAAGAGGCAGGTGTGTTGAAGGATTACAACGATGTTGATGCCTCTGTCTCTTAAAACAGATTACTTTTATTTCCTGATGTAGCCTAATCTTTTTTTCCCTGATGGATGCATAATCTTTGTGATTTATAGTTAATTCGCAAGAAGATGGTACGGCGTGCCAAGGAGTGCATAAAACAACAAGCCAGTAGCTCAGAAATCTATGGAAAGATGCAAGAAGTGTTCATAGAAATGGACGACGACAAATCCACTGCTGTAAGTTTTCTGCTTGTGGACGAACTGCTAAGTGCCCCTTTGTTTTCCTTCTGAGAGACATTCAGACACACCCTTCTAAAAGGGCTTTCTCCACATGTTCCTGTCAGTTTTGCCAAGAAATTCTTATTATGATGATATGATTTAACATAGTTATGGCATAGCGCAAATGTTCTCTTTCCATGAATTCTAGCCTCATTCAGCTCTTTATAATGGTAGGAATTCTGTCATGCAGAATGCCTCGGTAGTAAAGGAGCTGAAGGATTTGAAGGCTGCAGTTATGAATGATGGAGGGCAGGCAAAGGGTGCATTTAATCCTGAGAAGGACATAGATGCCTACTTGCCTGTGCGGGTCAATGAGCAGAGAGTGAGCAACCTTCTGCAATCCCTTCTGGTGGGTGCTTGTATGGCTGCTATGCCTGTCATCAAGATGATTCCCACGTCAGTTCTTTGGGGATACTTTGCCTATATGGCCATCGATAGCCTCCCTGGCAACCAGTTCTGGGAAAGGCTGTTATTGCTCTTCATAACGCCTGGCCGTCGATACAAGTAAGTTTCCTGCAGTCTTTCTTCAAAAGTAATGCTAAGATAAGATGAATGTTTAAAACCTTCACTTGGTACTTGGCCGAATTTGACTCGGAGCGGTAATTTTACAAGCGTTTGTGTTATTGTGCACTCTTACTATTGGAGAATTTTATTAAACTCTTTCTTTTTATTTGTTTGGCTGTTGTGATTTTGTTGGCAGGGTTCTGGAAGGGGATCATGCTTCCTTTGTGGAATCAGTACCCTTTAAATGCATTGCCGCTTTCACTCTGTTCCAGTTTGTTTATCTTCTGATTTGTTTCGGGGTGACCTGGATTCCCATTGCTGGCATTCTGTTCCCATTACCATTCTTCCTGCTCATATCCATAAGGCAGCATATCCTCCCCAAGTTCTTTCAACCAAATCACCTATGGGAATTGGATGCGGCTGAGTATGAGGAAATTGCTGGGGGCCCTCGACGTGACCTCAGCCTCTCATTCAAGGTATGGCGATTTGGCAAGGGTGAGATGGGTATAAGCTGATATGGCCCATTTAACATGTGTATGGATGGGGCATTACAAGATTATCCCTACACGTGGATGTCAATGACTTCATTTTTTTTTTCCCCCTTTTCATACCCTTGTCAAACAAGCAGAAAAGCTGGCAACTCCCAGCCGAGTGTTATTTTAGATGATCTCCTTAGCAAGATGATGACCACACATCTTTTCTTTTGCAGGATCGGGAAGAGCTTAACACAGACAGTGATGAGAGCTGTGTGGAACTGTGTGATGCTGAGATATTGGATGAACTTACCACCCGCAGAGGGGAGCTTAAGCTTAGAACCACAAGCGTCAAGGAAGACAAGCGTTTCCAGGCAAGAAATGGTGTTTCTTTCATTGGGCTTCACATTTTACTACTGTTATGTGTTTGTTTAATTACTTCAATGTATTTATCCGAGTGTTCAAATTTTCCTCTTTTTTATTTTTTTTCTAAATTATTACTTAGCCCATATGGTATTGTTACTGTATTTAAATATTTTCTTCTTTTTAATACGTTTCTGGTTTTGACTGAAATTACCTTAATTCATTTGAAGATTTTTGTGCGTTTTTGCATTTTGAACTGTTTATCCTACTATCTTTTACATTCATATTTTGCTAATGTGAATATCATTCTATGTAAAATTATGTACACATGCATTTGCAATGGAAACAATCATATATACTCGGTACACAGAGAATAATTGGTACACATTTACCACCACCAACTGATTTTGATCGAGTGTGGGCTAGATGATGGCCCACTCAAGTAACGTCCATGACTAGATCAGGTGGTTGGTGTGCAACTTTCTAAGCCTGGTTGTACTTGCAATGTATCAACATATCTTCATGTTGCCAAGCATGTTCTGCATAGAAGACATTGCAGGTTTGATGGATAAAGTTCAATTTTTCATGTCTCGTGCAGGTTCATCCAGAGGACAGCTGATGCTAAAAATGGAGTGGAGAGCTGAGTCGAAGATGATTGTACTGGGAAATGGGGTGATGGTAGTGGTGATAATATTCTTTGGAGATTGAGATTTGGGGATGAATTGTCCTTGAATCAGTCCGCTACATCATTAAAAATATAATGAATATAGAAAGAGAGCAAAGGCAAACGCCAATGTGTAATTCTTTTATTAATTTTTTTTTTTTTTTGTTTCCCCTCTCTCTCTTTCTCGCTCTTTTCATTTTTTGGTATTGCCATCAGAAATGTGCATAGAGAGAGGGTTTTCTAAGGGTTTTTGTTAACCATTTTTTAATATCTTCTTCGGTAAGAAGAAAAATGAAAAAAGAGCTCTACCATTTTCATGCAAGATTGTGCAAACTGAGACTTATTCCTTTATTTCCTTTTTTTTGTCCTTTATAGTTACCATCTGCATGGCATCTCTTGGGCTTTCCTGGAGGTTGATTTTTTTTTTTTTTTTTTTCCTTGTTTAAAGTTGACTTGCATCAAAAGGGAAAAGAACGGAAATAATTGAACTTTCAGCTACTGGATCAGCATATGTGAGTGGAAAATTTTCAAATTTGATTTATTTCCATTTTTCCACATCAGATAATATTTTGCTCATGCAGCTGCTTGATGTTTGGTTGCTAGGGGTATTCTCACAATTATGCATATATGATCGTTTGGTAGCAGCGAAAGTTTAGTACGGGATAAACCTATCAAGATTGAGCTCGTCCAGGTTTCTAATCTGGCTTGGCCGTACTTAGACAAAGTTAAGTTATTCTCATGCTATTCATCAAGCATCTTAAATCCTTAAATCTTTTCAAGATTAAGTGCAGGCAAGCTGTACACAAACCATGGATAAGATTTGCACCGACAGAACATTCGCTGCTACCAAACAGCCCCTTAATCTTGTCTGGATTGCTCATTATACAGTAAATAACAGAGTTGTAGATAAATGCAATAGGTTAGTCTTTTGGACCCTCTGACCTAATAATAAGAGTGATGAGATGGATGCATTGTATGGATCAACTACCCTTCCTAGTACAATCGATATAGGGCATTCATTGTCAAAAAAAAAAAAAAGGACTGTCCATTTTCCAGCCATTGGTTAAATGATTAGCATCATCTAATTAAATTAATTTTTGAGAGGGACAGGCAATCAAAGATGGGCCCTACACTAAGGATCAGTTTTTTTTTTTTTTTTTTGTCATTAGTGTTGATGGTCTTAAGATCCCTCATGGGACCTTTTCTAGTATTATAAATATGGATAATCCATTTTCTGTCCATTCAATTATGATTATGGTATTAGAGTGATTTTTTAAAGGAATGGGAATGAAAGTTGGACCTTCCCTAACAAAGCTAGGTGTGTAGCTGGCATTAGTCTCATCCACTAATGTGCTTATTCACATTGTATGTGGATCACCCTCCAAATTTATTGTGTTTGTACAACATTCATGGTAAGGTAATCTGTGACTGTTGGTCCTTGTGTCATCTCAGCATGGCTAGGTGGAGGTGTGCAAGCCACACATGTGGGGTATGTATCAATCAGAGGAGAAAAGCTTCTTTTGGGCCTTACATGGGTAGCCCACCAGCACCATGTTTAGGTGAAAGAAAGGCAAATGGGTTAACCCTTTTCGGCCTATGACCAGTTATTTACAACCACTTGGGAAGCATTATGATATTTTCGAGGGAAAATTAACTAAATATAGATTGTAGCGTACGGCCGGTTGAAGGTGATCAATTTTCATAGAAAAGAACAAAACATGCATGCCATTGCTTGTATTTCTAGCCATGTGATAAATAGGTGCCTTTGACATCGACCCAACTTCACGTGGGTTGATGTTACGTTGTCCAAGATGAACGTGACCATTGTGTGGTGTAGATTCAAGATGATGGTCATAGCCCATGCCTCAGTTAGATGGGCAAGAAATGAGAAAATAGATGAATGTGAATACCATCTTATATTCTTCAGCCTCTATCCATATTTCACCGTCTTTCTCTCCTTCCTTTTTCTTGCATCCATGGCTGTCAATAGGCTGGGCTGGCCCGTTTTGCACCACTATAGGTTTGTCAGTGGGGCCTATGCCTAAAATTTAAGGCTATTTATTAATTGGGCTGTGTTTAAGGGCCTGTCAGCATGGTCCAATCCACGGTTCAAGCATACTTTTGTCATATATCTGAGTTATATTTTAATAGTCTAAACCATTTATATGATGAAAATTACTTTATATAGTGTAAAAAATAAGATATATAAAAGCTCCCTGTTAGCTTATTTCAATCCGTTGATAATTTAACTTTTCATTTTAGGGCATTATCCCAAAAAGGAAGCAGATCCAATTATCAGGTGGACCTCTCCATAAGGAGTGGTGATTGACCATCCTACCATTAAAAACTTCTTAGGGTGTACCTTAATGTTTCCGTAGTGTTTATTTACCATCCAATCTGTTGATAAGATCACGTAAGCCTGGATGAAGGGCAAAAACAAATATCATATTGATCCAAAACTTTTGTGGCCCAGTAATGGTTAATGGGCCCGGTTTCTTATGGTATGGTCCACTTGATAATTTTGTTTCATTTTTGGAATAATGCCCGAAAATGATTTGGAAAAGCATATGGACGGCATGGATACATAATAAATACATCAAGGGGGCCCCACGGTAATCCCATGGTAAGGGCTGCATCGTTCGGGGTGAGGCTGGGGTCTAGTGTTGTACACGAGTCGAATTGAGTCGAGCTTGGTACAACTTGGCTTGGCTCAACCAGTAGCTAACCCCAGCTCAAACTCGACTCAGTCCTTGAGCCCATCTTGCTAGCTCCGCTCGGTTGGGTTAGCGGCTCAGGCCAGTTCGAGCCGAGTTTGAGCTTGTTCGGTATTTTCTCAAACAGGTAGAATGTATATTCAATTTCTCACAGAGTGTAAAGTAGTGATAATATTTTACAGGTATTTCATCAAACACCTAGAGAACAACATCAAAATTAAGCACCCGAGAAAGCAACATCAAAATCAAATAGCCGACGTATCCATTCCTTCCTCACCAACACTTCATTGAGTCATTGCATCAAACACTCGGCGAGCAACATTCATATCAAAATAACCAAGTCATCGAGATGATTCAATCCAAGTCGGTTCGAGTTGAGGTTCGATCCGAGTTGAGTCAAGCTCGGGCAAGATCGAACTCAACTCAAAAAATTTTCAAGCTGCAAAAACTAACTCAACTCGGTCCGAATCCAATTTCAAGCCAAGGCGAGTCGAGCTTTTCTGAGTTAACTCGACTCGTGTATAGCACTACTTAGGGGTGTACATCGAGTCAAATGAATCGAGCTGGCCTTAGCTCGACTCGGCTCGAACAGTGGCTGACCTCAGCTCGAACTCGGCTCGGCTCGGCTCAGTCCTATAGCCTGATTGGCAGACTCGGCTTGGCTCAGTTAGCAACTCGGGTCAGCTCGGGCCGAGTTCGAGCCGAGTTTGCCATTGAGGCATTTCCACAAATACTTGAACTGCAACTTTAAAACCCCACTGTTTTACAAATAGAGGCAATGGTTTTTTGAATGCTTCATGAAATTATCCAAAAAGAGATAATATAGATCACATCGGCAATCAAAGGTACATGCTAGAATAAAACAAGAGCTGCATGTTTCTTCCTACAACTACATAACCTCTCTTGGAAGGAAGTCCGTGTTGCTTACATCTAATCCATATGATTCATGTAGACATTCTTTTTGAAAATGACGAGTGGTTTTATAACAGGCAAACGCCCACTGTTCATTTCTACTAGATGTAAGGTAATATACTCCATGGAACAATCTTGCAATATTCTTTCCCGTCTTCTTTGTACTTCTGTGCACACCAAGCTTCATCTCTTTTCTCTCTTCATATCAGCAGAATAAGAAGATACAATGGGTAGAAGTATGGAACTATAGAACTGGCTTCACAAGGTAAGTCAAACCTTCCTTCCTTGCCACCAGCCACATTTCGTTGAGTTATTTTATCAAACAGTTGGTGAGCAACATCAATGGCAAAATAACTGAGTCACTGAACTGGTTCGATCCGAGTTCGATTCGAGTTGGATTGGATCCGAGTCGAGTCGAGCTGGGGACTGCTCAAACTCATTTTCGAGCTCAAAAAATCAGCTCGACTCGGCTTGAACTCAGCTTCGAACTGAGTCGAAATGAGCTTTTTCGAGTGGAGTTGAGCGAGCTAACCGAGCTAGCTCTACCGGGGTCTCACCTAATCCGCTCTCCAGTTACAGGTGGGACACCATTTAAAAATTAATTAGTGGGCGTGGTTTTCTCTGATTGAAAATGGGAGGTATAACTGGTCCTGATGCATCACCATGTGAAGGAGAATTATAGTGTCTTGATGAGTCTAGGGTGTACAAGTGGGCCCCAGTTTGGATGATCTAGACGGTTCAGATAATAAGACAGAAGACACTGTTTAGTGGGCTTCCCCATAAATCTCTGGACGGTTACTGGAGTTTTTCCTTGGCCATCTATTTAAAACCCACTAATCAAAGGCTGGGATCATCTAAGCGTGCGGGTCTTCAGGATATATCCTATCCATATGGTAGTTCTCATCACTGGAAACCAAAATTTGGGCGGCACTTGAAAGATCTGATGCATCAGGACACTATCCACCTCCTGATGAATCAGGGCCGTTGAAATTTCACTTTATAATATATTAGAAATAAAGGAGGAGATGGTGACGATTCAACATGAGTCTAGATAGGGAGTGGCGGCATAAAAGTCAATGGCTATTTAAGTAAATAATCGAATTCTCTGTGGCGAAATAATATACTTTGACCCAATCATGCAACTGTATATAGCATGGATTTGACTTTCGACGCACCGGGCCCCATCTAGAATCAGGAGGTTTATTAACCCCACGCACGCGTGTGGCCCATTGACAATGAAGGACCCCCATCTGCCGATGTGATTCATGTATGGAAAATCGGATCCGTCCATTAGGTGGGAGATGTGTGTTGATTTACTTGTACGGAAATCAGGATGGTCCACTTATCATGTGGTACACTATTTATGAAATAAGTGGATGGCTTAAAAGTACCTATTTGACTCTATTTGTTTGGTAGTAAAAGCCTGATGAATGACGCAGGTGATTTTCTGGCCATGACATCTACAGGGCAGTGGACGGCTCAGATGTTGATGTGTTTACCAATTTTAACATATTGTATGTATGTATGCGCGTGTGGAATTACGACATGTTGGGTTGGATAAAGTCGTTGGAACCACAACATACTCTGCAGGAGTTTTGTATATCTTATGCATGCATGGACCCCACAAAAGCATGCATGGCAGGTACTTCAATCCAAACCGTCAAAATCATGGACCCCGCTACTAATGGGTTATGAGATAAGGGTTGAAGTGATTGGTTAATTATATTAAAAGGAAAAATGAAATCAAAGAGCAAAGGAGGTCCCGTACATAGAGCCACCTAGCCAGTGGACGTGGCTTAGATGATGACCCTACTATCAGCCTTAAAGCGGGTGTCAAAGGCCTGTAGGGCCCACCACGATGTATGTGTTTTATTGGAACCGTCCATCGATTTTGCAAGCTAATTTTAGTATATGAGCTCAAAAATAAGCTAGATCCAAAGCTCAAGTGGACTACACCATAGGAAACAGTGGGGATTTAACTCTTACCGTTGAAAACTTCTTTGGGGGATCATGCGTAGGATCAGTAGTCAGGGTATTTTCATCTAATGCAAAATATATCTTTGGACCGAGCTTGAAGATTAACGGCTATTGGACCAATCTAGAAGATCAAGGATCAGATAAGAAGGATGAATGGTTTGATTGGATGGACGTTTACAATCCACATCCTATGTGAACTAATCCTGAAGATAAATGGTTTGATTACATCCACCGACGCCACCGACTAATAACCACTTGCACACATTGCCACCATTTAAATCCTAACTAAAAAAAAAAACTATCATTAAAAATAAAAATAAAAATCACATCCATGTGAATTAGCATATGTTGAAGCTACGTGGGGCGCTCTGTGACGTGAGAGAATTATCTAAACCGTCCATTAGGCGAGGCTTATGATAGTAGGCTTATATCTAAAAATATAGCCTAATCGATGACTTAGGTGGGCCACACCAAAAGGAACAAAGGGGAGGGGATCCCTACCATGAAATCATATTCTTTTGAATCAAAGGTTAGGATTGTACAAGCAAACCGGTTGCTAAAGGGTCGATTGGTGACAGTGGGCTGCACCATTTACTCGGTCTAATTTGAGTTAATATAGGACACATGCACCATCTACAAATACCCGCGTATTCAATTTCATATACAGCCAGAGTATCAAATAACTCCCCTCGTCCTTAGTCCTTACACGGAGGGGAAAGTCGTGGAAATTATTTCACGCGTTCCCCTCGTTCTTAGTCCTTACACGTGCTCCTCAAGTGGATGGACGGTTTGAATATAACACATAACTCATGAGCAGATTCATGGAATTTGCTGACGTTAATACAGCAGCTATATAGTTGGTGTGAGGTACACCAGCCAATCCGTTTCCTTCCTCTGCATGGAAATCGCCGGAAACGGACTGGCTATTCCCCCTGATCGGTGCTCTATGGGCTCCACCATAACGTATATGTTTCATTCATGCCGGCCATATACTTTTATATATTATTTTATAATATGAGACCAAAATTGAGATGACCACATTAAAGGAAACAGTGTTGAGTGAATTTCAACCATTAAAAACTTTTTCGGGGGATTAGATGTCAAATAAATAGATCAGTGGGCCTTAAGAGGATTTTAACGGTGGATATCCAATCACTATTGTTTTCCTGTGCTGTGATCCACATGAGATTTATATTCCTATCATTTTCGGTTTCAGGCCCTAAAATGAAATGTAAATATGGATGAATCACATACATCATGGTGGGCCCGACAGAGCACCGAGGCTGGTGGCAGGGGGAGTAGCCAATCCGTTCCCGAAATCGCCATATCTGTGTGGGGCCCAATAATGACGTATGGTCGGAATCAAAACCATAACTGGGTGAGACTTCATCTTAACCGTACATCTCTCTGGTGAGACGCACCTTATGAATGGATTGGATGGCATATACAGTACATTGTAGACACGTATTCCATCTGAAAGTTTCTCTGGGACTAGGAAGCATCACTGTCCCTAATGTCCTCGATCGTTCCCTTCGATGTGGCCTACTTGTGTCATAGATCAGTAGAATTTTTTGTCGATGGTTCTAAAATGCAGTTTCACGTCTAGTGGAAGGATTGGATGGTAACTAAATATCACAGTGGGCCCCATATAGCTGAACGTATAGTAATCAAACGTGAAAAGATGAAGACTGCACTACTCGGAAGCGGATTGCCTGCGACCTCGGGCACAGAGCACAGAGATATTTCTGTGCCCGGGGCTGTGGGGCCCACAGAGATATCCATGACAAATCCACTCTGTCCATCTGTTTTGTAAGAGCAGAATAGGAGAGGAAACTAAAAATCAGGCAGATCCAAGACACAAAACAGTGAGGATTGAACGCCTGTGATGATAGAAGTTTTGTATCATGACGATATTTGTACCTACAGTTATCTGACTGGTAATAGCCCTGTGAACGGTTTGGATTGCATATAAACATCATCGTCAGCTCCAGGAAGGTTTCAAAGGCGGAATTTTCCAACATGAGTTTTGGATCTTCCTGATTTTTGGAATCCTATCCTTTTGTGGTCTTTCAAAACCGATGGACGGAGTGGATTTGTCACGGACATCTCTGTGAGCCCCACACAGCCCTGGCACTGGCATATCTATGTGCCAGGGTCACAGGCAATCTGCTTCCATGCTACTCTGGGAGAGTGTAAAGTATGATACACAAGCAGTTAGAAATTAATTTGAAATTAAATATATGAAATATAATTAATTTAATTTAAACAGTCCAAATCATGTCCCTTTTTTAGATGTATCCTGATGCAAATATCATGATTGTTAGATTATTTAATTATCTGATTGGTGGACATCTATTGGACAGTTAAAATGAAAAACCTATGGTTCTGTTTCAACGAGTAGCCAAGAATCAAAGGTTAGAATTGTTTAAGCAATCTGATTTTGGACAGTGACTTGTAGTTAAAAATCATTTAGTTGGTTTAAGTTAATGGATGCCACATCTATAATTTCGTGAATGTGTAAACTTCCCTCTGGTGTGGCCCACCTGCGTTATGGATTGACCTGATTTTTGGCAAACAAAGTGAACAAGAGGGGGGCGCACATGATGGACGGATTGGATGTCATTTTTATGTCAAGGTGGGCCCCACAAATACTCTTATAGAATAAGGTCATGGTCCTTGTTTAGATATATCCTTATCCAAATATCTTGATTATTAGATTATTTAACTATCTAATTGGTGGACATCTATTGGACAGTTAAAATGAAAAATCTATCGTTCTGTTTCCACAGGTAGCCAAGAATCAAAGGTTAGAATTGTTTAAGCAATCCGATTTTAGATTGTGACATGTAGTTAAGATCATGCATGCGACGTCTACAATATCGTGGCTGTGTATTGGGTGTAGCGTGCAGAAAAATTTCCCTCTGGTGTGGCCCACCTGAGTCATGGATTGGCCTTGTTTTTGGCAAGCACAGCGAACACGAGGGGGTGCACATGATAGACGGATTGGATGTCAATTTTCAAAAGAATGGATGAACATACCTTTGTATACAAACCCCCCTTGGAGACAGATTTTCCTTTGGAACTTTGAAAATGACATGGCAAAAACACATTATCCTCACCCAATCTCCCATCTTTTATTGAAGGATGGGTGTTCCCCCCGACAGCTACATTGATCATATACATTCTTCAATCTATCTATTCATTCATTCAATTCTCTCCCTTCCACACCAAGATCACCAACCAAAATCCAGCGAAAAACAGAGTGGCCCACCAGATCTCTTGTCCATCTCCAAGCTCAATAATCCCACGTGGCAATCAATGGTCGCACCAAATGGCCGAAAAGCACGTCTATTACAAAAAAAGATTGGTTTCCATGCACCTTTCTCACCACCCTTCATTCTCCTGTCTTTTGGCTGTCAGCTTCTCTTGCCCCATCATCACCAACAAGAATAAGATGATCACCATCTCTTATCAGCTCTATATCATCAATTTCAGCTCCATCTTTGGTGAGGACTTTGGTGGTTACGAACCCGAATTTCTTAGCACAAATGTCAAGCAGCTCTTGAAAAGATTCCGGAAGGAGCATGAGTTTCCCTGCCGCATTGCCCTTCTTGGGGCAGCTAATCGTGATCCTAGCACGGTGAATGCCGCATGGCCCAATGCATCTTGCGGGGCCCGCAGAACGAAGCGGGCTCCTCTCATCTGCGTGAGCAGCAGACATGATCCCAAACAGTGAGTTGTGGAAGTTGTTGATCTTACGCCTCCGAAGGTTGGTCCCCCAAGACCCCCCATCGCCAATGAGGGGCATGCTGTCATGGGATGATGGGCGGATTGATGGCTCGCTCTTGAACTTCCCAATGAACTTCACGCTTGGGGGATTGGAGACCATGATGGAGTGATCAGCACACTCTTTCTTGGCTTGGAAGAGGGCTTTTATCTCTTCGTGGCCCTGTTGATCAGCCAGAGCCCTTGCAGACCAACCTTGGGCATCGGGTTTGTCAATGTCGGCCCCTTGGTCTAATAGAAATTTGACTATGTTGTAATTCTCCTCGCAGACAGCGACATGGAGAGCGGTTATTCCATTGTTCTTAGGCAGAGTGACATCACCCCCATAACGGACAATGTCCTTGAGCAGTTCTAAGTTGTTTAGCTCAACGGCCATGCAAGCAAACTGGCCCACATCACCAGAGTAGATATTTGCACCATTCTCCACCAGCAATTTGATCACCGATTCATGCTTTTGGAGAATTGCTTCCCACAGAGGGATACTTCCTTCTGAATCTGTGTGAATTAAAAAAAAAAAAAAAAGATAAAAAAAGACTTGAAAAATAAATTTGGGGTTGATTTAATAGACAAGTGGGGACGTATGTGCCACACCAAACCCCGGGTTGGGTGGGCCTCACTATTTAGATGCTGTGACCCAAAATATAGGCCTGTCTAGTCATCAGGAGGGCCACTCATGTGTGAAAAGAAGGGAAGGTTAGAGAACTCTCTTAAAGGCACACATTCTATTTACGTGTGTGACTCATATGATGATTCGATATCAGTCTGATTTGTTGGCAATAGATCTACTTGGTGTGGCTCACATGGATACCTTAGATGTGGCACACATGTGACACATTTGTGCCTGTGGTCCGTGGTCTCATCCAGGTGAGCATGTAGAATTAGCGAACCAGATAATCATTATAGAACACAGCACTAGAACATATGGTTAATGGCGGTGGTTAATACACGAGCGTTGCACCACCAAGGCTGCAGGCATTTAAATAATAATAATAATACTGAAACCCATGTATTAAATGGTAAAATAAAGGGTATTTAGGCTATCTAATTTCTTTGAAGTAAAAGAACCCGATGTGAGCAAGATCCATGTACGTTTAAAACATTTTATCAAGACATTGCAACGAATGACGACTACAAAATGGGGTTGAACTCCATAAAATGCGAGAGCGGCAGTTGGTTCATCATCCATAATAGAGTAGAATATGCAAAAGGAGAACCACAGAAAATAATATCGATAGACCTTCATTTTATAAGGGGAAAAAAAAAATCCCCTCACCATCAGATGATGGGCATTGATGACAAGAGAACATGGGTTTTTATAGATGTAGTGCGAGTAGTATGGTTCTATCAAAGTCAACACTCTTGAGTCATTAATGTATTCCATGAGGCAACCTTATAAAAATGGCAAAGGAGACATAAAGAAAGGGTATGTAGACATGCAGCCCCTTTGTGGATAAAGGATAAGAGAATCCATTTAAAACTATCCTGATTTCTATAGCAGAAAGTGACTCTTGTGGTTGATATTAAAATATTTATAAAAAAAATTGAAGTCAACCAAGATTTATGAAGGACAACGCGTTTTCAGTTAATGGATTTCTTTAAAATAAGAAAGAATGTGCAAATATAACTGACATTCCACCATACCATTTTGGGAAGTGAACAAGGATATACCAAGAAGGAAATTGCACAAATCAACAGCAAAAGGAAGGAGTCTAAAGTACAACAACTGAAACATTGAGGAAGAAATCTTGAAATTGGGTAGGATGGACCGAATTGAAGTCAAAATTGGGTTACAACAAAATTCCTCCAGGTAAATTTGGAAATTTCCCCATTTGGTGACAGATGGGATGCGGTCGGCTGAAAAAACTAATGAGATGGGAATGTTCCTGAGCAGAAAAGTGTGGTTCCTGTTACATGAGCTTTGGCCCAAATGCAATAGTGGACTGGTTCCGCTGAAAAAGCTGAACTAAAATCCTGGTTCTTAGGTATGTCCAAATGAGCCCTAATGGACTCACTAGAATGTGATCCAGTTTTGTTAGTTATACATCTGCTCTACGAATTAAAAGAAGAAAAGAAAGAAAAACAATCCAAAGGAGAAAATGCAAAACACAATCACAAAACAAGCAAACAGCAAGAGAGGAAATAAAGAAAAATGGGCTTCTAGAGATTTTTTTTTTTTGAAAGATGGCTTCTAGAGAATTAGAGTCCACATGAGCATCAACAATTTCGGAAGTTTCCGAACATACCTCTGCTGTTGGGTTCCGCCCCATAATCTAGGAGGAGGAGAACAGAGTTGTCACTTCCTTTTGATGCTGCTATATGCTGAATACATATAAAGAGCAGGGAGAAAAACTGAATCAGCGACCATTGGGAGAACAGATCAAATCATGTAGTATAGAAGCCAAAAGAAATAATCTACAAACCAGTGCGGTGCGCCCGCTGTTGTCTGATTCGTTTGGGTCCAAGCCACGTCTCAATAGCTGGTGCAGTAAAAGATCGTCTCCTCTGATTACAGCAAAGCATAGGCTGAGAGGTAGGTCCATCCTACCCCGAGCAAGCATGTTCTCTGTCTCTGCTAAAACTCCCTCCATCACTGGGTCTTTCATCTCTTTCAGATGCTGAAAAAGCAAAAAAAAAAAAAAAAAAAAAAAAAAAAAAGGAACCACAGAGGGCATCACATTACATAAACGGCATGTTGAGAGTGTAACAATATTCATGTCATACCATACAACTTTGTTTTTGTGTATTTTGGAAATAACTTCATGTGTTCTGTATACCACTTCTGAATTTTGTTCAAAAACCATAAACTTAACCAGTAAATGAACCATAAACTTAACAAGTAAATGAAATTCTTCAAAAAGAAAATAGTACTCTTTGAACATCTTCTCTCGACAGTAATTATAATTTCAGCTAGGATTCTGATACATGCGGGTCCATGGTTCAATGACCTAGACCATGGGCCATACCATGAATGGGGAATGCTCCAAAAAGTCCCCATAGTCAAAGATCCTAATCCTTCAATCTTTGGTCTATTTTCCTTGAATGTGGACATTATTGTATGTTATCTCGTTTTACACCACCAAGGGTTAGGAATAGGAGTTTCCAATGTAGGGGACTCAAGGTGTTCCTGGTCGTGGGTCAGTCCCATCAGATCAAATATGCGAATCACCTAATCTTGGGCCTCACACGCACATAATCCAGCTCATCTGAGAACTCAGTTCACTGATGCTCAGTACCCCTATGATTCCTCTGCAGTAAGATGCAATCCCATATTCCATAATGACATGAGATTTCATATTTATGTATAATAATTGTATATGGGGTTCATGCGTTTACGGACCTGAAGGAGATTGTTCATTATTATAGTTCCATCTCCAACATTGGACTGAACAATGTTCAAGAAGGAAGTACGATTCAACCGCAGTAGCTGACACAACCGTCTGGTACGGACTGTGAATAGTTGCGGCTTGTAACAAAGCACTCCTATCTCTCCAAAACAATCTCCTACCCTTGCCTCTCGAATAACCTGCACTCATGCATGCACCCATGTTAGAGGACACTCAATTACACTACAAGTTTGCCTGTTCTGTGTAATTGATATGGAACTACTTGCCTGTTCTGTTCCGTTCTTGTATTGGATAAGTTCCTGCAGAGAAGATGCAAGAAACCGAAACTGTCAATTGTAGGAACTAATCAAGAAAGCAGAAAATTATGACAGACCACAAAAGAAGTTCTTAAGTTTCAACTAAAGTAGACCATCAGTAGGTTTTTTTTTTTTTTTTGAAAGGTAACCGTAAAGGGATTGAACCCTGGATCACTCGCATACACGACACTAGCTCTACCAGCTCATCTAACAAGTGGGAGACTAGACCAACAGTAGTTTGATACATTGGCCAATGAAATTTTGCTATGCTTTTTGAGTTCTGATCTGGAGGAATCCTTGCAGACAGCCATGAACAGTCCCCAACCCAAATGCCAATGGCACGAGCAAGATTTGGGCTGTTCATTACTGTGTTCTGGCCCCAAAACAGGCCAGATTGCTCATCAGGTTTCCAGCACATATTAACAGTGGGGCCCAACTGATGAACAACCGAGAATTGCAGCAGAAAATGTGCCGAATGAAGCAGTAATTTTATTTTATTTTTTTACTTTTTTGAGGGAAAATTTCCAAAAAAGAAGTCTGGAGTTTACCACAGCACCGGTCACCATTATGTAGAAGTCTGTCGGTGCTTCATTCTGCAAGATCACATCTTCTTTGGGAGGAAAGTACTCAGCTTTCATCTCTGAGACCTTTGAATTTCCACAATACAATAAGGCAGCATAAGAGAAAAATAACTAAATAAATAAAAATAAAAATAAATGAGAAGGTATTGGCAAATGGAATGGCGAAAATTTACAGCAGCTTACCAGCTGGAAAAGCAAGTCATTTGAAACCCCTCGGAACAAGTACACCTTATCGACAAGTTCGTAGAAGAGGAAATGTGAAATACTGGACCGGATGGCTTTTGGAAGGGAATCGAGAGTCTCTTGCTGCTGCAGCCCCTCTGAGTCCGTTCTGAACTTTAAACACAAGTGTGCAAGCATTTGCTCTTGCAGCCGGGGAGGGAGCTGGTTTCGTTGCGCAAAACTCGAAGCTGCTTGAATTGTGTCTCTCTGCCATTGCACAAACATAAGGATCTCAGAAATCAGGGAAACACGAACCTATGAACCATCAATGCATCATCGCATACTTGTAAATATCATAGTATGTGTTTCCCACCATTTCTTAAACAGTGGTGATATCGACCATAAACATTGCATTCACGTCAATCAGGACCACCTAAATCATGGGATCCATTCTTTATGAAGCATAGACTGCAAATCACACAAACCAAGATCTTGACAGTCTGATATCAGCCATCAAAACTTGGAGCCCAACAGTTTTTCTTTTAGCTGTCGACTTAAAGGCCATCAAATGGAAGGTTAGGATTGTCTAATCAGTACAATTTTCGGGATATTTTCCATCCACAATGGGGATCACGATTCAGATGGCCTAGATTGTATGCCACATTTACTGTGCATGAAGCACTGCCATGTGGGAAATGATGGAACTTGCACAAAGTAGTCTTGCCCATGATTAGAGTTACGAAATACGAAGGTGCATTCCAATAGAGCCTTGTTCTCAATATTTACTAATCTACGATTCAAAAAAAAAAAAAAAAAGCTCAAGCAACTGCGAGTAAGAAAACGCACAAATTTCCTAGTTCGACTGGTCCCATGGACGACCAAATTGGTCATGTTTCCGATCAGATAAGCTGTCAAACCAAGGTTGAAGAGCATGTAGAAGATGTCGAAAATCATCTCCCTCGTATTCTGGGGATGCAAATCGCCATACCCGACAGTCGTGAGAGTGGTGATCGACCAGTACATGGTAGTCACATAGCGGATCCAGAGACTTTTCTCAAGGAAGTTGCCCATAGCCATCCCAATCCATGTGTTATGAGGGTCATGGTACCTTGCGGCAAGAAGATAATAGAAGCACCCAGCACAATGAACTGCGAATAGAGTAACCTGCAAAAACATTCCGAAACGATTATGAGAGTTGTTAGTGAAAGATTTCCCTTCCAAGAAAAACACCAAAAATACTTGATTTAAAAAAAAAAAAAAAAACAAATACTTACACAGATAAGTTTTGCACATCGGACCCAAAAGTAGTTGAACTTTCTGTCTTTCTCCAACCTGTTAAAATCAAAGAGCAAAAAGAAACATGTCACTCTTCTGAATGCTGAACACTATAGAAATGATCGTGAAGCTGCCATCGCAGCAAACATTAAACCAATTGTTCTGAATTTTTCCACAATCACCTATCTGTGGGCCCCTAATCAAATGGCTAGGATCGTCCAATATCCACAATTTTTTGAACATCTCCTGAGGATGATGGGGCCCTTCAGATCAATGGTCTGGATAACCAGACCAAGGTCCCCACTCACACAGTCTGTGTGCATCAACAAGCACATATTGATGCATCAGGGACTTCTAATGCATCCCATTTGCAAGATTCCATGAAAGAACTCAAAAGTCCAAATCCTTGTGCTAGTGCTTCACATCCAAATCAGAGAATAAAAAGTCAAGCAAAAAAACTATCTTCCATTTCTCTACTTAATTCCATGAGAAACTGAAATTGGTCATACCTGGCAAACATCGAACTGACTCTGCGTAGACGCCAGAGCCGAAGCATGTTGAAGAAACCATATGACCGGAGCTTCGGTGGCAACATCAGCCGTGTCCATTCAGTTGGGACTGTGGAGACGACATCGAGAGCAAACCAGGTGCTCAAATACTTCCAAGCAATCTGCTTTTGGCTGTCCACAAGCAGATAAGTCCCTCTATCTAGGTAGGCCACGAAGAAAGTCAAGATGATATCTATGGCGAAGAACCCATTAACGACATTGTCAGCCACAGATAAAGCACCCTTTGGCCTCTCAAGGAATCCGAATTCGAATGGGGATACCCAAGCGGTATAGATGACTAGAATGATAAGAAAAGTCTCCCACCCTCTGCACAGATCGGATTCAATCCACATTAATTCAAGCAAGAAATCACATCATTTTTTAATAATCTCAGTACTAAACTCCAAATTCCCTCAACTACGACCATATTTACTCATTAGAGGATGGTTTTTTATCCAATTACAAGCACAAATGCTATGAAATCCTCAATACTGACAACTGTTTCGAAACCTCGAAATGATCTAAACTTCAATACAAAAACTTTTCTCTAATGAATCCATAAAGGGTCCTAAAAATCACGATGTTGAATAAATTTATTATTTTTTTTTCTTTTGTTTTCTTTTTCCTTTATTGAGAAGATGTTGAATCATTTTCTACCATCTTATCAAGAAAAATTCTTTAAAAAAAAAAAAAAAAAAACAACACAGCTAAAGAACATTTCCGAAAATTACACAGTAAGGGGAAAAAAAATTCCAATGCAGATGAGGGTGGTTTTGACCAGTAAAATCCTCAAAATTACAAGTAAATTACACAAACTTGATTTGCATTCAAAGCAAGTTTATTTAAACCTCCTTTTCTTCATCAAATCTACTAAAGGGCATACAACATGCAATAAAAAATCACGTAAAAAACATATAAAATCCACAATTTTTGTTTTTCTTAAAAGAGAGAATTTTGTACGGAACGGGTTACTTTCTTTGAATAAAATCAAGAAGAGAAAACCCAAAGAAATGATGATATGAAATGAAAACTGTAAAAACTAGAAGTGATTTTTCAGAGCAAAATCAAACAGTAAAACCTCATATATCAAAACCATTTTATTTTTTACTCCTATATTTCCATATACTCACATCAAAACGACTATTTGTCAGCTAATTATCATTGAAAACAAAACATGCAAAAACATTCAAGAGGACATACATCATACTAAGAAAAAAGACTAAAAAAAACCATCATTTCCTTCCTACATTTCAATATCATATCAACACAGAAAAACATAATAAATCACTAAAAAACTCTATAAAAAAAACATATGAAAGAGGGGAAATGTCAAAATAAACAGGGAAAAAAAAAAAAAAACAAGAAGAAGAAGAAGAAGAGAAGAAGCCACCAATCAAAACCGTTCCAAGAATCCAAAAATAAATAAATAAATAAATAATTTCAATCAGAATCTTGAACAACAAAAAGAAAGAATTAGAACATTCCCCAAAAAAGAATCAGAACATTCCCAAAATCCATTATAAAAGGACAGAAGAGACCCATATTCAAAAATCGAAAGAGATGAGAGAAAAAAGGAAAGAAAGAAGAGGAACCTATAACGATGATCGTAAGGGGAGACGATGAATCTCTGGAGTTTGACTCTGCGATTGCTTCGAGCGCCTAGAGACGGAAGCATACCACTCGATAGACTGTAATGGCTTCCGTCCCTCGACATCTGCTCCGCCGCTTCTTTCCCGCATACTGACACCCCGAATACTCCTCTCTGATTCCTCCTCTCCGTCATTGCTGCAACAGATCAAACACCTCTCTCTTTCTCTCGTTCGCTGGCTCGCTCTTATATAGGCATGTGTTCGTATGCAGCTCTGCTTTCGTTCTCAGTTGCTGTGCGGGAAAGGCTCGAGGGATTTCCAGTCGAGTTCGTTTTGCCCGTCCAGACTTCGGAGTCTAGCATCCGTCGCTGCAACCAACTGGGCCCACATGCTGGGATGGTCCGATGATTTGAGCCGTCCAGATACTCTTGGCTGTAGTAAATAAGCTCTTAACCCCATGCTTCAATGATGATCCTATCCTTTGATTTTTTGAATTGAATGCTAGCCATTGAAAAATTTCTTTTCGGATGTTGTAGATTCATCTACAGGTAACGATGATCGGAATCATCCGTTTGGGGCTAGTTACTTGCGGTGGGCCGTATAACAGATTCTACACAAGATGGACGGTTCTGAACGTTGGAATACTCAGCATATGTGGGTGGCAACACACCACTGGAACCTAAGTCGCGACGGATGCAAACGAACGCTTTGGTCATTCACGGGGGCGCAAGGACTGAATAAACCAAGAAGTGGTTTCGCCACATGTGTGACAGTTACCACACGTGTTTGTCCTTTGACGCGGATTGCATACTTACACTGCCTGTAGTGATGTGGCTCCTGGTCGGTGCTCTCTGTGGGCCCCACAATGATGTGTGTTTAATCTACATCGTTCATCTATTTTTTCAGTTGATTTTAGGGTGACCACACCACATCAAAGTGTGGTGATTGAATGGCCTCCGTTAAAAACTTCTTTGGGCCACAAAAATTTTGGATTTTCCCTTCATCCAGATCGTGTGTCCTAATTAACAGATTGGATGGCAAGTAAACATGGTGGGCCCTAGGAAGTTTTTAATGGTGGCCATCCAATTACTACTCTTTTCATGTAGTGTGGTCCACCTGATCTGATACAATGTGGTACGCCTGAGGAGTGAAACGGTCCTGATTGTTGAGTGTGTATATCTGATGAGTGTCCCCACCCGATGGATGGTTTGGATTTCCCATGCAGGCGAGTGATTGCTTGCGGATGGACAGTATCTACCGTGTCCACGCGTGTAGGGAAATTACATGCACGT
Organism: Magnolia officinalis; assembly: GCA_021015155.1. NCBI lineage: Eukaryota > Viridiplantae > Streptophyta > Magnoliopsida > Magnoliales > Magnoliaceae > Magnolia > Magnolia officinalis. The sequence continues at coordinate 99,454,782 of JAJHSJ010000002.1, forward strand.
TATACTCGGGACGCAGATTGTACACTGACCTTACCAGTAGTGGACTCCCAACCGGTTGGTGCTCTGTGCGCCCACCGTGATATAAATTTTCCAGACCGTCCATCCATTTTTTCATCTCATTCTAGGGCATGAACTCAAAAATGAAGAAGATCCAAATCTCAGGTGGACCACACCACAAGAAACAGTGGTGATTGAAAACCCACCGTTAAAAACCTGCTGGGGGCCACAAAAAGATTTGGAATAAGCTGATATTCATGTTTTCCCTTCATCCAGGTCCATGACCTAATCAACATGTATGGATGACAATCAAACATTACAGTGGGCCTAAGGAAGTTTTTAATGATGAACATTCAATCACTAATGTTTTCCTGTGATGTGGTCCATATGAGATTTCAATCTGCCTCAATTCTTAACTCATGAGCTAAAATGAACTGAAAAAAATAGATGAACGGCTTGGATAAAACATATATTGTTGCAGGGCCCACAGAACACTTACCAGTAGCAACTGTAGCTCAAGGTGGGCTCAGCTTGCAATCTGCCTCCTTATACTTGGGTTAGTTTACGCGTTTGTACCGACGTTGGAATTTTAGCCTTTGAACCTTTGAATTTGGGTCATCTTTCAATGAGTCTACCTTTATATGTTAAAGAGTCAATGAAGTAAAGCTTTTAATTGTATTATTTATACATTTTGATAATTGGTTCTTTTGCTTTGAGCATAAACAGTCCTAGCAACCTTTGTACCATTAAAGGGATGGAATATTCAGCATTAGATTATTTTTTTTTTCAAATAAATAGTTTGAATTGATTATTAGAAAAAATAAATCCAATGACTAAAGTTTTGGACATATCATATTAGAGGATATATTGGTGTAAACCTTGTTATCTAATATTCAAGCTGTGTTCCATGCTTGGTAAACCAATTAAATTAAAATGTTGTTATCTAGGGCTTGTTTATTTCACTCGGTTGTCCGGGTAATGTAACATAAATATGCAATGATTAGTGTCTTGTTTTTAATTCTTGTGTTTGGTTTATTTGCAGTAAAATGATAATAATTATATTTATGTTAGTTTAATGTCATATTATCATCAAAATATATTAATATCTTAGTTTGGATTTGATATTTTTATTGTAATTATCTGAATAACTATAATGAGTATAAATTACTTTTTTTTTTTTAATGTATTTATATTTGACCAATTAGCAATGCTATAATCATAGTAATGATGACATAATTCCCAACGTTGTTTGATTTTCATTTTTATTATAATTTATTATTATTTTTAAGGTATGTTTGAAAGTTGGTGAGTACTTTTTTTTCTTTTTCTTTTGAAAAATAGTTTCAAAAAGACTGGCTTAAATTTATAAGCCTTGTTGTGATGTATGTGACATATCCACGCCGTCTATTTGATTTACTGGAGCATTTTAGAACATGCGCCCAAAATTAAAACAAAACCAATTCCCAAGTGACTCACACCACGAGAAATAGTTGTTGTAAAACTTTAAACGTTAGAAAGTTTTTTTTTTTTTTCCTTAGAGCCCACAATGTTATTAATTTGTTATCCAACCTATTCATAAGGTTATATATACATGATAAGAGAAAAACACAATATCAACATGATTTAAAACTTTTGGAGGCTTCAGAAAGTTTTTAACAGAGGGAGTTCAATTCCTGCTAATTCTAATTTTCTTATGCTTTGGATCTGTATCATTTTTTAACTCATGCCCCCGGATTAATTGACAGTCGGTGTTAAAATGGTAAGACCAATGAAAAAGTAGCTGAATTTATATTGTCAAGTAATTATTATCTATTTATATTGTGAATTGAAAAACAAACAGCCCCGTAGGAAAATGAGGAAACAAACAAGCCCTTGGTCAGTCTGAAGATCAGATTATTCCGAGGATTCTAACCTCTTATTTGTTAACGCTTTGTCTATTGAAACATTAACATTTGGTTATTTTAATTTTTTAGTCATCCAATAAATTTTTGCTGCCCGGAAAGTCAGCTAATCAAATAATCTGATGTTAGGTTCATCATTTATATAGAAAGGGACTCAGAATTTAGAGAGTTTAATTTGAACTACTTGCCTTCGCAGATGCAACTTCCAATTAACTTTTTAGTGCCTGCGCATCATCCATGACACCGTCCGAGTATCAAAAGTCTCTCTCTTTGGGCGATATTACATCTGTGGTGGGCCGTATCATACCAAATGTGTGGGTCAACGAAGCACGTGCGACTGAAAAACAAGCATGCTGTGCAGGCGCATGTTGACTGTGGTGCTCCCTGCCTACAAGAAGTTTGGAAGCTATGTAGGGCTCACAGAGATTCCCATAGAAATCCAGACCGTCCTACAGTTTCTAAACCTCAAAATAGAAAAATATCCCAAAAATTAGGGGGGAAAAAAACCTCAAGTGGGGATTGAACACGCGCCATTGAAAACTTTGCAGTGGCCACAGAAGCTTTGGATCAGGATGAAATCTGTGCCTACAGTTTGTCCCAGTTGCAATGACCTTATGAACGGTTTGGATGGAATATAAAAACCATGGTTGGCTCCAAAAAGGTTTCAACGGTGAAAATTTCCATCCTCACCGTTTCCTTTTATGTGGCCCACCTAAGTTTTGGGTCTACCTGATATTTGGACTTCTGTCCTATTATGAGTTTTAGAAAATGATGGACGTAGTAGATTTCTTATGGGAATCTATGTGGGCCCCACATAAGTCCCCACAATTCGCGTCTGTACTGTGCATATCTTCTGGAGTAGGTTAAGGAAAAAACAATCCTCTGAACAAGGAAAGCTAGAAAAGGCATATCGACCCTTGCATATTTTTGAATCAGGTGTTGGCTCCAAGTGGTACCGATTCCACTCCAATTAAAACTAACACCCCTGCTGTGGGACCCACGTGACTTTTCAGGGATCGGCCGTTAAGAACAGGTGTCAGAGATCCTGGCTATTCACCAGGTAGGTTACACCGTGAATATTCAACGTAGAGTAGGCGACTAAGAAGAGAAAATGTGCAGCCCTAATTCAACGTAGATACATGGCCCACTTGATTAGCTCATCAACCTGATTTTTGGCATAATGCATGCTAGGCATGCACCCTACATGATGAATGGACAGGATCTGTCACAAGTGGTCTGTCCACACGGTTCTCAGGTACGTATTCCGCCCCTCACACGAGGGGCAGCTCACAGAATCACAAACATATACTAAAATTTAAGAGTCGGAATCCTCTGTTATCGGGTCAACAGGATTGTTGTGTACAGTTGTCAAATAGAGACGAATTTTGATACTCTGAGCGACTGTGATGGATGATCCGCAGATTCCGTCATGTGTCACACACCACCTCCGTCGTATGTTGAGGTTACCAAGTTCTGTGGGCCCTACCATGATGTATTTGTTATATCAAACCGTCCATACGTTTGTGTGGGTTGTTTTAATTAGGATATGAGCCAAAAAATATGAGAGATTTAAAGTTTTAAGTAAACCACACATCACAGAAATTAAACAGTGGGGACAGTGATGCTTACCCTTCAAACCTTTCAAGGGCTGATGTTTAATTATCATCCCACCTGTTCATAACGTGCAGCCCTGAATGAAGGGATAAAACAAATATTAGCTTGATTCAAAATTTCTATAGCAAGAAGTTTTCATTAGCAGACGCTCTTTATGTATTGCAGGACACTTAGCTTATCTCAAAAATTAAAAGTATAAATTTGATATAATAAATATATTTATGGTGGGACTTACAAAACTTGGTGGCATTAACACAAATCAAAGTTATTTGAGCCCCACAATGATGTATTTATTACATTTTCATTTTCTAATATCATTTTAGAGCGTAATCTAAAAAAGCAAGATATATCCAAATCTGATCTAAAACAATAAGTAGTGGGACAATAATCCACACCGTTAAAACAATTATAAGGCTCACAATAATGTTTATTTTTGATCCAACTAATTCATAAGGTCATATAGACTGCATAAAGAAAAAAACAAATATTAGATTGTTCCATATCTCCTGTTACTCTTGAAAAGATTTCAATGGTAGACATTAAATCCCTCATAAATTTTAGTGTGGTCCACTTTATTTTTGGATTTATCTTACTTTTGGGCTAAAACTTAAAATGATGGACAATTTGGATATAATACGTAACTAATGGCTTGCGTGTTATCTAACGATCATCACGGTCAAAAGTGAAAACCATCCTTATTTCAACCAAAAGTATCTACCAGTCAGATGAGAGGACTTTTCAACTAATATGATTTTGGACGTGACGTAGTTGGTTTGATTTGAGTTAATGAATGGCACGTGTACAATTCATCAGGTGCCGACGTATATCAAGACTCATACGTCGCCTGTGTATTAACTAAAAAAAGAAGAGTCGTCTGTGTATTAACTAAAAAGAGGAGAAGTCCGTTGTTTGTGAACTGAACGTTCATAACAGCAATCACCTTCTACCAGTATCTCTTTTTGGTAAACGCACTCTCTCACGTAATATGAAATATGAAAACGTTGATACTCTGGTAAGATGGCACGGGTGATACGCAGGTCCTTAGAAATTGCATTCGGGGAGTAAAAGCCAAATCGATCTGTACAAATTATAATTTACAGTCTGGATTTTCCATTAACCAAAAAAAAAAAACGCTTATCTAATTATCTGTCAATCGGATTGGTGGACATTTATTGGACGGTTAAAATGAAAAGCTACAACAGTTCTATTTCAAGAATAATTATCTATAAATCGGAGATTAGGATTGTTTAACCCATATCATTTTGGAACTTAGAATCAGTAACACTCGGTTTAATTTGAATTTTCTATGCCACGTACACAATATTTTAATGCCTGTGTATTAGGCACATTACATTCCCGAGTATAATATAGCTCATAAAATAAGGAGCTGTCCTCGATAATTGTGCTCGACATTACCAAGAACGGAAAGATGCGTCGAAATTGTAACCTCCACCTTAGCTGCCTACGTGCCCGTGTGAACACGGGTGTAATCGTTCTGGGGAGTTATTTGATGCTCTGGTAGAGCATGGAGTTTTATACGCATGCAACCAGAAATTGTGAAGGTGAAATAATTAGATTGTGATTTAATTCATGGGTAGTTGTTAGTTGAAATAGACCAGTGGATATTTTCATTTCTAACCGTCCAATCAACTTTCACAAATCGGATAATCAGATGATCAAATAATTTTAATTTTTGGTTGGTGATACATCTAAGCTGGGGCCATGAATTTGGATAGATGATTTTGAATTAATTTTATGCCACATATTCAATGGTGAATTAATTTATAAGATACCCCGTATCGTGCATCACAATCCGCCCGAGTATCAAAGATTTTCTTGAAAATCTGTGTTTTTAATTCACGAGTGCGGATTGCGATAGGAGTAACATCTCTGTCACTCGCGTGACACACGCGAGTAAGGTTCTGCTTGCAGACTGGCAAAGTACGAGGATGTAGACGCATTCGCGGATTGGCTGCTATAGCCTTTCGCACGAACTTGCAACGACGAGAAGTTAAGTGGGGCCCACTATGATGTATGTGAGATATCCACTCCGTTCATCCATTTTTAAAGATCATTTTATGTTATGGGTACAAAAATAAACTCAAATAGCCGCACCATTAGAAAAAGTGGGTAAAGAAATACCCACCATTGAAACCTGTTTGGGTCCACTATGATGTTTATATGTCATCCATACCGTTCATAAGGTGAAAAACAGAAATATTAGCCTGACCCAAAACTTCTTTGGCCCCACGAATGCTTCAACGGTGGACGGTGTACGTTCAATCCTCACTGTTTTATCTTGTGCGGCCAACTTGAGTTTTTGATCTGTCTAATTCTTTTCGCCCATGTGGTAACATGTTCCGGAAAATCGAATGGACGGGGTGGATATCTCACAAGCATCACGGTGGGCCTCAGCTGGCTTTCCATTGCGAGGAGTTGAGGGAATCTGCGTCTATTGTGATTGCTCATGCCCATACACTCCGAAATGTACACCTGCAGTGTATGAAATTGTGATTGAACTATCCAAATCATGGTCTCACCTTTAGAAGGTTCGTAAAACATTCACTGCACTGATGAGTGATGACCTTAGCGGTGTATACGATGGACGGTTAAAATAGAGATAGTCAACAATTCAAATTCAACAAACAAAGACTCCTAGATTGGACGTTAGGACTTTCCAAGAAATCTGATATTTTACATATGACCTATCAAAAGTGGGCCCCACGATTTTGATGGTCAAAATTTGAGTTCCAAGTAGGCCAGAGCAAGAGTCTGTGACTGCATGTGTATGAACGTCATACTCTGCATGAAATAACTACGCGACGAACTGTGGGTGATGCAACAGCGATATGCTGCGGACGATTTCCTTGGGGCGCTTTGGCGTTATCTCCAGTTACTTTGCAAAGCAATAACTCTTGCTTAACTTGCGGGGGTTGGGACCCGGATTCGGTAGTTATTACTCGGGACGTCGGTGATGAAATAGTTATGTGGGCCCACGGCAATTGTGTTTTACCTACGCCGTGGTGGTTGAAATCCCACCGTTAAAAACTTCTTAGGGCCTGTTTGGGCGGTGGGATTAGAAGCGATTAGGTGGGATGGGATTCATCTGGTCCGTGCCAATTCCACTCCGTGTTTGGGGAGAATGGAAAAGCTTGGAATTACATTAAATGGAATTGTACTGGGTCCTGTGCCAATTTTACTCAATGTTAGCAGTTGTGTAGGTCCCACCATAATGTGGGGGCTATATCCACACCGTCCACCCACTTATCGAGATTATTTTAGAGCATAGGCCAAAAAATTAGGTAAATCTAAAGCTCAAGTGGACCCCACCCTAGAAAGCAACAGGGATTGAATACTTACCGTTGAAAACTTCTTTGGGGTCACATAAGTTTTGGATCTAAATCATTTTTAAGCCTATGCCATAGAAACAGGTTACAAAACAAATGAACGGTTTAGATATAACACATGTGTATTATTCTTGATAACTTCAAGTGATGGCGGGTATATCCACTCAAAATACCACCGTATTATCAACAAAGGCATTAATCTTATCCATAGGGACAATTCCTGCCATGGGTAATAATTACATTTTTTTAATCTCATCCCACCTAATCCCTTCTAATCCCACCGCCCAAACAGGGGAAACGGACTGGCTACTCCCCCTGACACCATCCTAGGGCTGGTGGTCGGTGCTATGTGGGACCTACCATGATGTATTTGTTTCATCCATTCCGTTCATCCATTTTTACGGATAACTTTAGGGCTTGATCCAAAAGATGAGAGGTATATAAATCTCAGGTGGACCACACCACATGAAAACAATAGTGATTGGGTATCCACCATTAAAATCCTTCTAATGCCCACCATACTGTTTATTTGACATCTAATCTATTGATTAGGTCATACAGGCCCAGATGAAGGGAAAAAACAAAAATCAGATAGATCAAAAATTTTTATGGGTCCAAAAGGTTTTTAACGACCGACGCTCATTCAACACTATTTCCTGTAATGTGGTGCACTTGAGATTGGTATATACCTAATTTTTGGTCTCATATCATAAAATGATCTGTAAAAATATATGGACTGCATGGATGAAAGACATACATCATGGTGAGGCCCACATAGCACCGACCACCAGCCATTGGCTGATGTCAGGGGGAGTAGCCAATCCGTTCCCCCAAACAGGCCCTTAGTGCTCAGTGTAATGTCAGACGGGGTAGTACAGTAGACAGACGGGGGCGTGACTTTCGTTGACGTGGATAGATGAAATCGAGATCTTCCGGCGTGCCACCTTATGTGTACAGGGGAGTGGATTAGGTCAGACTCCGGATCCACCGAGGTGGGTGGGTGGGGTCCACTGTGATTAATGTGACTGCATTCATGCCGTCTATCCGTATAGAAATATCGTTCTAGAGCATGGTTAAAAAAATGCAGTTCCAAATATTAATGGACTATAGTATAGGAAACAGTGGTGGTTGACAGCTAAAAAACCTCCCGTGGGCCATAAAAGCTGTCAATCAAGATGATATTTTTGTGGTCTCTTTATCTAGATGTTTTTGAGCTTATTAACGGGTTGGATGGCAAATAAACATTCTGATGGAATCCGTGAAATTTTTAATGGTGTGGATTCAATCACGGCTGTTTCCTATGGTGTGGTCCACCTAATATTTGAGTCAGCTTCGTTTGTTTCATCATGCCTTAAAATTATCTTTAAAAATGGTTGGACGGTGTGGATTTAAGGCGCATACATAACTGTGAGCTCCACAGTCATGGGTACCACCCACCTTGCACCTCGCCGGATCCGGGTTTCCACCTAATCCGCTCCCGTTTACAGGTAGGGGTGTCAATGGGCCGAGCGCGGGCCTGAAAATCCGAATTTTACATAGGGGTGGCCCGAAACAGTCCGTAATCCGGGTCAATACATACCAAGCCTGGCCCATTGACAACCCCATATACGGGATCACCAAGGTGAGTGAGATCTCTGACCGTGGGGCTCGTAGTGATGATATGCCTTAAATCCACACCGTTGAACCGTTTTGAAAGATCGTTTTAGAGCATGATCCCAAAAATGAAGCATGTCAATATCTTATGCGTACCATACCACAGGAAACAATAGTAATTGAATCCCTATCATTATAAACTTTATGGGTCCACCGGAATACTTATTTTCCATCTAACTCGTTGATAAGGTCACAGAGATCTGTATGAAGAGATCATACAAATATCAGCCTGATCTAAAACTTTCGTGGCCCACAATAAAATTTTTAATGATCGATTACCACTGTTTCTTATATTATGGTCCACATGAGATTTGGATATGCTTCATTTTTTTAATCATTCACTTAAGTAAGCTTTCAACATGGATGAACGGAGTGGATGTAGTCACCTACGTTACAGTGGGCCCCACAGACAGGGGTCGCACTTACCTCGGTAAATCCAGGGTCTTACCTAATCCGCTCTCGTGGTATATTATCTTCTCAGCTTAATTTTTTGTCATGATCCATCCACCATTGGGTCAGTGATTTAGACGGTCTGGATCAACGTACGACTATAAAATGCATTTGCTTGAAGAGTCACCACCATTATAAAACTTGATTACAAACGTTCCTTCTCACTTCACATCATGCGAAGACCGTCATAATCGTCTCACGAGACTTACGATATAACAAGGCGTGGTTAGTTGCTATGATTACGAATGCACGTGGCGCACATGATACAGATCAGAACCGTTCATCAAACATTGAAAGAGAGTAAAGTTCCAAAAATGATACTATCTTGGGAATTTTAACCCTTCAAATAACGTGGCACGTGTAGACAAGTAAGATCGAGTGCATTCATAAGGTGGGCCTAAAATTTATATGCGATGGTGGCCCCACCAGCATGCACAAATTGGACGGTTGTGAAAAAGGGAGATGGAATGTGATGGAGCCCACTTGCAATTATAGGTATCTGTGCATCTAAACCTTCAATCTGGTGGACGCGGATTGCGTACTGACAGCATCAGTAGCAAGGTGGCCACTGACAATGCTCTGTGGGCTCCGCATGATATAAATGCATTGTATCCAAGCCGTCCATTTATTTTTCCAGCTCATTATAGAGCATGTGCTAAAAAATGAGGGAGATCCAAATCTTTAGTGGACCACACCACAAGAAAACAGTGGATATTGAATGTCCACCATTAAAAACTTCATAAGGCTCACTGTAATGTTTATTTGTCATCCAAGCTGTTGATTAGGTCACTCACGTCTGGATTAAGAGAAAACACAAATATCAGCTTAATCCAAAACTTTCGTGGCCCTTAAGAAGTTTTTAATGGTGAGTGTTCAATCACCACTCTTTCTGTAGTGTGGTACATATGAGATTTGGATCTTCTCATTTTTGGAATATTAACGTAAAATAATCTGAAAAAATTGATGGATGGAGTGGATATGACAGGCACATCATGTTGGGGTCCACAGAGCACTGTCAGTAGCCACCTTGTTACTGGCGCTGTAAGTAGGCCATCCGCGTCCCAAGCTGGTGGAGGTGTCTACCCTTCACAAATCTCGCTGTTTGTTAGCAATAGCCACGTGTAAATAATGTGCTGTAATGATCTATCAGAGACGTCCCACATGTGCATTGACGACACTGAAACATCCTTATATACAAGAGTATTTATGTAAATTTTATTATAGTGAGGTACAGGCATGGTAAGAAGAGATCGAATCCCGACCGTTGTAGAAAGATCTCCAAAGCATTTCAACGGTACAAACTCAAGCAGCAGGCTCCTCATCTTCTATCCGAGGAGAAACTCTGCTGAGTTGTGCGGAACGACACGAAAGTAAGAGATTGAGTTAGGACTCGCCCCTGAGAGGTTATTTTGTTTTCCAACCAGTAAATTTTGTAGCTATGTCAAGCCCAACGCGTGTACAACAGTACAAGTCAGCTAATTTACATGCCTCTTCATTTGATCCTTGGTGGATAGGTGCAATATCCAAGCCATCGATCAGAAGGGTGCCAATATGTAGATTATCTATCCTAAGAATCAAGTCCATCCATTACTCAGGTGGGCCACAATTAAGGGAAAAAATGTACGGTTGTAGAAAATCAGCTAAAGTTTTCTTTCCAGTCAATTTATTTTAATAAGATGGCTCACCCTTTATATTCAGTCTACACTCTAAGTAGAGCTGGGTATTGAGTCGAGTCAGGCCGAATTAGGGCTGATCTCACTTGATCTGATTTTGAAATAGGCATGACCCTAACTTGACCTAACTTGGTACTTAGCTTGACTCGATCTGAGTTTGACCTGGACAAATCAGGACCGAGTCAAGTACCAAATCGAGTTAAGTTGGCATGCACCGAGTTGGGTAAAGTGCAACGGGTATCCACAAGTAACTTAAAATGTAGATTCACTTATCATAATTGCAACCTCTCATTTAGGTCTACTGCATCTCAGATATGAAAAATCATATCTGAGTTTTTTAATATATATTTATAAGTGGAGTTTTAAATTGAGTTGAGTCAATATCGAATTGGATTTTGAGTCGAGTTGAGTCAAGTTACTAAGTGACTTTTGAGTAGAGGTGGGCATTGAGTTGAGTCGGACCAGATTAGGTCCAACTCGACTTGATCCGATTTTTCTAGAACCTGACTTGAATTCGATCCGATCCGGAACTGAGTGCCGTGGGGCTGACTCGATCTGATCCGAATCCTTGCTGGCTTGACCCGAACTGAGTCCGACTCTGTCTGAGAAACCGAATCGAGTCTGATCGAGTTGAGTCTAAGGAGAGAGAGGGAGAGGACGAGAGAAAGAAGGAGATGTGGGAACCGAAAGAGAAATAATGAGAGAAAGAAGGAGACGAGGAAATTGGGAGAGAAAGAGGGAGAGAAAGGAAGAGAGATGGGTGGGTGCGGCGCTTCCTTCGGGTAGAGAAAGAGGAGTTAGGATTAGTTCAGTTCCGGATAGGTAGAGAGATGAGTAGTAAAAAGTAAAAAAAAAAAAATATATGTAAAAAACTTATATATAGGACTCGAGTGGATCGGTTCAAATCGGATCAATTTGGATTGGATTTCGAATCGGATCAGTTCAGATTGACCATGATCCGAACTCGATCCGATGTACGATTGGATTTGATTGGTCCTACTCGATTCGCACCAATCCAAGCCTTCGGTTCTGTTCGGATCAAGTTGGATTCGCCGGATCAGGTCGAATTCTACTCAGGATTGGACGGAGTCAACTTGATTTGAATCGACTCATCTACCAAGTTTGGATCGAGTTGGACGTGAGTTTGCCAAGTCGAGTCATTTGAACTACTCATCCTGTACCCACCTCTAACCATAAGGTGGTCTATTTGATAGATGGAATGGATATTTCACACGCTGGCATATGGGGTGGCATGTGCATTAGCTATCTTGTCCTATGAGCTTAGACAAGCTCTCAGCTTCGAGTCGTCCCACACGTACACAAGAATACATTAAGCATGATCATCCATGCACATTCACAGCGAAGATATGTAAGTGAAGGCAAATATTTAGCCAGGAGTTGAATCTTAACCATAGATGTTTTGCATTTAATCGTCCATTTCATTACGCAAAGTTGCAGACAAGAACACCTCAGATATGCAAGGTTTGAATGTCTTGTAACGAACAGAGAATTCTTCGTGGTGGGTTCTTTTTCTTTGATTCTGATTGCGGAAACTCTTGGTACAATGACTAATTGTTGAGAAGAAACCGTTCAATTATCTCTATGTAGAGCAGCCCACCGTAGTATGTTGTTTGTCATCCAACCAGTCTTTCAGAGTTGCCCCATCGTAAAAATCGTTCTGATCCAACCATCACACGGACCACCGCATGAATTTGGAGTATTTTTCATGGTTATACATTTCTTCTTTGGTGGGGCCACCTGATTGTTTAAGCGGCCTGATTTTCTCTGTGTCCCATGAAAAATGGTGGGAGGTCCTGCTGGACGGTGTGGATGTGACACACACCTTGGTAAGGCGACAAACAGCAAGTTGCACGATTTTTGTATGTCCAACGAGTTGATTGTGAGGCATTCCGTTAATTATACGTTGGATAATGGGTAGGACGAAAAAAATCTTTGGATGACACATTAGTTAGAGAATATCCGGTTAAAGATGAATAACGGTTATGAACGTGTCAGCGATAAAGCATGTTCAATCAAGACAAACCACGATCAAGAGAAGGATAAATAGTAAGAGTAAATAAGAAGATCACTCCATCAAATCAAATCAAAATGCAAACCCTTTGCCAACGAAATCCTGTTGATTATTTTAACATAGCATCTTAGCTTAGCTCATTCACCACTCGTCAGTTATGGATCATTACGATTATGAGTAGCATCAGTATCTCCCTGGAATCATGTCGAATTGACTCATAGTTTTAATTCTCTAGCTGTAATTCTTTTTCATTTGTGTCTGCATGTCAAATATGAATGTATATCTTTACTTAGGAACCATCCACCTATGCTCATACACTGTCGACATTAGATATAGTAATTCTTGATATTGTCATTGTCCCATGCGCTCACCAGTATTTTGCTGCTCTTAGCCAGAACAGGCTATCCCGATTATAGTGGTAACTAATCACGTTTGGAATCCACATCCATTTTCATATACCACTGTCCATTCGATCATACAACTATTTCACCTTCACAGGTCTTTAATTGACAAGTCAAAAAGAACTCATTTAAGAGGGAATTCTAACCTTCACAAATCGGCTAGTTAAAAATGACGCAAGGATGTTGGCTCAATAAACGGTATTGGTCAATTCACCCAACAGTACTCTTTCTCTACACCAAGAGTCCTGACACCCATGTACATAGCAAGACAAGCACACATGTACTTAGAAAAAACCACACCACCACAGGGCTGTCTTATAATTTTTCAGCTCATTTTAAGGCATGACTCCAAAGGTTGACAAATTTAGAGATCAAGTGGAACACACCGAAGGAAATAATGGGAATTCAACACCTACTGTCTTTTGATAGCTACGGAAGTTTTGTATCAAGCTGATATTTATTATTTATTTATGAACATGTTACATGGCAAAATAAACATCACAGAGGGCTCCAGCAAGTTTTCAACATGAGCATCATACTTCTTACCGTTTCGAGTGGCGCGGTCCAATTGGGCTTTAGATCTTGTCTCGTTTTTTAGCTCATGCTCTACATTGTGTTGGCAAAATGAATAGACAGTGTAGGATTAAACCCACATCACTATAGAGCCCACGGGATATAGCTGGTGACCGGTTCACCGGCTCATCCGCATCGGAACGCGGATCTCCGTGAATGCTTTTCGCAGAAAGTTCCTATGCTGGAAACTCAAGTGGGGCTCACTGTGATGTTTGTGAGAAATTCATTACATTTATCCATTTTCTGAGTTCATTTTAGGACACGAGGGCAAAAATGAACCGTTCCAATGCTCAAGTGGGCTGAAAACGTGCGAATTAAACATACACAGTTGAAATATTAATAGAGTGAATTATGCTAATATTTTTGTTTTCAATTAATCCCAGTAGTAATGACACTATGAACCATATAAATGGCATATAAACATCACTGTCATTCTCAGGGAGGTTTCAATGACATTAATTTGAATAATTTTTTTAACCACCTCTTCCTTTCGAACGGGACACTCGAGTCTTTTTCGTTTCGCATGGAACAATTGACAATTGAGTCTTTTATTCCGTTCACATCTGGTCTCGTATCCTCAGATGATCTCACAAAAGGGATCGATGAAGTGTATTCTTCACAGAGTCCCTGTTACCCTACTGGTTTAGGTCCGAAGCTTTTTATTTTTATTTTTAATTTTATTTTTTTTAGTGAGTGGTGATGTGGTACAATGAGGATTAGAGTATTAGGAAATCCCTGTTGACTAGATAACAGAGGATCCGGACTCATTCTTCACAAACATCACGGTGGCCCCACCCTTTCGCAGGAAATCCGCGTCCATCCGTGTACGTACGGTTGCAATTATCCAACACGTGGCTCTAGGATTTGCACTGCACATAACACCGCAGTGTATCCAGATTCTATCCAAATGCATGGCACATGTAATCATCATATCTGCTTCATCTTTTACGCGTGCCATGTAGACAACAGGAATTTCCAGATTAACGGCTCTTATCTTATACGCATGTGTTTTCTTTTGTAAACGTGTGACGCCAGCACTCATAGAAAGCATACTCACGCGAGTATACATATTATCGTCCCTCACGAACCACCAACTCAACCATACCAGAGTTCATCACACACCCTTTAAATACTGGTTGACTTATCCAATTCCTTAATGGCAAGGACGCCGACCATGGGTACTAACCCCACCAGACCTAGCTGGAGATGGACGGTCCTAGCAGGGGCTCTGTGAGGCCCACCGTCAATGTATATGTTTTATCCACACGTTCATCCATTTTCACATATCATTTTAAGACACGAGTTTAATAAATTTTTTTTATAAAAAAGCAGATCTAAGGCTCAAGTGGACTACACCATATAAATCAGCAGTGACAATGACGTCCACTTGAGATTTCCATCTTTCTCCTTTTTAGGTTTGTGCCCTAAAATTATCTAACAAAATGAATAGACGGTGTGGATAAAACACATACATCACGGTAGGCCCCACAGATTCCCTTCGAGGACCGTCCGTCTGTGGTGAGGTTCTGATGTAGAGCGGGTCGCGGACAATTACATGGCAAAGATGGATCAGAAAAGGCCCAGTCGGCGACAGAAGTGATCTGGACCATCAGACCTTAAATCAGGCGTATCTCGCAATCCAGGATGAGTTAGCAGACGAAAAATATATGATTTTGGGGTAGAACGAGCTACTTTAGCCAACCAACCCGCTACGCCGGGTTGCGACGCTCGGAATTGCGAGAAACCCCTGATTTCACGGTCGTTTCCCTGTTTCAATTTCGTTTTTACTATAAATAGTAAGTTTTAGTTTGCTTATAACTCTTTATCCGTCGGGCTTTAGGAGTTGCGCCCAACGTGAAAAGAGCTTAGAATAATTAGGAGAACAGGTTGGCGAAGCCAAATAGGACACTTACTATTTTTGGCCGAAAACCTTGCGCACTAGTAGACATCACGACCGTCTATAAATAGTAAGTTTACTATTTATAGTAAGTCGCGAATTCTAGGAGTTCTAGTTGTAGTTTGATTCTAATTTCTTTCCCATTGCTTAGTACCCTTATTAAAGGGTTGTGAACTCGTTTTTATGGATTCATTAATCTATTTCGAATTTTTTTAGAATTTATTTCTATTTTCTGCTCTCTTTTCTTGTGGATTCGAGAAGTCTCTGTGAGGAGTCCAGAGAAGTTCCGTGGATTCGGAATATTTATCCTCTTGAGGAAGACGGTGCTCGACCTCACGTCCTCCCCTGCGTCAGTTTGGTATCAGAGCGAGGTTTCTCCTCGGGTCGATGGCTTCTAACGACGGGTCGGGCAACAATCCCATAGGCGGTGCTCCAGAAAATTTTCCTTTAACGGCGGCAACTTTCCAAGCAGCGCAGCAAGAGAATCGGCAAGCCATGCAAGGGCTGCAGGCTTCCATGGACCGCATAGCGAATCTCTTAGCAGAAACCCTAGGGCAACTCCGTGTTCCTGGTGGTAATCCTCCACCACCAATTGCTGAAACTCGTAATCGCCCTGATCGCAGGATAATCCCAGCAGTGCATCCAAGGGCCGTCCCTGAGGACGGGGGTTCCAGTGAAGAGGAGATCGATGACGTGATCTTCCAACACCCCAGGCAAGGCGGCGATCGGGTAGATCGAGACTTCAAGATACGGGTTGATATTCCTAACTTCAATGGCCAGCTACACATTGAGGATTTTCTCGATTGGCTTTCTGAAGTTGAGCGATTTTTTGACTATATGGACATCCCTGAAACAAAGAAGGTCAAGCTTGTGGCCTATAAGTTGAAAGGAGGAGCTTCAGCTTGGTGGGAACAACTGCAACTCGCACGAACCAGGCAGATGAAAGCACCAATCCGCACATGGCAACGAATGAAGCAGCTACTACGTGCCCGATTCCTCCCTAGCGATTACGATCAGGTATTATTCCAACAATACCAAAATTGTCGACAGGGTAGTCGGTCGGTGAGAGAGTACGCAGAAGAATTTTACCGCCTGGCGGCGCGCAACGATTTGGTCGAGACTGAATCGCAGCAAGTCGCCCGATTCAACGGTGGATTGCGTATGGCGATCCAGGATCGGGTCCAGATGCAGTCCGTTTGGACGATGAATGATGCGATCAAGTTGGCTACTCGGGCAGAAGCGCAACTTGAACGTTCTAACACACGGGCCTATCCTACTGCGAGGATCACTGCGGCAGGTCCACCCCAGGGAGCTCCACAGCCTAAGGGGAAGGAGCTCGTAGGAGCACGCACTCAACCTCCTATGTCTGAGAACCGAGATCAGGGAAGTGGGCAAGCTAGACCCCAAAGGGGCGTATCGACTGCTGCTGGCACAAGTACAATCCCGAACCCTTATGCTCGGCCAAGGCCCAACAACTGCTATCGTTGTGGCCAGCCCGGCCACTTGTCAAATACTTGTCCCCAGCGAAAAGTGGCAAACCTCGCCATTAATGATGGTAGTGCTGATAACGCTTATGAAGATCCAGATATTGAAGAACAGGAGCATACCGCCAAGGACGAGGTAGATGATTCAGATTGGGTTCAGCAAGATCACGACGAGTCACTTGTCGTGAGGCGGCTATTATATGCGCCAAGAAAAGAAGTGCATCCACAGCGGCATAACATCTTCCGCACTAGGTGTACGGTGAATCGAAAGGTTTGTGATGTGATCATTGACAGTGGAAGCAGCGAGAACATTGTCTCCAGGGGCATGGTGGAAAAATTGCAATTGAAAACAGAGCGTCATCCCTCTCCATATACAATCGGTTGGATCAAGAAGGTCAGTGAAACAAAGGTAACTGAACGGTGCACCATATCCTTTTCAATTGGCAAACATTATAAGGATGAAGTAGTATGCGATGTGGTTGACATGGAAGCATGTCACATACTACTACTCGTCGACCCTGGCAATCTGACCGTGACGCCACTCATAAAGGGCGAGATAATATATATATCTTCGTCAAGGACGGCCGGAAGACCATATTGGCCCCTATGGATCCAGAAGGACCACCTGAAACTTCTAAAGTGGATGGTCGTTTTCTCTTAACCATTCGGGACTTCGTGGAAGAATCCAAAGAAACAGGACAAACTTATGCATTAATTGTAAAAGGGGAAGAACTCGAGCCTACCATCATCCCTGAAAGACTAAGGCCCTTGTTGCATGAATTCCAAGAAATCTGGCCCGAGGACCTTCCCGATGGGTTACCCCCTATGCGAGATATCCAACACCATATCGACCTTGTCCCTGGGTCCAGTTTACCTAATCGTCCTCATTATCGAATGAGCCCGAATGAGTGCGAGATTCTGCAGGGACAAGTGGAGGAACTGATCCGTAAGGGTCTTATTCGAGAAAGCATGAGCCCATGTGCTGTACCAGCTCTGCTAACTCCAAAGAAAGATGGGAGTTGGCGCATGTGTGTCGACAGCCGAGCCATCAACAAGATCACCATAAAATACAGGTTTCCTATACCACGGTTGGATGATATGTTGGATATGCTAGAGGGCGCAAAAATATTCTCTAAATTGGACTTAAGGAGCGGCTACCATCAGATTCGAATACGGCCGGGTGATGAGTGGAAAACAGCCTTCAAGACCAAGGAAGGATTGTACGAATGGATGGTCATGCCTTTCGGTCTTTCTAATGCGCCTAGCACATTCATGAGGTTGATGAACCAAGTTCTGAAACCTTTCATTGGGCGGTTCGTTGTGGTTTATTTTGATGATATTTTGATATACAGTCAAGACGAAACCACCCATATGGAGCACCTCAAGAAGGTCCTTCAAGTGCTCACTGAAAATAAACTGTACCTCAATTTAAAAAAGTGTAGCTTCATGACTGATAGCCTATTGTTTCTGGTTTTGTGGTTACATCCACGGGCATTCGAGTGGATGAGGAAAAGGTGAAGACAATCAGAGAATGGCCAGTTCCCAAAAATATTCACGAAGTACGAAGTTTCCATGGACTAGCGACATTCTATCGTCGGTTCGTGAAAAATTTCAGTAGCATTGTGTCACCGATCACAGATTGCATGAAGAAAGGGCAGTTTCAGTGGACTGACGAAGCCGACAGGAGCTTTGCCGAAATCAAGCGCAGATTATCCACGACCCCGGTTCTTGTACTTCCCAACTTCGACAAACTGTTTGAAGTCGAATGTGATGCCTCATATGTCGGGATTGGGGGAGTTTTGTCTCAAGAAGGTAGGCCGGTAGCCTTCTACAGTGAGAAACTTAGTGATGCACGCAAGAAGTGGTCTACATATGAGATCGAGTTGTACGCGGTGGTCCAGGCACTGCGACACTGGCGACATTATTTGATTCAAAGGGAATTCATACTTTACACGGACCATCAAGCCCTCAAGTTTATTAATAGTCAAGCTAACATTAACCGTGTGCATGCTAGATGGATCTCATTCTTGCAGGAATTCACATTCGTGCTAAAGCATAAGTCAGGGCAACAGAACAAAGTAGCCGATGCGCTGAGTCGCCGTGCAACTTTGTTAGTCACTATGAGCAATGAAGTTGTCGGGTTCGATCGCCTCAAACATATATGCCGACGACGACGACTTCAAGGACGCATGGGTTAGATGTCAGGAAGGTCACCCCGGTGACTTACATATACAAGACGGGTTCCTTTTTAAGGGAAATCGACTATGTATCCCAAAGAGTTCGCTAAGGGAACAGATAATCCAAGAGCTACATGGAGGTGGCCTCAGTGGACACCTTGGGCGAGACAAGACGCGAGCTCTTGTGGAAGAACGGTATTACTGGCCGCAATTGGTACGTGATGTGGGAAAGGCAGTCCAACGCTGTTATATTTGTCAGACTTCCAAGGGGCAATCTCATAATACGGGCCTCTACACCCCGTTACCCGTGCCTGACGGCCCTTGGGAGGATTTATCTATGGACTTTGTGCTTGGTCTCCCACGAACACAACGCGGCATGGATTCGGTGTTCGTGGTAGTAGATCGTTTTTCCAAGATGGCGCACTTTATTCCATGCAAGAAGACTCTCGATGCAACACACGTGGCGAATCTATTCTTCAGAGAAATTGTGCGGCTACACGGGGTTCCCAAGACTATTACTTCCGACCGTGACACGAAGTTCATAAGCCACTTTTGGCGGACTTTGTGGACTCGATTCGATACACGCCTTCAGTTCAGCAGCGCGTACCACCCACAGACTGACGGTCAAACTGAGGTTGTGAATCGCACGTTGGGGAACCTCCTTCGATGTATTTCAGGGGAAAAACCGAAGCAGTGGGATTTGGCCTTGTCTCAAGCGGAGTTTGCATTCAACAACATGGTGAACCGCTCGACAGGAAAATCCCCGTTCCAAGTTATCTACGGACGAGTACCTCGCCATACACTAGACTTGGTCCCTCTGCCCAAGCTCCCAGGCATGAGCATTGCAGCAGATCATATGGCAGACAAAATCATGGGCATTCATGCGGAGGTACAGAACAAGCTACATGCCTCGAATGAAAAGTACAAGGAGAAAGCGGACAAGCATCGGCGACAGAAAGTGTTCGAGGTGGGCGACCAAGTAATGGTCCATCTGCGCAAAGAAAGATTTCCGACCGGAACGTACAACAAGTTGAAGAATAAAAAGATTGGACCGGTACCAATCATCCGAAAGATCAATGACAACGCTTATGTTGTTGATCTTCCAGATGATATGACGATCTCACGAACTTTCAATGTTGCGGACCTGACTGAGTATCATGAACTAGCGCATAATGATAACTCGAGGACGAGTTCTTTTGAAGTGGAGGAGACTGATGTAGAGCGGGTCGCGGACAATTACATGGCAAAGATGGATCAGAAAAGGCCCAGTCGGCGACAGAAGTGATCTGGACCATCAGACCTTAAATCAGGCGTATCTCGCAATCCGGGATGAGTTAGCAGACGAAAAATATATGATTTTGGGGTAGAACGAGCTACTTTAGCCAACCAACCCGGCTATGCCGGGTTGCGACGCTCGGAATTGCGAGAAACCCCTGATTTCACGGTCGTTTCCCTGTTTCAATTTCGTTTTTACTATAAATAGTAAGTTTTAGTTTGCTTATAACTCTTTATCCGTCGGGCTTTAGGAGTTGCGCCCAACGTGAAAAGAGCTTAGAATAATTAGGAGAACAGGTTGGCGAAGCCAAATAGGACACTTACTATTTTTGGCCGAAAACCTTGCGCACTAGTAGACATCACGACCGTCTATAAATAGTAAGTTTACTATTTATAGTAAGTCGCGAATTCTAGGAGTTCTAGTTGTAGTTTGATTCTAATTTCTTTCCCATTGCTTAGTACCCTTATTTAAAGGGTTGTGAACTCGTTTTTATGGATTCATTAATCTATTTCGAATTTTTTTAGAATTTATTTCTATTTTCTGCTCTCTTTTCTTGTGGATTCGAGAAGTCTCTGTGAGGAGTCCAGAGAAGTTCCGTGGATTCGGAATATTTATCCTCTTGAGGAAGACGGTGCTCGACCTCACGTCCTCCCCTGCGTCAGGTTCTGGTGGGGGTTGTACCCAATCCCCGTCCTAATGGAGTATGATCCTGCCTGTGAATGGGCAGTACACAACACGTGCATGGCATGTTTCATGGATGGCGGCCAGAGACCATATCTTCTACGCTGAAAATCATTTCAACCCACTTGCCAAGTGAGTGACCCATGCATAATAAATCTCAACCGTTGATTGCCATTTTTTTTTTAGTTATCTTTTATACATGCGTGACCCACTTTGTAAATGGAGCATCATAGCATTTGGGGTGAGTGACATTTACCATTGGTGGCCGTACTGATTCCAGATCATGTTTGGCATGTGTGGTGGAAAACATGTCAGACGTACGATGGCAGTTTGACTCGTCTGTATCACGGGTCCCACTGTTGATACAGCGGGTCTCAGGACTCATAAGTAATCAGACAATCTCAACCATTGATTTCTTGATTTGAGATTGGAGTGTCAATTATTTTATATTTTATCATTCATTAAAGGCATTGGTTTCTTTACAAGAGAAGTGATCACCAACCTACAGGTGTTTTTTAGCCGTTGGATGCATTAACAGGGGAGATTAGCAAATATATAGCTTGAAGTTTTGACACACAGCACCCTCCCGTTGGGCTTAAGGACAAATGATACCGTCTACTGTGCCTTTTTGTCAAATAACCCCTTTTGTTTATTATTTTTGGTAAAAACCCCTTGTGGTTTATTCTGTCCAAGCTATTATGATTGACGTTGACACTGAAAAAAGCTCTTTTAACCTTAGTTCAGGAGGGGATACGGTTAGTGGTGTACATGGAGCCTCAGCTCGACTCAGCTCGGCCGCTAGCTGACCTCAGCTCCAACCCGGCTCAGCTCAGCTCAGATCACTGCTCAGGTCAGTTCAAGCCAAGATCGAGCTGAGTTCATCGTCACAGCATTTTCACAAACACCTGAGCTGCATATTCAAATTCTAGTTGTATTTGAAAAATTCTCAGACCCAGAGAAGTTTTAAATCTAGCTTGATATTTGTGTTTTCTTTTCATCCAAGATTGTATGGCTTTATTAACCAGTTGGATGACAAATAAACATTAAAGGAAGCCTCAGAAAGCTTTCAATGGTAGACATTCAATCAACACTATATTTTTCTATGGTGAGTTTCACTTGAGATTTGGATCAGCCTCATATTTTTGAGCTCATGTTCTAAAATGGGCTAGCAAAATTGACGGATAGCATGACGGCGGGCCATCAAAACTTTGACACCAGCTAGTTGGCTGGTGTTGGGGCCACCTTGATGTTTGAGTTCCATCCAAACCGTCCATTAGAAACTACTCCCCGTTTTTAGGCTTATTTCCCTGGAGCCTCATCCATTACTCAAGTGGTCCATACCAAAGCAAGCAATGAAGGGCTCTCAGAAGAGGATGCCTACAGTAGAAATTAACGTCCATATCAAAGGTGAGGTTCTTAGTGTTTCTTACATGACTTCCAACCCATTAGGTGACACCCACGAGGGATACATATCTTAAGACCAATCTAAAAAGTCAGGTGGGCCATAGCACGTGAATATATTTCTAAGTGCCTCTCTATCAAGCATAGTGCACTGTCAGAGTATCAACTGACAGCTTTCAAAATCAGCTGTATCTACTCGGCTTCCGGAGTAATCCCTATACTAGGGCTGTCAACGGGCCCGGCATGGGTAGGTCACGGTGAATATTAAACTGTTTCAGATCAGGCCGTCATGCCGGTCCTATTCAAAATTCTGAATTTTCAGGCCAAGCCTGGCCCATTGACATCCCTACTCCAGACATGTGGTGGAGGAATCATTGCCAAATTCAAGTCTTTATTTTTTTTATTTGATAAAAAATTGTCACACACATACGGTTGGGAAATTATAAAGAAATAATATTTTTTGTAAAATATGAAAACTGAAAATAATCTGAAATCAAGACAGGCTGAAGCATGTATGAGAACGCTGTCGTTAAAGAGTTATTTGCCCCTAATCAAGTAAATTGAGTATGACGAAAGGTTACAGACAAATTGCCCCTAAGATACGATGAGCCTGGTGTGAATTTGCGTTCAGCAAACACGAAGACCCACTAATGAAACTCTTGTTACACAATGTCTGGCAGAAAAATAAAAGAAAAAATCCCAGAAAAAAGAAGAAGAAGAAATATGAGTTAGACCACTGCACTGGTCTGTTCTTTAGCTAATGGTTCAGATGAACCGTTCTACACCACACCGCTGGTCTATTCTTCAGGCAATGGTTCAGATGAACCTTCTTGTCTTGCTGGAATTTCTGGTTTATAGGAGAGGATATGGTTCGTATGAGTTTGCTGGAGTGTGTTTGTGATGGATTGTAAACCCATCCAGGCCTTATTTATATAAGTAATGGTGGCTGACAGTTTTGGTCCAGTGAATTTAATCCATATGACCGTTTTCTAGCTGTTATAAGAAACTAGCCGTTGTTGACAGTTTCTGATTGTTGTGCATGTGGTATAATGGTTACTGCATGCAACTGTTTCTGACCGTTGTGAGACACTGGCTAGCCGTTTCTAGCTGTTGGGCTAGCCACATGCAGCATTTCTCTACATGGTCAGCTATCAATTGCGTGAGGAGTTACACCTCTCTGCAACAACTCTCTTTCTAGCTTTATATAAGCTAAGAGACCTCATTCAGTCATCTAGATTTCCATCCCCCTGCCTTAGCTCTCTGTTGTACCGCGACTCGTACTTGTCTTGCGCCGGTTCGCGTAAGAGCGACTCTCTGCGACACGATGCGGACGTACGAAATGCAAAGTGCGCCACTAGCGCCTCTACAACCACACTGCCTCACATGCCCACGCCCTCGCACCGAGCCCGTGACCGAGATTAAGATTGAGACCGAGCCCATGCCCGAGCACGAGCGCGCTGGTGTTCCAGTACTTTGCACTGTAACATGCAAGTCCGATACTCTTCGGTTTAGGTGAGTAAACATTATAATACTCCACCTTTCTCATATATTCTCAAAATTCTTCTTTTCTTTTTCCAATGTGGGACTATTCCCAAAACACTTGAAAAAGGGTTTTTTCAAAACATTTTATAATATATATATATATATATAATATATATATATATATATATATATATAATATTTTTTATTTAAAATATATATTAAAATCAATATATTTCAACAACCCCCGCTGGATTTTTAAAATATATTTTTTTAAAAATATCACTGTCAGAATAAAAACAACTTATATGTATAAAGAAAAATATCTTTCGATTTGAATCTTCCTTTAGTGTAAGTATTTCAAAGCTCTATCAAAATGACTGGTCATTATATGTACTTTAGAGTTCCCACAATCTTGCTCAGCACAATTAATGGCCATATGCTCATCCTATTTCAGGAACGATCTCGAGAGAAAACTCCGACTCTCATAAGGAATGACACCATCTCTATGTCCACATAGGTAAAATCCTTCCAGTGTCTTCGTTACTTTAAGACACTTGTCCTTTAGACTGGATTTCATTAAGAGTTCTAAGACTCAACTCTTTTTCATAACGCTCAGTACTTATCTATTATGGATGAGGTCGTATATTATTTTAGTGTTGAAAACTTTCTACATATTAGTAACTTATTTTTACCCATTAAACTCGAAATTAGAGATTTTTTGATTTTAGGTTGGGTTACCAATACTAGTGGAACTTTGGTTGAAGAGTTTCAATCCCATCCCTCTAGATGTCTTTACTACCTCTCTCAGTAGATGTTTAGTAAAAAGGTCCTCTAGGTTACTGGTTGATTTTACATAGGAAATAACAATGATTACATCTTGAATCAATTGTCTAACATAATCATGTCGTAAACTTATATGTTTAGACTTACCATTATAGGTGCTGTTATAGGCTCTATCTAATGTGGCTTCACTATCACAATGTAGTGACATAGCTGATATAGGCTTTACACAAAAGGAATTTCTAGTAAAAGATCCCTTACCCACTCAGCCTCTTTGCCTGTTGCAGACAGGGCTATAAATTCAAACTCTATAGTCGAGTGTGTTATGATATTTGTTTCTTGGACCCCCAAGATACAGCTGTACCTCCTAGCGTAAATACCCACCCTGTAGTAGACTTGTTGTCCCCTGCACTCGATATCCAACTTACATCGGTATATTCTTTTAATATGGTAGGAAACTCTGAATAAAATAGCCTCAAGTCTTTGGTTGCTTTTAAGTAACCAAGAACTCTACTGATTACATTCCAGTGTTCAGTA
Source organism: Magnolia officinalis (assembly GCA_021015155.1). Lineage (NCBI taxonomy): Eukaryota > Viridiplantae > Streptophyta > Magnoliopsida > Magnoliales > Magnoliaceae > Magnolia > Magnolia officinalis. Next base: position 99,480,138 of record JAJHSJ010000002.1, read on the forward strand.
CTGGTGTTACTAGTAAACCTACTAAGTTTACTCACAACATATGCGATATCTGGTCTAGTGCATTGCATAACATACATAAGACTCCCTATCGCACTTGCATACTCTAATTGTGCAACTATTCTTCCGTTATTCTTTTTTAGTTTGATACTTGGATCAAATGAGGTGTTTACTTCTTTTATATTCAGAATGGGACTTATAGATTTAAGCAGACCGGTGAACGTGGATCACTTCATACATGACTGTCTCAAGCCAAGAGGGGGAGGGGGGCATTATCCATCCTTTTTCTCAAGCCATTTTAAGGTACGCTCAAGTGTAGAGCTGGGTAGAAATGGGACTGAGCTGACGGATCCGACTCAATCCGATCCGAATTGAAGGCCAGGATCGGGTCAGATCGAGTTAGCCCAGTTAGATCCGACCGTAAATCGGATCGAGTTCGAATCAGTGGTTAATCCGAACTGATCTGATCCGGAATATGATCCGATCCGATTCGATTCGCACAATGTTTATTCAACATTATTTCCTGTAATGTTGTGCACTTGAGATTGGGATATAGCTCATTTTTTGTTTAATACCATAAAATGATATAGAAATTTATGGACGGCATGGATGGAATAAATACATCATGGTGGGGTCCACAGAGCACTGACTACCAGCTATTGGCTGGTGGCAAGGGTAGTAGCTAATATGTCTTCTCACCCTGGCTCAAGGTGCATCGAGCACCGAGCTCTTTGACAGATGCGGATTTCAAGCGAAAGCCTTTCGCATGAAGTTCCTACGTGGGATGCTAGGTGGGTCCCACCGTGATGTTTGTGATAAATCCACATCGTTCATCTGTTTTGGGAGCTCATTTTACGACATGCGGCAAAAAATGAAGTGTATCCAAAACTCAAGTGGCCCTTACAAGAGGAAACAATGTAGATTCAATGATCACCGTTTGAAACATTCGCATGGCCATAGAGTTTAATATCAGAAGAAGTTTTTGGTGTTTTCACTTCATCCGAGTGGAAATGACCTTATAAACGGTTTGGATGGCATATAAATATTAGGGTAGACAACAGGAAGGTTTCAACAGTAGGAAACTCTTTCCTCTATTTTCTCTCTCGTCTAGCACACTTGAGCTTTAGATCCACCTAATTTTGGTATCATGTCCTAAAATGAGCTCCCACAACTGATGGACGGTGTGGATTTCTTACAAATATCATTGTGGGCTCACATAACATCATAATGCAACCATGCAGGATATCCTCGTCACAAGAAAAAAAATCCAGACACGGATTGGCAGGTGTACCACGCACCAGGCCAGCTGGTTTGGTGTATTGACGTTAGCAAGTTCCGTGGGTCCCATCATGAGGTATGTGTTATATCTACACCATCCATCCATTCGGCGGGCTCGTCTTAACGCTTGAGCTAAAAAATAAGACAGATCTAAAGATCAAGTGGACCACACTGCAAAAAGTAGTGGGGGTTGAACGTCTACCATTGAAACTCTTTTAGGGGTCAAGAAGATTCGATATGAACCGTACCTAACCCGATCCGACTCGGTTTCCCTGACCGAGTCGGACTTGGTTCGGGTCAGGCCAGCAGTGCAACGGATCGGATCGAGTCAAAGGACCCGGACTTGGTTTCGATTCGGATCGAGTTCGGGTCAGGCATAATTTTGGACAGAGTCGAGTTGGGCCCAATCTCATCTGACTCGACTCGATGCCCACCTCTACTCAAGTGGACTACACCAAATCCCCTAAGTGGACTGCTAGATTTTTTAGAATGTTCAATTTAAGTGTCTTTAACTTAGCCGCGAGATCGGACATATTTATGATGTGCTCCCTAATTCCATCATCACTGTATTTCAGAGATACGCGTTCAATAAGAACTGTTGTAGTATCTGCTTTATCATATTTGGTAAAACTCTTTCTGATTTTCTTTGATGAATTATTTCATGTTTTCCTTCTCAAGTATACCCCATGAAAAGACATATGAATGAAATATCTAATGATCTCTATACTCAGTTTATTGATCCGTTTCCACCAATTATATTTAACAATATCACATGTAGGAATGGATTCAACTAGTTTTGGAGGTTGATTATCATTTAAGGCCAAGTCTAATTATATATAGCCAAGAGTTATTTCTATTGCCTCTTTCCATTCCGAGAAGTTAGAACCATTAAGGATAGGAATGCTTTTAATTGGAAAGAGAATAGATCCAATATTCATAACTTCAATATAAAAGGTGCAACAACTCACAAAAGATGAAATGACCCATTTAAACCTTAAGCATCAAATAAAAGGTGGTGAAATCCTGGGGTTCTAGTCCTTGCCCGAGTGGTAGACTCTGAGGAGTTCAACACGAGGTCTTAGGTTCGAAACCCATAGGTGGTGAAATCCCACTATGGCATGCATGGGTGTGTGGCCGGTGCGTGTGTAAAATAAAATTAAAAAAAAAAAAAACTAGATCACTCGGGATGATATGGATAATCATCAAATTCTAGTGTGAAACTCAATGCATCATTACGATCCCTTCCTTTGGGCCGATATCGTAACATGTGAGCGGTCTTCATAACATGAGGATGGCTGAATACTAATAACATGGTGTGTTATCATTGAATTTCAAGGGTCGAGTGAATGCTCGACTCCCAAGTTTCCGGGCATCACTTATGCTTTGCGGAAGCCGGTTCCAGTTACTTATAGATTCGGTACTTGAGCATGTATAGAAATATACTAGAAAGTGTATCATAATCTGGGATAAACATAAATAAAGCAAGTGAATGAATCAAATCTTGGCATATAGTATGATAATCTAGAATACGATCCACAGCTTGGTCCGATACAAAAGTTTAAAGCCAAACAAAATGTGGTGTAATGGTATCTAACTAAACCCAAATGCTCAACGTCCCCCGCCACATAGTAAACTACCTACATCGGCCTGTTTGAGAGTTGAAAATAGAAGAACTCATCCTCATCCATGTAGGCCTGATCCAATGCATCGACCTCCGTAGTTCCTTCATCTATATCAGCGTTTGGTTGGTGTTTTAAAACACCGTCCCAGAGTGGGAGTGAGTGATCAACTCAATAGTTCCATAAAGTGTGAGTTACACATATTGTCAAGTCTAACAGTACAAGAATGATAAAGTAATGTAAATAGTCACTTCTTAATTACTTTTATTAATGCGCATAATGGGGTTTATGAAATGATGCATGCACTTACAATCTAACACTCCTTCAACATGCGACTCCGACCACCTAGTTTACAAATGACAACACTCACTCAACACGCGACTTCAACTCCTAATTTGCCACATTTTATTCTAGTCCGATGCGGTGAATGATTATGTTAGCCGACTGATTAATTAAGCCTATTCATCCAGTAATTTGGGGAAGCTAGGGCACCTCCCTTTTAGTCATCGGTCTTAATTGAATCACTAGGCACGGGACGACCATAACGGTCATACGCCTGTATTCTTGATTCGTTTGGGTTCGTCACTCTCAGCTGAAATACATAAGAAAGACAAGTTATAAAGGTAATGTTCGCGGTTACTAGGAGGAGGCTCGTCGCCCCAGAGTAGGCCGACAGCACGGACACGGTGTCCCACACCACCATGCCCAGCTCACGAGTCTTGAGGATCGTGACGTTGATAGTTAATAGTAGACCTTCGCAAATGGTAAGGGGGTATCCCAGATTCAAGCAATTGCGATCGTACATGGTGAATATATCGGCTCAATCGGCATGGAGTACGTAAGCACCTCGAATGGCCCAGCCACTGTCGGTCATCCCTGTTCGGCCCAAATCAATTTATTTTGCCCAGGGTGGCCAATCTAATTCGGTAAACCCACATCTGAAAATTTGTCGACTACCCAGACTACTCTTCTAGTTCTACTTTTTATTCTAATAAAATCAGCTAACATTTACAAATAAAAGGATTCACATTTAATAACTAAATTTAGTAACATACTCATTCCGGCATTTCATCGAACACGTAGGTATCACTATACTACAATTTGCAATTCATTGGACATAAATTGAAATACACTTAAGTTATCATGTAAATCTTACATTAGTAATCATAAATCATTAACTGAAATAGTAGCATTGATAAATCACAACCTAAGCACTTATGGTCCGCACCTATTGCTAGTACGTCCAACTCGAACTCGTTCCTAGGGTTACATTTCTAAGGAGGGATCATTAGCCACCTACATGAGTACACGGGTTCATTAGGGTTGGGAAAAACCCATTGGAAGATCTACATGTACAAGGAAGGTTCGTAGCTTTACCCTAAATCGTCGCTGGAGGAGTTCCGACAGCGGGCTTGCGAGTCAATGAGAAGAGGGGCAAATCTCTTCTAACAACCACACATTCAATCTCTCTCCTCTCTTTCTCTCTACTCCCTTTTCTTTCTCCCAATTTAGGGTTGCTAAAATCGGATGGGGAGAAATGAGTGTAATTTGGGAGCTATTTATAGCTCCAGATGGTGCACAAATGGCCCTAGGGCCACTTCATTTGTCGTCTATGCTCTATGCGAGGTCATTTCTAACCAATGGGGCTCCCAGGAGGGCCCGCGGGCCCATCTCGCCATGGGATAGGTCCTCTACCAATGGATCTATGCTAGGACACAACCTTGGCACGATTAGACACACATATCGGTCATGAGGGGCCTGTGTCAGATTAATGAGCATTGATGCTCGATCGGGGTCGTTGTTATACAAATATGTGCAGGGAATTATCTTTACCCTACAAGTGAAGTTTGACCGTAAACCGACGGTCCGAAACTCTTAACTTAACGAAAGAGTGCACAACTTAATTCACTTAAGTTTCATGTTCTTCTCTAGGGTATTTGCACTTCTCATGCACCCGTCATCCGGTTTAAGCTGAGTGGTTCTAGACACTATCCAGGTTCGGCTCCCACGATGGACATTGAGCCCAGCAAGACGGGGATTGTTCTATAGTTTTGAGGCTAGCGGACCCCCGATGTGCGGTTTAGGTCCCTTACGGAGTTTTGGGGCACCCCTGAGAGGGGCGGACCCTCGAAATTTCTCTTAGGTCTCAGTTGGCATTGGGGCTAGTCGCGCTTGCGATCCTAGCCACTCGTTATTCGTAGAAATGGTTGCCCGACCTTAATTACTCTAACTTTAGGTACTACTATACACCTCGTCATTACTAGTTAGTTGGGTATGGCCTTCGAATGGCTCCGCCTGTGGTTGAACTCAGGTTTTGGTACGAAGTCTTCCAGGACGTTACACATGGTACTAAGAAAGAACTTAACCGATAGTTTAAAGTACGGCTTTGATAGAGTGAAATGGCAAGACAAGATTTATTTAACCGACCTCAAATTTAGGATTAGGCTTAGATGTTGTTGATGGCGAAGATGAGACGATACTCTAGTTAGTATTACACTTGCTACATAAGCAACTGTACATATGACATACATTAACTCAAATTAAACAGACTAAATTGTGGAAACCACTTCCACTGGGTCAATCCCAAAGTCAGCTTGGTTGAAAAATCAGACCTCTAATGCATAGACACTTGTTTGTGAAAATAGGATAATTAATTTTTTTTTCTTTTTTATTTATATTTTTAATTTGAACAGTCCAATTCACCAATCTAGTAGTCAGGTAATTAAGGAAAAAGTGATTTTGGTTCATGGTACATCTCATCAAGACTCATAATTTGGATGGTTTAATTTGAAACACTTGTGTGTATGAAGGGACTAGTGAGCTTGTCCAATTTCCACACTGGTCATGTTCATCATTGGGCCCACCTTTTGCATGGAGCTGATGTCAGACGCACTTGCAAGGGTTAAGAAGAACTTTACCTGGGGTATTTGAACACAACAACTCCAGGGTGCGTGTATTTAATCATCATAAATTAACCCTAACTTAACCCTATGTTGGTGAACAACCTAACTCACCCTTCATATTATATTATCTTATGATATTTCACCTATGATTGTTCACCACCATCTTGAAAAGAGGTGTGCTCATGTGGTCCCATACCACCACAACTTGTGGTGCTATGAGGCTACTGTGGGGTCCACATCACCTGTGCATCTGATCCACCCCCGTCCACTGTGTTCTTCCCCTCATGCTCACCATAGAAAAATAATAATCAGGTTGATCGAAAACTTAAGTGAGTCACAACATAGGAAATAATCTAAAATCATGCCTAACCATGCAAACCTCATACCATTTGTGGATGGAGCATAACCCAAAAATTATATTATAGTAACTATATGATTATGCACTTGGGAGTTTGGACCACTCAAAATTTTTTCCCCTTTTAATCATCCTTTAATATTTGATGGATCAATCCATCAAGAGAATGTGTCCCACAATTTAGAAGGATGGATGATTGTAAATGAGGTCACATGTGAGGAGCATTTAAAAATGGTGATGGAATATGAGAGGAATCTAGCCCCAGTACAATCTATAAAGAACGACAAGGAGGACTTTTGAGAGGTTTTCACTTTTCTAGGTGGGAATTGAGAGCCCTCCATATGCATCGAGACTTTGAATGATACAGTGTTGCCTTCAAAAATAACAGTATAATAATAATAATAATAATAATAAAAAGAAAGCAACTGAATGTCTAGTATCTACTAGGCTTGTTCTCTTTAGAAGGTAGTTTCTCGTTGTATATAAAATAATTTTGAAAATGGCCCACCTGCTTTTTTGAATGAAACATCATAGTCCAACGTCGGATTCTGGGGGTAGATTTCAGTCTTTTTTGCAAATTATAAATATGTCAGTCACGACTAACATGGCTGAAAGAGCACTTGGTGTTGATTTACCACTGGTGTAGGAATTTTTTAGGAGGAGAGTGAGTGAAATCTTAGGGGCTTGTGCGCCAATGTGGCACACGTGTGTGAGATCAGTAGCAGTCATTCGATTGGGCCCACACCTGATAATGTGCTGGTCCGCTCATCGAACGGTTTGCGTTTGTATGTTGGATATGGGCTCTTGGTGCTTTCTAAATGGCCATTTTTCTTGAGATGTGTGGCCAACTTGATGAGGGGACTGGCTTGATTTTTGGGTAGGGGTAGGCCTGTCAATGGGCTAGGTCCAGGTTTCTGAACACCAGCTGTGGCCTGACCAGTTCAGCGGATTCGATTTCAATTATGTTCGGTCATTTGATAACTGGAAAGTGGATTGGGTACCACTAGACGTGTACACGAGTTGTACCGAGTTGAGCTTGGCACAGATCGACTTGGCTCGGCCACTAGCTGACCCCAACTTGAACTTGGCTCGGCTCGGTCCTCGAGTGTGACTAGCCAGTTCGGCTTGGTTCGGTCAGTAGCTCGGGATAGTTCAAGCCAAGATTGAACTGAGTTCGCCTATGCAGCATTTTCACAAACATATGGACTGCACCTTCAAATTCTCACTATATGTAAAACAACGGCAACGATTTTACAGGTATTTCATCAAACACCTTGTAGGCAACATCAAAATAAAGGAAAAATGGTATTTGTTTCATGTACATACCTTCCTCCACCAGCCAACACTTCACTGAGTCATTTCATCAAACAATTGCCATCAATATCAAAGTAACCGAGTCACCAAATTGGTTCGATCCGAGTTTGATTCGAGTCGAGGTTCAATCATGAGTTGAGTCAAGCTCAGGGAAGCTCAAACTCAGTCCAAAAATTTTTTTGATCTAAAAAAATCAGCCGAGTCTGAGTTGAGTCGAGTGAGCTAATTGAGCTAACTTGGTTCGTGTACAGCCCTAGGTACCACCACCTAGCTAGGTGGTTCAAAAGCTCTGTGGCTCCACCATGATATATGTGTTTTATCCACGCGGTCCATCAATTTTCCAGCACATTTTAAGGGTATGAGCCAAAAAATAATACAAATCCAAAGTTCAAGTGGACCAGACCACAAGAAACAGTGAGGAACTGTTGAGAACTTCTTAACTGCTGCTGCAATGTTTACTTGACATCCAGCTTGTTCATAAAATCCCGTACGCCTAGACAAGTGAAAACACAAATACCAGTTTGATTTAGAGCTGAATGAAGTGGAAACATAAATATCGGATCTAAAACTTATGCAGCCTCCAAATTTTTTTGAATGGGTGTTTAATTCCCACTGTTTTCTGTGTTGTGGTGGGTATTTCTTATTTTTAGCCCCATGCCTCAAAATGAGCTGGTCAAAATGAATGGACGGCCGGATAAAACATATACATTATGCTGGGGGCACATGGAGCTTTTCCACCACCTAGCTAGGTGGTGCAGGGTTCACCACTGGTGTAGAGCATGTCATGGCCCCTTTCAGGGTAAACATGGACCAAAAAAGGCCCGATTGGAGGCGGAAGTGATCAGGACGGTCAAAACCTTAAAACAGTGATATATATTTTGCAAACTGAAATGAATTTTTTGATGTATCATATATGATTTTGAGGGTAGGAAAAACTTTTTTAGCCAACAAACCCAAGTATTTCAAGTTGGCCATGCCAGATTTGCGAGATTCCATCATATCAAAGGTCAAAAGCCTATTTTATTTCTGTTTTTATTATAAAAAAGATCGTAACTTTCAATCCTTTGAGTGGTAACAGTTGTGCCCAACATAAAAAAGACTTAGAAAAATTAGGAGAATAATGTGGTTAGGCCAAATTGGCCAAAAACCATAAAGTAAATAGTAAGTCATGTTTTTATAGAGTTTGAGTCTAAAACTTCTTCTAGGTTTGAATTCACTATTTAAAATTGTAATTTCATTTATTATTATTATCAATCAATTTATTTTTTTATTTATTAAAAATTATTTTTATTTTTGTCTCTCGTAAATTCAAAGAAGCTTTGTGAGAAGTCCAAAGAGATCCATGAATTCGGAGTAGTTATCCAAGGAAGACAGTAATCAACCTCATCACATCCTCCATCCTCCCTACTTCAACCACCCAATCAAATCCCTAGAGCTGTACACGAGTCGAACTAAGTTGAGTTTGGCACAACTCGACTCGGCTCGGCCACTAGTTGACCTAGCTTGAACTTGGCTCGGCTCGGTTCTCGAGCTTAGCTGGCCAGCTCTGTTCGATTCGATCAGGAGCTCCGGCCAGTTCGAGCCAAGTTTGAGCTTGTGCGGCATTTTCTCAAACACATGGAGTGTACCTTCAATTTCTCACATTATGCAAAACAACAACAGCAATTTACAGGTATTTCATCAAATACTCAGTAAGCAATATCAAAATTAAAATACAAGAGTAATTTTATCATGTAATGTCTTTTTTTTTTTTTTTTTTTTTGTAGTGATTTGTTTCATATCCATACATTCCTCTCCACCAACTAATCTTGTATAGAATGTATGCACCCAAAACAATGCTTCTTTGAGTCATTTCATCAAACACTTGATGACCAACATCAATATCATAATAATTGAGTTGCCAAACTAATTCAATCCGAGTTCGATTCGAGTTGAGGTTTGATCCGAGTCGATACGAGCTCGGATAAGCTCGAACTTAGCTTGAAATTTTTTCGACATCCAAAAATAAGCTTGACTTGGCTCAAACTCAGTTTGAAACGGAGTCAAATCGAATGGGTTCGTGTACAGCTCTACAAATCCCTAACAATTGTATTTCATGGGGACCACACGATGAACGTACTGATAAATTGGAATGTGTGCCATGAAGTTCTTTTCTCAAATATTTTTCCGCAATTAAACTCCCTGGGTCTAATCCGTGTCTAGACTCGGGACCAGTCAGCGTATTTGCTTGAAAAAACAGAAGAAGTCATTATGGCCGTCAATTTCATGATCGACAGAGGAGATCATCAACTAGATGCCTTCCCAAAGTTACTCGGAATCCAAGAACAAGGTATCTGGGTGCATGCAACCATTTGCAAAAGATTTCACCACCATTTTATTTTAGAGAGAATATCCAATGAACGGTCATGCTTTAGTTATCAAGCACACGTGTATGAAATCTGGAGTAATCTTTCTGGTCCCTGCCGTGGAATTGTTCTTTCCTAAAAATGGCACCAATCAAATGATCAAATCCACCGAGGGACTTCCATCAAGTGCACACCTTTATTGAACCTTCTATCCAACGGTCCATAAGTAATCACCAGACATCCTCCAAATAGTGGCTGAGATCTTTTGATCGATGCCGTTGGGCAGATGGTTGGGATCCAATGCACGTGCCAAATGGATTGCCTAGCAGGATCTGTTTGGGGGTTGATTTAGTTCTCTTAGAAGCCTGTAGAAATGAAGCCGATTTTCTTGGATGTGACAATTGACATGTTCCTGCGGCTGCAAAAACAATTTAGGTGTGGAAAATTTTCATTCTTATGATTTTTTTTTTTTTTCATGGCTTGAAGTATGTATTGACAAAACGTTTTTAGAAAAATAATGTTTGTTATTTTCATTTTATTTTCAATTCTTAACAAAAATGTCAAAATTTCATTTTCTTGACCATATTAGCTAGTGAGATAGTTTTTTCAAGAAATAATAGAAAATAACTCTTTATTTATAAAATTTCCTATACAATACCATCATCCATCTTAAAGCACTACATATGTGCCATTGTACGATATTCACATCGCAGGCCATCAACCACCTTTTAATAACCCATTTTTTAATTTACCACACATCGCAATGCATTAGCTATACTACATGTCACTTTCATCTTCAAACACCCTAAATGCATCACATGTTATTGTGTCATGTGTCAGATGGTCATTGTCCATCCTTAAATGCTTCGCATGTGCAATATACGCAACATATGCCAAGTGCAAACGTTCATTTAAGTAATTCACATGTGCCCCATGTACCATTTGTTACATGATTCATCTTTAAGCATCACACATGCTAATGTGCCACATGCGTGATATGTAAAACCATCCACCACCAATTTTGATCACATGCCACACACCCGCCGCATGTGCAACATGTCATCTTTTACCCCAAGTGCTTATTTGTCGAAACGTATCACATGTGCTGTTATGTTGCATTTGTTGCCATTCATCTTTAAGCTCTCCACATGCGTCACAAGTGTTAACATGCCACATGTGCAATATGTGTCTCCATTTGTTTTCAAGTATCCCACACATATACTAACAAATCACATATGTTAATGTGTCATGTGTAACAACGTTATAGATTTGTTACAAGCCATCTTTCTCGCACATGTGTTATTTTCTATTTTTGAGTAAATTTTAATGATTTAAAAATAAAAAAATAAAAAAATTCAACTAAAAAAATTTAGGAATGAAGAGTTTTTTGAAAGAACATCTCTCGAAAACAATGAAAGTAAATGACTTTTCATTTCTCATTGTTCTTTAGAAATTGTGTTTTTCGAAAAACACCAACTTCCTCATAATAAAAAAATACAACAATCTAAATAGGCCCTTAAAAAAAATAACAAATTTCATTTCCACTTTAAAATCTGTTAAATCTACATTTTCATGGCTATGAGCGCTGCTTTCAATTTTTTAAACCATAAACCTTTTTACCGTTTTACGTTTACATGGAAACCATCAATATTGAAACAAATAAGTTAACATGGAATATTTTCCAAATATTTCTCTTTCTTGTAATGTGATCTTTGATATTCCCTATTCACATTTTAATGTCCACTAATTCAATCTTGTTTAAACCTACAAAATACTAATATAGTTGTTGGAAAATATATCGTCACCTCCTTTAATATTAATATATTATAAATATTATAACTATTTAATATTAATATATTATAAACATTATAAGTTGAGTGATAAAGAGTTGATGACATAACCATAAGTTTACTATTTAAGTACCATTTAAGCTCCGAACACAAATCAAATACAATTTAGTGGATTGGGTCTTATTCATAGTGCAAGAAAGTGAAAATTGTAAAATGAAGGAAAAATATTCTACCTCTTCTAATATCTCCCAATATGATTCATTTCGCTTCACTTTATCAAATTCTACTCAACTTTGTGTTGTGATCATTAAAATAATTTTACATCTAATTTAAACTTAGTTTTTAAGTTTTTTGTTTTGTTTTTTTTTTTTTCCTTTTCATGTTTGATATAAATAAAGAAAGGAGTAAAAAAAAATTTTAATTAAATGGATAATTTATAACTGGTGGCCTTTTATTTATGTCAGACACTTCATTCTTCCAAGGGTAGTTTGGTCATTTGCATGGAACAAGGGAGCTGTAATGTCTCTCCTAAAGACAAAAATAGAAAAGGTTGAATGATTCTGTCTTTCCTTTGTGGAGGGAAGTCTCAGAAAGTGGCACACTTGCATGTGTAAGGCGTGTTGCATTTTTTGGAATTGGACTACACATCCAATGAATCTTTCTCTGTTTGCACTCGTCTCTTGGATCTACATCAGGGCCCACATCCCACACCAACGGATCCTGTCTCTTTGCATGGCCCATCTGGGATCTTCATGTCTTCTCACGTGTGTAATGGAAGGTCTTTCGGTGCCGGGTTCCACGCACATCAGGCCCACCTGCCACTACGGTTCTAAACCGTTTCAACGGGTTTAACGGTCATGGTGTGGCTTTTTTTATTGCCTGGTTAACGAATGGACGGGAATTCCGTACAATTGTTGTAGAGTGTCCGTGAAAAGAAGCTATGTGGGGCCTACTTTGATGTGTACGTGACATCCAATCTGTCTCTCAGTTGTTGCCAACTCATGGTAGGGCATGAGACCAAATCAGGCTTATCTGAAACCAAGTGGGGAAAAACAGATAGGAAGTGGGGATGGGGATATCTACAATTCAGATTTTTTGAGCCTACTGAAGTTTTGGATTAGGCTGAAAATTTAGTTTTTTTTATTTCATCTTGATGGGACTTGACTTATGAATGGGTTGGATTGCGTGTAAACATCAGTGTGGGTAGAGGAAGGTTTTAATGGTGGGTTTATCAATCCCTGGCCCATTATTTACTGTGGTGTGGCTCACTTGAGTTTTGTATTGGAATGATTTTTATTTTCACGTATTAAGGTGAACTAGTGAAAATGATGGACGGAGTGGATTCTACACATGCATCATGTTGGGCCTCACAGAGCTTTTTGTTGCACGTGCTCCCTTAGACAACTCAATAACATGAAGTGGTAAAGCTAGCTGGGGGAGGGGTACATTTAAGAGGAGGATACACGCGCAGGATCTATGCCGTTCATCAGATGGGGGTGGCACGTACATGGTCTGCACAAAAATAGGCTGGCATCTTCATCAACTGTTCCCTACGGTTATAACAAAAACTCTCTAGAAAAAGACAACCGGTAATCTGACATACATATTCGGGCCACCTCGCCTGATTTTTTGGGCCAGGAAGTGATCAAGGTGGGCCTTTCCTGATGAGTAGCCCCGATGTGGGACCCAATTCATCTTTTCAATGGCTTCTCAGCCAAAGGTTACTCTTACAGCGTAAGCTTCTAGCTACGTAGAGAACCCCTTTAACGCGAATTGCCACTGCAGAGGACGCGGACCGCGTAGGTACGTGCTGTCAGGACTCTGTGGTGCCCACCTGATGTATGTATCGTATCCAGACCGTCCATCTGTTTTTAAAGATTATTTTAATATCATAAACCCAAAATTGAAGAATGTCCAAAGCTCAAGTGGACCACACCACAGGAACAGTGGGGATAAGGACGTCCACTGTTGAAACCTTTCTAGGGCTCATAAGTGATGTTTATATGTCATCCAACCTGTTCGTAAGGTCACACAGACCTGGATTAAGTGAAAAAACTAAATCCAGCTTCATAAAAAACTTCTGTGCCCCCAAGAAGTTTTTAGCGGTAGGTATTTTATTCCCATTGTATCGTGTGGTGTGGTCCACTTGAGATTTGGGTATGCTTCATTTTGTTATCATACTCTAAATGAGATTGAAAAATGTATGGACGGCGTGGATAAACCATATCCATCACTGTTGGCCCCCACAGAGTTCTGACACCACGTAGGTACGTGGTAATGGTGTCACTGCGCAGTACACGTCCGCCAACAGCAAGTTCCCGCAGCGACAGATGTGTGGGGTCTACCGCCATGTTTGTGAAAAATCCATTCCGTCCATCAGTTCCGAAAGCTCACGATAGTTTAGGATTAAAAATAAATAAACACATCCAAAACTCAGGTGGACCACACAACAGGAAAAAATGGGATGAAAAATGGCCACCATTGAGACCTTCCCAGAGCCCACCATTATGTTTATATGCCACGAAAACCGTTCACGAGCTTATTTCCACTGGTAAAATAGAAAGACACAAATGTCATCCTGATCCAAAACTTCTATGGCCACCATGAAGTTTCCAATGGTAGACCTACAATACCCACTGTTTCGTGTGGCGTGGTCTACCTGAATTTTGGATCTACCTCAATTTTATTACCCAGTGCTTTTGAGAGCTTTAAAAACAACTGGACGGAGTGGATTTCTCACCGACATCGTGATGGCCCCCCACATAGCTTACGCCTACAGGAACTATTGTCGGCAGGGGGAGCAAGCAGACATTGTGGAGGGAGGAGCCCACCAAAGAAACCTCCAGGAGCAAGCAGACATTGTGGAGGGAGGCGCCCACCAAAGAAACCTCCAGATGGAACGTGGATGGATGGTGTTGTTTATTTGTCATCTAAGCCATTCATCATGTGCGATCCACACCATAAACGGACACACCGAAAATCTAGTCATTCCAAAAGTTAGGTAGGCACTACGGACACACTATACTCGGGCCATTCCAAATCTTAGGTGGGCCACAACAAGTGAAAATGTAGCACATGATCATGACTGCATATGTTGAGGCAGTGTAACAGCTTTAGTGGGTGAATCCCCATCCGTGGGCCCACCTACATGTATGTGCTGTATTTACAGCTGTTCATCTGTTTTACCCATCTTATTTTAGAACATGTTATAAAAGATGAGGCTGATCTAATTCTCAAGTGGGCCACAAAAGTTTTGGACAAAGCATATATATATTCCCTTAATTCAGGTCCGTGTGACCTTATCAACGCGCTGGATGGCTAATAAGCATTACAGTGAAGCTTTTAATGGTGGACCTTTAATCAACACCGTTTTCTGTGGTGTGGTTCACCTGAGATTTAGATCTGCCTCATTTTTGGGACCATGCCCTAAAAAGAGGTGGGAAAACGGATGGACAGTGGATATACAACGCATATAATGAAGGCCCCACAGTCAGGTACTCACCCACTAAGCTGTTACACCTGCCTCACCTAACCCGCGGATGTGGATTGCCTGGTGGGGCGCAGCACTCAACCCACTGGTGTATTGATGTGGCAAAGTCCTATTGCCTCACCATGATGTACGTATTTTATCACACTGTCCATCTATTTTGTTATATTATTTTTGGCTATGACACCAAAAATTAAGTAGATCAAAAGATCAAGTGGACTATACTATAGAAAACAATGGAGATTGAACTCTTATCATTGAAAACCTCCTGGGGCATATAAGTTTTGGATCAATATGATATGTGTTTTTCCCTTTATCTAGGTCTTTAATAATCATCATGGTGAGCCCTAGGAAGGTTTCAATGGTGGGAATCATTGTCTCCCTGCTTTCTATGGTGTGGTTCACTTGAGATTTGGATCTGCTTCAGGTTTTGGCTCATGACCTAAAATGAACTTTTAAAATAGATGGACTATGTGGATTTAACACAGATATCAGGGTGTGGCTAAACAACTATGCCGCATCAACACACCAAGGCTGATATGTTACCACACAATCCCGTCACTTTATACTAATTAGACAACAATCTATTAATTAGATAAAACCATGATAATTACAAATGACTTGTATTCAGATATGCTTTATTAAGGACTTTAGATCCAGAGCAGATTGCCCGATGATTTCATATCTTTTATGATTTGACTTGGTGGGATTTGATTGAATGACTCGACATGCTATTGTCAAAGAATGTGCTCATCATTGAAAAAACAACTTTCAAACATACTTTGAGTAGACCCTTCTTTAACGACATCACGTTGTCCAAATAAATCTGCAATATGATTCTGATCACTAATTGACGAGGAGTGAGGCCCACTAGGTGAAATGCAGGGCCAATCCGGCTCCATCAGCAGTGACGCATGCATGACCACTTTCCAAATTGGAACATGCATGCTCTCTTATTTTTGGTACGAGTAAGCTGCTTCCTAGTTGAAAACTTCTCATCTCTCTTGTTTTTTTAAGGGTGAAGCCTACTTTTTATAGTATCAGGACGCATGACTCTTCTTCGGTCTGATTTCTAAAATAGCCAAACATATGTTATGAAAAAGAATAATTTCTTGCGAAAAAGAATAGTTTGTACTTTATGATTTATTTTTATTTTAGCAAAAAAGAAAACTCTGAATGATTACATCATTCGGACGTAGGCAAATTACTAAATCAGGTGAGCGGCCACACACCGTTTGAACATCTGGTACTTGCCATAACATAATAGTCACTGACGAATAAGTTCATGACTGTTAAAAGCTACTGCTAGCGGCGTAGGCTCAGCTATGCCCCAGCATAGTGTGAGAGGTAGAGTGACCTTGAGTGTTATGGGGCTTCCCCCACTCATATGTGAATATATAGCTCATGTTTCAAATCTAGGGCATTCATGCTATGACAAATAAGTTATTATTATTATTATTTTTTAATCATGCACATATGGTACTTGATATGGCCCAGCAAATGAAGGAACCTGATTGATAAGTCGTGCTGTCAGTTGTAGTCTTATAAACAAAGCTATGTCAGATTATAGTTCATCTTGCACCATGTAATAGAATTTGAGATCATGTTTAAATAATCCAAACCGTTTGTATGATGGGTCTCACTGTAGGTGTGAGAAATTTCAACCCTTTGATTGTTTACCTCTTTTTCTTTAAATATGGACCATTCGTTTAACCATTTTTTTATGTAGAGCGGGTTGCAGACAGTTTCATGGCCAAGATGGATCAGAAAAGGCCCGATCGACGACAGAAGTGATCCGGACCGTCGGACCTTAGATCGGGTGTATCCCGCAATCCGGAACGAGTTACCTGATGTAAAATATATGATTTTGGGGTAGAATGAGCTACTTTAGCCAACCAACCCTGCTACACTGGGTTGTGCAGCCCGGAATTACAAAAAACCCCTAGATCGACGGTCGTTTCCCTGTTTTAATTTCATTTTTACTATAAATATTTTTAATATTTAAAGGGTTGTGAACTCATTTTTAATATTTTTTTCATTAATCAATTTAAAATTTATTAGAATATATTTCTATTTTCTGCTTTCTTTCCTCGTGGATTCGAGAAGTCTCTATGAGGAGTCCAGAGAAGTTCTGTGGATTCGGAATAGTTATCCTCTTGAGGAAGACGGTGCTCGACCTCACGTCCTCCCCCGCGTCAGTTTGGTATAAAAGCGAGATTTCTTCTCGGATCGATGGCTTCTAACGACGGGTCGGGCAACAATCCCTTGGGCAGTGCTCTAGGGAATTTACCTTTTACGGTGACAGCTTTCGAAGTAACGCAACAAGAGAATCGGTAAGCCATGCAAGGGTTGCAGGCTTCCATCGACCGCATAGCGGATCTCTTGGCGAAAAACCTGAGGCAACTCCGTGTTCCTGGTGGTAATCCTCCACCGCCAATTGTTGAAACTCGTAATCGCCTTGATCGTAGGATAGTACGGGCAGTACATCCAAGGGTCATTCCTGATGAAGGGGGCTCCAGTGAGGAGGAAATCGATGACATAATCTTTCAACACCCCAGACATGGCGGTGATCGAGTAGATCGAACGGATCGAGAATTTAAGATGCGAGTTGATATTCCTAGCTTCAATGACCAACTACACATTGAGGATTTTCTCGATTGGCTTTCTGAAGTTGAGTAATTTTTCGACTATATGGACATTCTTGAAGTAAAGAAGGTCAAACTTTTGGCCTACAAGTTGAAAGAAGGAGCTTCAGCTTGGTGGGAACAACTGCAACTCGCGTGAACCAGGCAGATGAAAGCACCAATCCACACCTGGCAGTGAATGAAGCAGCTACTACGTACCCGATTCCTCCATAACGATTACAATCAGGTATTATTCCAACAATACCAAAATTGTCGACAAGGTAGTGGTTGGTGAGAGAATACGCAGAAGAATTTTACCGCCTGGCGACGCGTAACGGTTTGGTCGAGACTGAATCGCAGCAAGTCGCCTGATTCAATGGTAGATTGCGTATGACTATCCAGGATCAGGTTCAGATGCAGTCCGTCTGGACGATAAATGATGCGATTAAATTGGCTACTCAGGCAGAAACACAACTTGAACGTCCTAACACACGGACCTATCCTACTGCAACGATTCCTGTGGCAGGTCCGCCCTAGGGAACTGCACAACCCAAGGGGAAGGAGCCCGTAGGAGCATGCACTGAACCTCCTACGTCTGAGAACCGAGATAAGGGAAGCGGGCAAGCTAGACCCCAAAGAGACGTATCGATTGTTGCTAGTCCAAGTAGAATCCCGAACCCCTATACTCGGCCAAGACCCGACAACTGCTATCATTGTGGCCAACCAGGTCACCTATCAAATACTTGTCCCCAGCGAAAAGTGACAAACCTCGCCATCAATGATGGTAGTGCTGATAACGCTTATGAAGATCCAGATATTGAAGAACAGGAGCATTCCACCGAGGATGAGGCAGATGATTCAGGTTGGGTTCAGCAAGATCACGACGAGTCGCTCGTCATGAGGTGACTATTATATGCGCCAAGAAAAGAAGTGCATCCACAGTAGCATAATATCTTCTACACTAGGTGTACGGTGAATCGAAATGTTTGTGACGTGATCATTGACAGTGGGATCAGCGAGAACATCGTCTCTAAGGTCATGGTGGAAAAATTACAATTGAAAACGGAGCGTCATCCCTCTCCATATACGATCGGTTGGATCAAGAAGGTCAGTGAAACAAAGGTAACTGAACAGTGCACCATATCCTTTTCAATTGGCAAACATTATAAGGATGAAGTAGTATGCGATGTGGTTGACATGAAAGTATGTCACATATTACTCGGTCGGCCTTGACTATCTGACCGTGATGCCACTCATAAAAGGGCGAGATAACATATATATCTTCGTCAAAGACGGCCGGAAGATCATATATATTGGCCCCTATGGATCCAGAGGGATCACCTGAAACTTTTAAAGTGGAGGGCCATTTTCTCTTAACCATACGGGACTTCGTGGAAGAATCCAAAGAAACATGACAGACTTATGCATTAATTGTAAAAGGGAGAACTCGAGCCTACCATCATCCCTGAAAGACTAAGGCCCCTGCTACACGAATTCAAAAAAATCTGGCCCGATGACCTTCCCGATGGGTTATCCCCCATGCGGGATATCCATCACCATATCGACTTTGTCTTTGGGTCCAGTTTACCTAATCATTCTCATTATCGAATGAGTCCGAATGAGCACGAGATTCTACAGGGACAAGTAGAGGAGTTGATCCGTAAGGGTCTTATTCGAGAAAACATGAGTCCATGTGTTATACCAGCTCTATTAATTTCAAAGAAAGATGGGAGTTGGCGCATGTGTGTCGACAGCCGAGCTATCAACAAAATCACCATAAAATATAGGTTTCCTATACCACGGTCGGACGATATGCTGGAATGCTAGAGGATGCAAAAATATTCTCTAAATTGGACCTAAGGAGCGGCTACCATCAGATTCGAATATGGTCGGGTGATGAGTGAAAAATGGTCTTTAAGACCAAGGAAGGATTATACGAATGGATGGTCATGTCCTTCGATCTTTCGAATGCGCCTATCACATTTATGAGATTGATGAACTAAGTTCTGAAACCTTTCATTGGGCAGTTCGTTGTGGTTTATTTTGATGATATTTTGATATACAGTTGAGACGAAACCACCATATAGAACACCTCAAGAAGATCCTTCAAGTGCTCACTAAGAATAAACTGTATCTCAATTTAAAAAAGTGCAGCTTCATGACTGATAGCCTATTATTTTTGGATTTTTTCGTAACATCCACGAGCATTCGGGTAGATGAGAAAAAAGTGAAGGTAATCAGAGAATGGCCGGTTCCCACAAATATTCATGAAGTGCGAAGTTTTCATGGACTGATGACATTTTATCGTCGATTCGTGAAAAATTTCAGTACCATTGTGTCGTCAATCACAGATTGCATGAAGAAATGACAGTTTCAGTGGACTAACAAAGCTGACAGGAGCTTTGCCGAAATCAAGCGCAGATTATCCGTGACCCTGGTTCTTGTACTTCCCAACTCCGACAAATTGTTTGAAGTCGAACGTGATGCCTCATATGTTGGAATTGGGGGAATTGTCTCAAGAAGGTAGACCGGTAGCCTTCTACAGTGAGAAACTTAGCGATGCACGCAAGAAGTAGTCTACATATGAGATCGAGTTATACGCGGTGGTCCAGACACTGCGATATTGGCGACATTATTTGATTCAAAGGAAATTCATACTTTACACGGACCATCAAGTTCTCAAATTCATTAATAGTCAAGCTAACATTAACCATGTGCATGCTAGATGGATCTTATTTTTGCAGAAATTCACGTTCGTACTAAAACACAAGTCAGGGCAACAGAATAAAGTAGTTGATGCACTAAGTCGCCGTGTAACTTTTTTAGTCGTTATGAGCAATGAGGTTGTAGGGTTCGAGCGCCTCAAAGACATATATGCCGATGACGACGACTTCAAGGACGCATGAGTTAAATGCCAAGAAGGTCACCCTAGTGACTTACATATGCAAGACGGATTCCTTTTCAAGGAAAATCGACTGTGCATCCTGAACAGTTCGCTAAGGGAACAAATAATCCAAGAGCTACATGGAGGTAGCCTCAGTGGACACCTTGGGCGAAACAAGACGCGAGCTCTTGTGGAAGAAAGGTATTACTAGCCGCAATTGGTACGTGATGTGGGAAAGGCAGTCCAACTTGTTATATCTGTCAGACCTCCAAGAGACAATCTCATAATACGGGCCTCTATACCCCGTTACCCATGCCTGATGACACTTGGGAGGATTTATCTATGGACTTCGTGTTATGGACAGATGTCTTAATCTGTTTGGTGGTCTGTCGATGATATCGACAGGGTTTCGATGACATCGATGGTTGCTCGATGCCATCGATAATTCATAGAATTTTCACCCCTGGTCGCTGGACAGTTCTGGCCCGTCTTTGATGACATCGATGGACCTTCGATGATATCGAAGATGTTACACAGATTTTTTACGGAAACGCTGATTCTGCGGATTTTGTTTCCTATTCCGAGTCTGCTTCTTTCTAAACTTATATAAAGGGGTGTATGCGGGATGAGAGGTATTCGAAGGCTTTCTAAAGGAGTTCCAAGGGTCTTTAAAAGGATTTTAGGGTTTCTAAAGGCTGTAGCATGGGTGAGATTCGAGGTTGTTCGAATCGGGTAAGTCCTCTCTCTTTGTAATTTCTATTTTCATAGTGGAGATCTATCGCTTTGTGCCATGGTTTTTTTCCTGCAAGGGTTTTCCACGTTAAATCTGTGTTCTCTTGTGTGTGCTTGGTGTCATTGGATTGCTATCCTAGATCTAGATCTATGTGATTCCGCAGGTCAAAATCCCAACAAGTCGTATCAGAGCAATCATTGGGGCACAGATCTGAATCTGCAGGATTAGTAATAATGGCGAGCACTAGGTATGAGATTGAGAAGGACTCAAGGAAAAATAATTTTGAGTTATGGAAGATCAAGATGATGAGTTCCTTAATCAAGCAAGGCGAAGATGGTTCTCTTGAGGAGAGAAAGTCTACTATGACTGATGATGAATGGAATACTCTTGATAAGAAGGCATTATCGTTGATCCGTTTATGTCTCACGGATGAGGTTTTCTACAACGTCATGAGGGAGAAAACTGCGGCTAAGTTATGGGCGAAGTTAGAGGATGTCTATGCGAAAAAATCCTTTGAAAACCGCCTACACTTGAAGCGGCAGTGGTGTAACTTCAAGATGACAGATGGTAGAGATCTGGAGGCTCACATTAGCAACTTTAATAAATTAGTTTGCAAATTGCTGGATATGGAGGAAATGATGAAAGATGAAGAACAAGCATGTATGTTGTTGAATTCTCTTTCGGCGTCGTATGAGTCATTCAAGGACACTATGTGCAGCACGAATAAAACCCTGAGTGTCGACACCGTTATCTCAGCCCTTTAAGGAAAAGTTATGAGAAAGCTAAACGGTGACATGGGGACATCTTCTGATGCACTATTTACAATTGGTAGGAATTCTGAACAAGGTACGGGTTCTTGAGGTTATAAATCCACATCAAATGGCAAGGGCAAAGGAAAGGTAAAGTACTGGAATTGTGGGAAGGAAGGACATGTGAAGAAAGATTGTAGAAATCCTAAATCAAAGAGAGAAGATTCTGAGGCTTCGTACAGGGAGGCCAATGCTGCTACGTCAGATGGATCGAGTGGATGTGATGGTGTTGTTTTGTCTGTGTCTACTATCAGGCGGCCATACGATGATCGTAAGGACGAGTGGATGCTAGACACAGGGGCATCTTTTCACATGACTCCTCATCGGAGTTGGTTCACCAGCTATAGCAAGTGCGATGGTGGACAGGTGTTTATGGGCAATGGCTTTGCCTGTAATGTTGTAGCTATTGGTACAGTGCGCATCAGGATGTTTAATGGGGTGGAGCGTACATTGACTGATGTCAGGCACATTCTTGATTTGAAGAAGAATCTGATTTCTCTTAGTGTACTTAAGACAAAAGGATGCATGTACACAGGTATTGATAGTGCTCTTAAGGTATCTAAGGGGGCACGGGTAATCATGAAAGCGCAACGACTCGGTAACATGTACAGGTTAATCGGGAGCACTTCAAAAGGTGGAGCTGCAGTGGATGTAACGGATTCCACCTCTGCACGTGTGTGGTATGTTGGACATGGCCACATGAGCGGGCAGGGCAAGAAGGCTGAGACGTGCGGACAGGGATACAGAGCAGGTGGAGCAGCCACCTGTGAGAAGAATCACACGGCATGATCACAAGATATCGGTGAGATACATGGAGGACTCCAATATCGTAGGGGATTCATCTTCTATTCATATGACTCTAAGTGAGCCTGGTGCTGAAAAGTGAAAGGTGACTATGGGCAATGTGATGGATTCGTTGTACCAGACCGACATATGGGAGCGAGTGGATCTTTTAGTAGACCAAAGAGCGGTTGGATGCAGGTGGATCTTCAAGAGGATATAACATAGATACAGGACGAGGTTGGTAGCAAAGGGTTATGCTCAGAGAGAAGGGATCAGCTTCTCAGAGATATTCGCGCCAACGGTATAGTAGGTGTCTATTAGATCCGTGATTGGCGCTGGTTGGCCAATGTGATCTTGAGCTGGAAGGATGGATGTGGAGTCTGCACTTCTGAAAGGGAAAGTGATGAGCAGAACTATATGAAGCAACCAGGGTGGTTCGAAGTTAAAGGGGCTGAGAAAAGACTTTGCAGGAGGTCCTGGTTCGACTTGTCGCCTAGGCAGTGATTTGATTCCTTCATGGTGAGTCAGGAATTGATGACATGTAAATTGCCAATTATGACATGTCTGAAATCAATGTACTGTAGACTCGGTTAAGTGGGACATTCAAGATGAAGGATCAGGGGGGGCTGCAAAGATGGTTCTCGGCATTGATACTGAAGGAGGAGTAGGCTTTGGTAATCATAGGAGGAATACCTTATGTGTAGGTATTGATCAAGGATGTGATGGGCCAGGAAAAGCCGGAGAGCGTTCCCTACGCGTCTCTCCTCAAGTTTTCCTCAGGACATGTCCCAAAACAGATGAGGAAAAACAGGATATCTCATGAGCCTTATTCGAATGCAGTTGGCAGTGTATGCCATAGTCTGGATTAGACCGGTTATTTCACAGGCTATCAGTGTTGTGAGCAAGTACCCCGACAAGCAATATTGGGTAGCGGTGAGATGGTAAGAAGACTACGTCTTTTCTTTTGGGAAGATAGGAGCAAAGATGGTTGGGCATGTGGATTCTGATCCAACGGACATGCTCTCCTAGATCGTTCCTGTAGAGAAGTTCAAGGTCTGTAAAGCTTCTCTGGGCTTTGCGATGACGTAAAAGGAAGACGGAGTATGCACGAGAGGTTATGATGTGATGAAGAGATAAGAGGAGGTCAAGAAGCTACACAGATGAAGATTGAAGACATGGT
The DNA here is from genome assembly GCA_021015155.1 of Magnolia officinalis. Lineage (NCBI taxonomy): Eukaryota > Viridiplantae > Streptophyta > Magnoliopsida > Magnoliales > Magnoliaceae > Magnolia > Magnolia officinalis. Next base: position 99,504,239 of record JAJHSJ010000002.1, read on the forward strand.
GGAGATTGTTATGGACAGATGTCTTAAATCTGTCTGGTGGTCTGTCGATGATATCGACAGGGTTTCAATGACATCGAAGCCAGTCGTTGATGACATAACGGTTGCTCGATGCCATCGATAATTCACAGAATTTTTCACCCCTGGTCGCTGGACAGTTTTGGTCCTGTTTCGATATCATCGAAGGACCGTCGATGATATCAAAGCTGTCATCGAGAGACCTTCGATGACATTGAAGAGTTCCATAGATGCGATTGCGGAAACGCAGATTCTGTGGATTTTGTTTCCTATTCCGAGTCTGCTTCTTTCTAAACTTATATAAAGGGGTGAATGCGGGATTGAGAGGTATTCGAAGGCTTTTTAAAGGAGTTCCAAGGGTTCCTAAAAGGATTTTAAGGTTTTTAAAGGGTGTAGTAAGGGTGAGATTCGAGGTTGTTCGAATCAGGTAAGCCCTCTCTCTTTGTAATTTCTATTTTCATAGTGGAGATCTGTCACTTTATGCCGTGGTTTTTTTTTTCCCGCAAGGGTTTTCCACGTTAAATTTGTGTTCTCTTGTGTGTGCTTGGTGTCATTGGACTGCAATCCTAGATCTAGATCTGTGTGATTCCGTAGGTCAAAATCCCAACACTTCGGGTTTGGTCTCCCACGAACACAACTCGGCATGGATTCAGTGTTCGTGGTTGTAGATCGTTTCTCTAAGATGACACACTTTATTCCATGCAAGAAGACTCTAGATACAACACACGTGGCGAATCTATTCTTCAAAGAAATTTTTCAGCTACACGGGGTTCCCAAGACTATTACTTCTAACCGTGACACTAAGTTCATAAGCCACTTTTGACGGACTTTATGGACTCGATTCGATACACGACTTCAGTTTAGCAGCACCTACCACCCACAGATTGACGGTTAAACTGAGGTTGTGAATCGCACGTTGGGAAAACTCCTTCGATGCATTTCAGGAAAAAAAACCGAAGTAGTGGGATTTGACTTTATCTCAAGCAGAGTTTGCATTCAACGACATGGTGAACCGCTCGATAGGGAAATCCCTGTTCCAAGTTATTTATGGACGAATACCTCACCACACACTAGACTTGATCCCTCTGCCCAAGCTCCCAGGCATGAGCATTGCAGCAGAACATATGGCTGACAAGATCATGGGCATTCATGCGGAGGTACAAACCAAGCTACATGCCTTGAACGAAAAGTATAAGGAGCAAGCGGACAAGCATCGACGACAAAAAGTGTTCGAGGTGGGCGACCAAGTAATGGTCTGTTTGCACAAAGAACGATTTCCGACCAGAATGTACAACAAGTTAAAGAATAAAAAGATTGGACCGGTACCAATCATCCGAAAGATCAATGATAACGCTTATATTGTTAATCTTCCAGATGACATGGCAATCTCACGGACTTTCAACGTTGCAGACCTGTCCGAGTATCATGAACCAGCGCAGGATGAGACCTCGAGGACGAGTTCTTTTGAAGTGGAGGGGACTAATGTAGAGCGGGTCGCAGACAGTTTCATGGCCAAGATGGATCAGAAAAGGCCCGGTCGACGACAGAAGTGATTCGGACCGTCAGACCTTAGATCGGGCGTATCCCGCAATCCAGAATGAGTTACCTGACGTAAAATATATGATTTTAGGGTAGAACGAGCTACTTTAGCCAACCAATCCCACTATGCCGGGTTGCGCAGCCCGGAATTGTGAAAAACTCCTGGATCGACGGTCATTTCCCTGTTTTAATTTCGTTTTTACTATAGATAGTAAGTTTTAGTTTGATTATAACTCTTCATTCGTCGGGCTTTTGGAGTTGCGCCCAACGTGAAAAGAGCTTAGAATAATTAGGAGGACGGTTTGGTGAAGCCAAATAGAACACTTACTATTTTTGGCTGAAAACCTTGTGCACTAGTAGACATCACGACCGTCTATAAATAGTAAGTTTACTATTTATAGTAAGTCGCGATTTCTAGGAGTTTTAGTTGTAGTTTGATTCTGATATCTTTCCCATTGCTTGATACCCCTATTTAAAGGGTTATGAACTCGTTTTTAATATTTCTTTTATTAATCAATTTCAAATTTATTATAATTTATTTATATTTTCTGCTTTCTTTTCTCGTGGATTCGAGAAGTCTATGTGAGAAGTCCAGAGAAGTTCCGTGGATTCAGAATAGTTATCCTCTTGAGGAAGACGGTGCTCGACCTCATGTCCTCCCTTGCGTCATTTTTTATGGGCCATTGATAGGATCTTAGAAAGTTAAGAAGATCTATTTGGATACTCCTAATCTAGTTTGGATCATTTGAAACATGAAATCAGATCCAATGGCTATATGGTACCAACTTAAAACCAAAAATAAAATAAAATGGGATATGAGGTTTTCTGATTAGATGCGTGTGGAGTATATATCTCAATACATATGCAGGCACACGTGCGATTATGGAACACATGTGCGAGATCTAAGCTTTTTATCCCGTTGGAAGCAATGTTTAGACATTCTTATCTCAAAATGCATGTAGCTTTGTTTCTCATGTGGGCCACTCACTGTTAGGTCCATCAAATTATTATTTTTTCTTCTTGTTGGTTTCTTTAATTTTAAACACATTTTAAAGAAAAAAAAAATGGTATACTATGAAGTCGACCACATGGGAACTTGGCACGAGGTCGAGCTATGTGGGCCCTACCATGATGTGTGTCGGTCATTCACCCCTTATAATTAGATGCACCTGGGGGCCATGGGTGTAAAAATTAGGCTAATCCATGACTTGGGTGGGCCATGCCACAGACAACCATTGAGATTGATGTCGACCCATTGAAACCATTTTAAATGTTTATAGGGCCCACTGAGATGTGGTTTAGACACTTAACCCATCCATTACATGACGAGGGTCACATCAAATTTCAGGCCATTCCAAAACTCAGTTGGGCCCTACCAAGTGCTTTTAGATGTTTTATGCATGATTTCACATGGTCTTAGATGGTGTAGCCCACTTGAATTCTAGATTTTTTATTTTTGGGACATATCCGTATTGTTGATGTCCAACATACGTCGTGGTTGAGCCACAAAGCTTGACCCTCATGGGTCAACCTCATAGAACCTACTCCTCATTTTAAACGACTCAAAACCGAGTTGAGCTTGGTTCCAAAAGGGTTGAGTCACATGGTCTGATTGAGCATGCCCATTCATCGTTTGGGCCTGAACTGTAGGATCTGGTCCCCCCGCTCGAATAGAAAGTGGTCCAAGCTTGAAATCGAAGCCACACCTCATAAAGATAGCACAGAAGGAAAACGGATAGCATTGCAATGGTATTGGGCTTGACTAGTCCAGGCCAAAGTCCAATCCATTCCCAGTGAATAAGCTAAGTATTAAGGCTCAGATCAGATCCGACCAATCAGCAAAACAGTACTCAGCCCATTAATGTAATGTTTAAAAAAAAAAAAAAGAAAAAAAAAAAAAGAAAAAGCCATTATATCCAATACTGCAAATAAGATGTTGGAGTAACTAAATAAAATTCTATTTCATTTTTCAAATACATAATACATACAACAGTTTAGTTACATTGTTACATTTTCAAGGAAAGACTAACTTAAATGGGGTGTAATTTTTCTTCTCGCTTGGCTACCTGGACTGACTAAGATTCTCCGAAAAAGATAAACAATAGTTGAAATGAGCTTTATAAGCTCAGTGGGTATATCTATACTTACTACTAGGTAGGATAAACTACAATCATGGATGCAATGAGTATGAAAACTACCTCCAACATAACCATCTCCATCATAAACATTTGGATTACAACATAACAAACTACAATGTATACAATAAGCGAGATGTATAAACGTGTAACCATAGATATCAAATACTAGAATTAGTAGAGTGGAATCATGGGAGCGTACTTGAATATGGGTATGATACACACTACTTAGCACGCATTACATAAGTCAAATAGGTTTATTCTCCAAGTGTTCAAGCATTCTCCCTAAATATATTTGATTAAGCCTGTTTAACCTTTAATTAGTTTGTGCTTGAGAAACTAGCTTAGGTTTAATAATCACAAGGTTAAGCTATTAATCTACACGTTGTTCTCATGATTAAATGCTCGAGAAACTAGCTTAGGTTTAACAATCACAAGATTAAGCTACTAATCCACACGTTGTTCTCTTGTAGTTAAATGCTCGAGAAACTAGCTTAGGTTTAACAATCACAAGGTTAATCCCCATCACTACTTTATGCATCATGTTTTCTGGCTCGAGGTCCCATGTAATAGTGAGCCATGTGTCCAAGTGGGTTACAAAGGTTCTAGTCTAAATGGCTACGGGTATTATCCGTTCATCTCAATCGGCCGCATGATTGTATCAATGGGTCCTAATATTTGTATTTTTCCATTGTCCAGTTGTGGGCCCTACAACTGATATTAATTTGATATTTTCCATTCATTCAACCTGAGTGACCACATCAACGGGCTAGAAGATAAATGAACATCATGGTGGGTCCCACTCGTGAGGCCACAGAAGTCTTGGAATCAAGCTAATTAACATTGATATATTCCATTCATCCGGACTTATGTGACTGTGTCAATAGGTCGGCTGGAAATAAAGACCATGGTGGGCCCCACCCCACCCCACCCCACCGAAGTCTTGGATAAGTAGATGTTTGTAGGTTTTTCCCCTTTATCCTTGGATGACAAATAAACATCATGGTGGGCCCCACTTAATTAATGGGACCACGAAAGCTTTGGATCAAGCTGACATAGGTGTGATATTTTCAACACAAGTTGGACGGCAACCAAAAATGGACATCGTGGATAGAAATCATACATCATAGCGGTTCCTGTCTGGCCATTTATCAGGTGGGCCACATGTGTTCATTGAATGTGGACCATTAACGAGCTGCATGTAAAGGTTTGAAAGCCTGTCTACGTGGGGTTAGCAATCATGGACCATTTCTGTGACTCTGCCAATAAGGCTTGCAATGGGCCCGGCCGCCTGGGGTTTGGACCTTCCAAAAAGGCCTGTGGTCTGTGCTCGGGCTTTACATATATGGCATGATCTATTTTCGTGCCAGGATGGGCTTCGAATCAAGTCATTCTAGACTGGCCAAGTCGGGCCCATTTCACAATCAGTCCATGTGGGTCATCTTGTTCTAGAAACTCTAGCTTCGAGCCCAGCCCACAGAACTATATATGAGTCTCCGACCCGAGCGGTCCCACCGCAGTGTCAACCCATGTCCAATCCGACGGTCATGAGGCTTTTCTGTGTTGGACCGCATCTGCACAAAATAAAAAGAACGGTTACGAGAAATAGATGAACGGTCCAGATTCGATTTACACAGTATACATGACAGAGATGTGCGAAATCAAGAATATTGAAATAGTAGTCCCCATCATGGACAGAGCATTGGCCTAAAAATCAAAAGATCAGATGAATCTGCTGACCTTTTCCTTGACTGTCCATTTCATGAATGAGGTCCACCCTAGAAGGCGTGGCTGTTGGACCAGGGTCTTTTTCAGTGGCTTAATCCGTGGGTAGGATATGCACTGAATGTTGATGGTGGATTCCCTAGAGAACTAGAACTAAGATATTTCAACTCTGATTACTCAAGTTAAATGCGGGACCAGCAGCGTGAGTAGGTGGCCTGTCATGAAGGGCGGGGCTTTGAACCCTAAACTTGGCATAAAGGCCAAACATACCCAAACTCTATATTGGATATTCATTCTAAATCAGCTTAGTGATAATTATAGATGGAATCCTTTTATGTATACATAATCTTAATTAGTGTACATTTTATCTATATTTAAGTTTATTATTATTCCAATGTATCTAAATTTATTATCTTTTATGTATATTTATTATTTTCTATTTACACTTAGCCGAGCACGAACAAATCAAATCATTCAGAAGACGATGTGTGGTAGCCATGCCAAATATATTGTGGATGAATTTTAAAAAGAGGAGTTACATACGTACACATATAAAAACATTAAATAAAATTGTATCAAAAGTGACACAGGGATTAACGTGATGAAGTCAATCCAAACTCCTCACTGAGACTTCTCGAATCCACGCGAGGAAAGAGAGAAACTAGAAATAATTCTAGAAATAAATTTGGTAATAATTAATAGATCAAATATAAGTCTACAACCCTTTAAATAGGAATACAAAGTTTAGGAATTAATTACAACTAAAACTCTCTAAAATTCGTAACTTTTACTATTTAGAAAATGTCCTATTTTACTTGACGACATTATTCTCCTAATTATTTTAATCACTTTTAAGGTTGGACACAACTCCTAAAGCTCAACAGATGAAGAATTATAATCAAACCAATAATACTAAAAATAGTAAAAATGAAAATAAAATGGAATTTGACCGTTGATGGGATGAAATCTCACAAATTAGGCGTTGGCAACCTGGCATAGCTGGGTTGGTTGTCTAAAGTAGCTCGTCCTACCCCAAAATTATATAAGGTACATCGAGTAACTCATTTCGGTTTGCGAGATATATTTGTTTTAAGATTTTGCCGGTCTTGAGGACTTCCGCCTCCGATTGAGTCTTCTATGGTCTATCTTGAACATGAAAGTGTCTGTGATCCGCTCTACATCAAAAAGTAATTATTTACAAAGCAAATTTATATTTAATATTAAATGGTAGAGTCATGTTAATAACTACTCTATGTAATGTCAAAACCAAGTGATATGGAGATCTGGACAAGCAATTATGGCCTCATGTTTGATTGAATTGTGATAAGATGTTAACCACTTAGGCCAATGATAAATGAAGTAGTTGTGATCTCATGTTTGATTGAATTGTGATAAGATGTAACTACTTAGGCCAATGATAAATCGCCTAATGAAATCTAATCATCTAGTGGCTATCATCATGAAAAATGACAACTTCATTGATCCAAACGACTTATATGACCATACTCAAAAGTAAATGGAAGGTCTGAACAAAATTATTAAATTGGAATATTTCAAGCCTTAAATCACTTAAATCTTTTTATTACAAGGCCCAACACTTGTAGGACTAGGGCCAGTCCTTAAAAGGAGTAGGACTGGACCCAGCCCCTAGCCACCCTTACCTCCCTGTCACCATCCAAGCCTAAGCACACTGTGTAAACGACGATCGAAAGATGACCAATACTCATCCATTTTGAAAGTACTATTCAGTATTCTAGCAAACATCTTCATTTCCACCCATTACTATGCCCACTTTGAACGGTCTGGATTAGCTTTTCTCTATTTAACGTGTACGTGGACTAGCAGCCAATGTATTAGGAAATGCTGTCCCAGCACGAACCTTCCTCGACGTGACTCAACTCACGCGTGGCTGCATGGAGGAATCTAAGAGATATGAGCATCTTGTCATTTTCTGTTTTGATTGCCACGCATGTGGCAGGTCGGATGCTGATTTTCTGCCGTAGCCAGTTTAAATACGACTTTCAAATGAGTACAAAACAGTTAAATACGACTTCCAAATGAGTACAGACTAGTCAATGGAGAAAAAAAAAAAAGAGAGGCAAAAAGCAAAATAAAAAGGGGACCATGCTTCCTATTATTCCCTCCAGATGAAAGAAAGGAAAAACTTTGATACTCTGTTAGAGTGTAATGGATGATACACAGGCACTTGGAGATAATTACTTATACAAATACATAAGATTCTTAATTTAAACTAAACTGTCAAAATTATAGGTCTTAGATTAATTTTATTATGAACCAATATTTAAGATTATTTGATCATCTGACTGTCTGATTGTGAACATTTAAGAGATGGTTAAGATTGTTCAACTAATTAGATTTTAGGCTTGCGGCTTAATGAGAATGGGTTCTAAAATTCAGTCGGTTTAGTTTGAGATATTTTATGTGACGTGTACAAGTTTTGAGTTACTGAGTTTCAAGTGTCGTAGACAGTCGGAGTATCAAATAACTACCGCCGAAGAGAAAGGGCAGCGGATTAGCTGGTGTAACACGCATAAGCGACCTGGCTGGTGTGGGTACGTGTCGTGGGAAGTGGAGCACTTACGCTCCTGAGCTCCCAGTTGTACGAACGGTTCAAAGGAGATCAAAGTTACATGAGGCCCACAATGATGTATTTATTATACCCACACGGTTCATATATTTTGCAAGATTATTTTAGAGTATGATTCCAAAAATGAGTGATATCCAAAGATCAAGTGGACCACACCACAAATAGAAGTGTGGACTAATTCTCACCGTTAAAACATTAGTAGAGCCCACCATAACGTTTATTTTCCATCCAATCTGTTCATAATGTCACACAGACATGGATGACGAGGAAAAAAATATATATCATATTGATCTAAAACACTCGTGACCCCCAAAAGGGTTTCAATGGTACACGTTCAATCCCCCATTGCTTTTTGCAGTGTGGTCCACTTAATCTTTGGATCTGTCGTAATTTTTTCCTCAAACATTACAAGTAGCTCGCCAAAAGGACGGACGGTTTGGATATAGCACATACCTCATGATGAGACCCACAAAACTTGTTGACGTCAACACAGCAGCCAGGCCGGTGGTGGCTGGTACACCAGCCAATCCACTTCCAAGAGAGAGTTCCATGTTGATTAGAGATCTTATGCAACCCAACCAACCTCAACCTTACATGCATTATAAGAGTCTACCTCAGGCTAACTCTTCTTGAGTTGCCCAATTGGACTAACCCATGGTAGCAGACTCTTATGCTTACGCTATTAGAAAATGATGGTGACTTTTCAAAAGAAACACATGCAATATAAGTCAAGATTTTATACCATTCCAATTGCTGACGGAACTGTCAATTGCACCTAACCCACTAAATACAGTGAAAAGATGATATTAAATCGTTGCCTTGAATTTGGACCACTCCATATTTAATTTTAACCATTCATTTTATAGTCATTATTTAGACGGTTAGAATTGCTTGATCAGCCTGATTTTAGAGATATGCTCCATCCACAGTGGAACTCACATCAGTGCCACGTAAAATTACTATGAAACTACTACATTTCATAGTAATTTGAATGCTATGGATAGTTTATATCAGTGACACGTTACGAGGATGAGTCACCACCATTTTCATAATGGTGCTAAACTAACACGGACGTATGAGGGTGAAAGAATCCCTCTCTTTGGGTTAAATGCTGCGAATTGCTACAACAACAGTGACTTATAACGACTGATAATAACAACAGATTATTCTATCTGCCACTACAAACAATATATAGCAGTGAATATTAAACATCCGCCGTCCTACCCATTATACCCACCACCGCCACTTAATTCCACCAATATAGCGGCGAAAAAAATATAATCTGCCGCTACATATTGTGACTGATAATGGCGGATGGATGTATTCGCCACGGTATCCATTATTACCACCACCATTACCATTCCCGTCGTTTGTATTTGGCTGTATTCGACACATATAGCGGTGGAATGGTTACTCCACCGTTTTATGTCACTATAACATTAATTAGTAACTTATAATGGCAGATTTTAGCAACGGATATAAAACTCCATTGCTACAAGTCATCTGTAGCGGTAGATATTCCTTCTCCGCCATGTATACCTTATTCCCACCAGCACTATCGTTCATGCCATATATATAGTAGCAGATATAGAGATCTTGTTGAAATTGGATGCCTTTAATCTATGCAAATAGGAAATTTTCTATAAGATCGACAAATTGCTTGATAATATCGGATAACTCTTTGAAATTTCGATTTGCTTGTTTTACACTTTTGAAGATCTTCGACCCTATTGACCAGTCGTTGATGCCACTTGATCGTATCGACAGTTTGCGCAACTTCTGCATAAGTGTGTGATTTTATTTCTAATTTTGAATCCAAATTATATAATACAGGTGTAAAACATGATTAGGGTAATACAAATGATTAGAAGTTTATTATGGAGAAACTAAGGTTTGGATAAAGGGGATCTGGTTTTTTTTTTTTTTTTTTTTTTTTTTTTTTTTTTTTTTATTTCTAGAGTTGGCATGTAAGTTACTCTCATTTATTGTAATTTCATTTTCATAGTAGATTGCTTGTAGCTTTGTGCCATGATTTTTTTTTTTTTTTTTTTTTTCGCAAGGGTTTTTCTATAAAAATTGTTTATGTTCTCTATGTATGCTTGAATTTTCTATCTTTATGCTTGTTTGATTCATGTCTGGGTCACATTTGGGTGACACTTCTGCTCTCAACATATCCACCGCTATATGTAGGAAACCTTTAACAATAAATTGTAGGATTCATTGTTACAACCCATCTTCCTGCCATTGTTCCCGCCATGTGTTTTTTTTTATTGTCCATGCCATGTGTTTTTGGCTATATGCGAGTCATATAGTGGCAAATTCTTTAATTTGTTGTAGTATCCTATGTTCCCTGCGCAACTCATATAGCGGTGGATTTTGAGTCTGCCATTATAGTCGATATCCCGCCACCACCATATTCAACCATTTACTTTTAGTAGTATGCAAGATATATGAATTTTGAGTCTACTATACCTTTGTGATTTTTAGGGTTTAATAAATCATATAGTGGTGAAAGGTTATTTCCATCGCTATAAGTTTCACTTAATGAAACTCTCTCTCTCTCTTCTCTCTCTCTCTCTCTCTCTCGCGCGCGCGCTCCCCCCCCCCCCCCCTTCGGCTAATTTTTTGTTATTTTCCTTGCCACAAATCAGATCCATTTCCTCTTCTTTGATTACGATCAATGTATGTATGCTAGAACATGTGCATTTGATTTGAAAATTTTGAAGATTTTGTTGCATAAATCATAGCGGATTCGAGGATCTATACTAGCACCAATGTAGGGTATAGAAGCACGATTTGATTACCTACCTTAATTGACCATTATCTTAATTATTAAAAACCCTAAAGTAGGTGACTGCATGTCAGTCTTCTGCCTCCTGTACACCCATGGCTCTAAGTATCTAATGGGGAGAAGAACATGCATATGTCGGTGTATGGAGTTGGGGACTGAATGTACTTTTTAATAGAATAGCTATGTGAAGAATTCCACCCATCGTAGGACTCTTCCATGCCCATGTCTCCTCAGTCCCGTTCCTAGGAGAGAAGCCGTCCTCCAATACAACTTTATCTAGAGTTGTATGGTACTTCATGCACATAAACTTGTGTACACACTTAAAATCGTGGGTACCACCCTAATGTTCATAAGAATGATCTGAACTGATCATTGAATTGCTATATGGAAACATGTCATACATGACCCACAATTTCAACATTCTCCCACTTGGGATATTTATGACAATATTTAAAATATAATGTATTATCCAGTACTTTCTTAATAAGCTCGAGACTTTACACCCTATTAAGCAACAATACTCATGCGATGAAACAAAACTTAAACCTGAACCTCCCACTAATGAGACAGTCAGTGTTAACCAAACTTATTCATCTTATCAGTTCCACCCAATTAATGTTACTATAAGTAAGATGAATATTTTTATCACTTTTTTATTCACCTAATTTACGAATCCTATATACCTACAATTTCTCTTATATTAAGAGTTACCAATGTGTCTGTAAGGCGAATAGTAGACCTTTAAACTATCACAATACTTGAGATCAACTCCCACTCTTTCATCATTAATCATTAATTAAAAGGCATATATAGTTTTGAAAGAGGATCTCATGTTGCGTGCATCGGGATTTTATAAATTTGAAATTGATGTCTCTTATCATTTATCAATTAAACTTTTCTCATGGATTCTTAGCTAAATGCTCAGAATGTTGTTACAGGTACATCCACCTCAAAGTGATAATATTATTTTTCGGGACTAAAAACCATTGTGTAAATCACTTATAGGGGTCAAATCTATTTATAACTATTCTTGTATGTAAACAATATTTTCTTCTTTCACATCCACATTCCATAGACAAATATAGTATTGAGACCATAATCCAACATTCGAATTTAAAAGAAACCCAAATGAACTATTTTATCTTAAACAAATGTAACGCAAAGGTTTAAAAAATTCAAATATAAACTAATTTATGTATTTAAAAAAATACAAAATCATCAGCCTCGAATCTCCAACTAGAAAGACACCTATGATAATATAGTGTTCCGCATCACTAGGTCTCTGGCTCCTGAGGCGCCAATGCACGAGATACCAGATGTGAGTATATAGTCCAAAATTGATCCACATTATGACTAATGTGTATCAATTAAAACCTTAAAAACCGTCAGACAAGAATCTTTACCTTTACTTTTATTCATATTTTCCTTGAGCTAAGCTTTAGACACATGACATGGTTTCTTTAAATGACCATCTGGATCACAAAAGTAACAGGGTCCAATCACTTAGATTTAGTCCTTCGACTTTACACTATCGCTTGTCATTTTCTCTTATTCTTAAAACCCCTCTTTCTCTTATTTGGGTTATTGTCGAGGTGAGCACTTTTTTATCGTTCCCAGTGATCGAATCCAAGGGTTGACAACCCCAAGTATAGGATTGTGATGTAGTAATAACTTAGTATGACTGATGTCGATCCACATGAAATATGGTGAGAATAAAGTAAAAATTTAATTTAAAAAAAATGGTTGATGTGGGTTTTTAATACAACAAAATAGAAGAGTTGTAGAAACAATAATAAAATGGATTAATGATTCAGGAATCCTCAATCAATGGACTTTGAATTCAATTCGTCTTCTCAAGTTGATAACTCAAATAGAACCAAATTCTAATCTGCTCTAATTGGAAGATAACACAATAAAAACATCTAATATAAATTAGAAAAATGATGGCTTAATCTCTCATAAAGATTTAGGTAATCACATCGCAAGGAATTGAAAACATCTAATAGATTAAAAACTTTATAGATTGATTCTTTCATCAATTTAGGAATTCAATCACATCTAATTATAATTCAACAAAAAAACCTTAACTTTAATTGAAGAAACAAATTAAACATCAAATATCCATTAAAAGATTCATCCATTAGCCTTAACTAAGAGATTAACTAAGCGTAACTAACATCTTAAATAAAACATAAGAAAATTTAGAAAATACAAAGTAAAACCGAAGGATTAAGAAGGAAGGATGCTTCCGAAGAAGCTCTGTAACTCACAAGTCTCCCTCCTCAATCCTAATTTGTATCTATGAAGGCATAAAATACCCATTTAAATAGAAAAAATTTCCACTAACATAGAAGCGACTTCAAGTTTAGCACTTTTGTTACACTTCGGTTGCACCAATTGTAGCCTTCGGTCGCATCGAACTAGTTCCTTAGTTGCAGCCAAATTTTATCAGATTTCTTCTAAAGTCTTTATCTTCCTCAGGTCTCACCGAACTCTCCTTTAGTGCCACTAAACCTGGCTTTAGTCGGACGTAAGTGTCGAGCCGAATTATCTATGAAAATCACAGTTTGTTGTTGGATTGTTCTGTACACATTCGGTCAGATCGAGCCAACCTTAGGTGGGATTGAATAATCTATAATTTCTATTATTGACTTGTTTGATTTTTCAGTCATTCCTTCATCTTTTGTACTTGGTTTTATTGGATCTTTGACATGTGAATTTTTCATTAACGACTTTCAAATCTCCAAATCTTTTCTTAATTAATCATCTTTCTTAAGCATAATTTTGTCTCTGTTTCTCAGATTATCTCACATATATAAAATAGATGTTAATTAATCAATTAAGCACTTTGAATGCATGGAAACTAGTGTAATTGAGAGGATAAATATGTAATATTTAGATGTTATCACAACCAAATAGCATTTTAGTGGTCCCGAGCAAAACATGTGAGAAATTTTGAATTTAAAACAGTTGTGAAAAAGAATCAATTATGTAATCTCGAATAATTTCAACCTAAACCAATATAGAGAGAACTAAATCAAGCATATCATTCACCTAAATTCCAATACTTTAATAAATATTTCAATTAAACTCAAAGTAATAATCATATAATTGAATAATTTCCAACATTAAGTTTCATGAATGTATTAGTCCCAACTTAACAATATCATAGATCCAAATTTTCCACTTTCATGTCTAATTATAATTAAAGAAATTAACAAATCAATCAAAACCTAAATCAGAACTTATCTTACGGCTTAATAGATTACTCTTTCAACTCTTGATTTTTCCATCGACGGCTTTCAAACTGTTACTTTTTTTTTTTTTTTTCATGAACTCAATAGATAGTCCTTTTCGACCACAAATATTTTTTAGCTAAGTAATACTCTTTCTTTTTCACTTTTCTCAATGAACATGATGAACAAATTCTCCAGGCTTGGTTCTTAACATTTTCAATAATCATCACTTCAACAATTCATTATCCAACTAATTTCTAATGTGTAAGTTAAATATGACATGTTATATTCATGATTCAATCAATGTTCAAAAATTTTCAACTAAATATTATTAAATTGAATGTAATCTTAAAATCTATTAAGTAACTATAATCTAGGCTTCAAAAGTATTCAATACTAACTCTAAAAATTATCTCTTGAAACTATCTTAAATTACAGAATTTGGCTTTTAAAGTTTTTTAAAATTTAGAATTTTCAGTTTTTTTTTTATTTATTTTTTATTTTTTTATTTTTTTAAATCCTATGGAAACCCAACCCCTAACCTAAATTCTACATGCATTATCCTTAATGAATAAAATATATGCTATAAATGTAACATGAGAGCAAAAAAAATTAAAGAAGAATAGGTGCAAGTACCTGAATGACGACATATGGTAGCAAACTTTAAAAACTAGTGCTTTAGAAACTAAAAATTATAGAACAAAACATCATATTCTACTAAAAGAAACTAAATCCTAAGAAAGTAAGTAAAATGATCTCGGTCAAACTAGAAGATCAATTCTGGTACACATGATTTTTCAGAGATATGACCACTTCTTCTGAATCTTTTTCTACAAATGATTTCAGTCTCTGACCATTTATTTGAACACATCATATTGGAGTGTAAGTGTGCCATGAGAATAGATTATTGGTATTAGAGTAAGTAAACACTTGCATTGGAGCATTAATTGAAGTCTCTAGACTAATTAAGAAACCCATCATGTCTAGAGTATGATTGGCTTGTGTGTACTAGCTTTGACTAACTTTATATCTGAAGACCTATGAAAAGTTCAAGTTTATGTTGTAATTTGCATTTACTTGTCTCACCAAGTCATGGCTCCTATGTACTTGTCTCACGAAGTCATGGCTCATATGTGAGTGATGATGGGCTATATGTTGGGATATGGTTTGAGATCCATATAATCCAATATAGATCTTTGGTCTCCTAGAAGCACTCTTATGGCTACGATCTAGTAGATCAAACCATCCATCAAATGTTTTTTTACTAGTATGAGTACTCAAAGATTTCACATAGTTTTATGAATGTTCTTAGCCGTTAACATTTTTTTTACTTGTTAAATTACCTTCATCACACTTGATTGGTAATTCCTATGGTCGAGATTTTGTAGTCCATCACTTAGTTTGCATGGGATTTGGATTGAAATAAATGGTTAAGATTTAGAGCACCAATATATTGAGATTTTTTTGTCCATCACTTGATTTACATGGGAAAAGAAATAACCTTGGATGCCTAGGAGTCCTAGAGTATCACATCATGGAGAGAAAGATACAACGGATGTGAGAAGTGAAGAGAAAAGATAATCCTCTCTTCATTCTTTAGCCCCACTTTATGGACATTGGTGACTTTGTTTCTCTCCTCATTTAGATTAAATATAGGAGGGAAACTTCTATTTCGAAGATACAACATTAACAATTGGAAGATATTCAATAGTTGCGATAAAAAGATACGTATAAATAAAAATAAAAATAAAAATAAACTGATGAATTTGGTCACATTTGAAAAAAAAAATAAAAAATTACTACATTTTAAAAACTATAACAAATGTAGCATTCGAAGAAAATATATATATTTTTTACTACATTTTAAAAACTATAACAAATGTAGCATTCGAAGAAAATATATATATTTTTTACTACATTTTAAAAACTATAACAAATGTAGTGTGTGCCAATCCAAAACACAAATTTATTCCATCCATCATTAGCTCTATAACTCATATTAGCACATGAGCCAAAAAAAAATGCTGATCCAAAACTCAAGTGGGCACACCGCAGGGACAAGTGAGGATGGTGGGGTCCACTGAAGTTGTAGATCAGCATGATATTTTGTTTCTATGAATATTTTATATTATAATGGCCCTAGGAAGGTTTGAGTGCTGACCATCCCCATCCTAATTGTGCCCACTTTAATTTTGGACCCGCAGGGCCTAACATATAGATGGCACAAACGATGGACGTGCATGTTCTCCACACGGCTTTTTTATCTAATGGGCCCCACCTTGGATGGAGCATGCCCAGAAATTTCTTTATTACCTGCAAGGGTTTATCCAAGTTCTCTTGCAATATCCTCACATTCTAATGAAGAAAATTCAAAGATTAAAGGGATAGGATTTCTCAATCTGGAGATTTTAATTTGGACATAGGCCCGTCACGGTGTGGCCCATCAACCATCTGGATATCTAATTTCTATATAGTTCTGGAGGTGGACCATGGAAAAGAAAACTTTCAACGGCTGAAATCATCCATGAAAATCAATGGTAAGGATCATATTATTAGAAAAAATATTCTAAAAAAACTAACATAGAATGGACGTTATGATTATCGAGTACGTCTACATGTGGGCCACATGAGGTGACATGTGCTGGTCATCCTTAGTTACGACACAAGGAAAAAGCCGAAGAAGACCGTCCATGACAATACTGCGTGAGAGTTCACCACAGTCGTACACGTGGCCCAGATGAACGCAATATTTGTTTTATATCCACGCTGTCCATCCGTCTTTCCAGCTAATTTTTGGAAGATCCAAAGTAAAGTGGACCACACACTATAAGGAAACAATGGGGATGATGACACCCACCGTTGAAATCTTACTAAAGGCCACCATGATATTTATTTGCCATCCAAAAAGACCTAGATGAAGGAAAACACGGGCCGAAGAAGTTTTTAATGGTGATCGTTCAATCACCACTGTTTCCTGTAGTGTTGTCCACTTGAATTTTGAATCTGCATCATTTTTTGGGTTCATGCCCTGAAATGAGCTGTTAAAATGGATGAACGGCGTGGATAAAACATATAAATCAGGGTGGGCTGCACAGCCCCTGCTACAGGGGAATCCCCAGGGGTGCGGCTCGCCACAGTTTTTGGATCGAGCTGTTTTCTTGTTATGTAGGGCTGGCTCAGCTGATGGACGGAATGGATTTAACAAAAATATCTTGATAGCACCACAGATAGAGGGCGTTGTAGAGGATTCGATTGATGATTTTACCATTATTTAAGAACAATCGGTCGATTATTTTCAGTATTTTTCTTTGGATCCTTATTCTTGCTCTGGTGGTAGACTCCCAGGAGTTTCAACACCCGGTCAAGGGTTCGAGTACCAATAGGCTATGAAATTCCACTGTAGTGTGAGTATATCGTATGTGCGTGTGTAAATAATAATTTAAAAAAAAAAAAAAAAGAGTTGGGCTGGGCTTTGATATCGGGTCTTTATACACAACAAAACTCAGGAAGCCCAATTAGATATCGGGTCTTTATACACATGAAAACTCCAGGAAAGCCCAAATAGACATAGGGTCTTTATACACATTAAAATTAAAGGAAGCCCAATTTTAGATATCAAGTCTTTACAAACATCAAAACTCCAAGAAAGCCCAATTAGATATAGTGTCTTTATACACATTAAAATTCAGGGAAGCCCAATTAAATATCAGGCCTCAAAACTCTAATACAAGTAAAGGTTCATGAGACGACTCAGACTAGGTCCTGAGTTGAGATTCGACACCGTCAATCATCGGGCGAGTCACCCTCTATTCTAAATTATGAACACAACCCCATTCAAGTTAACTGGGACAAGTAACATCCGACCAGAAGCCCAATGTGGTCTAGACATTATGCACTCTACCACCTTATCTTTTAATGCCCAACTATATTGGAATTCTGTCATTCTACCTTATTCTATGTACCTAAATTAATTTAATCCTTTCACTGTCATAGCCATCCATCACTAACCCAATATTCATGCAAATGGAGAAATGGATTACATTAGATCTAAGCTATCAATCATCATCAAGTGTTATCAAAACAATTTAATAGTTAAAACAAAAGTTTAATGATAAAAACCATTTAATAGTTAAAACAAAAGTTTAATGGTAAAAATCATTTGTGAATCCTTTAAATAAAAAAAGATTTTAGTGCAATCATTTGATAAACATTCCCAAAATTATAAATAAATTTCTAAAAAACCAGTGAATCTCTTGTTAGCGAATGTGAGTCTTAATGGACTTTGATGGATGTGCTAATTACACCCACTTTTGTTGACCACATGGTGACATCATAAAGCAAGCCAAAGTGCATGTGATCAAGACATTAATTCCCCACATGTCTTAAGTCTAAGGATTAATCAAGTGCATGTGAATTGGAATCAGTAGTTGTGCTTGGTACTGTATGTAGATGGAATCCATATGAATTGTAATCCTCCGTTGTGTTTGGCACCGTGGATGGAATCCATGTGAATAAAAAAATTGTGTTTGGCACGTTCCTTGCATGCATGGAACCAATTCTACGAATTGTCACGCATGGCCCACTGTGATCATTTATGTGAAATTCACCCTAATCACTAGATGTGTCACTCCATTTTAGTCGTAGGGCCCAAAAATCAGCCTGGTGCATGATTCAAGTGCACGATACGATTGAAAATAGTATATAGAGCGTCCTTCTCCCGACTGTTTCACTTTTTATGGCCCACATGAATCACAAACCAAGCTGATTTTTAGAATCTATGGTTAAAATGGGATGACGGAACTAGTGTTCGGGGTGGATTTCACTTCAGTGTCACAATGGGCCCCCACTAATTCTGGAAGTCAAACCTAGGCAAATTTACATGGACAACATGTAGAACTAAAAAAATCTCACATGTGGACCAGTATGATGTTTATGTAAAATCTGCCTAGATCATCATGTGTCACCCCATTTTAATCATGGGACCAAAAATCAGCCTTATCCGTGATTTAAGTAGGCCGTATAAGGAGGCGGATTACCCCGGCGGATGTTAATCCATGCGGGCAGGGCTCTGTGGGGCCCACCGTGATGTAAGTGTTTTATCCACGCCGTTCATCATTTTTCTTAGATCATTTTAAGTTACTATACAAAAATTGAGGCAGGTTCAGGACTCCAGTGGACCACACCAAAGGAAGCTCCAGTGATAATGACACCCACCGTTGAAACATTTCTAAGTGCCAAGGTGATTTTTTTTACCATCCAACCTCTTAATAAGGTCATGTAGACGTGGATGAAGTGAAAAAACAAATATCAGCTTGATCCGAAAATTCTCCAGCTTCCAAGAAATTTTTAATGGTGGACGTTCAATCCCCATCTTGTGGTCCACTTAATCCCTGGACATACCTCATTTTTTGGCTCATACCTTAAAATGATGCTAGAAAAACGATTAACGGCGTGGATAAAACACTTACATCACGGTGGGCCCCACAGAGCCCTGCCCGGACGGATTACTAATCCGTCCGGGCGGGGTAGGACGCAATCCGCGTCCGGCCGTACAAAGGTAACGGTGACACTCACCCTCCAAACGGTTTCCCTTCATGTGGCCCACCTAAATCACAAATGGACCTAATGTTTGGTCTCAGGGCCTAAATTTTGGTTTGGTATCTAACAGTTGGGAGTGGATTTCATATAATCATCACAATCGGCCTTGAAAAAAATCAAGGGTGGGCATCCCTCTCTTCGGTCGTTTCTCTTTGTATGGCCCACCTGAAACACGGACCGGTTTGATTATTGGGCCCCATGGCTAAAATAGGGTGACATACCTTGTGATTGGGGTAGATTTTACTTAAACATCACAATGGGCCCATTTATTCTTGAAGTCAATTTCAATTGATTTTCATGCTGACATTATCGATGGAAATCGAGCTTGAAATCATGCTTCTTGCCAATTATTTCAAAAAGGATGAATTAGTGGCAAAAGGAATACATTTACCACCTCTGTACACCCTACCAAATGCAACTACTTTTTGCTATTACCACTGAATCCATCCTACCAAATGACCCCTAAGTTCAGCCCTAGTCCTTTCTTAGTGTTCTTTTTTTGTATTTCTATGTTCTTCTAAATTTTCCTTGCTTCTAGTCCATTATTAGGCCTTCCAATATATTGTTTCTTGCTACTAGCCCTTTGGACCTCATCATTCCTCCACGACATTTCCTTATAAGTGACTATACCATCTAGAGTCCTAAAACTTCTTTCATAACTTTCACAATGCACTCAGCCATCCCATTCCACATAACATTAACTTCTTCCTCAATATGCCACTTTCATTCTTTCATCAATTTATATAACTAACATTGTTCTCTCGTTCTAAAATCCACATCCTCATTTTTGTACACCTATAAATTTCACTCCATCTCTTAATGAGATCCCCCCCCCCATAGATAATGGGTAAAAAGTTCACTTCATTTTCCGCCCTCTTTTTTGGTATTTGATCAGTCCACATTGGTCTTAATGATCCTTGAGCCTATTTTTCTGACCCTGAAATCTAGATTGGGCGTGTTTGGATAGAGAAAATCCAAAACTTGCACCGGAACTATGGATTCCAATGTAGAATCCTCAGGAAATAGGGAACTATGGATACCAACAGTTATTCTGTTGTTTGGTTTGAACAGCATTTTTCAATGGAGCTGTTAAAAGGTCAATAGTCAAAAAAGAGTGAGACATCTCTTGGAAATCAATATTTAACATTTTAAAAAAAAGAAAAAAAGAATTTGATATTCATGTTTTTCTAATAAAACATTGGAAAGTGAAAACAATTCTATAACTACTTTTTTCTCACAAAAAAAAAAAAAAGGAAATTAGGATTACAAGGAAAGCATTTTCATTTCCAAATAATTCAGTGTTCCCAAATTGGAGAGGGTTTCATGCACGTGATTCAACATGGTAAAGAGAAATCAAGCATTTGGGGGTTATAAGCAACATCTGTACACCTTAAAATCAATTTCATCCTTCAATGGTTGACGAATAAATAGTTGCAAAGACTTGTGAATCATCTGCACACATCTCCAAATAAATCCGAATATTAGTTGATGATGACAAACTATCCAACACCCCCTTGTGTGTATGATTGCATGTGATTGTTGTTAGTTCCTTGTTGATAGATGCATCTTGGGAAATATTCAGAGCAAACCCAATTCAGCTGTCCAAATGCATCCAATCTACAGAAAAATTCACCCTTCTACGATAGGCCAGTCATCCACCAATCCACAGTCCGTGCCTCTCACCTTCATCTTCATCATTGTTGTCCTTGTCATCTTCGCCTTATCCCAACTAATTGGGGTCAGCTACACAAATCCTGTTCTGCATTCCACTCTTCAAGGAACATACTTTAATTGAACCATTGGCAATCAAATCTATTCTTACTACCTCCAACCACATTCTTTTGGACCTTCCCCTTGCCCTTCTATAGCCTTCAACTTTCAAACAATTCAATACTTTTAACCAGAGTTCTTAGTCTTTGATACAAATGGTGAAACCAACCATCTGAGTCTACTTTCCCTCATCTTATTACATATCTGGATTACTCACGAGTTACCACGAATGTGTTCATTTCTAACTCTCCCTCGTGTTTTTTTTTTTTTTTGAAGGATTCGCCCTCATCTTGCCACTCAGCCATCTCAACATCCTCACTTAGGTACATTTATTCTATGAATGTGTGTTCCTTGACTGCACAACATTCTATCCCATTAAGCATGGTTGGTCTTATAGTTGTCCTATAAAATATCCACTTCTGTTTGATTGATATTTGGCGATCACAAAACTCCAAAGGCACATCTCCACATCATCCACCCAACTCCATCAATGAACAACATCCTTCTCAACATCTCTATTTTCATGAATTATCAACCCAAGATATTGGAAGTAGTCACTTTGGGGTATATCTTATGCTTCTATAAAGATATTTTTTTCTTATACCAATAACATATCTTTCATGTTTAGCACCAAAAGATGTGTCTAAGACTCCAAACTACTTGTAACACCTTGCCCGTTTGGGAACAATGAAAACTTCAGGAAAAAAAAAAAAAATCTATAACCGTGGATATCCATTATCTAATTTTCCCTTGTTTGAGAAAAGAAAAAGTAGGTATAGAAATTGATTTCCATTTCCAAGGTTTAACAAATAAATGTGGATATCGATTTCTTGGAAAAAAAAAAACTGTGAAATGAATATTTACAATGTTACAACAGACAGCTTCCACTGTTTCACTGGTTTACCTTTTAACATTTCCGTGGAAAACTGCACTCTAAACCAAACAATGGAATTACTGTTGGATTCTGCAGTTCTCAATTGCCTGAGGATTCCTTGGGGGTTTTACATGTCCACATTTTGGAAAATCTCTATCCAAGCAGGACCTAGAGCAGATTACCACTCAATAATACCTTCGGCAATTCGCGGCTTCCTCAGCCACGCATATTTCGAGCTGTAGCATATCAATCTTTATGGTGTAATAAAGCATGGAATGCATATCATAAATTCGTCAAGAAATGAAGCAAACGTCTGTGTTTATAAGGGGGGGAAAAAACATTTGAACTTGAGATGGTAGCTTTTTAGCCTTACAAAATTTCTTTGCATTTTTATTCCGAATGAAAATGACAAACAGTATCACAACATAAAAGAGGACAAATACTCGCCTGTAAGAAGAGATTCTTGAACTTCAGGTTCTACTACAACCAGAATGGTAAAACTAAATATAATTGGAAAATTGAGAGAAAAGTTGCAAAGAAGGAGAAAGTATAATGAATTTCTTGAGAAGCTCTCACCCACCCATCACTTGCTCTCGGAATCATACAAATCAGATCTGAATAAATTAGTCATGGGAAAATAGTGGAGTACCAAAAGGGCAATGAAGAGAAAAGATGATCTACACACCATTGGTAGCAGAATATCAACATCTCATTTTCAACGAGTCAAGCATGCATGCTTTTTGGCTGTGAATTGGGGATTCTACCACATGTTGCCATCAGTTGATTTAAAATTAAAAAATAAATAAATAAAAATAAATAAAAATCAAAGTTAATCAAAACCTCCACAAAGAAGTATCTGAAATTGTGTGTCCCAATATATATCTGTCCCCCAAATCTTCCAATTTTACAACTGGGATCTCACAATTTGGTTTGAATCCCATGAAAATTGATTTTCCTTACTCTTCAAAAAATAAAAACAGATTTTCAGTTCAAATCTGTCCTCTACAGAAAAAGTACACAATCCTCTACAGAAAAAGTTCACAAAACATTCTACTTCATGAAGTCTACTTTGAACAATGATATAATCTGAGTCCCGATGTGTAGCAACCTCCGGTTCTTAGATTGAACCTTCAACAAGTTGATCGCATGGTCCAGTAATTGAGACCATTGAACTAAAGGGCCCAATGTTACCTAAATTACCAACCCACCAACCTTTTCTGTTCCAAATAGTGCGATCTGGATTATGGGTCGCAATCCAAATCGCTATTTTAGCGACCCAAAATTGGGCTACTCTTACATTTAAGTTGTAATGCAAATTTATATTTACAATGTAGGGATTTATACTTTTGATTTATTCAGTATCATGCATATCATATAATAAAATGCATGCAGGTGTATAATAATAACATTCTTTATTTCATATACAAATTGCAATATGAATGAATGGAGCAATTCACGCAAACAGACCTACCCCTAGTGTACCATGAACTGAAGTAGCATATCACATACCCGTTCCCCTAATACATAACAAGGCAAACCTGCAATTCAGGTAACTTTGGATGGGCCCCACAATGGACAGACTAGACACCCGCCTAACAAATCTCCTCAACTTGACAATACTAACCCTCCCATTAGTGGAGTGCAGATACATGGTTAAAAAACAACATGCAGCACCAGTACACAGTCAATAGAAATGCCAAAGATAGGATGGCTAGGAGCTACCAAACTGGTGATTTTTTTGGCATGGTCCATGAAAGTTGCATCCCCCCATATCAATGGTTTGAAACACCAAACAACAGTCACAGCTCGCACAAATTGAAGACCAAAGATACATGTGTATTCTTTGGCTGAGGATCATATAACTCTGCTTTAGATTGGACTAGAGTAGGGTTGCATCAATATTAATGGTTTTAAAGTTAGTTTTATCTTATACCTCCAAGATTGATGGGATGAAATTTCAGTAGACATGCTAAAATTACTACATTTTGACTGGTCTAAAATCTGGGTAATATATGCTCTGGGGTATGGCACGTGCGATGCACATGAAGCAATGAGAGGATAGAGAGAGTGCAAGAGATCCAAAAGGGATATAGAAAAAGGAGAAAGGCGGAGGAAAAGGTGGGGACTATAACGCATGTGCAAGCTACAGAGATTCAGAGAAAGAAAGAAGAGAATGGTGGGTGACTATCCTCAATGTTTCCCTTGTTGTCGCCCACTCCAGTCCCCAATCCACCTAATTTTTAGGTCGATATCCTAACATGAGCTGATGCAACAAATTTATGAAGCGGATGTCAAACAATCGTTAGGGCGGGCCCCACAAAGCATTTGTTGCATGGTCTCCCTAATTATATGCAGTTCGTACAAGTTACACGCAGAGAAGAGGAAAGGCGTGCAGGCTACATGCATTAAAAGTGAAAGGAAGCCAGTGAATTCTCAACCGTTCCCTTGTGATGATAAAATCTCAAACTGCTCCATGCCAAGCAGCTACAATTTTTATGACGAATTTACCCTCTTAACCATTGCTGTGATGACTCATTGTGAGGGCAAAAATGTCCAAAGTTATTGCCGTTATATATGGGTAATGTATATGGTTGGTTATTGCATAGAAATTAGATGGAAGGTTATGACTAAATTTTAACATGGTATGAGTTCACAGGGTGACATCCTATTTTTCATATTTTTAAGAATTCCATTTAGTTTTACTAATTGTAAAAGATGTAGAGATTTATGGTGTGAGCTATTCCTATTACATTTACAATCCGACTTGAATTTCAAAATATAGACTTGAATATATATGCACATTCATTTTCTATCATGCCTCGTTATATTAGGACAACACTAGTATAACTTGCGTAGGTATATGGATGGCGTGACTTTCGCTCGCCGAGTGCCATGTGGGTGATGACTTGAAGTAGACTGCTATGTTTTTTATTTTTTTTCCCTCTAAAAAAAAAAAAAGAAGAAGATTGCAGTAGTCTCCTGTGTTACTTTTCAATTTAAAGAAGGCTACTTTCTGAGTACATAAATAGCATCATTACACGACAATCCAAATTGTCCAAATTACTGACCCGATTGTGAATGGAACATTACCGAAAAATGCCCTGAGAAGACAATATTAACCACCTGGTTTATTCCTTTTGAATCCGGACCACTCATTATTTTAATTTTAGCCATGCATTTGGTATCCATTAGTCAGATGGTTAGGATTGATCGATCAATGTTATTTTAGATATATGCTCAATCCAAAATGGGACCCACAATTTGGATGATCTGGATAGCTATACATCAGTACAACAATATTGGAACATTCTAACGAAGAAGTTTAGTTATATTCCCAACCTTCTAAGCTAGCTTAAATCTATTAAAGAGTGGAAAGATTAAGTTTTTTATGCAGGAGAAATATCTCTACTTCCATGATTCACATGATTATGTTTCATAATTAAAACCTATGAATTAGGTAGGCTCCACAGCAACTTGAAATATGTGTTTGATAGGTGTGTGACTTTATTTGTGTATGCATACTCTTGAAATGTAAAAGATTAAATCTAACTAACAAGAAAACGGAGAATGATAAGGGCCCGTTTGGATACCACCAAATAAGTTACTTTTTCTACTTACAACAGTGGATAAGTAACTTATTTGAGATGAGTAAGGTTCGTTTATGATCAATTATAAGTAGCTTTTTTATTTAAAGTTATTTAATCACTTCACTTTAATAAGTAGAAACCAAGATAAGCAAGTAGCTTATCTTAAGTAACTTACGATCCAAACGCCCACTAAGAAACAACTATAAACCAATTAATTAATAACAAGATTATTCAGTCTCCACAAATCACGAAAACTATGCCATACAAAATAAACAAATCCATAAAACATAGTTAATATCCTTCCTAAAATCAAGCCCCAAAGGGTAAAACTTAAATTATTGAATTTGATGAAAAAGATTTCACCAAAAACAGGTAGATCTACTCAAGTGGATATTAGCAAACCTACTTGTGTGCAAATCAGAATCTTGATTACAAAGGTTTGAAATTTGAACTCTCAGAACATGGTTGCATCATTCTACATAGGTTCAGTGATAACTTATTAGCCCCAACAAGTTTTGTGGTCGGAATCTTCAAAAAGAAGAAGAAAAAGATGGGATTTAAAAAAACAAAAACAAAAAGACATTATAACCCGCTTCTTTGATTAAGCAAGTCATCTTCACCTTCTCTTTAACTATGATTTATTTCTTCATGTTCACCTATTTTTGCTTATTAGTGAGCCTATTTTCCCCTTCTCTTCAAAAAGTATCAATAAGCTCTTCAGAAGTCTTGCCATCCTTCTCAGAACTGACAATTTGGACATGGGGTTTTCTTAAATCTACCAAATCTTCAATTGGTAAAACTTCAATCACCATTTAATTACTCTTCAAAACCTTCACTTTTGGTATTTCCGATTTTTTTTTTTTTTTTAAAAAAAGAAGTAAAACTTCTAGATCCCATATCTTCAACATCTAAAATCGTTTCATTTCTTGAAATCAATTTGTCCCATACTAGTCATTTCTTCACCTGATCATTTCATTCCATCCCCAAATGATTAAGGAAAAATCACGCAACTCAAAAACATTGGAACCATTATCATTTGATCTGATGTAAAGTTGCGAAATCATATGAATTGATTAATATAGTAAAAGTTAGAGAGATTTTAGATCTTGTCTTCCAAGGTTTTCAAAGAGGAAAAACTCCAAGCTCCTTTAAGGGTTCCGTGAAGAAACCCAAAAAAGATATACAATGAACTACAATCTATATCTCATCCGGTGTTTTAAATAGCGGCAGCGTGTTGTGTAGTGTTCAGCCCTCTAAAGTGTGTAGCATAAATAACGTAGCGTGTAGCATGAGCTACGCAATACTTCTATTTTTTAAAATTTTAAAAATAGGAAAAAAATATGATAAATAGGAAGAAAGAAAAGCAAAAAAATATAAAAATGCTTAAAAGATGATTCATTTTTCAAGAATAAGCATGTTTAAAAAAGTTATTAATTATCAATTATCAAAATCCAATCCAAATATATAAAATTATAAATCAAATCAAATAATTATTACATCAACTAAGCAAACCACTTTCATTAATAGTCTAATTGAAATTACAAGTCACAACTCACAGGTATGAAAAATAAATAAAAATCTCACAGGTTAAGATTATTAAGTATAGAGCTAGGCATCGAGTCGAGTCGGACCGAGTTAAGGTTGACTCGACTCAATCCGGTTTTGAAATAGGCCTGACCCGAACTCGATCAGACTGGATACCGAATCCAGCATGCCTAACTCGATCCAAGTTCGGTCTGGCCTGGATTGATCCGGATCAAGTCCAATCCGGCCAGAAGTACTGAGTCGGGTCGAGTTTGCACTGAGTCAATTGAGAGATGAGGGAGGAAGGGAGTGGAGAGGAGAGAGAGGAGGAGGAGGGTGATGGTGGTGGGTGCTTGTCGGGCTTGGAAGAGGAAGAGGAAGAGGGAGGGAGGGAGGGAGGGGAGAGGAAGAGGAGGAGGGTAATGGTGGTGGGTGGTTGTCGGGCTTGGAAGAGGAGGAGGATGAGGGAAGGAGAGAGAGGTTGGGATCGGGTCGGGGTAAGGTTAGAGAGTCAGGTCAAGTCGGGTTTCGGATCAAGTCTAACCAGATCGAGTATCGAGTTGAGTCGGGTCGAGTTACTGGGTAACTCGAACTCGACTCGGTTTCAGTTCAGATTGGGTGAAGCTTACTCGGTTCAAACCAACTCACCCATTCAATTCGGTTTGAGTCGGGTCTAACCGAGTCAGACGAGTCGAGTTAGCCGGATCGGGTCATCCCACGCCCACCTCTAATTAAGTGCAATACAAATGTCATCAATACAAAGAGGCATTTTTTAAAACCCTCTTTCGAAAGCCTTTTTCTTTTAAGTTTAGTTTTAAATGTTTTTTAATGTGTGAGTTTCATACCAACTTTAACAAAGGATCACCACCATTTTAAGTGAAAGTAACCAAAGAAAGATTTGATTTTAACTTTACATTTTAAGTTTTTTCATGATGTAAGTTTTACACCATGTTTAACAAACAAAGTTAAAAAAACCCAAAAATACAAAAACAAAAACAAAACAAAAACCAAAAAAATAAATAAATAAATAAATAAATGTAGCGTACGCTACAACCACTACATGCTACATAACTATAGCGTACGCTACGATCCCTGTATTGTACGCTATAAGAGATTTACGCTATTTAGCTACACTACGTAGCACTACGCTACGAGCGCTATTTGAAACACTGATCTCGTCAACAATATCACTTGATTTGTTCTACAGCTAGGAGATTGAAAACTCAAATCAGAGATTGTTTATATAGTAAGAGATCATTCCTCCACAACTTTTTCAAATTGGAAAACCTCCAAGCTCCACAAGGGCTCCAAGAAGAAACCCAAACAAGATATAATTGATATGCAATCTAGAGCTCCTATATAATGGTTCTTTTCTAGAGAAAATAAAACACAAAGCTCTTAAAAGAAATCAAAAGAAAACATCTAACAAAGGCATAAGATGTTCTGCTACCTAGATCTACCATGCAAGGTTTCCTATGGAGAGGAAAACTTCTTCAAGGACTCCAAAGAGGGAAGTTGAATGAAGGTAAAAATAAAAAATAAATAAATAAAATAAAAAATAAAAAATTGTGGATGTTGAAGAAGCCACATGGAGAACTATGGAAATTCTACATTGATGGGGCTTAATCCTAGTTCGACTAGTAGAGGAGTGCCTAAATGTGAAAATGGTAGAGAGTGGTTAGAATCTCTTCATTAGTTTTTATTAAAAGTTTATTGGTTGAAGAGGACTCGAAGAATGTCATCTTTTGAGTTTCCACAAGCATTCCAAGCACTGTGGAGTTGCATTTTATCTTCAACTAGATTCTTGATTTACTGCATGGGCCAAACATTTTTGTTGTTTCATATCAGGTGAGAAGCCAACAAGGGAGAGAGCTATACTATTTGGGGTTGTCTTCCCCCTCTCATGATTTAGGGCTCATTTGGCAACATGGATTTGAACTCCTGTGGAATCAAGTGGATTTTAGACCATATGGCATTGAGTGGATTTGAAATCAGAGTTGAGGTGGGGGAGTTCAAAAAGAGTTCTTTTTGGAGGATTTGCATTCCTCTCAAATCCAAATCTCTCCAATTCCTAACAACCAAACACCAAAAAAATAGCAAATCCCTTTGATTCCATGCTGCCGAACAAGCCCTTATAAAAATTGGACTCAATTCAGACTATGGAAACCAGTTTCAACTCCAATTATGGATACTTGATTCAATTCCAATTATTGAAACTTGATGCAATTCCAATTAAGGACGACTGGTTCTATTTGGCCATTGGAAACTTCATTCATTTCGAATTATGGAAACCGAACTCAATTCCAATTTAAGGAAATCCGATTCAACTCCAATAATGGAAACTAAATTAAGTATACGACCCCAATTAATCGGGATAAGGCTTTGATGATGATGATGGGATGCGGATTGCGTACTACCCTACCCGGACGGTAATCCATCCAGGGCCCACCGTGATTTAAGTGTTTTATCCATGACATTCATCGTTTTTATCAGATCATTTTAAGGTATGATACAAAAAATTAGGTAGTACATAGCTTAAGTGGACTAAAAAGTGGGGATTGAACGTCCACCATTAAAAACTTCTTGGGAGCTGGAGAAGTTTAGGATCAAGCTGATATTTGTTTTTTCACTTAATCCAGGTCTACATGACCTTATGAATACGTTGGATGGTAAAAAAAAAAACATCACAGTGGCCCTTAGAAAGGTTTCAACAGTGGGTGTCATTTTCACTTCAGCTTCCTTTGATGTGGTCCACTGGAGCTGTGGACCTGCTTCATTCTTAGGATCGTACCTTAAAATGATCTGATAAAAGCAATGAACATCATGGATAAGACACTTACATCACGGTAGGCCCCCACCGAGCCCTGCCCGGACGGATTACCGTCCGGGCGGGGGTAGGACGCAATCCACGTTGATGATGATGATGATGATTCAACTCCAATAATGGAAACTAAATAAGGTTGAATTCTAAAAACTTAATCCGCTATCAATTACAGGATACTTGATTCAATTCAAATTATGGAAGCTGGATTTGAATTGAACTTCGGAACTTGATTCAATACTAATAAAAGAATCTTGGTTAAATTTGAAATGTGGAAACTGTGAGTCGATTGTGATTATAGAAACTGAATTCAATTCAATCTTTGGAAAGTTGATTCAATGCAATTATGAAAACTTTTTGCTGGTTTTGGTTCTAATTATGCCAACTTGATTCAATTCCTTTTACTGAACTAGATTCAATTTGAGCTTCAGAAACATGATTCAATTCCAATTGCAGAACTAGGCTCAATTCCAATGGTATCCTTACTCAATTCCATGTATGGAAGCTGGATTCCATTCAAAGTTTGATTCAGTTACAATCACAGAAACACGATTTAGACCGTCAATTGGATGGGTACCCAGCACAGAGGGACTGTTATTCAGAAATCACACTGATTGGATGTTTAAAATCATCCAATCAGTGACAATTTTCTATTGTGGCCAATCCATTGCAGGGCCCACCTGATCATGGATTGTTGTGCCACATGCCAGAGTGTAGTGCATTAACTGATAAAATTTGTAGGCTGCACTCTGGTCAGATAAACCCCAATCCCATTACCAACAACTACAAGGAAAACCAATCACCCATGTCTACCAGACCAAATCAAATTACACAAAAGCACAGCAATATCAAACTGCATATGAGAGAAGGATACACCAGGTATGACCCATGAAGGAAAGCGCCCGCCAACACAGCAGTAAACAATCGATCCCTCAAGACTGGATTCCTTCGCAACCCAATTCGAACTGACATTTAAAATTAAAATTAAAAAAATTAAAATTAAAAAAATTAAAAAAAAAAAAAAAGAAAAAGAAAAAGAAAAAGAAACATCATCTACCAAAAGTAACTTCATGAATTGGAAAAACAGGTGTTAACTAAATCCACACACATGTGGATCCTTGCCTTTCTCACACTGTGCAAGATCCGAGCTGTCCATCATATAGGTTCCACCATGTAGATGCCTAGGCCAAAAATCAAGCTGGTCTGCTCATCAGGTGCACCACAATTTATGAAACAAATTAACAACTAAGAAAGGGCTGCCAATTGTTATCGGCTACCATTGGTTTTGTACACTGTGGCCCACCTGATGAGTGGCCAGAATTTTGGTCTAAGGGAATTTACACTGATAGCCACCTGATGGACATCTTGGATGTTAATGACACATGCCAGCATGGCACACATGAGCCAGTAATAGAGGGGTTCGGATCTACAAGCCTGTGGAATTAGAAAGCCTCAGAAGAAATAAACCAAACAAGAGGTTATAATACGATGCTCAATGTAAAGGAAATAACATTTTCGTTTGAACTAGAAATCGCACAAGTAGGTGGTGCCCACCTTTTGGAAATCTTTACAATTCATCTCACAGGCTAAATTGTAAGAAGGCTATGCCCCAACATCCACCCCTAAAGGATAATCTTACTCATCTTATTGGTAAGTTGCAAATGAACAACTACATATAATTGTCCACACTTCAAAGTAAAAACGCTCGCCCAACCAGACGGGTAAGATCATCGAAGGGGGATCTCTAGGGAGACTAGTTAACTTGTTTACATGTTGCTGACATAGGAAAAATCTATTTTCCATGTTGCACTCTTTTCCATCTTGTGCCAAAGCCAAGTCTAGTTCGAGGGGCCTCACAGAAACAACCAACAGCTAGCATGGGACTGCCATTGCATATGAAGAAGAGGTCCATGCTGCAATTTCCCCACAAGGATAAGGATTTCCCTCATTTTGACCCTTATTTCTTTCCCATGTACAATTTTTTGGGACACTCTAATGGGAAAATTGAAGGATTCCGAGAGCTCTAACAACCATTGCACCCACTCAAGAGTGACTCTAAGGCTCTGCGCCTATCCAGGAAAGCTACAAGGAATCTGCACCAATCTAGCTCCACTCCAGATGCTCTATGCCTAAAAATCATCCTTTGTGCCTACCCTATAGGAGGATCCTTCAGAAAAGCCTCTATGCCAGGCGCTAAGCAACTAGCACCAATCTATCAATGCACAAGCGCTAATGCCTAAGCACAAAGCGCTTAGTCTCTTGTACAGCAGGGGCATTAGTCCGCCTAGTTCCCAAGATTCCTTGAAATGAACTTCTTCTCGTTCAATGAGATGATGACACGTGTTAATAACAGTGTAACTACCTTTTGAAAGGAATCAAGACCCTACGGACCATAAATACCCCTTGCGCATCTCATTTGCAAGAGTCTTCTTTGAATCTTCTGCTTCGACAATTAGATTCTGCACACTGGGAAGGCTCTGTGTTAAGTGTTAAACCTCCTAGATGAAGCCTTAGCGCCAACCATTAGACTACCAAAAGATAGAGCTCTGCACCCAGCCGTAGACCTACTGCAGCATTTATGCCATAGGTAGAACACAATTCCCATAGCCATTATTCAAGGACAATAGGTGTTATGACATAAAACCAGTTCTCTATTCAACCTAACCCCCTATGCCAAGCATATACCCCTTAGCGCCGGACACCAAGGACCATGTCGCTAGATGGCTAGTGCTAACATGGAATCGATCATTCTCTTCACCATCTCTAGCATATGAGACCT
This sequence comes from Magnolia officinalis, assembly GCA_021015155.1. Classification (NCBI taxonomy): domain Eukaryota; kingdom Viridiplantae; phylum Streptophyta; class Magnoliopsida; order Magnoliales; family Magnoliaceae; genus Magnolia; species Magnolia officinalis. The sequence continues at coordinate 99,537,241 of JAJHSJ010000002.1, forward strand.
CTGACAATGCTGGATTGATGCATGCATGTGTACACCACAAGGCTACATGGCTATCCAAAGCCGATGCCTCTCAGGATACATGATATGCATCATTTGCTAGTATCCTGACACCCAGCTGGCTATACTTGATGCTTAAACACGAAAGGTTATCACTGATTTCTTCAGCCTATTCGATGATCTCGACACTCTGAAGACGTAAAACCATAATTAGGACTTTATACATCATTTACATCTGTACTCTGTACCATGTAACAACGTAATTCTCTCCGGTCTTTACCTTTCAATCAAGGGTTTTTCTCCAGAGAATGTAATTAAAGGCACGTGCCAAATCATCATCATCATGATTATTATTATTATTATTACAGAAATGAAATTGCACAAGAAAATCAAGAGAACCTGAAATTTAAAAATAAAAATAAAAATAACGAAAGAGAATGGACAAAAAAGAAGAAGACGTACTGAGAGGAAGAACAGGAGCGTATATGAGAGGTACCAAGAACTTGAAAGGGGTCCCTCTCTTGATTTGCTCTCTCTTCATAGCAAGATCCCTTTCACACCCCAAAATTAACAAAATTACCAAAAAAAGCGCTTGAAAAAATAAATAAGATTATCTATGTAAATAAAGAAAAGAAGAAGAAGAAAAAGAAATCTTACCCGCCGGAGAGATCAGGTTGTGATGCTGCCATGGCGGACGATCAAAGAATTTGAAAGGAAAGAGACTCCTTCGGGTTATAATCCCCTTGATTCCACGCGCGAGGGTTTGTGTAGAGTCCTCGGGTTCTTAGTGTGTTGGTGTACGGACACGAGTGGGGCCCGTGTCTCGGCAATCCAGACCGTTGACTTGTGGGTCGCATCTTGGATTTGGGGTGGCACCCAAATCTCCAGGATTGAGAGGTCTCATATCCATCCAACGTTTTGACTTTTCAGGTTGAACTTTTAACCGTTCATTTGTAGGCTGCCAAGCTTTGGGGTTAGGATGGCTGGACGGCTGAGGGGGGCTCATGTCACACGTCATGATGTGGCACGTTTTTTATAAGATCCGTACCATTCATCAGGAAAAACCTTGTGGACCCCACCTTATGAATGGCATGGATCTTGGCATGTGTGAACGCGGTTGCATAAGTTTACCGATATGACTTTGTGTTCCTAAGATTCATCCCGTACATCAGGTTCTGCGCACCATGTTTGAACTTTAATCCAAAATTCACCAGGGTCACGCCACAGGGAAAAGTGTAAAAAATGTACTTAAAACAACTATGTTCACGTGGTGTGGTCCACCTGGGTTTATGGAATTGTGTAATTTTGGGGGCATCTCTTGATCCTGATGAGGCGGTTTGGATTAACAGAAGGGATAGCATATAAACACCACAGTGGTCCCAAAGACAACTAATGGACGGTGATGGACGGCCCCTTATCGGACGATCCATGCATGCTGGATTCCCTGTGTCCCGGGTAACAGTTTAGTGGGTGTTACTCTTACCGTGTGGGGCCAACTTTGATTAATGTTTTGTATATCCATGCAGTTCATCTCTTTTTGCAGTTCATTTTATGGAATGATCCCAAACCTTAAGCAGATCCAAACCTCAGGTGAACTACATCACTTGAAAAAATAGTAAACAACCGTTAAAAGGTTTTTTTGTGGGCCACGAAAGTTTTGGATCAATCCTGTTTTTCTGTTTTCCGATTATCCTGGTCTGGTTGACCTTATCAACGGGTTGGATGGCAAATAAACATTACAGTGGGCTTTAGGAAGTTTTGAATGGTAGGCGTTCAATCACCACTTTTTCCTGTGGTCCACCTGGGATTTCAATCACCAATTCTCTGAAAATATGGATCAACGATGTGGATATAAGAAAATTCATCAAGGTGTGTCCCTGATAAGGACTAAGGAGTTACCTGTGTAACACAAGGCCCGTTTGTTAGATCTTACGTTAATACTGAATCTAAAGTCTGAATATGAAGTCCGAAATATAATAATAAATTTAGAATAACTCATTTGTTAACTAGTGCCTGAAATGTTTGGAATATGTTAGTTTGACACATGTACCGTATTGAATGGACGTAATTGAGTCCCCACCATTAAAAACTTCACGAATTTAATCATAATGTTTTTTTACAACCCGTTGATAACATAAAAAATACTTGGACGAAGAGGCCACACAAAAATCATCTTAATCAAAAGTTTTTGTGGCTCACGAGACATTTTTAATGGTCATTTATCACTTTTTCACTTTGTTTTTTTGATCATGTCCAAGAATGAGTTTTCAATAAGGATGGAAAATATGATTGTAGTCACACACATCGCAATGGGCCTCACAGTCAGGTCCCACTCAACTTTGTGGATCTGAATTGCGTACAAACAACGCCAGTAGCCCTAACTATTGGACGGTATTATGTGGCCCCCATCATAATGTATGTGTTTTATCTATGCCGTCTATTCGTTTTTCCAAATCATTTTAGGGATTGATCCCAAAAATGAGGATGATCCAAATCTCATGTGGCCTAGAACTTTCTTGACCCATTAAGGGTCACTCACCACTATTTCCTACTGTATGGCTCACTTGATAATTGGATTTACTTCATTTTTTTGTATAATGCCCGAGAATGATTCGAAAGGATAGACGGACAGAGTGGATACAAAATACAAACATCAGCCCTAGTTAATTAGGGCCAAGGTAGATGGCATGTGGCACACCACACAGTGCATTTCCTCATCATAATGTGTGTTTTATCCATACCATCCATCTATTTTCCAAATCCTTTTAGGTAATGATCTCAAAAATGAGGATGATCCAAATCTCATGTGGCCTACAATTTTTCTGGCTGATTAATGGGCACTCACCACTGTTTCATATGGTATGACTCACTTGATAATTAGATTTGCTTCATTTTTTTGTATCATGCCCTAAAATGATTTGAACAATAAATGAATGGAAGGAGTGGGTATAGAACATATACATCAGGTGGGCTCCAAGGTAAAGGCCAAGGTCCGTGGGGTGTGGCACACTATCCAATCTTCTTCTTTTATATCCCAAAATACAATAGTGGATTAGGTGAGATCTCATATCCAGACGCGAATTGCGTCCTATCTCCGCCCGGACGATAATCCGTCCGGGCAAGGCTCTGTGGAGCCCACCGTGATGTAACTGTTTCATCCTGTCGTCCAACGATTTTTTCAAAAAATTTTAATATGTGAACCAAAAAATGAGGCAGGTCCAAGGCTTGAGTGGACCACAAAGTGGGGATTGAACGTCCACCATTAAAAGCTTCTCGGGAGCCAGAGAAGTTTCGAATCAAGCTGATATTTGTGTTTTCACTTCATCCACGTCTACGTGACCTTATGAATAGGTTTTATGGTAAAAAAAAAAAAAATTACGTGGGCCTTAGAAAGGTTTCAACGGTGAGTGTCATATCAGTGCAGGTTCCTTTGGTGTGGTCCACTAAAGCCTTGGACCTGCCTCATTTTTTGGATCACATATTAAAATTTTTTGAAAAAATGGTTGGACGGCGGGATAAAATAGTTACATCACGGTGGGCTCTACAGAGCCCTGCCTGGACGGATTACCGTCCGGGCGGGGGTAGGACGCAATCCGTGTCCCCCATATCCACCCATATGGGTGGGACCCCTGAGTGTGGCTCATAATGATATGTGCACCTTAAATCTAAAGTATCCGGCCATTTTAAAAGTTCATTTTAGAGCATTATTCCATAAATGAAGCCGAGTCAAATTTTATGCATTCAACCGGTTGATAAGGACATAAACACCTAGATGAAGAGGCCACACAGATATCATTTTGATCCAAGGCATTTGTGGCCCATAAGAAGTTTTTAATGGTTAAACACCACTGTTTCTTGTACCATGGTCTATATGGGATTTGGAGCTGCTTCATTTTTTGGATTATGCCCTAAAATGAGCTTTCAATATGAATGGATGGTGTTGATGTAGTCACATGCATCATAGTGGGCTCATAGTTTGAGGTCCTGCGAAAACGGATTGCCTACTTAGTATGCTTTTATTGTACTGAGTAAACTCAGTTGGGCCTTACTGTGAATTTTTGTGGGTTATCCACGCCATCCATCCGTTTTTCCAGATAAGCCGAAAATTGAAGCATGTCCAAAGCTCAAGTGGACCACATCACAGGAAACAGTGGGAATAACGACTTCCACTGTTGAAACCTTGTTAGGGTCTACAGTGATGTTTATTTGTCATCTAACTCATTTATAAGATCACACAGACATGGATGAAAGGAAAAAAATAATAATAATAACAAATTGATCCAAAACATCTGTAGCCTACAAGATATTTTCAATAGTAGAACTTCAATTCACACCGTTTCCTGTGATGAGGTCCAGTTGAGATTTGGATATACTTCGTTTTTGGTCTAGAGCTCTTAAATTATATGTTAAAATGTATGGACAGAGTGGATAAAATATATAAATCATGGTAGACCCCACAGAGTTTACTCAGTACGCTCCCCACCTCGGTGTATCCGGGGTCTCACGTAATCCGCTCTCCCCGGATACAGTGGGGATTGCGTACAACCCCACTGGGAGAGAGTTAGAGAAGGATGTTCCCGTAAAAGGGATCTATGGGGCGTACCGTGATGTATATGTTTTATCCACACCGGCCATTCATTTTTTCCATACCATTTTAAGAGAATAAGACAAAAAATTAAGTCAAATCTAAGGCTTAAGTAGGCCACAGCATAAGAAACAGTGGGAGTTGGGTGCGTACCATAAAAATTTCTTGGGACACATAAGCCTCTAATCAAGCTAATTTTTTTTTGTTTTCCCTTCATCTAGGTCTGTGTGACCTTATGAAGAGCTTAGATAACAAATAAATCTGTGTGACCTTATGAAGAGCTTAGATAACAAATAAATTTCACGATAGGCCTTAAGAAAGTTTTAACAGTAGTCATTATATTTCCACTGCTTTCTAATGTGTGGCCGACTTGAGCTTTGGATGTGCCTCATTTTTTGGGATCATGCTTTAGGACGATATAGAAAGGTTGATGGGTGGTAACACATAAATCATAATAGGCCCAAAGAAGTATCACATGGTAAAAGTTGAGTGGTGCATTGGGCAAATGAGATTTTTAAAAAAAGAATCATGAGCGCATTAGCAATTATTACTAAGTGCTTGCCAGGTTCGGTGTTAGCAAACAACACTAAAAAGGTAGAATGCTTTGGAATTCCACAAAGTAAAGATTTAAGCGTTACCAAATAGCCCCTCTGCCCCTCCCCCATATCTCAAGGAGCATGCTTATGCTATGAGTGGCAATGGGGCAGGCTAGAGGCGGGCCGTCATGGGGCCAAACCCGGCCCTCGTCTCTCGAGCCCATGCTGGGGCAGCTCTGCAACAGAAAGTGTGAAATGATCAATGGTTCAAATTAGCCCATACTGAAAATTTTAAGGGTATCATATCCACCCACGACGAGTCTCATCACTTAACTGATTTAGATAATAAAACGTGACTTTAGATCCAAGAGTGCCTTTAGACTCACATGCACGTTGAATAAAACAGCACTCACAAGCATGTTTAAACCGTCCGTTGTATAATTGTGGCCTATCTTGATGATGGGAACAGGGCAGCGGGCTAGGCTGGCCATTCGTCATTAACCCAGGCCCGCCGAGTCCTTGGGCCAAGTATAGGTACCCAAGCCCTGGCCCTATAGGTTGGACTACCTGGCCCTTTGCCACCCCTAGCTCATACATTCATCATGTGGGCTTGAAATCTTGGCTCAGACAATGGCCTAAGTTTAGGAGCCACTCATCAGATGATCCCCACTGAATAACTATCATTTTTAGAACCAGGCTAATAAGATCATCAGGTGGCCCACACATTCACATTAAATGAATGATTGAGAAAAAATGAAAAAAGGTCTAAATTTTGTGGGCTTTTGCCCATGGAATGTGGACATTGGTCATCCTGCGAGTAAACTCATGACTGTTAGCACCTTTCGTTTGGTGGCCCACTGAAATTTCAGAAGATGTTGGAGGTCACACAATGCCCAATTGGCATCCTGTCCCATCTTGGATGAGTGTTGTTGGATTCACGTAGCAGTCTTTCACGCAGCAAACCATTGTACTAGACATAATATGAAACCATTAGGGTGCATTTGGATGTTCATGAATTCCTTGGGCTTCATAAGATTTTATAGAAATCAGATTTTTATCATCCCAATTTGAATATCATCCCATTTGGGCCATTGGGTTTTTTCCTAGCTCAACTTGGTTGGGCTTGGGCTGAGTCCATTTAGCACGGTGAATTTGTCCACAGACTAGCTCTTGTCATCAGCATTACAAGCAAGGCCAATTAGGGTTTTTTAATACATGACACGACATGTCAGCACACTTGTATGGAAGACAAAAAAAGTACTCACCAATTGCAAAAAAGAAATTGTGAGAATCCGAAATACACTTCCGCCACACATGTCTGTCACACCAAGCATGACATAACACCTTGAGAGGCGCTTATTCTCCTTGTAACATGTGACAAGAATACATAGGTTGCACAAATATAAAATGCCCAATGCATTACACTAAGTTGATGACATTTAGTTATATATAGCTGGATTTAATTGGCCACGTGCAACTGTAAACTTCTAAGTTGTGTACTAAAGATAGAAATTGTTTGGAAAGAGAAACACAACCACACACAACAAGTATTGAGTCAAGGACACTAACTAATTGGATCCTCAACCCTAAAAGCCAAGACACCATATGCAAAGTCACTACCTAACTTAAGTTCATAAAAATAGGAGAGAATGAAGAGTCTATATGCAAAGGACCCTCACCATGTTGCAGCAAGTTCGGATTGATTACCATAACTTTAGTTTAGTCTCTCTATTTTTGTCCAATGCATCACGGTAGCAAAGTTAGATTTAGTTTAATCTCATCCACGACCTTGTTGTTAGAAACCCCAAATTCTTAAGTTCTTACTAAGTATGATTCATTCAGCCACAGGGTGCTGGCAAAACCATGACTGTCTCATGACCATTCACGACTAGATGAATCAATCATTCACGGTCATTTCACTTGCTTAAAATGTTATCGGTAATTTCTTCTACCTTATTTACTTTTCTATCAATTATACTACATATATGACACAAGGAAGAACCTGAAGAGACAATGAAAAGTATTATTGTCTTTTCAAGTAATTAAAACTTTCAATTCAAAAGAAATAATAAGAGAAAACTCAAATATTCTTATTGAATAATTGTTTATGATTTTTCATTTATATCACTAATAAAGAAAAAAAAATCTAATTTGAAATTACCCAAAACAGTAAAATTCCAACCTAATAGAAGTCGTAATTCAAATAAAATAGAACTTACCCAAAATAATAAATTTGACTAAAAATAGATCCATCAATCAAGTGTAATATATAATTGAAGAACCTGATTAATGGGTCTGATGTAATATATACACATCAGTGTGTGCTCATTGTTATAGTGGATGTCTTGAACCACATTGTTTCTTGGATCTATTTTGAGGAAAAATCTTAACAAACACTCAACGACTTATAGGGTGTCGATGGGCTGGGCTCGGGCTGAAAAATCAGAATTCTGAATAGGGCGTCTCAGCCCAAAACAGTTCAAAATCCGGGCCAAGACCTACCCAGGCCTGGCCTGTTGACATGCTTCAACTCTTCTTGCTACGAAACAGCTCATCAGAATAAAGAGATCAAAACCAAACAGTTTTCTTAAAATAAGGTGAGAAAACTCTTTCCATAAATTTACAAGAAAATAAATAGATGTGAAAATTGTGTTTTGATGCGCTATCAAAATTAAATCTTTCAGTAGTCTTGATAATCCCATAAGCATTAAAACTGATCATTCGTAATGTTACGTTTAAGTGGGACTAGAAAGCATCATTTGAAGACTTAATGCGACTCTTCCAAGTCAAAACAGGACTAGTCGGACCCAAGCTAGTTTGGTACCATGAACCACCCAGACAACTTACCCTAAACTCGGATGAGTTAGGCTGATTCACCCCCAACTGGGGCAAGTCTCAACTCGACTGAAGACGGGACAAGTAGCTCTGAGCCGCTGATGGAGTCTTTTAACTAGGGCTGTCAATAGGCCGAGTTAGGGCCAGGCCCGGCCTGCAATTCTGAACTGCAAAAATCCAGCTCAGGTCCGTGACTGGCTGAAATAGTTCAGCATGAGTCTGACCCGAGACATTTACACAAAGCCTGACCCAAGTCCACCCGAGCCTGATCCCTGAATATCTCTGTGGATAAATGATATTTCGGCATGCCTCGTGCATGAGAAAGAGGGAGAGAAGGAAAGAAAAGGAGAAAATTAAGTTTAGATAAGACCTATTGGGCCGGGCCAGGTTTATGGTTTTTTTGAGTGCTAAGCCGGAGTCTGGCCAATTTACAATCAGACTCCTGATTTAAACCCGAGCCTAACCGTCGGGCCTGAAACACCACCCCAACCCGGCCCAATATTTGCCAAGCCCGAAAGCCCATCAGGATTATCTGGCCCATTGACAGCCCTACTTTTAACCATGGTAAAAAGAGTGATCGATTGAAACTTGAAGGCTACTTTCTCACTATCAATAAAATGAAATGTTGTCCATTACTCAAAGGTTAGGATAGTTCAATCAATCTGATTTTGTTGGGTTATAGGAATTTTTTGTGGTCCATGATAGTTCAATATATATATATAATATATATATATATATATTATATATATATATATATAATATGGGAAAAGGTTTTATGATGCGCTCAGCTGTTTTTTAATGTCCCATGAGGTCGAGATTGTGTGGGAGCCACCGTGATGCGTTTCGAACATCTACCCCATCAGTCAGATGCACCATTCCATCGTGGGCCTAGTCTCAAAAATTAGCTTATCCGTGACTTGTGTGGGCCCACACCCATACAGAAGTGGAGAGGGGCCGTGCACCATTAAAACATTCATGAGACGTTTTTTGGGCCCACCGAGATGTGGTTTGCAAATCCAACCCATCATATGTGTGTTCCACTTGGATGAGGGTTCAGACCAAGTTTCAGCAGCATTCAAAACTCAGGTAGGCCCCACCAAGTCCTTTTATATGTTTTTAGCATGTCTTCACATGATTTTAGATGGTATGGCCCACCTGAGTTTCGTATACGGCTGATTTTTGGGATATCCCATAATTTAAAGGGGACCCATCAAATGCACGGTGTTGATGGTCGACACGCATCACGGTGGGGCCTACACAGCTCGACCTCACGAACGTTTAAAATCAGCTCGAGGTGCATTGTACCTTTTCCATACAAGTCACGGATGAGCTGATTTTTGAGACCTAGGCCCAGATGGAATGGGATTTGGGGGGGGGGGGAAAAACGGATGGGGTAGATGTTCGAAACGCATCACGGTGGCTCCCACACAGCTCTGGACCTCATTGAACGTTAAAATCAGCTGAGGGCACTGTACCTTGTCCCTATGTGCCATATATATATAATATATATATAATAATATATATTATATAATATATATATATATATATATATATATATATATATATATTATAGGGTTTAGGTACTATGCCCTCACCTCACTTATAAGGGTTTGTGAGGTCAAGCTGTGTAGGCCTCACCATGATGCGTGTCGACCATCAACACCGTGATTTGATGGGGTCCCCTTTAAATTATGGGATATGCCAAAAATCAGCCGTATATGGAACTCAGGTGGGCCATAACATCTAAAATCATGTGAAGACATGCCAAAAAAAACCTATAAAAGCACTTGGTGGGGCCCACCTGAGTTTTGAATCTGCTGAAACTTGGTCTAAAACCTCATCCAAGGGGACAAACATAATGGATGGGCTGGACTGGATTTGCAAAACACATCCGGTGGGCCCAAAAAAACGTCCTATGATGTTTTATGGTGCACGGCCCCTCTCAACTTCTGTATGTGTGTGGCCCACACAAGTTATGGATTGTCTTGATTTTTGAAACCTAGGCCCACGATGGAATGGTGCATCTGACTGATGGGGGTAGATGTTCGAAACGCATCACGATGGGGGGCCTACACAGCTCGACCTCATGGAACGTTAAAATCAGACTCAAGCGCATTGTACCTTTTTCCATCGTGAAAAATTCACCTCCTACAGTTCATGGGATTCCGCATCTGATGGACCATTTGAATTGGACACCCATGACACGTGTGCAAAGGTGCGCACGTGCGTAGGTGTGTAGGTGAGCATTGCCGAATATATATGCCGATATTATATATATATATTATATATATATATATATATATATATATATAATTAATATATATATATATATATATATATATAAGCACACACAGGCAGGATTGCATCCAACAAAGTACTCGATGCACTCCATCTAATATAATGAAAAAAGTTGCAACGTACATGCGTACAAGGTATAGTAATTGTGGTGAGATGGGTAAAATTATCATTTCATGAGAGAAATCTTTATTTATTTTGGGTTGTGAATGAGCTGGGCTCAGGTCTGCCAAACTCCAAATCATGAATAAGCCACGCCCGTCAACCCAACCCAAAACAGTTCAAAATTTAGGCCGAGTCAACCCCAGGTCCTGTTTGTTGACAGCCCAGCCTTTTTATCTAAGGCCTGCACGCACTCAGCAGTAGTATGGTAACATGATGAGATTTAATTGGTGGGTTGTATGATGTGAAAGATGCACTTAACCCAAAATCTAAAAAAGAGTTGACCCATCTCGAACAACATATAGCTCAAATCTCACCACGCTACCATTGAGGTCACCACCATAGAGGTTTCCAAGGTTAACAACATAAATAAATAATAACTCCTGTATATTTACTCACCTATCCAATGTAACATTTTTCAAAAGGGTGCGTTTGGCGTGGGGTATTAGATGGGATTAAGTGGGATCGAATTGCATTTGGTCCCATGCAATTCCATTAGCATTTGGAGAGGATGGAAAATGTTGGGATTAGGTGGGATGGAATTGCATTTAGTCCCTGTGGAATTGCATTTGATCCCCTGCAAGAATTTCATGGATTTTGAAATCCGCCACACGTGGCCCACATTGAGGCATGCATTTATCCATGTTGTCCATCCATATATACATTTTACACGTGACATTCTTGTTATATATGTGTACAAGTGAACAACATCCACTGTGAATTTGGTTCTTTAATGACAACTCCATGGCCTACCAAACATGATTTTGCTTTAAGGGCTTGTTCAATTTTTGAAAGCTTGTGTAATTACCCATGTAAATATGTAATTATTACCATTTCACCCGGTTTGTAAATCAAATTAATTTTTGCCTGGGAAACTGGTCCAAAAGAGTTAATTTAAATTTATAGACCCTAATGTGATATGTATTATATATCCATTCCGTCCATCTGTTTTACCACAATATTTTGAAGCATGATACAAAAAATGAGGTGGATCCAACACTTAAGTGGCCCACACCAAAAGAAACAGTGGCCCTAGGAGGCTTTTAACGGTAAGTGTTCGATTTCCTTTTTCCCATGGTGGTTCCACTTGAGCTTCGCATATGCCTAATTTTTTGGCTCATGCCATAACTTCAGCGGGCCTAATGGATGAATGGTGTAGATAAGCAATATGCATCACGGTCGACCCACAAATATTTTGTGACCTTCTCGGTTTTTGCATCTAAAGAGCAGCTGTCAAATCAATCACAGGGAATAGTATGGTAAATAACGGATGAAATAATTATTACCCTATAAATAGGGTGTTTACACTGAATTGAAAATTCAAACAAGCCATAATCTAGTGTTTTCTGGTGGCAAAATTTTTATCCCAGACATGGAATTGGATTCCAAACATAAAATCATTGGGCAATAATGATGTCAATCCCATCTAATACGGTTAAATATCATCTTATGCATCTAAGGCCCACCTAAAGATGTGACAGCACAATCCTGACCTTTCAATTTCCGTCAATTTGGCAACCGTACCAAATTGCCATCCAGCTGTGATAACTGATGTAACAGGAGCCTATCAGTAGGTATACGTAACATTGGCGTATCATAACATACCAACCCTATTAAGTAAGCCGTGCGTGCACCTTTTCAAGGAGAAATTAATAGACGTACTCATAATACTTTTGGATGTTTGTATAAGGTGGGGTCCACTCTAAAAGACTTCATCCTCGTTCACACATTTAAGTGGGACATATTTATAATATGATAGGAACGTATGGTTCCAAAAGAATTTCCAGTCGTCCACATTCAATTTATGCATGTGGCCTGAGTGATGAGTCTGGCCGATTTTCACGTGTGGGCATTTTTGAATGGGCCCACCTCATTTACTTCTAGGTTTCCAATGTGCTTGGCAGGTCGTAACGTGCTGTTTGTGGAGCTTGGCTGTTTGTGGAGCTTGGAAACTTAATGTTGTGAACACATGCATGATTGAATTGTGATTTCTAATTCCCTTTTAATATCATAAGGCAAAATGATGGTTTCTCATGTTTGCCTAACTTTAGGAAATGTTTGTCTATTTATTAGGTTAGAACTGCTCACGGATGGCAGCCCTTTATTTGTGGTACAGACGTTTTCAGCCAAAATTAAAAATAAAAACCCTAAGTTTTATCTTTTAATTTTTAAGACTAATGGCCCCTTTGGATACCATTAAATAAGTTACTTTTCTACTTACAGTAATAGCTTATTTTAGATAAGCTACTTAAGGCATGAGTAGTTTAAGTAACTTACAATCCAAATGCCCCTTAAGAGACACCGACTGATTCAGCCGAGCCGGAGGTTACTTTAAATTTTGACCCAGGTCTTGAACTAGAAAAAGAATCGGAATACACTCCGACCAGTAGTCAAACCTTGGTGCCGGGTCCACCTTATATATTTAAGGAAAAAAAATGAATTTTTATATAAAAATAATACCAAATTAGTGTTTACCCTGGGTATCTTTTTCATGAAGATTTTCAAAAAGCTACCTCATTAATTACAAATATTATCATTCTACTGGCTTCTGTTAAGTTTTATGATGGCCGGGTTAGGCCCACCGTGGGAGCAAATGATCAACACCTTGAGTGGGCCCCACCATGATACTTATATGAAATCCACCTCAACCACCGGTATTGTAAGCTCATGTTAGACCTCAAGCCCAAAAATTAGCCTCATCAATGATTCATGTGGACCACATGATTGAAAATAATGTACAAGTCAAAGATCACCTTCAAAACTTTTTCTCTTGGTATGACCCACTTGAATCACTGATGGGGCCTGAATTTTAGGTCTGGGCAGAAATTATGATGTGTCATATAATTGTTGAAGTGAATTTATATCATCATCATAGTAGGCCTTGTAAAAATAAAGGGGTGAATGCATCTCTCTAAATTGTTTTCTTTGGTGTGGCCCACCCGAAGAACAAATCACCCTAATATTTTGATCCTATAACTGAAGTAGCATTATGTATCTAATGGTTAGAGTGGATATAACATAAACATCATGTTGGGCCCCACACAAATCTAGTGGCCACTTCTAGTATGAACCATTAATATGTACCGAGTCGACTCATATGTTAAAAAAAGAGAGAAGGTCAAGTCCAAATGGTTGGAACATAGGTTACGGTCCATCCCGTGGATAATTTCTAACTTATTAAATGCATGTGACCCACAATGAGAAACACTGTGTAGTAAGTCAACCCTGTCAACTCATCAAGTGGATCATACTTGTATTTTGCTATTTATTAGTGGTTATGCACTATTTCTACAATGTAGCTCACTCGATGAATGGATAGGGCTAATGTTTGCACCAGTTAAATACCATGGTAGGGCCTAACCTATTAAGAGAAATGGATATCACTTGGACTTAATAGGTTTGAAGTCATCCACTAGGTGGACCTTAAACTAATGGTCCAATCAGTTGGGCCTTAGTGTTGAGAAGATAGCAACATAATAATGGAAATAAAAACACAAAATAAAAATATTAAACTAGGCTCGAAGCACATATTATATATGCTTTCCTTAAAGCATTATTCGTCTCTTCTCGTCAGTATGAAATTTCTATCAAGTTCCTAGCAAATCACTTTCAGGATATGACAAGCTTTTGTGATCCTACATGCAACAATCACGGAAATACTATCGTTGAAACTTGGGAGAGAACCCACAGATGATTTTATGCCTCTAGATAAAGAAGTGCAAGTTGTGTTTAATCCTCTTTTTACATTGGGTTTTGTAGGGAATGAAGGGCCATACAGTTTCACATAGGAGAATTTCTTAAAGACGCGTTTGAAACCATTCACAACATTTAAGTCTTATAATTAGAGATGCAACTTAACTCAAACATGCGAAAGTAACATTTCTCACAACGGTTGGATTTTAACGGCCGAATCATCGCAACGGTTGACATTTGACAATCGAACAGTCACAACGGTTGTATTCAACCGAATAACCGTTCTCATGGCCGAAAGGTGCATCTGCCAGCCAATAGGTAAAATGGTCACACTCTTCCGGCCAATCGATTTCCACAATGGCTGATTTCTGTCAATTAATATGCACAATGGTCATTCTATTCTAGCAGATCTTGCAATGGACATACTCTTTATGGTTGATTCTTCAACAGCTCAGCCTACTCGCTCTGGATCACATCCGTCCATTGTAAGTCGTGTGCATGAGTCTGTACGTGTGTGTGATCCAGTGCTTTCCTCACATGCATGAGTGCATATGCATGTGTGTTCCAATGCTTCACTAGGCTTCTTCTCCTCCCGTTCTCTGAGTAAAAATATTAGAAAAGTCAAAGCTTATTACCCCTTCCCCCAAGCACAGTGAGACTAAACATTTTTATTTTTATTTTTTTAAAATCACTTTTCAAATGAATTTTCAAAGGAAAAATAAAATTTAAAATACTTTTGAATTTTAGTAAAAAACTATATGTGCTAAGACTCTAATAATTTCTATTATGTTATTTAACCAAACCAATTGAAATAAAATCTCAATACTTAAACCTTAGAAAAGGGTGCCCACTCTTAATTTTGGTGAGGTCGTGATGAGTACGTTAGATCCACCCCAACCATTAAATATACAATCTTATTTTAAGATGAAAATTAAAATATTAAGCTGATCTGTGATTCAAGTGAGCCATATTAAAAGAAAGAGTTTGGAGAGAAACGTCCACCCTTGATTTCTACAGAAACCACCTTGACGATTATGTGAAATCTGCTCCAATCATTAGATGCCACACCATAATTTAGACTTGAGGATATCCATTATTCAAGCGGAGTACACCAAGAGAAACAGTTGGGCCTGCGAGCATTGCCTTGTACATTGTCTCCAACTAGGTCCACTTGAATAATGGATGGGATTAATATTTGAGCCCTAAGCCTTATAATATGGCTTAACCCACTTGGTAGTTGGAGTGAATTTCACATAAGCATCATGTTGGGGCCCACTCAAGCCGCATATCATTTGTTTTGATATGGTGGTCCCAACAGGAGCAAAAAGAGATATATCAGAAGGTAGTAAATTGACGATAATTCCATTAATTATACAATCTCTTGAAAACCTTCTCAAAAAAGGTACCGGAATATCAATTTGGTATAAATTATGTAGTTGTTTGTCAAATTCCCAAGGAAAAAAAAAAAAAAAAAACAACTCTTCTCTTCTTTGCATCCCCCTTCTCGTGTGTGAATCCGTTTTGACTCAACGATCATCCAGCATGCATCGCCCCACATGCAGAGATGGTAGGATGATCGGAACCATCCATCTTTTGGGTACCCCATTAATTGACAACCGTAAAAAACTCATGGGGATGTTTCAAATCATCCATATATGCATGAATGAATGTAACCAGCATAAAAGAAAAAAAGAAAAAAAGAAAAATTCTATAATGTTCATGTCTGGTTCCAGAGATCAATGGTCAGGATCATCAGTTCATTATGATTACCCATCCACAACAACACCCATAAGATGACTCTAATCATCCAACCGTCTTTGCATGTGGACCACCTGATTAGTGGATCAACGTGATTCTAGGTCCAAGGCATAAATATAGCAATCATATTAATTGTACTTGAAAGCTACAGTGCTATGCGCGTGTGGCATGTAGAAGAGCTTTATTGTACATGTGTCTGCGGTTAGCAAAGCTCACACTATAAATTCATTTCTACGTACGCATGTGCCATGCACTTTTTTTCTTTATTGTTTTCACTGACGAAGTTCTAATTTTTGTAACCTACATGGCACTCATATTGAGTTAATTTAATGGACCATATTTTCTCAATGATAGGACTCCGGATAATCATAAGGAGATGGGTGGTTGTGATTGCAAGGGAAGTGGGTGGCCTTGAATAGATTCGAAATAAATTCATCCAATCATAATTCATCCGCCATTGGACATTCCATGTGGGTTACACGATCGAGCCAGTGCTTTAAATGCCATTTAATAGTCCATCAAAACAGCTTTTCTGTGTCTACAGAAGCAATCATAGAGCGTCACTCCAAGGGAAAGACCCGAATTATTTATGATCTACGTGTGGCCAAGGTCCAAACTTGACATAATGTTCGGATGTGATGTCCTGTGGCATGTTTGGGCGCAGTGTCTTTGCTTTCGGTTTATTTTAATCACGTGTGGTGTACAGTGGCTGTCAAAACCGATTGTGTGGGTGGATTCAAACCCAACAACTTTGACCCAAGCTTCAAGATACGTAGATACCCCTAATGCGATGGTATATGACATGGGCTTGAGGAGATCGGTCGCCACTCGCAGGCGATTGGCCATTACCAGAGGGTGAGGTTATTGGCGATTACAGGAAATGTCACATAGAAAAAGACTTTTAGTATATCCGACAAGCATAAAGTCACATAGAAAAAGAATACTCGCAATCCACCACGGAAGGAGACAGTAATGAATTTTTCTAAATGAAGAACCGTTTATATTGAAGTAGAAATAATCCCATGTAAAAACATATAACTTACATTATGACTAAAAATTATCACTAAATATTCCTCATGCTCGATCTGGCATTTTACTTTGAGATCTCCCTTGTTTGACTACAATTGCTTATTTAATTCTTTCCATGATGCCCAAATGAACAAATTATTATTCAATCTGACTCTCTTCCAGCCCCTACGAATGCCTTCAAGACCTCGAGATCTTGGCCAAAAGTGTCAAAAGGATGGTTAGAATGGTTTGCCCATGTGTGTATCTTAACAACATGGTGATACATGGAAACAGATTGACATCTATGAATGTATCAACATTTCTCTGCATGAATATGCAACAAACACATCTCTTCTTGCTGCGGCTTCGACATTCTGGAGCCAATCGACCAACATCTGTCACTTTGGATGCGGTCCATGAGTCACAATCATGGATATTTGCGCATTCACACACCTTCTTCATTTCGGTGATCTAGTCTAACCCAACTTCACTAGGGCAAACAACACTACTTTTCCTTCTAGACAAGAGTGGCGAGGCTTATTCCAACTGCATGCCGCTCTATGGCAAAACACGTGTCATTGTTGATGATTAGGAACATATGACATTTCTAGTTGATGTGGATATGTCATTATTTACTCTACGTGAGTATCGTGCAAATCACAAAAGAGTACGTTCATCTAGTCAAGGCACTCACCCAGGGTCGACAACTAGTCACTGCTTCATTGTGCTCATCCACCTCTATTGTGGCATATTTGAGATGGGAGCCATGTAAATTTGTGGTATAGTTTGCCTATATTTTCTTTTTCCTTTTTATTTTAATATTGTTGTGTGTGGTCAAGAAAAGATTTTTTCCCCAATGAAGTTCCATCTCAACTAATAATGCATGGCATGGTGTCAAGGTTAGTTCGTCGTGAACACGCTATTACCAATTAGTTATACCTATTGGCACATGTGTTATATTTTTAAGTGCTTGAAAATTAATTATGACACGTATGGTAGGTTGCTTAAACCTCTTCCAAAAAGTTTTGCTTGGTAGGCATTGCCTACTCACTTGAACAATGATTTGAGCACGAAAGTTTGCAGTTCAACCCCTAACAAATATACTGTTTCCGTGCTTTCCACTTTGTAAATCAAAGAGAGTGCTTCCTTCCATCAAGCAAGCATAGGGAAGGAGATACAAGGTCCCGATCAATGTGCTCAGTGATGGGCAATGCAATGCGTTCATGTGATTTCGTGAGCCAATGGTCCATCAATTGAGGTTAAAGGATGATCGCACAATGATATAGTGGAAAATATTATGCATGCGTACATATAACTATAATCCTCATGTACATTACAATCTACTTCAGGTTGATTTACGACCATGGGGCATTAAGGATAGCACCCACTAGATTGCCATTAGAAAACTGTTGAGCGTCAAATATTGCATATTAGACCCCATTTATTACATGATTTTATGAACATGATACTATTTAACGCCTTATTTAATCATGTTTGTGATGCAAGATGAATCTAGGAGCGTGGACTGGAAAGGATGCTAAAAGCATGGATTTAATGCTTTGGCATCACCAAGGCATTGGACGGGACTCTATGGGACCAAGATCGAGGATTTATACACCAAAGATCAGAGAAATTCCAGCCACTCACTTCAAACAGGCCTGAAAAACGTCCAGAATGCAAGATCATAGGGTTTCCACCATCTGATTGGCTCGAAACTTCATATATGGCCTAAAGACCCTAAAGTAACCGTACACGTTGAATTTCAACCACTAGATCCTTGTGAAAGTGGGCCAATGGCCAGAACATCCCCTTAATTCATTAAGTGGGGCCCACCTGATAACAGAATATGTTTCAACTTTGGTTTCAACCCTTAATCGGGGAGACAAAACAGATGGATGGTTCAGATTTCTCATAAACATCAAATTGGGACCCATATACCTACGGTGTGTGCACCGTATACATACACTGGAAGTGCACTGGACTGGGACACTTTGGTCAGAGTCGGTTTGACCAACCGTCCTCCGCAAAAATGGAAATCTCCGTTTTTGAAAGCAGCGCGCGCATGCTTTTGATCGGATGGCGGTTGTGGGCCCACACATCGTCCTTACGGTTGATCCATACCGTTCATTCGTCCATGGGGCAACCACAACCCACTCCTAGCTGGCAGAATTTGAATACATCACGATTTTAATTTTCAACCGTTCAAAATGCAGAATGGACGGTAGGTTTAAAACTCTGTGGGCCGCATCAACAGACCGTAAAAATAGCTCATTCTTGACCGAAATTTCACCCTGAATACAATGGACGGGTTGGATTGATCAAAACAACAACAAAATGGGCCCCACCATCACCACAGCGTAAGGAGCTGGCGCAAATCACGGTTTTCTCGACCGGACGCTGCCCACTTTTTACAGCATTGTACGATCAGGTCCATCATCCGGACAACAGATCTGGACCGTCCATCGTAAATATCGTTCAAAAACGTCCCAGGAGACGTTGTTTTTACAGACATGATGCAAAGATCAAGGGACTTATGAAGTCCCGAAGGTGGTTGCAAAAAGGCTTATGCAAATTCTGCTGCGAAACCCTTTCCACTGACTCCAGCCTTTCCACCCGAGCCGACTGGGACTTGTCTATAAAGGGAGGAGACATCAAAAAGAGAGAGAGAGAGAGACGGGGATAGTATTTTCTTTGTTTTTATTTGTTGTTTTCTTTTTATTAATTTTGTGAGACTTAGCTTAATCATGTCTGGCTAAAACCTCTTAGCTAGGGCTAAGAGGTGAAGCTTGTAGCATGATGGGAGACCCTTTTGCTTGTGCCTTTTGTTTAGACTGAACTGATGTTGATTTTAGTTAATTAAGGGAATGTTTTAAGTTTTTAATGGTCTGTTGTGACTGAAATTACAATGGGTCTGCGATTGCTTTGAGCATGTTCCTATTCCTTTTATGTTTATGACGTCAGGAAGCCCTATTGTTCACCATTGTCTCCTGGGCATGGTCGGATGATGGTACCCTTCCTAACCTTCATACATTGATTGACTGGTTGGTAATTAGTTTAATTCTGTTGTTTGCATTGTCTCTTGGGCATGGTTTGGTGATGGAATCCATACTAATTCATATACCTTTCATCTCTTGAAAATTATATCAAAAGAAGTTCAGTTTGATTTTCATGGTTACACCCTTCAACTGGATGAAGATGGGACTCTAAGTCCAGTTGAGTTTTGATGCAGGCATAAGATCTCCCTGATCTCTACAAGTGGATCCTCTGAATCCCTAGTTTCCTTTTCCTAAATTCTTAAGATTTTAGTTTAATTATTCACCATTATTCTCTTAAAAACATTCGATTTAGATTTCATCTTAGTATAGTTCTAGTTCTACTTAGTTTCAGATAATGTACAAGTATCAGTCCCTTGGGATTCGACCTCGGTCTCACCGAGTTTATTACTACATCACAACCCTACACTTGGGGAGTGAACAAAAACCACCACTTTATTTTCCAACAGTGGTTTAACTTAATATGACCGGTTTAAGTTGTAGTACCCATTGGGACAATGGCCAACTACACTGGGTACGATACAATTGGAATGGTTTAACTTGAGTTAATATGTGATGTGTCTACAATTTCAAAGTAGATAGCGTTCCAACCATCGAATACCTCTAGAGTATCAAATAACTCACTTTTTCCAAAATGGCAACAAGGACATGCACAAATGATAAAACATTGAATTTAGTCGAGTGTTCATTTTCATGCACCGAATCTTCATTTTCAGGACACCTTTTCACGTGGAATTTATTGCAACTGTAGAAGGGGCGTATGGTTGTCGTGTCCTCATGTATATTCTTTCTTTCACTAGTAGATATAGCTGTCCACAAGAAATGAGTTCATTTTGCCTCCATCGTGGCTCAAGACCCAGCATACGTCGCTACTCACTAGAGCCTACATGCTGAGTGGTCCCATCATCAGCACTGCCCATGTTGTAGAATGCTATAAGGGTCATTGGGAGAAATTTTTTTATAGTGAATAGATGATTATGATTACCACTGTATTGAAATTAATTTAATTAGAGAAGAATTTCTATGGAGATCACTAATGAAGGATGATTATGGGTTTGTAGCTTATCTATAATATTAAAACACAACATGGACAGTTCAAATCATTTGACCATCACAGCATGTGGACGCATGTGGGTGGCGACAAATGCTGGATCCTACGTTACACTGTAGGCAAAACGAACTCAAATTAGATAGCTTGTGCATTCTACGTCCGATCCATGAAATTTATACGACATGGAAAAATGCTTCAATGCTCTAAGGCGCTATAATTTACAGTGCTTTCAGTTGCAGAGATATATCTTGGGTGGGTATCTTGGACAGCCCAAGATTTCATTCTAGACCATTCATTAAGTTTAGAACTCCACCCAAAGGTTTGTACAATCTCTTTTCATATTAATACGGTTACCGGTGGTGTGCTTCCGATTTTCTGTTATTAAGGGAGAAAAAATAGAACATATTTAAAAGGCTACCATGTAAAAATAAGACTCATTGGATGATCAAATCCAAACTAGATTAAGCCTTTCTTTTATAGCCGCTCTGTTTCTAAACCCATGGATAAATGATTAGGATTGCCTTACAGAAGTGATTCTTTAGAGTCATGACCAATCCATCATGGGTGCCATATGATATGGATGGAATTGTTGGTTACAACTACTTTTGTACAAATTATTTTGACCATCCATATTACACGTCATTGATCAGTTGGTTAAGATCAGTTGCTTGTGTTGCCTCTCGGTTTTAAATTTGGACACGTGTAATATTCGCGGGCATGCCAGAATTGACCCTACGACTCGATTACAACCGAACAACTCTAACCCCAAGTGTTAAGATAGGCTGATACGTCAAACACAACTGTATATGACCGAGATTTAAGGAGATCTGCCACTTCTTCAACCACTCGTAAGATGTTTATGGGTGATTATCAGAGGATAAGGTTCATCCTCAAAAAATGGGTTACACATTGCCCTTTGTACCAAAGGACTTTCAAATACAAATTTATAAGCAAGAAGGAAACACTTGTAGTCGACCCAATGGAGTAACCGCAAAACACCTATTTGAAAGAAGAACTACCTGTATTAGAATATAAATCGTCCAATGTATAAGCGTAGATTTGGATTACTGCTAAGGATTACAAGTAATGGATTAATGATATTCTTAATGTAGGATTAGGCTACTTGTTATTGCTAAGGAACATAAATGATTGTTTATGCTAAGAAACATAAAGGATGATTGATAGGACTATACTAGGATGGTTGAGAAATAGTTGGCTTGTTTGGTTGAGTTGGTATGAGATCCTTTACTTCATTGAGTTCTTTCGCTATTTATAGAGTTTCTTGAAATAACCATCTGGATGCATATTCCCACGTTTAATGGTTATGGTAACCACTCTAGAACCAATCTGGCATTTTATATTCTTCTTCCTCTTCTTGACACCTATTTTGGTAATGGCTTGCAAGCCCTCTTCTTGTTCGACCATGTTCCGTCTTTGAATGCTCGGCCATATTCCATTTTAGGGATAACGTGTATCATTTAACTAGCACCAACTGTCATTTCCGTAGCATGCGCTCCAAATATTTTCACAGATTTTATGCATGCAATAATACATGTCTTTTCTTAATTGGATCTTCCAGAAACGATTAAAAAAATGGTATAATAGATTAGTATTATATTTACATGGTAGCTCATGAAATGTGTGTTAGACCAAATGAACAATCTAGACACTGAACTGTGTCTCAATGCAACTAAGAGATCCATACCCACATAAAACACGTGTCGAAAATTGGGCCCAAGTTGGGTACACCATGTGTATTAAAAAAAATGTTGGCCCTATAAAGGCATGGCTAACTTTTTTTTTTTTTTTTTTGGGGGGGGGGGGGGGGGGGGGGGGTTCAACCTTGTGGCTCACTTAGATGATTGTGTCACTAGTACCATTTGTAGTACCACTTTTTAGTACACGGTATGTTCAGATCAGTGTGGCCTATCAATAAATGGCACGAATCTCTAACACTTGCCCATCCAAACAGATCATTGACATGATTCCCACCCTTCACATGAGATTCGCTTATTGATTTGTAGATTCTCAACTAGGAGAAAATAGGCCCTTCTTCAATACTCAGACCATTGATCTTATCTGCTTATTTGTTGGTTGTAGATGAAATGTTATGATTACCCCATGAGGACATTTACCAACTAAAGTGGGACCAATGACCTAAATTAGCAAACCATTAGCCTCATTTGTATTAACAATTAAGTGCTAAAAAGATTAAGAGAGAGAAAGAAAGAGAGCTTGAGTTGGGATGCATTTATCCAAAAGATTTATTACAAGAATGAGACGTTGGGAAGCGGATTGCGTACTAACAAAGTCAGGAGTGAGGTGGCTACTGACAATGTTGTATGGGCCTTACAAGGTGCATATGTATTTTATCCTAGCTGTCCATCAATTTTTCCAGATCATCATAGAGCATTATCAGAAAAATGAGAGATATTAAAGTCTCTAGTGGACCACATCACAAGAAAACAGTGAAGATTGAATACCCACCATTAAAAACTTCCTAGGGCTCACTATAATGTTTATTTGTCATCTAAACTGTTGATTAGGTCAAGAACACCTGGATGAAGAGAAAAAACCAAATATAAGCTTAATCTAAAACTTTTGTGGCCCTTCAGAAGTTTTTAATGGTGAGTGTTCAATCATCCCTCTTTCCTGTGGTGCGTTTCATATAAGATTTAGATAAGCTTCAATTTTAGGATTATGTAATAAAAATAGTCTTGAAAAATAGATGGATGGCGTGGATAGGATACATACATCATTATGGGGCCCACAGAGCACTATCAATACTGACACTTTCAGTACGCAATCCGCATCCGAGACGTCGTCACACACAAATGGTAATTACTTTTTAATAATGGCATGGGTTGGCCAAATATTGATGGTTCATAATAATTTTAAAAAGGATGGTGGTTCATGCTCAATAATAGACACATGCATGCATCTATATATTTCAAGCTATTCCTTCCAAAAATTAGATATGGCTCATTATAATTTTCAAAAGGATGGTGGTTCAAGGTCTACAAGGACACATGCATGCATCTATATGTTCTAGCCTATTCCATCCAAAAATTAGATATAGAAACAAAGGAAAATTTTGGTTTGACTTTCAGGGCAAAGTAAAAGATCAGTTGCACATGATGGAAGTAAATTAAAACAATTAATCGGATCTAGTTCTAGGTTTGCATGATTTAATACAAATTTAGAAGTGTATTTTTGTCTGAAAAGGAAAGAGATGGTAATTACTCACTTTCTTAGTCCTTTTCACAAACTGCCATAACTGGATTTCTATTTTACATATGTTCTAAGAAAGCATTTCTAAGCCTTGAAACTTTGAGGGGCTTAGTGGACCACTGTCCTTTATTTATAGAGTTGTAGTTATGCTACTTAGCTTTTCTTATTATTCAAGGATCTTTCTGTGACAATCTTCGTAGTTAATGTGCAAGCAATGATAATAATTTACTTTCATGATTATGCAAGAATTTTGACCAAGTTAAAATTTACTTTATTTGAACGTTTTGATATGTACATCATATGGATGTGTGCAATCATCCTACCTCATGCTGTCATACATATATTATTCTACACATTGTCTTAAGCCTATTGTATCCCACGATTATGATTGACCACCGAAAAAACATATATAAATCATTGATTCTAATATATGCATATATGATGATGATAATGATGATGATTTTGAAATTAATTGTTTAATAACAAATATTTACAAAACAAGCTTGGCCTGCCAATTAATCAATCATTTTGATTTCTGATGTAAGGTTAAACCCATAAAGATTGTAGATCCATTATTGAGATTCCCAATCCCTTGTAGGAATGCAATCGATCATTCAACTCTCCATATTCACCTACGAAGCTTACATATTGATAATTAAGATAATTATTCAAATTCCCGTTAGACCCTAGGTCCTCTCAAATCTAAAGATGAACCTAACAAGCATAGGAACTATAAGCCAATATTAAATAATAAAATTTAACTTGACTTCATAGATTCAATTAATATGTACACATGCACGCACCTACACATATGTAAGGACACCATTCCATAATAGATATCACATAACATAATAGACTATGCATAGTGGTTCATGAATTAAGCTATCTCAACTTATTTGTTAATTAACTATGACAATATATATTCAAAGTTTATGAAGAACTAGAGAAGTTATGCCTCATTATGTATTTCATAAAAAAATCTAGTTTATTTAATTTTTTAATGATACATAAAAATCGTCAAAGCCTCTTAGCCAAAATCATCTCAATCATATCTATTCCATGTGTGCATAATTAATAATAAGTAATAAAGAAAGCATTAATGAAGGAAATATATATAAAAAAATATAATTAAAAAGACACTCCCACATAAAGCAATATCCACTGATCATAATCACTATCAAATTAGCTCAAACTTATTCAAAAACTAAGTTTTATTATAAAAGAGAATTGCAAAATAGCAATGTTGACCATAAGAAAGAGGGTTCGGAGGAGGGAAGCCTCAAAGAGTTTTGACTTAATAGTAATTGTTGATCAAATATAAATGTAGAAACAGTTGAAATAAATAAAATAAAATATTAAATTAGGAACATGCTAGAAGCATGTATTAGATACGCTTTTCTTAAAGCGTGATTTGCCCTCTCTCGTAGGCATGAGATCATTGCCGGGTTTCTAGCGAACCGCTTCCAAGATATGTCAGGCCTTGGTCGATCAACATGCAACATCACAAAGATTCCATAGCAGGAACTCAATACATAATTTTTTATTTTGGCAGACTCTATGTATTGTGAAAAACATGGAACCCACTTCGGTTACTTACAGAGAGAGAAAGAAGAGAATCGATGTTTTGTTTTTTAATAATCGATTTACAATGAGTTTTATAGAGAATGAATAACCATGTATTTTCACATAAAAAAAAGTATTTCTTAAATACATATATGAAATCATTCACAATGGTAAAAAATTTTTAAGAAGAGATATGACTTAACTCACAAGACGGAAGTAACTGATTCTTATAAAGGTTAGATTTTAACGGTCGAATTGTGACAACATTAAAATCCATCAACTAACATCCGATTTCGAGTGGTTGGTGCAACGACCGTTATCTGTCGACCGATCGGTATTAGAGCTGTACACGAGCAGGCTAAGCTCGGGTACTCGCTCGACTCTACTCGGAATACTCAACTCGATTCTCGACTCGTCTGAGTTAGAACCGAGTACGATCAGTTTTTTCCTACTCGTTTTGAGTTCCAGTAGAGTACGAGCAACGTAGTACTCGACTCGTTGCTCAACCAGGGCCATATATACACATTTGAAGCCCTAGTCCCGGTCGCTTTCAGCTTTCACCCGTCGCCCAAATCGAAAAAACAAACCCTCCCCTTTCCTTCCCTCCCTCCCATCGGCTAGCGCCCGTCTATGGACCCTACCCATTCGGCCATTCCCTCTCTCTCTCTCTCTCTCTCCCCGCTGCTCGTCCTTGCGGCCTGTCCGGTGCCCGTCCACAGCTCGTCAGTCATCACTGCCCTATCCTGTCCACACTCCGCAGCTCGTGCTTACCCTGCCCGGTGCCCCTGTCTCTGCTGCAACTCGTCCCTGGCCTGCCCGACACCCCTGTCCGCAGCTCATCCTTGCCCTGCCTTGTCCGCAGCTTGTCCCACCCTTGCCCGGTGCCCCTGTCCGTCCATAAGGTAAGAATTTCATTTTGATTTCTGCTCGTACTCGAACTCGCCTCGAAAACTCGGACTCGACTCCACTCGTTTACTACTCGTACTCGGGCGACTAGAGTACGAGCAGGGAGTCCCTGCTCGTTGGCCGAGTAGAGCCGAGTATGAGCAGCACTCAAGCGTTAAGAACCGAGTATGAGTATCGCCCTACTCGACTCGACTCGACTCGTGTACAACTCTAATCGGTATACACGATGCGCCACTAGCGCTTCTACAGCCACATTGTCTCATAGCACATGCTCAGGCTTGCAAACCAACATTTTTCTCTCCATTCTCCAAGTAAGAATACTAGAAAATTTAAAGCTTATAAACCCCTTTAGTTCTTTATCTCTAAGCAATATGGGACTAAACATTTTTAAAAGAATTTTCACTTTTTCAAATAAGGTTCTGGAGGAAAAAAAAAAAATTCAAATCTATTTTAAATTTTAGCAAAAAGTATAAGTACAACACTCTAATATTTCTATTATTCTATATAACCAACCCAATTAAAATAAAATCTTAACAGCAATTTCAAATTGAATTATAGTCAAGTTTTTATAGACTTGAAAAGACTCCTTTAGTGGCCACAAATGGGCATTTGCCATCAATAAAAGGCACACAACCCTTTTGGCGCCTCTTTGAGGTTTCTCAATATTTATAAGTTTATAACTTTGTTACTACTTTACTTTTTTCATTTGGGACCTCCAAAGTGTACACATTTGCATCTATGTATTTTTTACTTTGAATTTGCACTTGCAATCTATGCGCCCTCACTGATAGTTATGGTAGTTCTTTTATTAATATTAATTAATATATTTATTTACTTTTAAAAAAGAGCAACTAACTTTTAAGATTCTGGGAGTTTCAAGACCATAGCTAGAATAGTTAATGAGCATCCTTTTCAATCCAGCTCTAGCCATAGTAGATATCACATAGCACAAAGTTACACCATGCATAGTGGTTCATGTATTAAGCTATCTCAACTTATTTGTTAACTGTGATAATATATATTCAAAGTTTATGAAGAACTAGAGAAAAGTTATACCTCATTATGTATTTCATAACAAATCTATTTTATTTAATTTTTTAATGATACAGAAACATCATCAAACCCTCTTAGCCAAAATCATCTCAATCATATCCATTCCATGTGTGAATAATTAATAATAAGTAATAAAGAAAGCATTAATGAAGAAAATATATAAATCATCGAACTAAAAAGACACTCTCACATAAAGCAAAACCCACTAACCATAAATCACTATCAAATTAGCTCAAACTTATTCAAAAACTAAGTTTTATTATAAAAGAGAATTGCAAAATAACAATGTTGACCATAGAGAGAGGGTTTGGAGGATGGAAACCTCAAAGAGTTCTGAGTTAAGAGTAATTGTTGACCAAATATAGATGTAGAAACTGAAATAAATAAAATAAAATATTAAATCAGGAACATGCTAAAAGCACGTATTACATATGCTGTTCTTAAAGCGTTATTTTTCCTTTCATGTAGGCATGAGATCGTTGTCAGGTTTCCAGCGAACCGCTTCCAAGATACGTCAGGCCTTGGTTGATTAGCGTGCAACAATCACGAAGATTCCATAGCAGGAACTCGATATATAACTTTTTATTTTGGCAAACTTTATGTATTATGAAAAAAATGGAACTCACTTCGGTTATTTACACACACACACACACACACACAGAGAGAGAGAGAGAGAGAGAGAGAGAGGAGAGAGAGAGAGAGAGAGAGAGAGAGAGAGTAGATGTTTTGTTTTTTAATACTCAATTTACAATGAGTTTTATAGAGAATTAATGGCCATGCATTTTCACACAAAAAAGCATTTCTTAAATACGTATATGAAATCATTCACAATGGTAAAAAAAAAATAAGAAGAGATACGACTAACTCAAAAGACGGAACTAACTGGTTCTTATAACGGTTAGATTTTGACGGTCGAATCGTCACAACATTAAAATCCATCGACTAATTGGGCGAGGGTTGGAATCCTTTTACTGTGCAGTGCAACAGAAACATGTTGGAATATTTAGTTGAATTAAATAGACTATTAAAAATCGAGAACTAAAAAAGAAAATAAATTTTGAGAAAGAGGACTTATTGAATTGAGTCGAAGCGTGATGTGAGTCACTCGACTTGAAATTGAATTTTCTCCATTGGACAGCGTCCCAAGTGCAACAGGTTTCCAGAGCAATCGACCTCCAGGATACAACGACTATGACCCAATCCCAGCGGTGCACTCGCTGTACGCGAGCTCGAACCACTTGCTGTTTAGCCCGAAAGTGCTGAGTTGACTCGGCAAAATTTCTTAAACCAGAACCAGAAGAACAAAGAGAGTTTTTAGAAGAGGAGAATAAAATAATTTTTTATACTTTGAAACTAGAATGGAAGTCCTTTTATAGACTCCGAAGTAGTGCATTAAACACCCTTTAAAAAGGGTTAGGTCCATTGGGTTTAAACCCAACAGGTGCGACCAACCGAACATTCGTGTCTCTCTGGTTTAAAACGAAAAGATACAAGTGTGAGTGCACTCTCGCAAATAAAGGTACCCATACACAGACACCCACACGAGTACACCCGCACCCGCGCCCAGCCCAGCCCGTCCCGTTGCGTCACGCGTGTGTGGTTAATGGCATAGATTAGATCTATTGACATAGCCCCTCATAGGACCAAATTCACATGCAAAAAGCCTATCGTATATATGAGATGTTTTCCTTTGTTAAATCCGCTGTAGGACAAAACATACAACTCAAAAGCACTAGAAATTTCAAATGTGGATGGAAACTATTTGAAATTTCATTTCAATATTAATTTTGAAACAAATACAACAAAACATTTAGTTGGTCGAAACATAGTAACAGTCAAGATCCGTCGACTGATTTATGACGTTGTTGTTTTCTACAGTCGATGTGTGAAACAGACCTGTTGTTTGTCGACCGATTGGTATACACAATGCGCTACTAGCGCTTCTACAGCCACACCGCCTCATAGCATAAGCTCAGGCTTGCAAACCAACATTCTTCTCTCCATTCTTCAGGTAAGGATACTAGAAAATTTAAAGCTTATAAACCCATTTAGTTCTTTATTTCTAAGAAATATGGGACTAAACATTTTTAAAAGAATTTTCACTTTTTCAAATAAAGTTATGAAGGAAAAACAAAATTCAAATTTATTTTAAATTTTAGCAAAACGTATAAGTGCAACACTAACATTTCTATTATTCTATATAACCAACCCAATTAAAATTAAATTTTAATAGCAATTTCAAATTGAATTATACTTAAGTTTTTATAGACATGAAAAGACTCCTTTAGTGGCCATGAATGAGCATTTGCCGTTAATAAAAGGCACACAACCCTTTTGGGGCCTCTTTGAAGTTTCTCAATATTTGTAAGTTTATAACTTTGTCACTACTTTACCTTTTTCATTTGGGACCTCGAAAGTGTACATATTTGCATCTACCTATTTTTTACTTTGAATTTGCACATGCAATCTTTGCGGCTTCACCTATAGCTATTGTAGTTCTTTTATTAATTTTAATTAATATATTTATTTACTTTTAAAAAAGAGCAACCAACTTTTAAAATTAGGTGAGTTTCGAGACCATAGCTAGAATAGTTAATGAGCATCCTTTTCAATCCAGCTCTAGCCATAAAAGCCCACAAGAAACGGACGGTGCAGCTTTTTGCATAAGTATGCCACGTGTCATGATTCTCTTTCATTTGAAAATCAATACGTCCTCAGCACTTTCATTTAAGTCGACCAAACCCCGGATCTACGCACCGTGCAAGATCCTAAACATCAATACGTGGCCTTATATCATCCATAGATTTCCTCAAACTGGCCTGTACGTTTTCTATAAGATCCAACAGCCACAAGCACATCAGTAGACGAATCCCGTTGGTCTTTGCGAGCTATGATGGTGCCACGTGGAATTGGAAAGCGTTCCATCCATCTCCCTAGATGAGCTTGTTGGTACAATTTTATGATATTTTCAAAGTATCATATTTTAATTTTTTTAATGTATTATCATGAAATTAGTGAAAGTTTATTTTAAATTTTAACTAATTTATTATATAATTGTAAAATTTAGTCTTAAAATTATTTATTAATTACAATAAATATTTTATACAGAAATGCTCACATCCAAGCAGTTTGTCATTTCCTATCAGTTTCTGTCCACTCAGCAAATAGCTTTCAACGTGTCACGTCTCACGTGCATGCAATATCCAACTTGTTGTATGAGTTATTGTCTCAATCATGATATCAGCTTGTGTAAAAATGAGCTTTTTGGCCTCGTTTAATTAGCACCGTAAATTCGGAATACTCTGATTAGAAATCTACTAAATTTAGAATCTTTCAGTTGTGTTTGGCGCCTTCAATTCAGAATTTCCTTTAGATTAAAGTAGTTATGCCTAATATATTTACAAGTGTTTGAATTTAATTACTAAATCAACTTTAATACATATTTCTGATGAGTGTATGTATGTAATGTTTAACACAATGATTGTAATAAGCCTGTTGAAATATATATTTTGGTTGAAAATGATGAAATTTCGAGTCTCAGATGGGCCACAAGCATAGGATTACAACCAAATGACTAACCACCGATTTTTAACCATTGATTCACAGGACAAATCACTCCATTGAAGTAATTTTAGTAATGCTGTTAATATATAATTTGATTGGTTCATAATATAATCAGTGGTCACATGCCCAATAGATTAATAGCCCAGCGACATACAAGACTCATGGGAGGATTGGATTCAAATCCTTTCTTTGAGAGGGTTTCAAATACCCTTTTACTTTATGGTGCCAAAAAGATAGGAGATCATTTGAAATCCCCCAAATCCATGGTGCCAAATGACCCCTATATTTTATTATTTATAAGAGGCTATATATATTTTTATTGTGTGGCCCACCTCATAAATGTGGCTAATTTTTGTACAAGGTGATTCTCATGGTGGGCCAACTTAATAAGAGTGGATGTCACATGCTGATGTAGAGCGGGTCGCGGACAATTACATGGCAAAGATGGATCAGAAAAGGCCAGTCGGCGACAGAAGTGATCTGGACCATCAGACCTTAAATCAGGCGTATCTCGCAATCCGGGATGAGTTAGCGGACGAAAAATATATGATTTTGGGGTAGAACGAGCTACTTTAGCCAACCAACCCGCTATGCCGGGTTGCGACGCTCGGAATTGCGAGAAACCCTGATTTCACGGTCGTTTCCCTGTTTCAATTTCGTTTTTACTATAAATAGTAAGTTTTAGTTTGCTTAACTCTTTATCCGTCGGGCTTTAGGAGTTGCGCCCAACGTAAAAAGAGCTTAGAATAATTAGGAGAACAGGTTGGCGAAGCTAAATAGGACACTTACTATTTTTGGCCGAAAACCTTGCGCACTAGTAGATATCACGACCGTCTATAAATAGTAAGTTTACTATTTATAGTAAGTCGCGAATTCTAGGAGTCCTAGTTGGTTGATTCTAATTTCTTTCCCATTGCTTAGTACCCTTATTTAAAGGTTGTGAACTCGTTTTTATGGATTCATTAATCTATTTCGAATTTATTTAGAATTTATTTCTATTTTCTGCTCTTTTTTCTCGTGGATTCGAGAAGTCTCTGTGAGGAGTCCAGAGAAGTTCCGTGGATTCGGAATATTTATCCTCTTGAGGAAGACGGTGCTCGACCTCACGTCCTCCCCTGCGTCACATGCACATGATAAGTTAGAGGTTATCTGCTAGGTTAACAGTAATTTATCATCAGATCAGTTAGATGTGAGTTTTGTAATTTTTTCAACATAAAGCTGAGAAAATTGTCAAAATTTGAAAATATCCTTAGAAATTCCCCAGTACTCCTCAGAATAAGATTTATCACTGGCAGGGCACACTACGATGTATGTGGCTTACATCCATGCTCTTCATTCCATCTTGACAGCTTATTTTAGGCATGATCCAAATAATAAAGCAAATATAAATATTAGCTGAACAACACCATAGAAAACAGTGGTGATTGGATACCCACCATTAAAAACTTCTTAGGGGCCCTTGGAATGTTTATTTTCCATCCAACTTGTTGATAGGGCCATAAAGATGTGCACGAAGGACTGTACAAATATTAGATTGATCCAAAACTTTTTTAGCCCACAAGAAGTTTTTTTTATGGTCCATCACCACTATTTCTGGTTGTGTGGTCCATCTGAGATTTGGATCTGATTGATTTTTGGGATATGCCCTAAAATGATCTGTCAAAATAGATTAACAGAGTGGATGTAAGGCACATACAGCTTGGTAGGTCCACAGTCAGGGATCCAGGGAAGCCACTACCTCACTAAGGGCAGACATGCCGTGTACTGATTTCTATATT
Organism: Magnolia officinalis; assembly: GCA_021015155.1. Lineage (NCBI taxonomy): Eukaryota > Viridiplantae > Streptophyta > Magnoliopsida > Magnoliales > Magnoliaceae > Magnolia > Magnolia officinalis. Next base: position 99,570,309 of record JAJHSJ010000002.1, read on the forward strand.
GCTATATAGCTGTTGTTCCAAGGTGTATTTGATTTTTTATCTTTTCTTTTATTGTTATTATTATTTTTTTAACACGCATACTCACACTCACACACACCTCAATGGGTACTCGGGCCCTTCACTTGTCTTGAGACTCTTGTAAGTCTACCACAATGGGTACTTGTTTGGATCTTGCTTGAACCCACTAGGATTTAATCTTCCGGCAATGTGGGTGTGACCTTGATTATAAGGAACACCTGGATGCATACGTTATATATCCATGTCATCTATCTGATTTTCCACGAACATTAAAGTGGACCGTAGAAAGCTTTTAATGGTAGGCGTTTATCTACCACTGTTACCTACGACGTTGTCCACCCGAAATTTCTATCTTCTTCAGTTTTGGGACCACACCCTAAAATGAGCTGGGAAAACAGATAGACAGTACTGTGGATATACGATGATGCATTGAGGTGGGCCCTACGGTCAGGGTTACACCCACATCGTTGGTTCCAAGGTCGTAGCCCAGAAATAGTGTTGATTGAAAGTTTTATCATTAAAAACTTCATGATACACCGTAATGCTTATTTGCCATTACATGTGCCTGAATGAAGGAAAAAAATTTTAAAAACAAATATCAGCTTGATCCAAAACTTTTGTGACCCTTTAACGGTCAATCACCACTATTATCTATGATACGGTTCACCCGAGAATTAGATCTGCTTCAGTTTTAAGCTCTTACCTTAAAATGAAATTTTTTAAAAATGGATGGAAAACATGGATATAAAAGGATCGACAAATGACTGTTTTCAGTCAGCTGTCAGCTTCACACCAAAGACAAACAAACACAGGCCACCCAACCGATGCATTTCACTTTTCCCAAACGCCAATCCGTACCTTTATGCATGGCTGGTTGATGTATCAGTCCAGCTATTGGGTTCAATCATGGATGGTTATATTTCAAATGTATCCAATCACAAAATCCTTTCCATCTCTTTCCTTTACTTTCCTGCATGTCTGCATTCAAATAGGATAGTGATAAGTCTCGTCCGCAATTTCTTGGTTTATGAAAATTTTTAGTAATGTCTTTAAGTTTTGGGATTTTTTTTTTTTTTTCAAGAAAATGTCTTTAAAAAAAAAAATAAAAATAATTATTTAAATCCAATAAATACTTTTAAAATTTTAAAAATATTCATCTTTGGAAAATGGAATGACAAAAACCTACCTAAAAAATTATATTAATTAATGGGATTTTGAAAATAGGTTGGGATTTCTAAATATCAAGTTGTATATGTCACAGCCCTAAATGAAAGCCCTGCTATTTACCACTGTGACCAGTATTAGTGAGATTTCGAAAATCTCGGCATTTCTTAATATCTCGTGATCTTGTCACGAGATTATCGTAAGATTAGAATGGATCTCATCATGGAAATAATCCACTGCGTTTTGGAGGCCACTCAATCGGTTTACATATGGAGTTGTCTGACCTGATTTTAGGGTTTTGGAACGTTTTTAATGGGCCATACCTTATGAATGGACTTGATTTCATACACACGCGAAGCTTCACATGTGAGGTGCTTGGTGATGAAATCTCTCCCACTCAATCACTATGCAAAGGCACTCCGCTGGACTAGCAAGAACATTTATTTTTGGCACCCACCTCACACATGGGAGGAAGGCGCGCGTAGAATATTTCTGGTGCTAGTCGTGGACGATTTTTTCTTGCAATTGGGGAAATTCCTGTGATGATATGACCCGAATTGGGTGACAAAGTGTATAAAAGGTAGGGATTGTTATACCTTATTTTTGGTCATTTCTAGAGCAGCGGATCAGAGAATGAGAAAGATCTTTAGAGATATTTAGAGTAGGGCTGAAAGTTCGGGGGCGGGTTGGGTCAGGTTGGTGCTCAACCCTAACCCAACCCAAGGTTCCTATGCATCAACCCCAACCCAACCCAACCCAACCCAACCTCAGGTTGGGAATTCTCAACCCAAGCCCAACCCAAGTGGGCTCGGTCGGGTTGATCGGGTTGGTCGGGTGTATACGTGCTAATATTTTCGTTATTACATTAGTTTATTATATTTCAATATATGACTTATTTTTTGGATCTATGATTTTATTAATTATATATGTGATTATTCATCGTAAAGAACTTCATTTTTTCTTTAAAAAAACAAGCTAAAATATAGGACAACTACTCCTTTAAAAGTCATGTAGCATAGCACGCAATCTATTTGGGAGAGATAAATCCGGCATATCTTGTTAGCTTGAGTCATTGGAAATGACGTGGACAAATGAGACCCAACATCACTAGTGTGCCTTTGACACAAATGATCTACACTCAATTATAATTTATAAGTAACTTATATATTGATCGGGTTCAGGTTAGGTCGGGCAACCCGAGACCTCAACCTGAACCCGACCCAAGTTTTATCGGGTTGGTGTTTGTACAGCCCAAGCTTGAGATCGGACCCGATACATCCTGCCCAAGCCCAACCCAATGTCAGGTTGGTCATGGGTCGGTCGGGTTAAACCCGCCCAACTTTCAGCCCTAATTTAGAACACTTTTTATGAAAGCATAGCTGGCGCCGAGCTAAATAATTAATACATGTCATTAAATGACAAGACATGGCTGTGAGAAGCTCAATGGATAGAAAACAATTTAAAGAAGATGAATGGTTTAAAGAATACTGATATGACAACAATTCAGTTGCCATAATAGCTGAAGTAAAGAACATAAACGGATGCATAGTGTCTGCGTAGTAGAGAAGCTTATAAATAGAGGGAAAAACTAACAAAACAAATCATCTCATACCAACCAAACAAACCAGGCACTTGATATTTCTTTATCATAACTTTAACTCTATCTTAGGAACAACGATAATCTTCAGCAGTAATCTTTAGTTATAATCCAAGTATGCACTCTTACGTTAGACTATCTCCATTTCAATACAAATAGTTCTTCATCCAGAAAGGTTCCTTGTACTTTCTCCCATGTGGTCGATTGTAAGTATTTCTTTTATGTGTGATTGTTTCTCATTGCCTGGTATACCAAAAGTCTTTCATATGGAAGGCAAAGTACAATCCTTCTTTAGAGGAAGAACCCCACCCTTCGACAGTCACTTGATCATCTTCTAACAATCATGTGTGAGTGGTTGAAAAGGTGATCGATCTTCTCAGGTCTCGTTCATATGCAATCGCATTCAACATATTTGCCTATCTTGGTGCTTGGGGTTAAAATTGCTAGGTTTGAATCGAGCTGCACAATCGGTTCTAGCACGCCTGCACACACCACACGTGACAAAAAATAAACCGAGATACAATAATTTTTGGCATGCCTAATGGAACTTCAAGGTACTAGTCTGTCATAAATATTTATTGTGTACCAGCCATACAAAAAAGATAACAATTTTTTACACACCCGGTAGGATGCAAAATTACCTGGTGACCATAAGTTTACTGGTGAAATATGAGCTGAAGAGGTCATAACGCTTCCAACATCATTGAACCCTCATGCACATGAAGAGAAAACACAAGTGTAGGCAGTACCTGAGTTGTTGCTGAACCCGATACCTAATCTTCCAAATCAGGATAAGGCATCTTCATTTTGAACTGGTCCTCTTAAGATAATGTCGGTTGGGCTACATGATATGCAAATGGGGATTCAATATATTATAGAATAGTCATGAGCTCAGGCCGAGCAATCTCAAATTCCGGCTGAAACTTTTGACATGTGGATGGCCAGTTAGACTGAGAGTTTAAATCAGATGATGGCTATTTTTTACTAAAAGAACACCTATTGTACCTCAGAAAATTGTGCCTCAACCAACTGTTGATACTAGTTTTGTCGAAAATCTGGCTCCAACACTACCAGCATCGATAATACCACCAATACATGTTTTGCAATGAAATATGCATCCTTCTCCAATATAGGAAGTGCAAAATATTCCTCAACCTATTAAGGTTAGACAACCTGAACGTGAGAATATGAATTTTATTCTTGAGGTTAGGAATTAGGGAATACCTAGGGGTAACCCTTTCATGGGAATATCCCTCACAATGGGGAATAATACCATGTAGATCCATAGCCACCTCTGATGGTCGAACCTCGTCATGTGGACTGTGATCAAATTTTGCAAGTAGTTCAGGAGGTGGCAGGCCAAATTCTTGGCTGAACTACCACTCGCATCTATCATAAACTATATCCTGAATGGATCGACTAACAATATCCATTGCTGAGAAATTATTGACTTGATTTTATACTATTCACAGGTGACATTGGTCAATCGACCATAGAACACATATGTCAATTTACCATGTATTGTGGAGAACTGACCAATAATGGTTATCACAAATTGCAACTATTTGGTCATTCCTTAACAATAGTAGCTTTCACTTGGTACTCGGATTCGTTTCCAAATTTTGTTTAGAATCAGTAAGAAATGGAAGAGAAGTTTCACTCCTAATTCTTTTACATGGACATGAAAATTTCTATGGCCGACCTTGCACATTTCCGGTAGTTGCCAGGAGAATCAGTTGAAAACTATATCGCTCGATTTAAAAGAGCCAAAAGACAATGCAAAGTAGTCATGATCGATGTCGAATTTGTATAACTAGCCCAAGATGGTCTAGAATTCAAACTCCATAAAAAGTTTATCGAAACGAAGTTTGTTAATCTATATGATTTAACTAGAAAAGTATCCCGGTACGAAACTCTTCTTTAAGAATGAATGATGCAGAAGAATTCGTCAGCCGAGACATATTATTATGACCCTAATTATGATGTGGTAGTGTCCAAAGTAATGGAAAAATAATCGTTTGTTTGTTCGGTGTTGGTTAAAATAGAAGCAACTGCGCCGGCCACGTAAAAAGTGCAAAGGATATATACATTTGATATTACTCGGGTTGATGAAATATTTTATATAATGCTGGCCGAGAAGTTCATTAAAATTTCCATCAATCATAAAATACCACGATTGAAAAATTGAAAAAGACCGAATACTGCAAAGGGCATGAAACTCGGTCTCATTCTACTAAGAAGTATGTTGTTTTCAAGAATATTATCTAGGACAAAATCGACCAAGCGTTGCTGAAATTTCTTGAAAAGAAAAAAGAGGCAATGTTGATTGGCACTGACCCGTTTCCATCAAGCATGGAGATTAATATGGTCACGCTCAATCCTCATAAGTTGGTTCGACCGTGATGAAAAATTGACCTTGGGTTGAGCAATGACTAGGATGTGGAATAACAATCCAAAAGAGGATCCAAGAGGTCAAGGCAAGCGGTCATGAGTGCGGAAATACAATTGAAAGCAGTATCACCTACTTACCGTGAACCGCACTATGAGACCAATGCGCAAGGCCAATTCAACTGACCAGACAATTTCCTCGGCCGAATATCCAAACAAATGACCGAACCAAATTATGGTTGAGGAGAAAAGTGAAAGAGGTAAAATCTTATCAACATTCCATTAACCATCATCGACCGATTCTAATACTAGGTCGAAGGATGGTTAAACCTCTCCCTACCCAAGAAGGAATCTGGAGAAGGGTCGGTCACCCTAAGTTTTCAACCATACTTGAAGGGATGACTTACACCCAGAAACGACATTGGAAAATGCAATAGGCTGCCAAGTAACGAGAATTGGTTAAAGTAGAGAACCTAACTAGAAAATGGTAATGCGGGAGATGTGATCACGACCGATGCCGAGGATTCCGCAACCAAAGGATGAACATATAACTATAAACATGTTAAACTTGACTACGAAGACTCAGCCAAGTTGGCTGAGAATAGTTAGTAGCCCGATAAGGAAGGTACTGACTTTGAAGGATTGGCGAGAACCTTAACGATGAATGCTTATCGGGCAATGATATATTGATCGAGGAACTCCTGGTGAAAAAAAAAAAAAAATTTGCTAGAAGAAACTTCACCAAATCCTAAGGAAAAAGGAGAAACATTGGTCGACACTATAAAAGAACAACCAAATTTAGAAACACCTAATGGGCAATGTCTGAATTCTGTTATACAGTTTGGATCATTTCTACTAATTATTTTGGACTATAATATGTTGCTTACTGTCACGTCCCGTACTTCGGATATAGAGTGTGCACCCTCAAACCAGAGTTACGGTCTATGACTTGTACACTAAGTGTAAATGAATCCTTCCATTATGCAATTATTAAGAGGCACAATTTACATATATTTTAGATTATCACCACATTAATATTCATACATCTAATTGTTTCTACTTCTTTCATTAACACTTCATCCATAACATTCACGTTCATAAAATAAATTATCAAAACTGGTCCAAGTCCACCCATTTGGGACTTTATTCAACTAAAATAATCAATCTTGGTTTAACAAAGTTATGACTATAAACATATTTCAAATTTAATCAAACCAATAGTAACTAAAATGAATATAAATTAAAACTCCTAGAATCAATCACATAATCAATTCAACTGTCTAATGCAGCGACATCGTCTTTCGCCAAATACGTCAATTGGTCTTGAGTTTCATCAACCAACCTAACCTCATTTTCCAATACCTGATTAGATCATCATGCATCATTTGTCTTTGTACGTTTGTTAATACACAACCTTAGTTGGCCAGGCTAGTGAGTGAACCAAGCATGGTTCATATGTAGTACAATATAAATAGTAGAATATAGTCGAAATAGTGCATATGCAGTATGAGCATGAATGCATAAATGTCATGAGGTGCATGTCAAGTGGTATGATTGTAACGCCCTGATTCTCAAAACCTGAGGATGATTAATGTTCCTCGTTGAGAACTCGAGTATTACACTATGGAGTAACAACTTTACATCTAATCAAATAGAAAATTTCATAACGTAAAGTAAGGTAACTACAACATAAGCTAAGAAAATCATGATAAATAACAACAGAATTCAAAAAAATTAAAGGAAAGTAAAATAAAGTTCCACAGTAGGGGAATTATTATTACAATTCAAGGAAATTACAAAGTCTGAAGTACAAAAGTTTGTAAATCCCAAAATATAAATTGAGCTCCAATGGCTCAACTACATACGCGGTTTCTTAAGTGGGCCATACTATGGGAAACAGTGGTGACTAACTATTAAAAGTTTCTTATGGCCCACAAAAGTTTTAGAGTATCTAGTATTTGTTTAGCCCAAGTGAGACTTGGATCTGATTTATTTTTTGAATTGTATCCTAAATTGATCTGCCAAAAATATATCACAATGAAGGAAAATGACACACTCTACGTTTTCTGTCAGTTCTTTTTTACAGAAAACAATTTTCAAGCAAAGTAGGAGCAGAGAATGAGGCAGTAACATGAGAACAAAAATGAGACCTGGGAATTATATGATGTCAGGATCTAGCACAGTTAGTTAGAATGAAGGTTGGAACAGAGAGAGTTTACAGAATATGTAATGAACCAAAAGACAGAACACACGAAAACAGTTACTATTGGAAATGAACATCCTTAAAAAGAATAAAGGAAATGACACTGGTATTACGAAATTATCCCGTTACCAGGGGCAGTTAACATAATAGACTGAGCACAGTTAATATATAACATGAAAAAAAAAAACAAGTAGAACATAGGAAGTGAAACAGTAACAGAGTCACTACTCAAACTGAAAAAAAATCTACAATGAAACCTTTACATTTGGATTAGCATGGCTTTCTATGTTTTACAGAAAAGGCATCACCAATGATTCACAGTTGAGTTATGAACATGAAGGAGATGAAACAATATATGTATGTTTGGCCACAATGAAGCATGAACATGATGAATGGAACATGAACAACAGTCTAATTCTATAGTAACATGAGTCTGGCCACAATGAGATGAAACAATCTCTATATGTCTAACTCTTTGTCAGATTTACAAGAATCTATGGGTTTTAACACATGTAGATTAAAAACAGAGAGAAGCTCATGATTTTCATGCAAGTAACAATTATAGGCTTCACTGACCACATGCATGAACCCACCAATATCACATTTGCAAGCTCATGATATCAACACACCATTAAAACATAGTTCGGGAAATCATCTATCCAACATTTAGAAGAACATGACAGTCCCTTTCTTCAAAAGAACTACCATGCACATCGTCTAGGCAGCCAACCCTCAATATTTCAGAATTAATCCATAGAATCTCGATAATCTAGTGAAGTACCGTGCAAAACCTCCCAACCACAAACCCCCAAATTTTAAGAAAAATTCTATACAGTCCTGCAAATCATCTGAAGTACCATGCACATCATCTAGACAGCAAACCCCCAAATTTCATGGAGAAAAAAAATCCATACAATCCGAAAATCAATGGAACAACCAATATGAACATGTAGGAAGGAAACCCCCAATTTCTAACAAAAATTCAAAGAAATCATCGCACCAAAAATTAGAGAAAGATTTCAGATCTAAGAAATCAATATCTCAGACAATGTTGCTTCGATCAGAGAAGAAGGAGACATACCTTGACTGGATTAGGGTTTGGTGTAAATGTCATTGCTCACCTAGAATCGACCGAAGCACCTTCGAGGACTACCACAAACGCTTCTAACATCTCTATAAGTAAACGCCGATTTCGCGCTAAGAATTCCACTCCCGCCATCTCGACCGACCACATTGACCTGAATCCACCATCCCGTTAATCCGTACGATGGATGGAGAAAGTCCCGCGGGATGGGCTCGATGCTGGCAGTGCCCCGGGCGTCGTCTCCAAGAGGGATTTCGCAATCCCTCCATTATCATCGAAATCCCCTGTCGATCCGCTCATCTGTTCAATATCTACCAGCCCAAACACATAGCGAAAAAGGACGCATGGGATATTACAAGACTATCCCTCGTAATCCCCTATAATTCCGCGGGCCAAACACGCCCTTAATTGCTTGGTTAAACCCTTAGTTAATAGTTGGATTGGACCCGATGGCCAATTTAATAGTTCGGATCATTATTTTGATCTTTTCTCTAATTTCGATGGTATGTATCTAAGCTTAGCCTAATGATCATAATTAACATACAATGATCAAGATTTACAAGGTCTTCGATAAAGTTCTACGCTTTTGTTTATGAGATCTATCATTCATTCAAATATGTACGGTGGGGCCCACTTAAGGATGCCTTTAATGTTGGTGGATGACGCAAGGGAGGACGTGAGGTCGAGCATCGTCTTCCTCAAGAGGAATTTCTTTGGACTCCTCACAGAGACTTCTCGAATCCACGAGGAAAGAAAGCAAGAAAATAGAAATAAATTCTAATAAATTTGAAATTGATTGATGAATGCATAAAAATGAGTTCACAACCCTTTAAATAGGGATACCAAGCAATGGGAGAGAAATCAGAATCAAACTATGACTAAAACTCTTAGAATTCGCGACTTACTATAAATAGTAAACTTAGTATTTATAGACGGTCGTGATGTCTACTAGTGCGCAAGGTTTTCGGGCAAAAATAGTAAGTGTCCTATTTGGCTTCACCAAGCTATTCTCCTAATTTTTCTAAGCTCTTTTCGCATTGGTCGCAACTCGTAAAGCCCAACGGATGAAGAGTTATAATCAAACTAAAACTTACCATTTATAGTAAAATGGAATTAAAATAGGGAAACGATCGTCGATCTGGTGGTATTTCGCAAATCCGGCTTGGGCAAATTGACAAAGCCGGGTTGGGTGGCTAAGGTATCTCGTTCTACCCCAAAATCATATATGTTACGTTCTATAACTCATTCCGGATTGCGAGATATGCCTGATTTAAGGTCCGACGGTCCAGATCACTTTTGTCGTTGACCGAGCCTTTTCTGATCCATCTTGGCCATGTAACTATCTGCGACCCTCTCTACATCAATCTCCTCTACTTCAAAAGAACTCGTCCTCGAGTTCTCGTCTTGCTCTGATGCATGATACTTAGTCAGGTTCGCGATGTTGAAAGTCCATGAGATCGTCATGTCATCTGGAAGATCAACAACGTAAGCGTTGTCATTGATCTTTCGGATGATTGGTACCAGTCCAATCTTCTTATTCTTCAACTTGTTGTACATTCCGGTCTAAAATCTTTCTTTGCGCGGATGGACCATTACTTGGTCGCCCACCTCGAACATTTTTATCGTCGATGCTTGTCCGCTTGCTCCTTGTACTTTTCGTTCGAGGCATGTAGCTTGGTCTGTACCTACGCATAAATGTCCATGATCCTGTCTGTCATATGTTTTGCTGTAATGCTTATGCCTGGGAGCTTGGGCAGAGGGACCAAGTCAAGTGTGTGGCGAGGTACTCTTTCGTAAATAACCTGGAACGGGGATTTCTCTGTCGAGCAGTTCACCATGTTGTTGAATGCAAACTCCGCTTGAGATAAGGTCAAATCTCACTGCTTCAGTTTTTCTCTTTAAATACATCGAAGGAGGTTTTCCAACGTGAGATTCACAACCTCGGTCTGCCCGTCAGTCTGTGGGTGGTAGGCGCTACTGAACTGAAGTCATATATAGAATCGAGTCTATAAAGTTCGCCAAAAGCGGCTAATGAAATTCGTGTCAGGGGCAGAAGTAATAGTCTTGGAAACCCCGTGTAGCACACAACTTCTCTGAAGAATAGATTAGTCACGTGTGTTGCGTCGAGAGTCTTCTTGCAGGAATAAAGTGTATTATCTTGGAGAAACGATCTACTGCCAAGAACACCGAATCCATACCCCATTGTGTTCATGGGAGACCAAGCACGAAGTCCATAGATAAATCCTCACAAGGGCTATCAGGCATGGGTAACGGGGTGTAGAGTCTCATATTATGAGATTATCCCTTGGAGGTCTGACAAATATAATAACGTTGGACTGTCTTTCCTACATCACATACCAATTGTGGCCAGTAATACAGCTCTTCCATAAGAACTCGCGTCTTGTCTCGCTCAAGGTGTCCACTAAGGCCACCTCCAAGTAGCTTTTGAATTATCTGTTCCCTTAACGAACTTTTGGGGATGCACAGTCGATTCTCCTTGAAAAGGAATCTGTCTTGCATATGTAAGTCGCTAGGGTGACCTTCTTGGCATATAACTCATGCATCCTTCAAGTCGTTGTCATCGTCGTCGGCATATATGTCCTTGAGGTGCTCAAACCCAACAACCTCATTGCTCATAGTGACTAACAAAGTTACATGGCAACTCAGTGCATCAGTTACTTTGTTCTGTTACACAGACTTATGTTTTAGCACGAACGTGAATTCCTACAAAAACGAGATCCATCTAGCGTGTACACGGTTAATGTTAGCTTGTCTATTAATGAATTTGATAGCTTGATGGTCCGTGTAAAGTATGAATTCCCTTTGAATCAAATAATGTCACCAGTGTCGCAGTGCCTGGACCACTGCGTACAACTCGATTTCATATGTAGACCACTTCTTACGTGCATCGCTAAGTTTCTCACTATAGAAGGTTACCAGCCTGCCTTCTTGAGACAAAACTCCCCCAATCCCAACATATGAGGCATCACATTCGACTTCAAATAGTTTGTCGAAGTTGGGAAGCACAAGATCCATGATCATGGATAACCTGCGCTTAATTTCGGCAAAGCTCTTGTTAGCTTTATCAGTCCACTAAAACTGTCATTTCTTCATGCAATATGTGATTGGTGACACAATGCTTCTGAAATTTTTTATGAACCGATGATAGAATGTCAGCAATCCATGAAAACTTCGCACTTCGTGAATATTTGTGGGAACTGTCCATTCTCTTATTGCCTTCACCTTCTTGTTGAGTGGTAAATATTGTATATTTTTTCCTATTTATATCTTGGTTTTATAAACATGATACTGCTTAATGGTATATTTTATACATGTTTGTGTTACAAGGTGAGTTTAAGAACTTGGATTAGAAAAGAAAGTTAAAATCATGAATTTGATGCTCAAGAATCACCAAGTAAAATAATGGATTTTTGGAGACCAAGATTGAAATTTCAAGACCCCAAGAGTCAAGAAAACCAAGTGGAAAAAGAAGGAAGTGCATAAATTAGTGCAGAAATTTGCAGGATATGAGCTTAGATTCATTGAACTAGTTTCGATGAATCGAAGGAGCTTAGATGATATCGAAGAATTACAGGAAAATCAAGTTTGGTTACTAGACAAATTCGATGCAGTCTTCAATGACATTAAAACCAGTTCGATGAATCGAAGCTAGTCTTAGATGACATGGAAGGCTGTTCGATGATATCGAAGGGTTTACACGAAGCCTACATGGAGTGAGCAATTTTGAAGCAGTTTTCGATTTTTTTTTTTTTTCAAATTTGTTTGAAGGAGGGAGTTCCCCACCTATAAATAGGGCATTCCAGGGCATTCCTAAACAATTATCCAAAGCATAGAAGAGCATTCTAGGGTTTTTCTAAGTTTTTCTAGTTTTTTTTAGAGAGCTTTCGAGTTTTATAGTTCTTATTTTCTTTACGAGTTTTTGTTTATTTATTCTTTCTTTCTTTTCTGTTTGCATTTTTTTCTTTTCATGTTGCTTTTTATTTCTGTAATTTAGTTATGTCTTTCTAGTTCCCTCTAGCCCAAGCTAGAAGGGAAGCACATTGGTTTAATGTTTTCATAGTTATGATGATTGATTATTTTTAATGATGAGATGAATGGTGTATGCATGTTATCAATTATATAGGTTTAGGTTTTTTATCCTCATGTGAGATCCATATGTTTCTATCATATGAGATCCATATTGATGGATAGGCTTAAACCTGGATTAGTTAGATTTCTTAAATGGGATATGTTCTCAACCTGCTACATTTCTTTGATTCATTATCTCATGAATATTGAATGCTTAAAATCACTGGCGCTTGAGAATATATATCTATTATGTTAATCCATGATTCTCTAATATTTTATATCATTTATTAAAAATATTTAAACTGTTTTATTTTTTGATTAGGCTAACCATAGTGCTCAAATCCTAATTATGTTATTAAAGTTATCATGACTTATGGAACATTAACCTATGTGTGAAACTTTGAAGCTTGGGTGTTGTTTTCAAATTAATTGAATTCGATACATTCGAAACCTTCAAAATCAAATCATCTATTTAGTTTCCATTACTTACTTAGTTTTGTATTTGATTTTTTCCTTCTCGCAATTTATCTCCCTATGGGATCAACCCTATATTCACAGGATATTACTTACAAACCTCTGCACTTGGAGGCAAGCAATCACTTCTCCTCATCCGCCCATATGCCCGTGAATGTTACGACAAAATCCAGAAACAACAAACTATCAATCATGAAGCTGCACTTTTTAAAATTGAGATACAATTATTTTCAGTGAGCACTTGAAGTACCTTTTTGAGGTGTTCCATATGGGTAATTTCGTCTTGACTGTATATCAAAATATCATCGAAATAAACCATAATGAACCGCCTAATGAAAGGTTTTAGAACATGGTTCATCAATCTCATGGATGTGCTAGGCACGTTTGAAAGACCGAAGGGCATGATCATCCATTCGTACAATCCTTCCTTGGTCTTAAAGGTCGTCTTCCACTCGTCACCTGACCATATTCGAATATGATGGTAGCCGCTCCTCAGATCCAATTTCGAGAATAATTTCGCGCCCTCAAGCATGTCCAACATATCTTCCAGCCGTGGTATGGGAAACATGTATTTGATGACAATTTTATTAATGGCCCGACTGTCGACACACATACACCAACTCTCATCTTTCTTAGGAGTTCAAAGAGTAAGTACGGCGCATGAGCTCATGCTTTCTCGGATGAGACCCTTACAGATCAATTCCTCTACTTGCCCTTGCAGAATTTCGCACTTCTTCGGACTCATCCGATGATGAGGACAATTTGCTAAGATGGACACAGGGACAAGGTCGATACGGTATTCGATATCTCGCATGGGATGTAATCCATCGAGAAGGTCGTCAGGCCAAATTTCTTTAAACTCATGCAGTAAGGGTTTTAGTTCATCAGGGATGTTGGTGAGATTGAGTTCTTTCTCTTTCACGATTAGTGCATAGGCCTGTCCTGTTTCTTTGGATTCCTCCATAAAGTCCCGTATGGTTAAGAGAAAATAACACTCCACTTTAGAAGTTTCAAGTGGTCCATCTGGATCCATAGAGGCCAATATGGTCTTCTGGTCGTCCTTGACGAACATATATATATTATCTCGCCCTTTATGAGTGGCTTCACGGTCAGATTGCCAGGATCAATTGAGTAGTATGTAACATGCTTTCATGTCAACCAAATCGCATACTACTTTATCCTTATAATGTTTGCCAATTGAAAAGGATATGGTGTACTATTTAGTTACCTTTGTTTGGCTAACCTTCTTGATTTAACCAATCGTATATGGGGAGGGATGACCCTCCGTTTTCAATTGCAATTTTTCTACTATTACCCTAGAGACAATATTCTCGCTGCTCCGGTTGTCGATGATCACATCACAAACTTTTTGATTTACCATACACCTAGTTTGAAAGATGTTATGTCATTATGGGTGTACTTCTTTCCTTGGTGTGTACGATAGTCGCCTCACAACGAATGATTCGTCATGATCCTGCTGAACCCAACCTAACTCATCCGCCTCATCTTCTGTGGCGTGCTCTGGTTCCTCAATACTTGGATCCTCGTCACCGTTTTCAGCACTACCATCATTAATAGCGAGGTTCGCCACTTGTCGCTGGGGACAAGTATTTGACAGGTGACCCAGCTGGCCACAACGAAAGTAATGGTCTCCCCTTGGCCGAGCATAGGGGTTTGGGATCCTACTTGGGCCAACGGTAGTCAATACTCCCCTTTGGGGCCTAGTTTGCCTGCTTCGTTAATCCCGGTTCATGGGTGTAGGAAGTTGAGTACGTGCTCTTATGGGCTCCTTCCCCCTGGGCTGTAGAGCTCCCTGGGGCGGACCTGCCGCAACGACCCTTGCGGTAGGATGAGTACGTGTGTTAGAACGTTCAAGTTGTGCTTCCGCCCGGGTAGCCAACTTGATTGCATCATTCATCATCCAGATGGACTGCATCTAAACCCGATCCTAGATCGCCATATGCAATCCACCGTTGAATCGAGCGACTTGTTGCGATTCAGTCTCGACCAAATCGTTACGCACCGCCAGGAAGTAAAATTCTTCTGTGTATTCTCTCACTGACCGACTACCATGTCGACAATTTTGGTATTGTTGGAATAATACCTGATCGTAGTCGCTAGGGAGGAGTCAGGCACGTAGTAGTTGCTTCATCCACTGCCATGTGTGGATTGATGCTTTCATCTGCCTAGTCCGTGCGAGTTATAGTTGTTCCCACCAAGCTGAAGTTTCGCCCTTCAACTTGTAGGCCACAAGCTTGACTTTTTTTTGCTTCAGGGATGTTCATATAGTCGAATAATCGCTCAACTTTAGAAAGTCAATCAAGAAAATCCTCAATGTATAGTTGGCCATTGAAGTTAGGAATATTAACCCGTATATTGAATTCCTGATTTGTTCGATCTACTCGATCGCCGCCTTGTCTGGGGTGTTGGAAGATTATGTCATCGATCTCCTCCTCACTGGATCCCCCTTCCTTAGGAATGACCCTTGGATGCACTACCGGTACTATCCTGCGATCAAGACGATTTCGAGTCTCAATAATTGGTGGTGGAGGATTACCATCAGGAACACGGAGCTACCCTAGGGGCCTCCGCTATGCGATCTGCCAAGCTATCCACCATGAGATCGATGGAAGCTTACAGCCCTTGCCTGGCTTGCCGATTCTCTCGCTGCACCGTTTCGAAAGCTGCCGCCGTTAAAGGTAAATTCTTTGTAGCACCGTCCATGGGATTATTATCCGACCCGTCGTTAGAAGCCATCGATCCAAGGGAAAACCTCGCTTTGATACCAAACTGACGCCACGTCCATCTTCCTCAAGAGAAATTTCTCTGGACTCTTCACAGAGACTTCTTGAATCCACGAGGAAAGAAAGCAAGAAAATAGAAATAAATTCTAATAAATTCGAAATTGATTGATGAATGCATAAAAACGAGTTCAGAACCCTTTAAATAGGGATACCAAGCAATGAGAGAGAAATCAGAATCAAACCACGACTAAAACTCCTAGAATTCGCGACTTACTATAAATAGTACACTTACTATTTATATACGGTCGTGATGTTTACTAGTGCACAAGGTTTTTGGGCAAAAATAGTAAGTGTCCTATTTGGCTTCACCAAGATGTTCTCCTAATTTTTCTAAGCTCTTTTCACGTTGGGCACAACTCCTAAAGCCCAACGGATGAAGAGTTATAAGCAAACTAAAACTTACTATTTATAGTAAAAATGGAATTAAAATAGGGAAACGACTGTCGATTTGGTGGTATTTCGCAAATCCGGCTTAGGTAACCCGGCATAGCCGGGTTGGGTGGCTAAAGTAGCTCGTTTTACCCCAAAATCATACATTTTACGTCCGATAACTCATTCCGGATTATGAGATATGTCTGATTTAAGGTCTGATGGTCTGGATCACTTTTGTCGTCCACCAGGCCTTTTCTGATCCATCTTGGCCACCCTCTCTACATCCGTGAAGCCCACCGATATATTACTTCACTAGCGATGGATCTTGCATCTAAAATGATGTTAAAACTCATTCTACGATTAGCTCTTTTATCATGTTTCTAATAACAAGATCTTAAGGTGGGGTCCACTTAAGATGAGATCTAACACATGGGACCCTATCCAAATGTATAATCAACTCTTCCTTTAACATGGATTTCATATCTCAACCCCAATCTAATCAATTATGTCAAGATCATATGGTGGGTCCCACCCTAAGTGATCGTGACCACTCACTATAAGGTCCACCATATGAGATGATCATCATGCATCTCATTCAAGTATAATTTTAAATTTAAAATTAAGATCTCTACAATTTTAAATCTAGAATTAAACAAGATTTTCTTTTTAAAAAAACATGTACAAAGTTTGACTAACCTAATGACAAGAATAACAAACTTTTAGGATTTAAAAAATTAATGAAAATTTCCAACACAGCATGATAATTAACTAATTCCAAAATGGGAACCTTCGAATAAGTCAATTTTTTGAGTTTTAAGCCTATAGTTGAATCGGTTATTAAGCATCCTTTTCAATCCAGCTGTAGCCATAAAGCCCACAAGAAATGGACGGTGCAGCTCTTTGCAAGCAGTATGCCACGTGTCATGATTCTCTTTCATTTAAAAATCATGGTGGAAGTGATGTGTCCTCAACATTTTTCATTTAAGTCGACCAAA